>JAWWES010000018.1:12650081-12783592 GCA_035583135.1 Lophotriccus pileatus | reverse complement strand
CCCCCCCCCCCCCCCCCCCCCCCCCCCCCCCCCCCCCCCCCCCCCCCCCCCCCCCCAAGAATAAGAAAGAAACAAAGTTTCAGTCTCCTATTTAAAATTTATTTACAGACCCTAGAAACTTCAGCCCCAAAGGATGACCTTTTGAGAAATCTGTGGAAAAAGTTAAAAGGGAAAGTGCTTTGCACATCTCCAGTGCTGCAGCTGCTGTTATGGGCATCCAATAAAGTGTATAGAATGAAACAGCACTGATAATCCTCATAAAAAATTTAGAAAGCATGCAGGGTTTGAAACTTTTCTATCCTGAGTGGATTTTATTTGTTTGGTCCACACTGGAATAACTGGCTGAGGACTCATTAAATGACTGAGAATAATAAGTAAGGAAGTAAGAGAAATTACAGTTTTTCATTAGTCTTCAGATGGTTGAAATTATTTATCTGTTGCTGTCACTATTCTCCACTATTTTGTGTCATATTTAATTCAGTTTCTATCAAAAGAAGCATACAAAAAAAGAGAATGATTAGAAAGCTTGACTTGCTAATTTGCTGCCATCTATGGATTTTCAAGGGGAACTCAAATGTGTTGCAAAGAATTAAGACAAACTTTTTCCTTGTAAGAAATCTGGATGAGGATGAGATGTTTAAAAATTTTTAATACCTTTCAGTGAAGTATCAGATTTACATGCTTTTTTCCTCAGACCACCAGACATTTTTATGTGCCACTCCTCATGATACTGTCACTGGCTAAAAATTAGATGGCTCTGTGCTTTTTGTGGCAGACCCTTCTTTGCTTTCTCAGGATGCTATGAAAATAAAGAGAAGCTGTAATTTTGTTCAGATATACCTGAAAGTTTTCCCTTTTGATGGAGGTAGAAGCAAAATTGGAATGAAAATACAAAGTTGTAGAGGGACTCGCAGTCTTTTAAGCTGGGGGAAACTGGGCAGAAGGATTGTGGCAGAGCCTTTGTGTATTGAGAAGTTAAAATACTTTCAGAATTTAAAGGCAAATTAAGCACATTAAATATGAGCAAGGCTCTGTTGATTTCAGCAGTTTCTGTCAAAGCAGAAGAGGAGTAAAAGTTTTTGATACGGGAGCAGAGAGGGAAATCTTGCAGGAAATGGGTGCAGAAATGTATATGGAGTTCTGCATGGGGAATAGATTGCCCAGCTTGGAGGAGGATGACAAGAGCAGGAAGAGAAAGTGCCAAGAGGACTTCATATTTTAATGACAGGGATAGGATTCAGAAGACAGGATATGGAAGGTGAAATGGAGGCATAACATTAAATCAGAATGTATAAACATGAAGATTAATCCAAAAAGATCAAAATGAATAACACTGGAGTTCAGGCAATACCCAAAGAACAGTGGGTCTGACCTGGGTAGGAAATTATTGAGCTTTTGAGAACTCAAGCATTGGGAATGCTGAACACCAGCTGACTTTGCAGGTCCCATTTTCATACACTTCTCTCTTTGCAGTAGAATCTTTCTTCACAAACTGTGAGATAATACACAAATGGTCATAACAGGAGGGGAAAAAATAAAGTGCCTAAGAGTAAGCAAAAATTGAAGTTTATTCAAAGCCTCCAGTTCATATTCATGGAGGTACCCGTGTGCATATGTGCACACACATGAAAGACACATTTATCTACACTTGTGGCTAGTGATGCTTTGGTTTGAAAAAAAAAAAATGTACTTTCCCTCTCTTTTTTAACCTTATCTGTGCATTCTTGGGTCATGTAGCCTTTGTGCTGACTCTGGACAAAAATCCTCCTTTGATGGAGGATACATGCTGAAAGGTAGAATTCTGAATTATGTTCTCTAAATTATCCCGTGCTCAGAGAGCAAGTATTGATTTTAAAAATGACTGAGCCAGACCTCGCATTGCAGTCCCCCCAAAGCACAACAAACAGCAGTCATGTGTTCAGCTACCAAGAGGCCACTGTGCTGGCATTGTTTCAAAAAATCAGAAAGTCATCAATCAAGCAAATAGTAATCGGAATAAGTACATGGTATCTAAAGACACATTTTATCCAGTTACATGCTCCAATTCAGTTAGCGACGAGGAGAATTAGAACAATATTGGACCGATTAACAAGTCTACCTTGGGAACTGTGAGCTGTTAAGTTATTTATTTTACTGCCTTGTATAAAAGAATGAGGAGAATTTCATCTGCATAGTTAAGCATTCAGTAACTTCCCACAATATATAACCCAGCATCTCTCCGTGCTGGAGCGTTTTTTGTGGAGCTTGATTGAGAACACAGAATTTTACCGTAATTGGTTTCTGTACCTTTCAAACGATTTGGACACAATTGTGTTTCAGGAAGATTTTTATTTTTTTCTTCAGGAGCTGTAAGCCATCCGTGCTGCAATGAAACTTCACAAGCAATAAAATTATTAGGATCATTGTATTCAAAGCATCATTGAGTTCTATTTTAATGATACGATTTAAGGATCAATGCAAAAAGCCCGGTTTAGAATTTCAGTCTTGCACAATTCAATTGAATCAATAAACTACGGAGTTGCTATGAGGATGCACTTCACAATAATACAAAATATACCATTTCTATAGAAATACATGGCTGAAAAATGCACTGTTCAAGTGAATACTCCAGCTCTGTATATTTACAGCTGCCTTTTGGGAGATAAAATAGAGGAACAGACAGACTAAATGAAATGCTTTATAAGTTAAGGTGGATGAATTTTTTGGTATTGTTATATAACATTTCCCATAATAAAATCTCAGATTTTTAGGTTTAGAACTCAGAGGCTCTGATTGCCATTAAACACAGTACAGGGTTTTCTCTATAGAGGGAAATAATTTAAAACTATTTTAATTCAGCAAATCTAAAGTTTTAAATGAAACCAAAAAAAAAGTATGTTCGTACTTAAGATTTGGTAATACTGTCTCCTAAGATCTAAGGTGATTTTTACATTTAAATTTGGCATATATTTTTAGTGACTGAAGGAGAGGAAGTTTGCTGTATTCTTGCTAAAAATAAATACAAGTGAGTTCATGTTTTCTTTCCTTGGAGCACCCCACCTGCCTGGGTTGTGTTATTATATATGAAACCTGTGAGTTATTATTTACATTCATTTGTAGGGGTTTGCTGTAACTCAGATTTAGTACAAGTTTGTATCACACAGCCACTCCCTGCTCTTTGTTTCCTTAGCTTTCAGGAGACAGCAAGGTTGACAGAGTGGAGCTTTAGTTACCTTCTCACCACAGAAAGAGGTGGCTTTTCCAAGTCTGAGTTTATAAAATAGAACCGGAAGAATCAGAATTAATCTGTGTGATATCTGGCCAATGTATTCAGCTACTTGCGGGTCATCATATTAACATGCTGTCAAGTCCCATCCCTCTCAAAAAGCACTTACTTCTGTCCTTTCTCCTTGGGAAAAAAAAACAGCTTCTGGGCAACAGTACATTGTTCAATCCAGGTGAATAAGTTTGATGTAGGTAATGGTGATAGGAAACATCTGAATCTTTGCTTTCCCATTCAGTGATTACTCCAGGGCTGGAAAGACCTGCAACAGGAACATTGCTGATTCATCCAGTAGAACAATATATTTAGGAAGCAGCATCCAAAAAGGGAGTCGATGTTAGTTCTTCCCCACCATTTCAGTGAAAACACACTTCTGAGAATCTGTTGAAGGTGAAGTATAGGTAAACTGTTCAGATCTGCTCAGGAGCTTTTTGATATCTTCTTCTCCAGGTATTTAAGTACAGTGGAAAAACCAGCCCTGTGTGACTCAGAAGCTCAGTGCCATTGTAAGCAGAACATGGTTTTTTTTGAGAAACATAGCGCTCTCCAAAGTTCCAATTCACCTAAATATGCATCGGTAATGAAACTAAATGAGGTTTGCTTTAACAGTTTTGTAGAGGTATAAAGCATTTTATGTCTTTGCTCACTGGCTAATAGATTCATTTCAGGGTCTTTTCCTCCTCTGATGTGGGTGTCTGTCTCTGCATATGTTTTTCTGACTTCACTGTGATATTGTCAGAAGACTCTGCCCTGTCGACAAAAAAAAAAATTCTACTATTCCTGAAAGGCACTTGAAGTACAGAATTCAGAGCTCTTTTTGGCAGTTTACTGTTACTAATCCTGCCTTTACAGCAAGGAATGAAAAAATATTTCAGCTCATTTGGGCCACGTCATAGTTACTCAGACATTTTACCCCGGGTCTGCTGTTGCAATGAATAATGATTAACTGGAGAGACAGCTGTTTTGATGTGTGGTTTTTGGCAGCAGGAACTATCACAGGGCAGAACATGTTGCTCTGCTTACAGACATGAGAGCTAGAAATCATTACAGGCAGTATCAGCTGCAACACGGAGCTCATCTCACTTCTAGAAAGGAAAAAAGTACTTTGTGGAATAGAAATACAAGATTTTAAAGATTCACCTTTTGCTTTACATGACAGTAGGTTTCTACAGTATGTTGCACTTTTCTGTTTCCCCCTTCCGCAGTTCAATGAATTTGCCATCAGAAAAAATAGTTTCTACATATAGTGGTTAACCTCTGTGAAAATGAAAGATGGGAAAGCCTTAGAAAAATCCAAGTAACAGTGGTTCATCAGGTGTTTTGGGGCTTGTCCCAAAAATGCAAAGTCAGGCATGTTTTTTAAAGGAAGTGGGTTTTTTTAGTCATGTTTTTTCTCTTCCTTTCCAGTTCACGGCAGATTTTTTTTTCCTTCGTACATTGTTAAGCTACAGTGTTATCCGGGTTTTTCTCTGAAGTAGCAGTTTAGTAAGAGGCTTGTATTTTTCTTGTACAGATGTTTGTGATTCTGGAGCAAGGAGGGCACAATCAGCAGAAGGGAAAAACAGAGAAAGTGTAATTCTTATGTTTTTTGAAGTCCTATATGCTACCTAAAAATATCTCTGTTTGGAAACGAGATGCCTTTCAAATACTCTTAAATTGCAAACAAGACTTACATGAAATCCAGAGCTAAACATGGATGCAGTGTTGTTGGGTAAAGGAGGTATTTTTCATTAAAGCAGAACTCCCAAAAGTTGATGGCACAAATTTAGGCAAACTGATAAGGGCAAAAGTTAGTCCCTGACCACTTATCATGACCTGCAAGTGCCTCATCTGCCTAGGCCTGTTACTGAGGGTCAAATAGCCATTAAACCCTCCCAAACTGCTCTATTATTTTATCCAGATTTGCCAGGAGAGCAGAAGGAGGTAGGACCTGGCCATACTCCCACACTGAGCTGTCATTCCATATGGGTGGCTCCAAATGGATTCATGTGACAGAGGAAAGGCCAAAACATGTCAGTGCCATGTGTCCATGGTTTCTGTAAGATATTTTATTTTTATGATGAAATTGGGACCTGAAGGATGAAGGAAAGAGGGAAAGGAATCTGGGAAAGCAATCTGGGTTCTTTTTCAATTCTGCCAATGTTTGACTTCAGCTTACAGGTAAGATCATAAAGTTACTTGCTCTGTCTCTTCATCTGCAAAATGAAATGCAGAGGAGTGGCCTGTGATACTGTAAATGTACAAATGTAAAGCCCTAGCCCTCAAACTGGTCTTCTGTATATTGCAAGAGGTTTTTCAGAGCCTAAAATGAGTGCAGCAAAATACCTTTATCAGAAGGAAAAAAAGGCCAATTTACCTAAAACTTTGATCTTTTTTCAGAAAAAAAAAAAAATACACACACACACAAAAAACAAACATCAAAATTATCCAAGGTCTGTTGGCCACTTCAGTTGTTTGTTTAATTACTGATGAGAGCCTGTATGAATTAGAAAATATAAATGATGCAGTGAGAATCATGTGGCTGTATCCAACTGTGGCAGCCCTCTGTTGGGAGTCAAAGTTTGGTTCACGTTCCTGGTGGACTAGAATAACATTAAGTGAATTTCACATACTTCAAAAAAGGTTCCTCATTTGCAATTTATGAGATGGCAGTGCATCAAAGGCATAAAAGCAGCAAATGGTCAGAAGTTAAAAGTGAGGGGTAGCCAGGCTTCAGAAAAATTAGTTAACTGGTGATGCCATTCTATGAATAAAATAATGTACCTCAAGAAATCTATAGACAGACCATCTCCCTTCAGATGAGTATCTCTGTTCTTAGGCAGCACCAGCACTGATATTTGTTTTCAATGTAGTTTGTCCTCTCCTCTAGCAAAGTGAAGGAGTCGAGGGCTTGAGGAGTGGCTGAGTATGGACCAAGTGTACTGCCTTCCAGGTCAGCTGAGGAGCAACTCCAGGCAAGGCAGCACCTGCCCTTGGTAATCCCACACCAGTAAATTGACTCCTGGTTTTGCTTCCACTTCCCCAACTTAGAAGCCAAAATCAGAGAAGTGAAAAGGTGTACACTAGACACTGAGATCTGACATAATTTAGAGCTTTTTTGTTCTAGCTTTATGATAGGAGCAGATTCTGTCTTTGTTGTTCTTGCTGCACAGGATGGATTTCAGTTGTCTCTGCTTCTACTATAATTTAAAGCTGTTACTGTGGCTGATGAGTTCAAGATCATATTGACTTCATATTTCAGTTGGCTGGGGGTTTTGTGTGAATATTGACCAGTATTTTATAGTGCAAAAAAGGAAAACTCTGTGTAAGGGGATAACAGCTCTTACTTACAGTGGCCTCTTGTACCTTCTTATGTGGGGGTCCAGAGTTCGGGTCACGTCTGGTTTGCTCTCTCTGGCAGTTGGTCACATCACAGGCTCTCTGAGACTGGACTGTCAGTTTGACCCTAGTTTTAATGGAGCTGTCACTGTGGGCTCCATGACTCTGAGGTGACACAGCAGTGGTCCTACCTGGTTCTGCCATTCCTGGAAGTTTGCAACTATAGACAGTCCAGCCTGCCTGGTGCTCCACTAGTCTGTCATGGAGAATATCCCATCAACTATCTATGATATTTGCTTTCTAATCTTATTTTCCTGCTTCTCAATGTGCCTACTAGATATTCTCAGAATATGCCTAGAGGAAGAATATTTTTTCTTATGTTAAGACCATATTAGATAAGAGAAAGAATAGGTTTGGCTCAACTACCGTGTCTACAGATGTGTTTTTGTCAGAATATTAAAGGAAAAAATTATCCAGTATAAGGTATTTACCTATTCACTAGGCTGTTTATTCAGTAGCCACTCAGTAATTAATTCTAGCACTGGTTTTGCCAGTCTTTTATCAGCCTTTTCTGTCCCCATTATTAATGTCAAGACAAGTGCTATTGGGTGTTTTTTATTTCTTGTAAATAAAAGCCATGTACAGAAAGGGCCATCCAAGTCAGTCAATGACATTCCCAGTCAATGGTGGGATTGTACTAGGACTCCAGGAGCTTCCTGCACCCAGCTTACCTGTTTTTGCATGTTTTTGCATGTTTAGCTGAAGGCTGCTACGTCCTGCTTTGTTCAGATCAACATTAGTTCCCTCTGCACAACAAGATGCCCTACATTTGTCATGATTTTCATATACGTTTTTAGGGACTCTGCCTTTAAAATTCATGGCAGGCACTTGAGAGGTTATGTCCTTTTCATGACTCACTTCAGGGAGTTTCCACAGATGTCTTCAGTTTGTTCAGGCAAGATTTCTACCTCTGACTCTCCAAGCAGAAGAGAATTGCCATTAGCCTTTCATACCAGGCTTAATTGCCAATTACCAGCGGGTGAACAGCCTCACAACACTGTGTTGCTCCAAGCCTACTTCGCTTTGCAAAGGAGTCCTGTGCAGAGAGATCTCTGCAGAAGGAGGCCTAAAAGCCATTGGAAGATGTCCCCTTTTCTGCCAAAGTTTCCAACAGCATCTTGTAGGCTTGAGAGCTCCTCATACATTTAGCTGGAATAGTCCTGTTGAAAAAAACCTCATCTTGCCGTCCAAAAGCGAGAACAAAAAGCATGTCAAGAATTGTCTCTGACAAAATAACACCAATGTATTTTGCAAATTTTGTCAGCAAAAGCAAACATAATGTTCCAGTTCATTTTTGAAAAAATAAGAAATTGCATATGCAGAATGAAGTTTAAAAAAGGAGCAGCTGTTTTGTTCTGGTTTATTTAATCCCATTTCTCCATATTTTAAGCAGAGCAGGTCACAAGCACAGTCCAGTGGGGGAAGTTCAGTATATTAAATGCACCAGCAGTTTTCTCTTGCAAATTGATTATTTAAATTGAGCTACTCTCAAGTAATGGACAATACCCATGCTTACAAATACGAGTTTGTGTGGAGATTTGCATTCCAGTCCATTGTTCTTTCTGTGCTACCAGAGACATCCAACCTAATTTCTTTGTGCTTATCTCAGCACTTGCATCTTAAAATTAAAACTTATTATGTGTTCATAAATTATTCTAAGGAATTCTTTTTTTTTACTGCTTTACTCTTTTCTACATTTTTTTTTAATAGCATTTTTTTTTAATGTCCAAGCCATATGGACAAATACATAGAGCTGGATCCAGGACTTTTTTTTTTTTTTTTTTTTTTTTCTGATGAAACTATTGCAGAAATTTGGGAAGTCTTAATAAAAAAATTGCTTTGATGGTTTTTCTTAGCTGTGATATGTGCAGTGCAGGACTGGAAAGTAGGGATTAATGATGACTCCGCCTCCACTACCAACCCCAACATGGGAGGGGACCTTTTAAGAGGAGATAAAGGAAATGCTGGAATTGGGAATTCATCCAAAGATTCTTGGAAGGGTACCCAGACTCTAGTGTTTTTTGCTGCTCCAACTTTTTGATAATCCACAAGCCAAATTAAGTTGTTCTATTTTTTATGCAGTATCCACTGATGTCAACGACATCATCACTAACAGAAATTAATTTTCTCATTTTATTTAACCCCAGACACTCCTGATTGCTCTGGCTGGACAGACACCTGTCAAACCTGTCTGCTGCTGTTTCACTGCAGAGTTTGAATGTGTCTCCTTCACTATAAACAGCAGAACAATCCTGGTTGAAGCAGACTTCCCATGTTCTTCAGGGTGAGCCCACAAAGGTTCCTCTGCAGACCTCACTGAATTTCCCTGGCAGATCTTGTCTCAGTTATTCGTTGTCCCATCAAGGGTGCTTGGCAACTTGGCCATATCTCATAAGCCTTTGCTTTTGGAGTTAGACTTGCCAATGCAGCTTTAAACTAAATGGGGTTGTAAATCAAAATGTCCTCATCTACAACTCTTCCCTGAGCATCTGATTACAATCATGCTGCACACTATTTGTACTGGGATGTTTAAAACTGCCTATAAAACAACAGCTAATTGCTGATCTGCTTAATTAAAGAGAGCCTTTTGTTGTCACATATACAAAGATAAATGAAATAATCAGCTTTGGACTAATGAGAGATAATTAGATTATGCAGTCCGATAAATAAAGACAAAAATCCTGCAGATTGCCACTGTACTCTGGGCAACTGAGATCACCATGGGGTTTAAAGGTGCACTTTCCTCTCCTTTCTGCTTTAACTATAGTGGTTTGATTTTTTTTTCATCCCAGGGTGATCAAATCTTCTAGGCATTCATGACTGTTGTCATGTATTATAATTTAGGATGTGCTGTTTATGGGCAGTGTGATTTGCATGGCCACAGTTTCATTTACTCTGAATTTAAGCTCCCATGCAAGAGAAAATTACTAGATCTGACCGTTCACTGATGACCTTCCAGTCTGAGCAGGTTTGTGATGCTGACAGTCCTCTTCAGGGAGTGAGGTAAAATCAAATGGCTTTGTTTGTTCTTCCTGTTGCTCTATTTAGATTGATAAACAAAGGGTCAGTTTTGTCCAGAAGGTCTGGACTGCATGTGCTCAGTGAGTGTTAGCACTGAAGTCCAGTAACAGCGGTTTACTTGTCCTTTGTGGAAATTGCTTATTTTAATGGAGTCAGTTTCTTGGAGGGTGCCCAGAGCTTTGCAAGAATACCTGAGCAGCTTTTTTCATTCTTCCTTTCATTTGTGATCTCTGAAGAAATAACTTCAGTTGGCCAAAAGATGCTCTTCAAGCACACATGCATGCAGTGCAAACCACAGGATCAGACTAGAGCTGGTAGAAAATTGACTCATCACACAGCTGTGTAGAGTGGACATTGTTGGACCAACTGTTTTACTCTTCAGATCTACTTCTGTTATGCTGTTATACTTGTTAATGTTGGCAGATCTTAAGATTTCTTGAACAAAAAAGAAAATGCCTTTAGTTATCATTTTCCCTGTCCAGTTTTGTAGCAGCTCTACTTTTTACACAACTTTGCCAGGCAAACATAAATGAGATGTTTCTCCTGAACGTGGTGTTTCCATGGCAAGAGTCTGTTTACAGCTGGGTTGTTTGGTTTTTTCAAGGAATTGGGGTTCGCTGTCAGGTGCCAATACACAGAAAAAGCAGTGGTTGTTTCATAAGTGACACAGATATGAGCTTCTTGGAGCCTTCACCCACATTGTGTGATTGTCAGCAAGCAAAGATCAGTTGTTTATCAGCCTTTTTGTCTTATTTACAAGGTCAGAACAAAACATCTTTTTGACAAAATGTCTGCCTACATTTATGACTAAAGACCAGGCCTAGAGAGAGTCCTAAATCTGTAACCAGTCTTAAGCTGCTATGAAACATGAACAATATTCTAGTGATTTGAATAAATTTCACCATATTTGCTAGTTAGATTACTCAAATAGGTAATTAAACAGCTGCTGCTTTCTTCTGTGTCAGCACTCACCATTCTGGTGCCACAGCCATGTACTCTTATGTCCACAGGATGTGCAGGGATGCTTGCAGGCTGCTCCAATGTCTAGAACTAAGGTGACCTTCACAGGGATACTGTCACACTGGCACCAATTTTCAACCTATTTTTCAAGCCTCTTAAACCTAGATTAGACCAGTTAATTATTTTAATGCCTTCACATTCAGAGTTAGGATGTTGCATAGTATTAATGCCCATTTAATTAAAGACACCCAGCCAAATCTTCCATTTAAGCTTCATAAGTTTTGCCTATTAACAACACTGTATTTTGTCTGTTCTTACATGGATCATGACACAGACACAAAGAAAAAAGGTGGACAAGTGCATTTAATTAAATAGCAGGCGTAGGTCAAGTGTCTGCCTCATATGTCACTGTACAGCAAAGATGAATGCAGGAAAATCTCAGGAAAATCAGCTACTCAGTTAAACCAGGTCTGCTGGAGAGCCCTGTGGTTTCTCTCCTTTGGAGAAACCATCCACAGAGCCTCCTGCCCTGCCTTATACCTTCATCCACTTTATGTCATGTTTATTTACTCAGGTAAAAGAAAGGAAGCAACAAGACCACCTGAAAGGGTGGACATTCCTCATCATAAGCAAAAGAAGCTGAACTGGACCATTTGTTACTGGGCAACAGCCTTTTTTCATGGATTTTCAGAAAGATCTATATACAACACACATCCTCCCTCATTAAAGGCAGCTGAACACTTAGCAAAGGTCAACTCCTACCTGGGGTAGAGCTGTGGGGAGACAAGAGGTTAAGGCTGGTAAAATTCCCATGGTATCTCATATGGAGGTGAAGAAATAGCATATGAGAAAAAAATCAGAAGTAGTCCAGCTACTTAGGAGGAATGAGCTTTTAACTCTTGGAACTTCTGCAGTAAATATTTGTCAGCTGATATCTGGACCGCTCATCTCTAGCTACTCAAAAACAATACTCTAGCAGTTAGTTTGTGAGAAGCCTTTTTCCTATTCTCTTTATCTTCTGAAAAGCTGCTCTGCTGCTGCAGGAAGCCAGCCAGTGCTCATCCATATTATCTGGAGGCCTCAATCCTGAGTCAGGACTCTTCACTGACAGGTGCTGCCCAAACCCAGAGAAAAAATTTATCTCTGTGTCAATAATTTGTGATCAAATTATTCTTACACAGATTTTTCCTTATCTGTGGGTTAATGTAAAGGGTAGTATTCTATTTTCTTTTCCTTAGAGATGGGCCAAAACTGGAATTACTTTGAATTGCAGATTTAAAAGAGAATTGCAGAAAATAAGTGTTCCCTTACATCCTTATTTAGATTGAGATTTGGGATAAGCAATTGCAAATTTGTGGAGGGCAAAAAAGGATGGAGAGCTCCATCAAAGTCAGCTTTTGCACTCTGTTAAAAAAGGCAAGGTTTTTTTCTTCACTAATTGCTTGAGATTTGCTGGTGTTTCTGCTCATTGCAGAATGACTCCCAGGAACTGATGGTGTTTGGTGCTGCTTGAGTTACCAGCACTTTGTGCTGTCAAATTCTAACTTTTCTCCCTTAGAGCTCAGTTGGGCATCTCAGAAAGGGATGGTGTAGCCAGCAGGCATGTCCACTACCAAACTGACAGGGAGCACTGCTATGGGTTTGTTCAGGCAATGGCAATGCCCCAGTTTATAGGACCAGCCCATGTAGATTGAGAACTTGAACCTAAACCCCAGACAGAGCCAAAAACCCCAAGTCAAATCATTGCTGCAAATCAAAGGTCCTCCAAAGGCTTATTTTTTTTTTCAGAAGTTCAAAATGTGATACCCATGTTTCCTTCTTGAATTTTTGTTTTTTCCTTTGTCCCTGGTTTAGCTCTGTACTTGGACTCTTCATGCAGCAGTTCAGAGATAATGGCAATTTGTCAGCTTGACCTCACAAGTGCTGATCTTATGCATTACTAGGAAATAGTGGTTCTGTGGGGGGAAATGTCTCCGAACTTGATTACCAAAAAAAAAAAAAAAAAAGCCACACAGGAAAAACAAACAAACAAACAACTTTATTAAAAACATGTGTGCTGCTAATCAATGGCAAGTAGTTTCTTTGTGCAGTTCCTGACACATTTAAATTGCTGCTGGATATAAGAGTGAAGCGGGAGAAGTGAGGAGGTGACACTGCTTCTCACAATAGGCTTTTGGGCAGATGAGCCTGGGGTGGGTGAGGAGGTTCTGGACCTCTGCAAGAGGCGACGTTTTCAAATGTTCCCATCCCCGTTTGTCTTTTCCAACTCCCCAGTGAAGCCAGTTGTGCTGCAGTGCCGATTTCTTCAGCTTGGACACACTCATCCCCACAGGATGAGAAGGCATATACTGGTTAGAGGTGGGAAATCTTTTTTTACCTTCCTGCATGCTTCCAACTTCAGTCTGACCTAATCTCAAGAAGCCAACAGCTACATCTCATCAGTAAAAGAACTGACCCTTGCCCTCTTCCCCCAGCAACATCAAACAGTGTTGACACAACAGGGGATGCAAAGCAGGGGAAGAGCCACAGAGCAGGCATCAGATGCACACATGCAGAATTAGACCAGGGCTGTTGGTGTAAAGACAAAGGAGAGTTACAGTGTGCTAAAGTGAACTTGTAAATGTTGCTGTGTTTGAGATTTTAAAAACTAAGATGAATATGCTCTTCATTATCTTAAAAGCACATTGCTAAATGTTTACAGTGGTGATCTGTAATTAAGTAATTTAGATCTGTCCACAAATTCTCACGTAGGAGTAGGTGTCATATTACTTGCCTGCTCATCAAAGCTTTCCTGAATCCTGAAAGAAAGCAAAATCCATTTGAGTTAACATGGAAATCTCAGGGGACCTTTAAAATGATTCTTGAATAATTTTGAAATCTAATGGTATTTACACTCCTAACTGCTATAAGCCCTTTTTCAAATTCATTGGCAAACAAGTGAAACACGTCTGAGTTGTATGATTTATCACAGGAGATTTCATCAAGGCTAGCACAGCTGAAATGAACTGCATATTCTCAAAGATGCTAACAGGCAGATCCTGCCCCTTTTGGGCACTCTGTAGTTTTTGCCAGTGACTTTTCAGGGGGCTGGTCTTATTTGTTAAAAGAAAGTGCACTCCTCTAAAGAACATTTAATGTCATGACTTCTAACATTTGCTGCTGAGGACATTTTGCGAGATGATGAGCAAGCAGCATATAAATTATTAGACTCATAATTTCAATATTAAGAATTCTTTGCATTCTAACAGCACTTTTCAGCCTAGAAACTCAGTGTCCCACTGTGCATAGAAATGTGTGTGAGGGTGAGCTGGTGTTTGTGAGGAATTGTTTGTTCCTCGGAGGCCAGGTGCTGTTTAGCAAGGTGAAGCCACACAGATGTCCCTTGGAAGGGGATGATTGCAGTCAGAGGAGCATCCTGCTATGCTGCCTGGTCGTAGGAGGCTAAAACACCCTCAGCTCTCAGTGCCTCCTCAGTGGTGGGGCTGTCGGCCATCCTCCAGTTCTTGGTAGCTCTCAATTTTCAGGTATCTAACAAGGGCCCTTCACTCTTAGTAACCAGGGAATATTCCCTGGAGACAAAAAATCTTGTCAGATCATACAATTAAAGACTGTTCTTTTCTGTTTTGATCCCAAAGCATCGCGTTCAGGATCTGGGGGTTTTTTAAACACTTACAGGATTTTGCTCTTATTTGGGTGTGTGCAGCTGTAGATGAGAATGCAGAGACAAGGAAGATTTGTATCTGATCTGAGGAATCAATTGGATGTGTACAGAGTCCTAGAAACAACCTGGTCCTTCACAGATTCAGCAACACACATTCAGCAGTCACGGGTTGTAAGCACTAATTCTTGACATTGCATGCTGTCTATTTTTCAGTAAAAAATTAGTAACATAATTTCTGGCACAATTTTGATACCCACTATAGTAAACAATGTCTTTTTTTGTCTTGCAGCATTGAGTTGTGCAGCTTTAGCTTTAAGGGGTAAATAAATCAGAATACATGCGTTGGTCCGGATGAAACTTGCAATTAGCAAATATGAAAAAGCTGAATTGATATTGAATTTTTTTCACTTTCTACTGAAATCTGCTTTCCCAAAAGTTTGTTCTGGCAAATGCACACGCATCATGTAACTTACCCACCAAAGCTGATTGACTGCAGCAGAATTAGTCACAATATTAAGCATAAATGCCTGCAGACATTTATATGGTGTCAGACCCTTAAGGTTGAAAAGGAATGAATTGAAATTCACATCTTATTTGGTTGAAGGTGGGCATTGAGTCACTGTTTGTATGGAGAAGCTTTTCATTTTGCAGCCTGGTGTCTCTTGGTAACAGACAGGAAACTCTGTAAGTGAACACTGAGCAGCAAAGCAACTTCAGTGTAAAACCTTGTAAAATCATCGGGTCTGGGGGAAGATTTCCTATAGGTGTGCAATGAATGTTTGGAAAAAAGAAGTGTTTTGAGTGGAGGAACTCTCTGAACATGTCATGTTTTTCAGAGCCCACACAGTGAACCCAAAAAAGAAGACAGAGAGAAATCTAGGCAAATAACAGAGATGTTGATGCAGTGGCCCAAAACAATTTCTGGATGTTCACTGGTCTTTATTTGTAAACCAAAGTCCACATTAGAAATGTAAAGATGACAGATTTCAAAATATTTTTATGATAGAGTTGTCTTTCCAGCACATATTTCAGTCACTTCTCGC
Organism: Lophotriccus pileatus; assembly: GCA_035583135.1. Classification (NCBI taxonomy): domain Eukaryota; kingdom Metazoa; phylum Chordata; class Aves; order Passeriformes; family Tyrannidae; genus Lophotriccus; species Lophotriccus pileatus. The sequence goes on along the minus strand of JAWWES010000018.1, from coordinate 12,768,267 downwards.
CTATTTTGAGTCACATAACAGTGATAAAAATGAACATGTTTCCTGTGCTCACCAACAAATGTACCACTACAGGAGGGCAGCCCGTGGGGCCGCCTGGAATCTCAAGGAGCAGGACTTTTTGTTGCATTATTTACTGGTTTGCTCTGCCGTAGGAACAAAGCACTATTTGATCCCCCTTTTTTTTTCCACTAAATCTCATTTGCTCAGTAGTTTACCCCCGTCCATGTGTTCAGCAGAGGTATTTACAGCACTAATAAAAGCATTTTTCTATGAAGGGTCAAAAAATCACTGCTCTTAATGTGTTTGTGGATCTGTTTTTAAGCGTCATCCATTAGTCATAGCAGTTACATTACAGTGGAAACTGAAAAATACTTTTTTTTTAGTGTCAGAATTAATTAATTAATTAATAATTCAGGCATATGTTAGAAAACACTCTTTTTCTTACATCACTAATTATACAAGACCCGAGAATTATTGCCTTCATACATTATTTTAGTCATCTACCTGCAGAGGGGAAAGCTGCCATGTTTTCACTGATTAGCATGTGGGAATTTACTGATCTTCTCTTCCAATATGTTATGTCTGCAGATTAGAAGAGACACAGGCTCATCCCTGGCCAGGAAGCTGCTGGCTCCATTCTCATTATGGCAGATTGATCAGTTTATACTGATTACAGGAAATGGCTGTTAACTGGGTGAATAAATAACACATCTTGTGAGCAGGGTTTATCTTAAAATTTATTATTCCTTTCTCCAAAAATGATCATGTAGAAAATCAGAGGAGGAACCATAGTGTTCCATTTGATGGCAGGAGGATTTTCTTCATTTCCAATAATGGCAGATGTTCATTTCCCAGTTTACACAGAGGAAAAAGTGAGCAGTTGTCTGTCCCTTTGAAGTTTCCCTCACAGACATGCTATATCCCAGCTAATATTAACAGCTCTTAGTACACAGTGCCATCGAGGAACTATTATGTCATTTTGAGGAGTGATAGGTGGGTATTAAAACCACAGAAAAGTTGCACATTACCTGGGCTGCAGACTGACAGAATGTACCCTGCACATGCCTGGGAAATGGGTCAGGACTTTCTGAGAGGGCTGTTTTGGTTTGGGGAACACATCCCACACCGTGGGAATTTGCCACTCGCTTTACCAAGAGATGGGGAAAGGCTGGTGAGAAATGGAAGTGCAAGTTCACACATTGCAGTTTTCTGTCTCGAAAGCAACCTGTTCCACTGACCATGCTCTCTCTGCTCATTTGGGGAAAAAAGTTTAGTGGCCTGCACCAGACAAGAATATTTTATTGTCTTTATTTTTCCCTCACATGTAAAAATAAATTATGTAACTAAACTTTTTGCATTTGAGCCATTCTCACCTCTCTATATATTAACATTGTTGTCTCCTTTTCTCCATTTCCAGTCTCATTCATAAGAAACCAGGGGTTTGCATCATATTAGAATTATTTGCTTTGCCAAGAGCATGCTTAAAGTCTGAAATTAAAAGAAATTCAATTTTAGTATCACTCTGTGTGTAAATATGTTGTTTGCAGTAAAGTTTTCACCTCCATTTGCTTTTGGTGCTCATTATAACTTAATAAGTTTTTTATTCAGTTTGTAAAGTGCCCCTTTTTAGCCTCTAGCTGCTGGGTGACACCATCTGTGATTTCCAATGAAATTAAATTAAGTGAAAATTCAATCAACAGGAAGATTGTTGCTTCCACAACTTCACTGAGTGGCTTGGGATCATATATAAGTGACATGTCTTTCACACAGGAAGCACAACTGCTGTGTGAGCCAGTTTAACTTAAAGGAGGAGATTTCCCAGAGAATGGAGTAGCTAACATACTATTTCCAGTGTATCATGCCCACTTTAATTAATGATTAATTATCATTAATGACCTTAGCTCAGCCTTTCTTGGCAACAGGCATTCAGGGTGACCTCTCCATTATTCTTCAATAAGAAGCCTGTCTCCAGGTACATCTTTATTATGTCCCCGTGCTCTGAGAGCACAGGAGTCATTACCTGGGCAGTCCCCTGCACACAAGCAGGGACCTTGCAGCTGAGGTAGGTTGTGCACAGCAATGTGCTGAGCAGAGGGTACAAACATTCTGCTTAGAGACTGGAGCATGGGCAACATGACTCATTTGTTAGTCTCAATATGCCTGGAATGACTGGTAGGATCTGAGGTGCAAGAACAAGGAAATAAGGGAATTACAAAAAAAAAAAAAAAAAAGGCTGGAGGAATTAAGAAAACAAAGAAGGTCTTTTCACACCTGCCAGTCTCTCCTTTTTCTTTGTGCTGAGGTGCACTTCATTATTTTCTCCTTTCCCATAACCATACTATAATCTTTTCTTTTACCAGTTCATAACAGGAAGAATAATGACTGAGTTCAACAAAATACCAGTAAAAACATCCCTTGGGAAACAGTTAAGTAGTCAAAGCTTGGAAATGTGGTTTCTGCTACTGTATCTGCACTGACATTTTGTCCATCTCCCCACCCACTCTTGTGAACATATCTAAATAAAATGTAGAAACTAATTCCCCTTTAACTGTAGTCCCCTTTGAGGCAGAAAGATGTGTATTTTTTACCACGTAATTTTTACAGGATTTTCCAATAGGACTTTACCCTGTCCATGGCCTAGATGAGTCATAGTGTAGTTACCAAAGAATGGAAGTAGTGATTTCCACCACAGTGGTGAGCTAATTTAATAATGGACACAAATGATAACTTACAGTACCAGAACATCAGAGCATATGACAATAATCCCTGCACTTCCCAGCAAACACTTTGAAAAAGTGGAGATCAATGTCTAATAGTATCGGTTATTATTAGTATCCTCCTGACACATCCAGGTTTTTTTCATCTTCTTTACTACAAAAATGAGGTCACTTTGAGAATATATTGGCAGAGAAACTTTACAAGAAAACTTGGAAGCTTAGACATTTGAGTTTTTATACCAGAATAACTTTCTGTCTTTTAACCATGAAGTCTGCAGAATTCCTTCTAAAGAGCATGCTGTCCTCAGCTCAGGGAATGTGGACTACAGAAAGACTTAACTGATGACAGTGCAATTCATTTTTCATTTTATATTAGTGTCTACAAATTTGTTTTCCAGGTGGACCACGTGGTCTCTTGCACATCCCCTTGAATGTGATAGAAAAGTGGTAACCTTCATCAAAAAGAGCAAAGAATAAGACATCAATCCAAATTCTTTACACCTGAATGTTGGTTTATAGTTCTACCCCAGTCACTTAGCCTAGGTTGGGGGTTTTCAATGAAACCTGGTGTATTTGAAAAAAAGAGGCGTGTGTGTGTGTGAGCAAAACAATAGGTGTCACCAGGTGTCACTATTACGTGGGTTCTTTTCTTTCTGTGTGAGCAAACGGCCAGTTTGGGGGAGATAACATTGTATTATCAGTTCATGTTTGAGCATTTGATATAAAAGGCTCTGCCAGTGTGGGAGAACTTGTTCTATTCTCTGGGCTGGTGTCATGCACACCATTTGTCACTGGGAACAGCAAGAGCCACTGGACTGAGGTTCCTGCTAGGGAAGTACTGTTGTAGCATCTCTGTTCCGGAATTAATATGAATATGTATAAATAAAACAAGATGCATTGTAATGTCTCCTGGAAACACTTCACTGCATTTTCTTCACTGACAGATTGCCTGTAGAAACCTGATCATCTGCTGCTATCTAGCAGAAGACAGATGTAGTACTGAAACAAGGTGCACCACTCGTGTGTGTTTGCTTTACAGTGTTAGTGCATTATATATCAAACAGAGGAAAAAAGTGTAAATATTTGGAGAAGAAATGGTAGAGCATAAGGACAATGATGACTGTGGACTTGCTTTTACTGTAAAACTGAAGACGTGGACTTACCTGAACAGAGAACACATTTGAAACTGCATTTGAAGCAGCAATGTATCTTTCTCAGAAGGTACCATGTGACTTCCCACAGTGTCTTGCATTTTAGAAATCCTAATTGGTGCATGGGCAGTGCACTGAAGGACTCTCAGACTTGACCCAGGCTGTAGCTTTACAACAAATCCCACTCCCATTCACAACCAGCTTGCCAAGAACCCACTTCTGTCTTACCCAAGGTGGGAAAGGTGTCAGCAAGCACAGAGAAGAGTTGGGATGTCTGCTGAAGGGAACAGTATTGCCCAGCAGTCCCATGGGACAGCCTGGGTTGGTATTTGCGAACCACCATGGAAGCAGCTGGCATAGCTGCAAATATTTGATCTGAAGTGAGGTCAGTGAATTTTGAGGAAGCTTTACTTTCAGCCTGCCTGATGGTCACAGAGTGATAAGGAAACATTCCTCTCTGGGCCCCAGGGACTGAGCTCTGCAGAGAAAGCACTGAAATATTCCAGGGTGTAAGTATTGGTTGCTTCAGTTTAAGTAATCCACCACAGAATGTCATCTTCAGAAAAAGGAATTTCTGACAAATAAGACTTTTCTGTTTCCAAAGCTGCCTTTTTCCAAAGATCACTGGAGGCAGTGGGAATCTTTAAGCTGATTGAATGGACTTTGCATCATTTCTGTTTTGAAGATTTCTTGCTTCCTACCTAATAGTGTGTCTTGTGATGTGCTGCATTGCAGTTCGGTCTCCGGAAGAAGCAGTGTTGGAATTGATGAATCATTCTCCTTCTTGAGATATTGCCATACAGGTCTATAACTGTCATAAATAATATTGCAGTGATTGAACTTAAAAGTCACGATCTGTGGAAGAATCTAATCCCCTTTGAACATTCACAGCTGCCTCCTTACCAATAACTTCACCTGATTCACTTCAAGGGGGAAACCTCTTTCAAGACATTTTTCTTCCTTTGCTTAAGAAACACTATCTGCTTCTCTGCATGCTCTGACATTGCTTCTTCCCCTGAAAGCTGGTGCCCTTGGACATTTGAACCTCATTAAATTTAGAAAGCCCAGTGACTTGGGTTTGTTCCCATAGTGATGTTGCAAATCTCATATTTGCAAGGGAATTGCATGGGATTCTTTTTAAACAGATTCATTATCTCTTGTGGTAGCTGACACTAAGTATAATATCACATTCTCTTTTATTTAGAAAACATGAATCTGAGACCTTTTCATAAGACATGGAACTTTATAGCAATGTAAGGAAAAGGACACAATACAGCAAAGGAGCTACTCAGTACAATTAATAGTGGGGAAACTTTAGAAGGTAAAAAGAACAACAATGGTTTGAGGCAAAAACTTGACAGACATGATACTGAGGGCAGTGTAAATTGAGGACAAATTTTAGATATGCAGGAAAACATTCACAGTGCTCTCACCTGTCTCAGGATAAGACATGCAACTTGCTGTGCCAGGGTAACAGACCTTTAACGAGTAACAATTCCTTCTTGTGGCTCAGCAAGCACTGTCCTGATCAGGACTGCCACAGTCTGCAGGTGATATCACATCTCCATCTTAAGTACTTGCTCCTGAGCACTCAAAGGAGGACCAGTTTTATTAAGCCAGTTTGAGGCCATCAAAAAGATGATACTCCTGATAGCTCAGGACTAAAATAAGGTAGTGCATTACACACTGTGTAATAAAGATAGCTGGAAGCATTACAAAATGGCTGGAGAAATCTCCAACATTAATATTTGATTCAAGATCTTTTAGTTGTCTGTGGCATATTTTGATGGAGGAGGCTTGTGAGTATATTTATTTATTTTTAGATTTATGTAAATGTGCGCAGTCAACATCTCTTGAGGCACCAGTATGGCATCCAGTAATATATACTGTGTAACATAAGTCCATTTCTGTCAGAGCAAAGGAGCACCAATCCTGCTCATCCCAAAAAACCAAATACTGCTAAATTCCCTGAGGGAACCCTTGACAAAGCAGGTAGCAGTTCACAGCACTCCCCCCGGGCCAGGAGCAGAGTCAGCACAGTACCTGGGAGGAATTTGTGTTTCAGGGTCACAGAAGCTGGTCTGACACAGCTGTGCCGGGTTCAGTGACCCAGCGGTGTTTGCTCAGTGCCCCAGCCAGCCTGGCAGCACATCAGCTCCTCTGCTGCCCCTGCTCCACAGCACACTCCAGTCTTTCCATCAGAAACCACCAGCAGGAAAGCCAGGAGCCCCAGCAGAAGGGAAATGGCTTCAGAGGGCCCGGCCCAGGCTCGTCCCTGGCAGGCAGTGCAAGGGGACTGGGTGTGGGCTCTGCAGGGGCACCTCCGGGGAGAGCAGCCATAACCTCCAGGCTGAGCAGAACTTGTTCACACAGAACGGTGTGTCCCTGCAGCCTGGACTCCCTCCCTGGACTGCTTAGAGTTGCTGATGTAAATTTTGGATTGGGGTAGATATATGTTTGATTTTCTTTTTTAGTTCTAGCTCTAATGCCTTACCTGCCAAGGAAATGACACATGATTATCCTTTAAAAACAAAATCTATCCTGAAAAGCCCAAGTAGTGCAATTTTCTGAATAGGTTTTTCTGATGGGAGATTTGTTGTAATGGAGAGTCTTATAAAAACTCTGTGGTTTGCAATGATTCAAGAAGCCTGCATATGGCTGGGTGGTGGCTGTTATCCCAAACAGTGCAGCTCAGGGAAGGGCTGCCCAGGTCCTGTGTTGAGGGGTGGTGTCTGGGCACCCCTTGTCATCCTGTTGGCGAGGCTGGATCCCACCTGCCCTGGCCCAGGTGGTTTCCCTTCTGAGAAATGGCCCGTGAGGCTGCCTGATCTCCGGGCTTTTCCTGAAGAGCTGCACTTTGGGCAGCCACCCCTGCAGCTCCGTGCTGGACTCCAGCAGGGCTGCAGTAGCAGGACTGCAGTAGCAGGCAGTGCAGAATGGACGGTGCTTGGTGTCAAGGAGGGGACACCCAGCATGTCTCGGGGGGTTATGGCGAGCAGCTTCAGTCTGTTCCTGGGGACTCATTCAGGGTTGAAGCAGAGCTCAAGGGAGGTTTGATTGAATCACTCTGCTCTTCTCCAAGCCTGAGCAAGCCAAACTCTCTAATGAGTGCTGGGTTTACCATATTTTTGAGCAAGATACTTTTTGCAGGTAGAAACATGACTGTTACCAATTATAAAATGTAGTCTTCTATTTCTTAAAAAAGAGAATATTTTTTGACAAACATTTCTGAATTTTCTGTTGCTTTGAAAGCACAGGAAAACATCGGTCCTTTTGAAAAATCTTTTCATTTTCTGTTTCCTTAGGAAAAATGGAGTGATAGATATTTTTTTTAAAAAAAAAAAAAAAGGTTAAGGAGGAAAGAAATTAGCCTCTCAACTTTTATGTCTTTTCCAACAACATTTCAATGCTCTTGAAATTATTTTACACTTTAAACATATTTTTCAGTTAGATAGAATGCCATTTAAACAGGGGGTTTATGCCTCAGTTTTTCTCTCAAGTAAGGATGATTAGCGAAACAAATTTGCTTATAGGAAAAAGATAAATTAGAATGTGGTCTCCACACTCACATGCCCTTATTTATTTTACAGAATCATCTTCTCTATTTTACACCATGAATTGAGAGAAAATGAGGGCTAAAATCTTCACCTGTCTCTATTTGCCCTCCTAAATTTTCCTGTACTCAAACACAATGATTTCCTCACTTTTATCTCCATATCAGCAGAGAAATGTGAGGTTAGAGAGGTTTCTTGCTCCCTCTCATTCAAGTGTTGAGAAGAAAAATAAAGAGGAAATGGTCAACTGAAAATCTGATTTTCCAGAAACACTTCAGGAGAGAAGTCCTGCCTGTCCCACCAAGACAGTCATCCTCCTCACCTTGAGATGTCCCCATTGCTCACTCCCGTGGACAATCCCACCCATGGAAGGTCTCCCTCTCTCTCCCTCTCTCCTTTCTCCTGGCTCCTCTAAATAAGCAATAAACACAGTTTCAGACCTGTCATTGTTTTCCACTGGTTGGCAACTTCCACCTTTCTGAGGATTGCTTTTGTCTAATTGTTCTGGTAAGTAATTCAGCTGCAGCCTGCGAGACGACAGCGATTCCTCGTGGCTGACGGGCGGCTTTGTGCTCATGTCACAGTGTCTTTGGAAAATTGTTAGCTCGCACTGTGGTAATTCAATTTTGATGAATACCCTGTAACTTAATTTACTCTGTGGCAAAACACAATTGTATAAACAAATTGGTTCTGTCCACACCCAACGTACCTTCACAGGGCATCATTTTAATATTAACCACTTTGAGCTATGATAGCTTGTATTGTAGACCCCGAAGCAGGAATGTGTCTGTAAGTACAGGGCAGGGCATATGGTTTTAGTTTCACAGTACAGCTTTTAAGAGATCAGTCACTGAATGTGAGAATAACAGACCAACAAGAAAAGGAATTGCCATAATGTGTCAGAAAAGGTGAGTTGTGACAGCAGCTGGGATACCCTGGCAGGGACCGTGACACTGCTGTGTGAGATCCTGCACACAGTTACACACAGCAACAGTCTGTGTTCCAAGGAGAGCACAGCACAAATACTAAAGAAATAAATTTTAGTTCAGCTAATGTGTTAAAAAATTTGTGAGTTACTCTCCATCATTAGCATAGAAGATACTGTAAAGTAGTTAAAGAAAATTAAAAGCTCCTCTCTGTGAGAGCAAACACAGCCTCCAGCCTGTTGTGCGGCTCAGGCTGCGTCTGTACCATGCGTCCAGGGCCCCATAACACGTTCTGCTGAGGAAGTACCTGGTCCTAAACTGCTGCTGGAATCTGAAATATGATCAGGAGACCTAAAACCTGGATAACTGGCTTAATGATGTTTGATGAAGGCCTACCTATGTTCATTGACTTTGGGGTTACGTGGCTTTGAAGAACAATATTTTAGTTTTTGGATAACAGAATATTGAAGGCAAAATGAATAGAAATCTCCTGTATGATGTTTGCTTTAAATTATGGAAGTGTTGTATGCAAATATTACCAAAATTGTAATATTTGAGCCTAAGAAAAAAAGGAAAAACAACATCAGGGATGTGTTCCTTTATTTCCTTCAGAGCCACCCCATCAGTTTGACTTCCATTTACACTGGGTGGCTTTGTGCAGGCACAGATTTACCGGGGAAAAAGGGTGATGGAAGATGTTTTAAAAGAGATTAAAGAAACTGACACTCTTTGCACTGCTACAGAAATGCAGTGTGAAGCTGACCAGACTCACTTTCTAAAAAATTCTGATAACCCTATTGATCAGAGTGGGATCATATCAAGGGTTAGATCAGCCTAGTGATATTTCCAGAATCGCCATTATCACCAACAGTTTCCATCCCATGCTCTCCAAATGTCCAGTTTGAACCCACAGGTGTTTCCAGGCACTCTTAAGGCCAACATGTGGCATCAGCTCATTTCAGCTTTTCCTTTAATGGATCAAGATTGTCTTAAGAAGGTATTTAGCATATGCTTCCCATTTGCCGCCTCTCTGATACACAGAGGAGTCCAGTAAGTCTGCAGATACTCCCCACGGCCCAGCTGCCTGACACTGAAGGCTAGTGCTATTTTAAAACCTCACTAGCATTAAAGCTGCATCTTCTGACACTTAAATGTGTCTAGAAGTCCAGCTCTTCTTTCTCACCAAGTCGTCTGTGCACGCCCAGCTGCACCGCACTCATGAGGCGAGGAGGGGGTGCCGGGCACAGCATGGCAGGAGGGGCTGTGTTTCCAGGCAGGAGGGGCTGTGTTGCCAGCAGAGCACCTGGCAGGCAGGTGGCCAAGGGCAGCTCCCCAGTGAGTCAGTCAGGCTCGTTGAAATCTTATGTGTAGGAGGTTTCAGAAAAGACTAATGTAGGTGCAAATAAATATTTGGGAAACTTACTTTCAAAACTCTGTTGTGATCTTGTCTTCGGTCCAGGGTGTTCATCACAAAGGATATTGGTTGATTGAAGTGTCTGCCTATGGATCTCCCTTTCGAATCTGTGGAGCTGCTGTTAAAGGAGAAAGCTGGAAACTTAAAAACTGCTGATGTAAACCTTTTAAAGGTATGGGTTTAGCTAAGGAGGCTTTGCCCAGCAGCAAGAAGCCATAGGAACAGCGTGTCACTAGTGCTTCCCAAAGCAATGACCCTATGTTTTTTCTGCTCTCTGATTGCAGCAAGCTTTATTTTTTAACAAGGAGCTTTGGTCAATGCTATCTTGGACAAATTCAGGTTTCCCTGACACTAGTTTGAATATTTGTGGCTAATGGAGAACCTGATCATACAGACAATAGCAAATTGCATTTTAATTGCTTGTTCACAGGCAGCTTCAAAAGTGCTTTTGTGTCTTGAAGTAGTTTTGCAGGACTCAGAGGTTTTTAGCCACGGACTGCACTGGCCTTCAAGAACTAAAATTGTTCAACAGTGTCATGGGTTATAAGCTCTTACCTTGCACTCCAGCCTCTCTGTATGGATCTGTCATTTTACCAGCAAGCAAAGCACGTGCCTGAATGCTGTCCTGAGCAGCACTGCATGTAACGATGCCCTCAAATGCTTCACTGGCTTTGGCCTTGCTCTAGGAATTTAGGCATGTGCCTAGATCTTCACAGTACTGGGACTACAATAATTGTTCCCTTTTACAAAGATCAATACAGAATTGGATCAAAATGTTCCCCCTTAATGTAGAGCAGATATCCTTCAACCACCATTTTGGAGTTTGATCTTTTGAATTTTATTGTTGGTTGTGGGATTTGCTCAATCTTTCTCTGATTTGCTGCGAAATGTTATTTCCACTAAAGGTGGTCTCTCTATTAAGATGCAAGCTGCTTTAACAGTTGATTAACCATTGTGATTAATGATGATAATGAATGAATGCTTTTGTCACTAAAAAACTGCATGACCACATAGAACCCTTAAAAACAGAATTAAAAAATAGCGTTGTTTAATCTGTTTCAAGAAGACTGTAAATGCCTTGAGATATTGATCCAGCCTGGGAGCCTGCTTACAAGGATACTCTCTGCCTGCTGTAGTGTGCTTAGATACAATCTAATAAGAGCTCATTGAATAATAAACAATGGTAGCCACCCAATCCTAAAAATTTAGATTGACGGAATTCCCTCCCCAGTGAAGAGAAAAAACCTGGAGCTGCCCATAAACCCATTACTGTCCACTAACCCATAAGCCAATAGAAGATCTTGGATTATTGGGACTCTTAGCTTTAAGAGAAATTGCTTTCCTAAATTTGACCTCCCACACTAAATATAAAATATGGACCATCTGTAATGAAGGGATTGCAGCCCAAATAGCTATCATCTCTCGGTGGCAAAGGTTAGAAGGTTGATGCACATTGGTTCCATGGGGATGGGAATGTTGGTGACCTTTTGGCATGAAAATGGTCACTTGGAGCTGTAATGTGAGAGAAAGGGGTCGGGTATTAGCCACTAAAGACTCTCTGATGCTGTGTCCTTGTTAAGCTTTTACAGAAAAAGCCATGGAGGCATTATGGGAAGCAGCATCAAATCCCATCTACCAGATCTGAATATGATACAGAGGAAAAGTGAAACTGGATATATGCTCCATTTAGGTAACCTGTCTTCAGTTCTTTAAAGGACAAATGTCATCTGAGCTATATAGAGCATTCATTTCAAAGAATAAGCAGGTAAAAAGAATAATTTTTTGCCACTCCTGGACTCCACTTTATATTTGACTGCTCCTGATGGGCCAAGTGTATAAGTACCAAGATGCATTCCCTTTTCTTGTTTGCTTAAGGAATTAAATATTGCAGAAAGCAAAACAAAAATACAGTATGCGGTCAAATGAAATTGCTGCTGTCCATACCCTGTGCTTTAGTGTAATTCCTGTAAATGATTGTGAGGGGCTATAGAGGGAAACACAGTGAACACAATGTTCCTTTTTGATCAGCAGCTTTTAACAAAGGAAGGATGTTGAACATCTGAAAGTGGGGAGTGCGGAGTTCACTGCAGGTCACCATTAAGGACAAGAACAAGGTAATGTAAGAGGCTGTGTGATTCCAGGTTGACAGGAGGATTTTAAAAGATCAAAAGTGTTTTATATATATGTTATGGAGGACCAGAAGTGCTTTCAGTCAACAGATGAAAATGCTAATGTTTAGAAATGATGAAAGCAAGACAAATGTGGTGGTGAATTCCAACTGAGTCATCAAAACAACAAGTATTCTTAGTCTGTGGTTTTAAAAAGATTATTGCAAATTGTCCATCAGTGCAGGTGTGGTAAAAATGGTTATTCTGCTGCTACATGAACAGCTCGCTGCATTTGTTATTTTGGGATGGCAGAGCTGACAGTGAGTTGTGACTTGCAGTATTTGTTCTTTTAGATCTAGACGTATTTGAATAAGTCTGTTAATTATTTAAGCTTTACATTGTGCTCTCTTCCTGTCAGGAACAGCAATAGAAATGTTTTTACTGTATAATTAAGAAGCTGGAGAGAAAAGAAAGAAACAATTAATAGCTGTTTCTGATAGAACCTTCATCAGTTTAGTGTGAAAAAGAAAAATGATGGAGTAATATTGCCACCAGCAATCCCTCAGTCAGGTGACTTTTTTGCTGGATCAATTCTGGTTGCTAAGCAACAAGCAAAAAGGCACAGTTATGTTTTGGTAAATCTTTTATTTTTGAATATTCTGTGCTGGAGTTTCAGGTACTGTATCTCTTACAATTGCTCTTGATTCAAGATTCACAGTATCTTCTGAGCCGTAAAAGCTCATCTTTTCTTGTATAAAAGGGAAGATGTTATTTAGTTTTCAGAAAAACTTTTGTGGCAACACACATTTGAAAATATATAATTGAGCCAAGGATTAGAGAATTTGTAAAGAAAGCCACAGAAAAATCATTACAACAACTTTGACATTTTTGGTTAATGATATCTACATTAATGAGTTAATTGCCAATGCATCACATTTTATGCCACTATCAAATATTAATGTTATCAATGTTATAATAATAGCATCTATTGATATAATTGAAGCTTGCTTTCCAATAGGTGTCACCATGAATAATACCATTGCAGTATTAAAATCAATAATAAGAATATTAGGAGGGCATTATAAAATGTCAATACAATGAAAACCACTTAAATAAATGCTTGATATAAAACAAACTGACTAAATATACTAAGCTATAATTTAAAAGAAAAAATTCACGACCCTATGTATAACAGTTTGGACATTGCAACTTTACCATTCTTAAAAGCATTAGACTGAAACTAATAATTCAAAAGAGTTGTGACGAGGAGAAAATCACTCTGCATTCAGTGAGAAAATATTTTAGGACTGTATGATATGTCTGAGAAAAAGTATAAATATTGTAAGTGATTTGATGTTACATTTAAGTTAAAGCCTTTGTGTTGCAACAGTCCAAAATCTGCTTGCAAATTTCAGTGCTTGTCTTCCTTTGAGGTCAGCCCAAGCCAGGCACACAGCTGAGGCTTGCAAGGATGTGTGCACCGTGTGTAAAGAAATCAGCTGCCCGGCCCCAAAAGAGGACTGGAAATTCCAATTTTCCAACATGAAACATCTTGTCAATCTGTGGCTATTGCTGTTCCATTTCAACAGTGGCAAATTGGCACAAAGCTGAGGGGCTGAGGGTAATTCTCCGTGCCTTTCAGCACCTGACAGTGATGCAAAAAAAAGGAAGATCACAAAGGGTCTTTGAAAATGTAGCACCTGAGTATAGCCATTGCTGTTTGTATGGGATGGCAAGCAGGACAAATATTTGGAAAAAAAAAGGCATAATTAAGGTGTTTAATTGCCCTCCAGTGGACAGAGGGAAATGCCCTCAGAGTCTGGTCTGTTGCTGGCATCACCCTGGCAGGCACAGAGGGTGAGGTGGTCCCCAGCAGCTGCCTGGTGTGGGGGTGTTTGTCCCTGTGCTGGGGCTTTCCATGTCATGTCAAGGAGGAGGATTGGCTCTCCTCCAGCCCTGTAGCTGAGCAGGGCAGAGGAAGGCTGAGGAAAACAACCTCCTGAGACTGCAAGGATGGCCCATCCTAAGAAACACTGATCCTCAAAGCTATGCCTTGCCCCTGGGAAGTAGTAATTCACTGCAGAAAGGCACATTTACATTTCTTTTCGTCCCACACGGTGCACTGAGCTGGGTGGGAGGCAACAGGGTGTGCCTGTGGCAGCCTGGTCCAAACACTTCTTCCTGCAGCTGTAGATGGGCAGTGTCACACTGGCTCTTTCCACAGAGCACTGTAGCCTAAGATATAATCAAACCAAGGGAGGCCAATGGTACTTTGAAGAAGGATCCAAGTTGTTACCTCTGGCTGCCTGGCCACTTCTGACAGCCCACAGTAATGATCTCCATTCCCCACCATGCAGGGTGTGCTGCTGGAGATGCGATGCCTTTGGAAGTTTACCTGGGAACTCCGTAAATCAAAATTGTTAACCTGAAGCCTTTTCATTTCCAGTGCTGTCTTCAGCTATATCTGCCAAACAAGTTTTAAGACAGCTCAGATTTATTTGCCCAGAAACATCTGACATTTACTTCATTACTCAGTGGACTGCATTCTCTTTAAATAAATTTTCCAGTGATCTGGACTTTCACCGTGAAAATCTGTACAGTGAACTCCCAGTTTATTATGCCTACTTGAAAAGAGTAATTTAATAAGGCATCAGTACAAATACTTAATTGTGCAATGGCTATTGACAATGCCTTTAAACAGTTGCATATTTGCCAGATTTAGCTAATGGAAGTAGAATTGCCACTTAATGTCTCAGTTTGCACTGGCTGAAAATAAATTGTATCTGACATTCCTTTGGCTTTTAAAGGACATATTTGGATATTTACAGTCAGATTGATCTTTTGTTGTATTTATGTTTCTTGTGTGAAAAAGTATGAAGTAATTTAGATGGAGATACTTATTTACCCATACAGTATTGGTAATAGCTTCTCACAATCTGGTTTTCACAGACTTGAGATATTGATAGCAGGGAGAGTTGGCTGAAAATAACTTGACAAAATCTATTTTTTTCAAAATGTGTGGATTTGTCGAGTGGGAAATAATTTGCTGCAACAGGCTACCTTTAATGACATTCCACTTATAAAAAGTTTTGAAAACTAAATCACAATTTTTTCATACAGGATTTTGGGTCATTTTCTAAAGGCTCAGTTTCAGTATGTTTTCTTTGGAAACTTAATCTACAGCAAAATTAGGTCAAAGAAAAAGTGTAAAAGCACAATGGTGACACATGAAAACAAAATATTCTGATTGGCATAAGGTGATTTTTTTTCTTAAGTTTTTGGTTCAAAAAAAGAAAAACTTTTACAGTGTTTCATTCTGATTTAGGATGCAAATGAGACTGCAATACTGAAAATGGGGAAAAAATTCATATTGAGTTCTAATGCAGATACATTTAGCTTGTTTTGTATTCTCTGTTAGAAATATAATTACTTCTCTCTGTACTTCCCCTTTTCTCACACCTCATTTAAGAAGCAAAAAACTTTTTTTAATGAAGCAACTTATCATCACATTAAGAGGATCAGGAGCAATTGAATTGCGAGTACTGTAATACTGCAATTTTTTCAGTTTTAAAGAACGGACTGTAAAGTGTGAACCCACTTAATTGTGATGAAACAATATTTTTATGTTTAACAGTTTTCTGTAAGTGTTAAGGTTTGTTTGTTAATTGATATGTTTCCACTTTGAATTTCTAAATTGTTAAGCCATAGCAAGGAAACACGTAAACACCTGAGCGGTGCAGTTGGTTTGAGTGAGGTTTCAGTGCAGGCTCTATTTGAGGAGCAGTGCTCTGTTCAACACAGGGCTTGGTTTTCAAGAACTGACCTGATGTCTGCTTGGGCAACATCTACAGATACTTTTGTCATTTCACTTTCTGTTGCTTTCCCAAATCCAGGAGGGACTTTGTTCCTTGCACCGCTGAATTCGCAGGGCAGGGCCAGGGCTGGCAGCGAAAGGAAGAGCTCCAGAATTCAACATCAGGTTTTGCTGAGTTCCTGTGCTTTCTGGGAGCAAGGATGAGTGCTGAAACAGCTTCTGCTGTCTGAACTTCCTTGTTTCCATTCTTTCTTTTGCATCTCAGGGCTGAGAAGTCCTGAGATCATGGCTGAGAGCAGTAACCATTTCCATGCACGTGGTTTAATGAAGGAAGGGAATTAAGTGTTTTCTGCCTTTTTTCCTGTTGTATGCAAGCAGACAGTAAGGCATGAATTCATGTCTCTTAAGGCTCCTCATTGTTTGTGACTCTGACTTGTGGATGACTTGAATCAGCCCTGGAAATCTACATTTTCAGAATCCAGAGGAATTCAGCCTGACTTTGTTGCCTAGATAAATTGCATCACGCATAAACAAGAGGCAGTAGTAAACACCCATGTTTTTAGTCCTAAATGCTTAGTCAGAGACTTATGAACAGTCATAAACACAGGAATTCACTACAATAAGCTTTCTCCCCTGCTTGGAAATGGCCTCCAGCAGGCTGCCAATTCTGAACCTGGAGAATGGCTGCAGGTGGCAGGAATTCTGTCAAGTGTGCAGGGCTGGAGCCATTAAGTGCTTTTAAGGGAATAATAAAACTTCAAATTAAACATGGGAATTTTATGAATAGTCAATGTATGGAATGTATTGTAATGCTGTAGTGATGTGTTTGAATAACTGGGTGATAGTTATAAATAGTTATAAAACTGCTGTCCGTTTGCTCGATTATTTTAGACAAAATAATAGGAAATACCTAGATTAAAATACATGTATTAATCAGATGAGGATTAACCTCTGAAACTGATGCTGCGCACTTTGTACCATCCAGTGTTTTGCATTGCCCATACTTAAGGTTAAATTAAAAGGCTGAGTTAATTTGCTTTGTTAATTAGCAGTTCACTCCCGTTCAAGAGGCCTTTTTGCAGCCCTTCCAGCTGCTGTTCCCATCTTTTGTCTTCTGTCTGTATGATCATCCTGTGTCAGTGAGACAGGAGAAATGGCCCCATGGTTTGGGCATCAGAACTCAACCTGGACATGTTGTGACACTTGTTGAATAGCAGGGCTGGATTAAAGGGTGAATGGAGAATCTAACACAGTGAGAGAAGGGACCATATTGGTAATGATCCCCCTACTCCTGCTGTTACTATATCCCCAGGAAGATACTCCATCACTCTTGTGGACTAAAGTGTTGCTGAACAAGGTGCCATCTCTTTTGATGTGAACCATGAAGTCTGATGATTAGTTTTGGGGTTGGCTTTTTTTCAGTTCAGTGATAAACTCTGACACCTGTTACAAGTCCACTCTGTTTAAAACCTCAGGCAATTGCTCTTGAGGCATTTAAGGGAAGCGGTTTGTTTCCTGTACTTTTGGTGGCCTAATTGTGCTGATGCATATGCTCTGAAAAAACCTTTGGAATAGAGAAATAGTAGTAGGAAGATTAATACCTAGATTATCATCTTTCAAAGCTTCTTTTGTGGCATAAAGAGGAACTGACTTTCCAGTTCAAAACAGGATGTCCTTTTGTACCTCCTCTTGCAAGCTCCGTGAATTCAGCCAGCTCACGACTCTTTTGATTCTAAAGAGTGGACAAGAATTGACATAGTTTCCATCCCTTACCTCTATTTTCCTCAGCTGATTTTATTTCTGTCTTCTTTGAAATGCTTGGTTGGTTGCATGTCAGTTGACTTCTCCCTGAGAAGAGCTGTGTATTTCTGGGCATTTCTGCAGGCCCATACTGCGTTGTACTGTCTCTTTCTGCACACTTCATAGGGATCACAAAGAAATTATCAGAGAGAAAATTCATTCTCTTTTGTGATTGCTCTGTGCTGTACCATTCCTTAATTCCACCTGTTCTTGA
Source organism: Lophotriccus pileatus (assembly GCA_035583135.1). NCBI lineage: Eukaryota > Metazoa > Chordata > Aves > Passeriformes > Tyrannidae > Lophotriccus > Lophotriccus pileatus. The sequence continues at coordinate 12,750,569 of JAWWES010000018.1, read as the reverse complement.
AATGCAGACACTACATGTTGATAGGGAATTATGTCTGGTTTAGAAAATTTCAAATCTTTCCCCTGGAGAAGAACCGCTGGATGCAATGTTACAGTGAGTCATGGAACAATGTATGGAGAGAGGCACAGCACAAAATGATAGCACCAACTTATGACAACAGGATAAAGGAGGAGGCAATAGAGAAACTAAATTATGGCCCTTGAGTCCAGCAGGATTTCTCTCTCTGTACTCAGTGGTCTAGGGACAGCTCAGCTCCAATGATGCAATGACACAAACTGCCATCTAAGCTACAGAGTCTCATACTTGGAGTTTGCTCTCAGCTGATTTAGATTTGCCAAAGTTCATTATTTCAACATTAAGCAGCACTGGAAAATTCCATTCACTGCTAGAGAGAGAACTGCACCTAAAAAGAGTGAATAAAAAGCCACTGTCTATGGGTTCTCTGTGAAAAAGTGCACATGGGATTTCCCACTTAGGAACATGTATTTGTGAAAGTTTTTGTGTTGAGATATGGGGCACACCAGCTATGAAAGGACGAACTGTTTCATGTTTCTGCAGAGCACGCACCTGTAACCAAACTTTCATTCAAAAGCCTGTAAATGTCCAGAGGGAAGATAACAATTTTCTCCTCTTGCAACTTTTTTTTAAAAAAAAAAAAAAAAAAAAAAAAAAAAAAAAAAAAGAGAGAGAGAGAAAACTAATAATAGAGAAAAAAAAACTTACAAGGAGTAATAAAAAGGTAATCCATAGTCTGGGGCCTTGTGTAAATGCAGTAAACATGAAGAATTTATTACGTTTTTCTTATTCCAGGTGGAGATTGTTAAAGGCAGATTTACTTCTCCTGAACTGTTCAAAATTAACTTTCTTGGAGTACAAAGTTTCCTTAAATGTCTTAAAATGAACCTCAAGCTGGATGGCCTGAAAAAGCGGTAGCTGGAGCAATACAAGGAGAGTGAAAATTAGGGGGAAATCAGTAGGAGGGGAAACCTGCCCTGGCAAGCACTGGGAGGCTGGTGCCCTCCCAGGGGGATTAACACCTCCAAAGCAGGGAAGGAGCTCAGCTGCACTGGGGAAAACTGAACCAATATCTGGAAAATAGTTCTCAGAAAGAAAAGAAGAAAATGTAGACACAGCCAGAGGCACAAAGGAGCTGGAGTAGCAGCTGGAGTAGACCTGGGTTCAGTTCAGTTCAGGAATTCTCTGCCCTCTTCACTGACCACAGCTTTGCCACTACAGGAATCATGAGTCAGGTCTGGTCCCCACCCAACCTACACCCTCACAACAACCTCACACCTTCTCCAACACCTGTACAGGGAACCACTGTTTGGTGCTGGGACCTGACTGGGTTGTGCATTCAACACCTCATTCCTGATGTCTGCGCCTTCTATTACGATTATTGACTGCTTGGGACAGACTTTGGACGTTGTTTTTACGGGCTGTAAAAACAGGGTCTAATTTTAGGGTGTCCACATAATGGCTATCATTATGCACTCTGCTATAAGTCCAATTCCTCATAATTAATTAAAACTACTCAGGTAGCAAGGTCAAGGTGAAAAATTCTTCCTGTTGGTTTGAAGCACTTTTTCCATTTACTTATATAATATTATATATATATATAATATTCTAACTGATGTTGAATTCTTGTGGCCGAAAGCTCTTTCTGTCTGGCATTTTAGATCACAGCAATTTCACAAGGAGAGGACCTGATTCTGAAAATTTTAATAATTTGTGCAGTCCCAGCTAATGAAAGTCTTCCTATGGAAGACCTGTAGTCTCACCATGCACATGCATGTCCTTCTCTCTTCTTACCATGTTCAGTGAAACCTGTGTCACAGTTACAGTGTATCTTGCTGCTAATAAAATTTCTGTTATGTTGCCTATTACAGTCAAGAGAAACTGTAATCTTTTTGGAAACCTTATGGTTGACCCAGTAAATCAGAAGAAAAATATTTTAAAGCTCATTTCCATCTTTCTAAGCAACAAAAAACCTGAAAAATTGCAGATGTTTGTTTCAAAACATAACATAAGTTTGTTTTTAATTGAGAAATAAATATATCTTCATTTCCACACTATATCAAATGTTGAACTTAATGAGAGTTCCAGGTGCAAGAGGCCCTCAGCTGCAGGTCAGTCGAAAGAACCAGCATTTTTTTCTGCAGGCAAAGTTAAGATCCTTCTCGAATCTCATAATGTTTTTAAAGCAGATCGTTAAGGTGCATTAGGTGTGCTATGAAAAGCTACACAGAATACCAATATGTAACACCAGGGTGAATCCTCTTTCTTTTTAAATCTTCCACAAAGCCTTATAGGTGTATGCTCTGTCCATGACTCATTGTTAAGAGTCTAAACCACATGAAGGCTCACCAACAACAAATGATCATGTATTTCAGACACGAACAAAGGAAAATGGCTGCTTTGGATTGCTCACACATCTGAGCTTGCAGCAAAATACCAAGGCCTACCAAAGCTAATACATTAGCTATTAAATTGTTTTATTATTGATAGTATTATGAGTGCTAAGAGATCTTACTGAGTTCACAGGTTACCCTGGTAACAAAAATGACTGTGCACATTTTTCTGCATCTGACAAAGTTGACTTTGTTGCTCAGCCTCAGCATAGTTGTCTCTTGTTCCTACCTGCAGCACAGAAAATGCGTGTATGTGTGGACAAGGTAAAGGTGATCAACGTCAGACCTAAAAGATTACATCCCTAAATGCCACCATCCTGCAGTAGCTGGGAAATTTGTATATATTTGATCAGTTCTCATATTAACAGAAAAAAATAGCCAGAAACTGCACAGGGACTCTGATCTGCAGACAGGCTGCAGCCCAGGGAGGCAGAGCCTGACTGCTCGGGGATGTGGCACGGCACACACAGCCTCCCTGCTCTGAGATCTACCCCTGGCACATCACCAGCCAGCTCCTCCCAAGCCCAGCTCTGGTGTTTGCCTGTACAGTGAAGTTGTCTGCAGCCATACATGCATAGTTCAGTAAAATCAATGGAAGCATTTCCATGAGGCTCAGTAGGTTGAGTTTGCTTCATCACCATAAATGACAGCTGTAACCCCGGGTGTGTGGATCTGTCAGTGCACCTTTCACCACTGCATGAGGAAGTGGTAAAAAGAGGTCAGTACCATGAAAGTATACAAGAATATAGTTACTGTACATAAAATAGAGTTCTAAGTTCACCCTGCACCTAATGTGATGCAGAAGAGACATTGCCTACTTACTAGATTCCCTGATTCTTCACACAGGTTTAGTGGCAGAATTCAGTTCTTAGTTACAGATAGATTGCTGAAAAGGAAATTGCTACTCAAAGCCAAATTCTGACCTCACTTGCGGGATTATAAATGCAGAGTGATCTCTCTGACTTTGATGAAGTCATTTGTGCTTGGAACAGTGAATTGGGAACTACATTATAAAAATTCCACACTTGGGATACTTTGTGAGATAATGCATTAGGGCATTAAAACACGAGTGAGGATATGTAGGTATTTTATTCTAGGAAAAGTCTACTTTTGACCTACTTTAAGAGTTTTTGTAGTGTTATGTCTTCATTCCAGATTCCAGGGTTTATGATAACAGCAGTAACACTGCAGCCCCTTCTGATGTGGTGTCAGTTACGCTCTTCACTTTGGTGGAGTAACACTTTGAAATTTCGAAATATTTGAAGATACTGTAACAGCCAGTGCTGCCAATATAGCATGGAACTGCTACTTCACAATTCAAGTAGTCAGCTATTGACTCGTGGCAATCTATATCTGCATTAAAATGGTGAGTTTTGGATTAATGTGGAGCTGAAAGCCCAACTGAGGCTCTTTGCTGCCAGCCTGTCTCTGTAATTGCAGCATGGATTTCACCAACCACAAAGGGCAAAATGAATGTGATCATCCCCAGCAGTCGATAGCACATTGATTTTTTTCACTCTACGATTCGCACAAATATTGAAGCTCATTTTTTAAGCAAGGAGGATTATTAATCTACATTTCTTTAGAAATAAGTCCATTTTGTTGCATGGTACCTTGCAGGGCTTACTTAATGTGCAATATGTAAATCAGATTAGCAAAATTTTTTTTTTTTTTCTTTTTAACCAAAAATTGGCTTTCAGCAGGCTGTGAAACCTCATCCTCACCGTTGTGCTGTCGTGTGTCGTATTGTTTGGTTAAGAGATTAAAGAAGGAAATGTTGACAGGTCTCGTTCTGGTCAATGGTCTGCGTTTTCTTCGTTTGGTTTCATTTTCACTAACCCCTGAGGTTGTAAACAGACTGTGTACAACATCACCTGTGGTTCCCAAGATGAAACAATGATTCAAGATCATTTCTTCCCTAAATGGATGCAGTTAATCTGTGGTGTAACAAATATACTTTAAATCAGGCGAAAAAAGAAAGTTCCTGCCAAGGAGCAGTAATGTTTCTGAGAGCTGCAACGTTTCCTTTCGTCATTGGCTTCACCTCTTTCTTGGGCTTTCTGGAATTATGTCTTCAACTGTGTGGCTGTGAGAAAGCTTTAGTATTGAGGACCAGGTTTCCTTCTCTTCAAACTGTGTGTACACAAATGGACAGTGGCTGTTAATATGTTCCTGCTGCGAAATGGGCTTCTGACCTGAGTGAACAACATCTATTCATTCAGTCCTTGATAATCTGTAGTCGCTTGCATGTGAATGCAGTATGAGCCATATACAGGTTGACCTGTCTGACTGTAGACTTCCCTGGTTCTGATTTTAATTTCCTAATTTTGCATGTCAGAATCTAGTTGATTTCTTCAAGCCTGCATTTCCACATCAGTTAAGGAGTCAGTGCTGGGCCAACTCTGTGTTGGATTTGGTCTATTTGTTAAAACTTTTCTCAAGGGAAGGGCAACTCATGATAAGAAACATTTCAGGAGTGGCTTTAATGAAAAAGTAGCAAACAAGCACAAATTAGATTACCTTTATAAATGTCTAAGGTCAATCAGGGCTCTCCTGTTTCTTCCTTCATCCCAAGGCAATATTAATGAATGCAAAACTCCTCTTTGCCGAGGGGCAGCCTTGAATATCAAGTCTTCCTTTGGATGGATTGAATTCAAACCCCTGGTAAACCTTGAAACAAATGCAAAGTGGTAAACTACAATGTAAAAATAAAAGATGGCACACTGTTTACCCTTTGCTTTGGTCTTTTCAGAGGCATCACATCACAGACTCCCAGAAAACAACCCTCATTCAAGACAGTATTTCTTATTTAGCTCCATGTTTCCTGTTAAGTTGATGAGGCAGCTTTCATGAGTCAGAAATGGTCTTTTAGGTAAATGTGACTGAATAAGATGCATTTGCAGTTGATCAGGCTCCTCAATATCATGAACTCTGCTTCTGGTTTCAACTGTTTGTCCCAGTAAATCCTCAAAATAGAGCAGTGGCTGTGTGTCATTAGCTGTGTGTTTGCTTTCCTCAGGGTGTTTAGCTACTTTCTCTGCAGCTTTTATTGCACTTAGCAGCACAATAACATCTCAAAATGCCCTACCTTCAATTCCAGACAACAGTCCAATGAACAAACATTAGTCACACAAAAAGATAATTCCCTGAAATAAAATATCTTTCATACTATCATCTGAAGAAGCTCAAACCTCAATTTCCCTTCCTTCTCTAGCTGTAAGAATAGCCTCAAATATGAAACATTTAAGGCATGAACTGTGCTCGCTGCTTTTAGTGTGCAGAATAACAGGACTGTAACAAACCCTGCTCCTGTGAGTGCAGTTCCAGACCAAGTAGCTGGTGACTGGTTGAGTTATTCTGAGAATCTTCTGTTCTTTTTTTCATGATAGTCACCTGCCACAGAGGATGAATTATGATGAAAGATAGCAAGTCATGCAGAGCCTTCCGGGTGTGATAAATAATGTAGTAGAGCAGGTGTATATAAAACAATCTCTTAACTGATTATATTCTGAGGTCCCTATTTTATTACACTGTGAAATCCCTTGGCTGGACTTTGTCCACTATTCTGGACATCTGGAATTGGAAGGAAGTCTTCCAGAGGTACACAAGCAGAGGTGTTGTGACCTTCCCCAAAGGCTCTCTTTTATCTCCTATTTATGCCTTTTTATCTCTGGCTGGTTTTTACCTAACTTCACGTTGTCCTGCACTCATCCTCCTACTTCCATTCAAAGTGGGGGTTTCAGGTGATATAAAGTCACTTCCATGAACTGACTTTGACTGACCAACAGAAAAAATGGCCTGAAATCATAACTTGGAAAGGCATGGAATTAAAATAGTGTCTGGAAAATAGCAAAACAGCTCACATATGGGTTTTTATCTATCCATAAAATGAATAGGAGAGTTCCCCAGTGTGCAGGAGCTCTGCTCTTGTGTTGCCAGAGTCCTTCTGAACAGTGTGGTTAGGTTTTGCAATGCCTGTCCTTGATACTGATGACAAGGTCAAGAATAACTTCATGTGTTTCCAGAATCATTTCTGCTGCATGACTATGTAACTCCTGATGTCAGTGACCTTTGCTTTTGCCCTTTTATCAGGTCTTTGATGATGGACAGACTTATCACAGGAAAGAGGGAATATCTTTAAGGGAAAAAGTTATTCTTATTTCCAGCAGATTTTACACATAAGATCATGGACATAGATCACATTCAAAATAGCAAGAGCTCACAAAAGAGGATCATGCAGCACTGGGTAGTAAAGAGCACTTGCCTATGTTTTCAGGAATGTTTCAGTCCCCTGACTAATGAACCAGTAGTTGTAAAGTAGATAAAAAGTCATTATTTTAGAATGCCCTGTCCAAATGTAGTTCAAACTGAAATTGCTTTGTGTTTGCTTTTCTATTATGCCAGAGTATCTGCAGCCACTGGCATGCTGAGTTTGTTTATACCTTCTGGTTTTGTTTCCTTCTGAGTCTCTGTATACTTGAATGTAATAGTAAAGCTTTTAAGAAAGGCAGGATGGTCTCGGGGTTAGAGCATAGTAATAGGATTCTGGAGACCTCAGGTCTCAGTGTGATGCTGCCAGAGCCTTCCTCTGTGATCTTAGGCAGATTACTTAGCCTTTGACTGATTCTCCTCCTCTGTAAAAGGCACATTAAGATATTAAGCTCTTCGAGAGTCGTGTATCAAAAGTATAAAAAAAAAAAAAAAAAGTACCAAGAAATAGATTTTGTAAGGGCAAAAAATCACTCCACTATCCTGCAGCCATGAGGAAAAGACTGTTGAATTCTTTGCCTGAACAGTGCTGCATCATAAGCTCTCAATTAAAACTGTAATGGGAGTGAAGAATACCTGCATTTTGCAGTGCTGGATAGCTAATGAGCTGTGCAGAAAAAAAAAACAGCCTGAGAAGAGCAACAGAAGTATTCTCTGTGTAGTTTAGCTCATTTGCTCTTAGACATATATGCTCTTTTTAACTAAGCACTGAGAAGGCTGTCATCAGTTACCATACTGAGATAATCAGTGGGCACCTTAATATAAGCTTATATATAACATATATAATATAAGCCTAGTATGAACAAGGTCCGAAGACTTTGGTATAGAGAGCATCATAGAGAGCATTGGAAGCACCTCCCAATTCCTTGCAAGTGAATAAATATGTTTTCTCCATGGTTAGAGAATCTTCTTTACTTAGTTATTGATTAGCTGAGTCAAGCAAACTTGTTAACCTTACCTAATGCATTTTCACCCTCCATTTGCTCCAGCCGTAGTTTAAAATTTGTACTTAAATGAAAGGACTCTTCCTTCTTCCACCAGTGACTCCACAGTCTGCAGCTTTGGGTGGCATTCACCCCCGTTCCACAGCTCTCTTTAAAACCACCTTAGATATTTCTGTGAAGACAGGAATGTCAGAAGGGGACAGATTTTCCCTGGTCCCTTTTTCTGAGAGAGCAGAGAAGGCAGGAGTCGTTACTTTGACACTGTCTATAGCAAGAATGATGGTCCCAGCTTTTACCACTGCTGAATGCTCTTGTGTACAGCTCCACGGGGCCAAGCTTTGCCCATAGCCCACAGAGAGAGATGTGACCTCAACCTGCTGCAAAATTGGCATTTGATCATTGCCCTCCCTGACAGGCCCAGGAACAAACAGAGGAGTACATGCCCTTGGATATTGAAGAAGCAGTGTGTGGAGGCAGGGACAGCTGCACTGCTGAGTTGCTACTCCACATAAAGAATTGGCTAAGTTGAATAAGTTTTGAGAAGAATGTAAAAGGTGGGGAATCCAGACGTCAACATAAAAGGTGTCATTCCTAAAGTGTGCAGGAATAAAAGACAAATGGTAATAGGTCATTCTGGAATCAGAATCATAATGACAGAAAGAGAGCTGGGAATGAAAGAAAGGGCAGGTAAATGTCAACACTTGGGGAACAGAGATCATGAACTCTCTCAGATGGAAGAAAGTGCTCAGAATATTCAGCAAAAGCAAGTTCGATTGTAAAATAAACTTCATCTCTTCAGTCTGACTGCCTGGCTAGCAATGTTTTCCAAGGTATTGTGACAGATGAAGGCAAGACAAAACCCAGCAGAGATGAGAGATCCAGCCAACACATGGGGTAAATGACTGTGATACACAGACACAGGCAGTTCTCTAGGCTTTGATGACAGAATATGTTGTGTTATCTGAAAAGGAGGCAATAATCCATCTCACAAAGAGTATGCATTGGCAGAAGGGGAAAGAATGTAAAGCAAGAGCGAAAAGTAAACAGGCATGAAAAGTGAAATGTAAGGCACATGGATGGAAAGAAGGTTTTGTTCTTCCTTTATGGTGAAACAGCTTCTCTTTTGGAGTCCCCAGATAGAGATGAACAAAAGCCAGCCAGCTGTGAATCTTACCTATGAGCATGTGTCTTGTGCAATATTGCTGAAGGACAAGTTGCCCACAGGAAGCTGGTACTCCTCCAGTGGTAACACTGGGCTTTTTTTCTGGCATATCATTGGAAATGACCAAGGGGTTTCACGACTGACATTAGGATGTGGAACTTCATGGGTTGACACCAACTTAGATTAGCAAATTGTCAATTGCTTCCATGACAGTTTGATGGCTTATGTGGAATAAATGGTGCCTGAATGCAGTTTCTCATGCACACAGATCACTGTTTTGTTGCATTAATTGCTAGTGAAGTTGGCAGCAGACTAGTAGTGGGTGCTGGTGCACCAGGTGAGCCAAGTTGGCACTGTCAGCAGTTTTACACCTTCTGAAAATGAGGCACTATAAAGTTCATGTGAACAGCCCATGCTCACATGCTGGAGACATTTTTTTATTTTGAATAAAGAAGGCTCTTTCAAAGGTTCTTAATAGAACGCATTTGAAGTACATTAATTTAAAAAATAACAACCTCCCCCATAATGTTCCCAGCAAATATGCAGTATTTGACAAATAACAAATCACATTACCTCAGCTCTGAGGCTGTCCATCAGACACGTTTGATATGGAAGTGGTTGGTTTGAATTGGCTTGAGAGGTTAGAGCCCACAAACTTCATAGCAAATGATGGGGTAGCATTATTTGCCCTTTTTCTGTTTGTCAGCTATCAATGAACAGTCCTGTTTTGAAAAGTGGGGCAGGTATTTTAGTCTACAAATTGATCTTTTTGACTAAACATTGAGTATTCACTGTTTTGTAACTTATTAACAGTGTCTATTTGGTCAGCTCTGACAAAGAATATCCTTGATCTCTGATCAGATATCTGAAAATATCCAGCAGAAAGGCAGGGTGGGAGAGTGAGTGGTGTTCAAGTTCAAGATGGGTGTACAAATACTTTTATCTTGAAGTTCACACCAAGTGCATCCACATGATCATCAAAAACTATTTCCCTTAACACTGAAAAAAAAAAATCCATTGAGCAATTCAGATGACCACACAAGATAAAATGCATGTGGCAGCCAAAATGAACTTGTTTTTCAGTTTGAACAACTCTTCTCAAACTACTTTTTGTAACAATTGTCCAGCTCCATCCAGAGCCTTGTAAACCACAATAACAAAAAGAATAACCATTACCCCATCTGAAGAGATGATCAGTACTTCTCACCTTTCTGACAAACTACTTGTCACTGTTTTTCCTCTCCCACTGTGACATTGCCTTGTCATGGGTGTAATTTTTTTAGCATTTCAAAAGCCTGTTGTTGTTCTTCATACAGAGATTATAGATCTCTGCAACATTTCTCCTTCATTATTTGTAATTTACATCTTTCCCTACGGTCTAAATACTGTAATAGTCCCTCTCTCAGTTTTTGTCCTGCTGTTGCTTTATACTGTCCCTTTGGATCTTGCTGGTGAAATTAGTATGATGTGATTCTGATTTTTAATTACTGTAAAAGCTGTGTGGCAGGGATGAGTCTCTACTAAATGCAAAGTTCAAACATTTGGGCACGAACCTGTTCCGAGCTCCGTTGCTGTATTAATTCTGAGATGAATTATTTCATGGCTGTGTCCAGGATAGAGAATACTCTCACTCTTTGCATCCCTCTGTCCTGGGGAGTCCCTGAGGGTGGGGTGGTGTGCCGTGGGTCCAGCTCTCTGCTGGGATGAACAGAAGGTGCTGCAGGAAGCACAGCCTTTACCAGCCCCACTGGAACTCCTGCCACAGGGTTAGTCTGAGCTGACTTGCAGCTCCAAAACCTACAATTGAAAGTGTGCCTTTCTAAATAGGAAATTTTCAAAACAGAGTAGTTTTGGAATACTTATGAATTGGCTTTGCATCTTTTTAATCTTATATTGTTAATCCTTAAGTAGTAAATAGAATTGCTCTGGTTGGATGCTTTTCTCTGCAGCTGTATAGTATTTCTGAGCCTTGCTTCTATCCAGAGAGGGCTTCGGGGTTAATTTATATCCATTTAGCTAGTTGGTGCAATTTTTGTGCTTGTTCTCTTTTATGTCAGACTAAGACTAATTATGCAAATTTAGTTCATGCTTGTAAAATCATCAACACAAATTAAACCAATGTATGAATACTCTCATGCAAAAGTTGCTCCAATTTAATTAAATCAGTGTCCAACAACACTCTCCATGTCTTTGTGTATAGGCCAGGCCTTGAAGGTTTAGATCACAAAACAGAAAGTGAACCAGTCACCTGCTGCAGCCTTAAATTCTTGGGGAGAAGCTCTCTCTTTTGAAAAGTGCAATTTTACAGTGCCAGGCACAGCAGGAGACTATTCACACACTACCTTCTCTGCAAATCCTATATAGCAATGCAAACATTCATTTTATAAGTACATAGAAGCTGTGCTGATCATTATGGCAGCTACACAGAATCCTAATTAAGTTTCTGGGTTTAGGGGGTTTTGTTGTCTTTGCTGTAAAGAGAATCAGATCTGGACAGTGGAACTGATTTCTAAAATCATCTACGAATAAATTCACTCCTGGGCTAAGAGCCAAACAGAGCCATCAGATGCACGTGAATACAGCTCCCATTTTCCTAAGCAGAAATGTCTGTGTTCATCGAAGGACAGAATTTTTCTGTTCCAGAAGCCTGGCAGAATGTCTAAGGAAAATAGTATTTATAAAAGCAGGCATCACTGGAAATAAGAGTGCTCACACTGCTGCGATTTCAAGAGTTGATCCTGAATACTCATCCGCAGGTGAAGCACAGAGTGCTTAAATTCTCACCATCAAAGAAGAGTTCTAGCAGAATTTCACAGTGAGTTAGAGAGGGAGAGACAGCAGCTTAGGGGATCACACTGTTTTCCTTGTTCTAATGAACTTCTTTGTTGATGATGAGAAGTTACTTTTCCCGTGATCCTTCCTGTTGTCACAGATCCAGAGGTGCTGCCACAAGATTTCATCCAAATAGAATAATTAGTGCAATTCTGTTTTGCTGGTTTAGTGTTTGATTATTTGATGCATCCTTTTTTCTCCTCTTCCCTGTCCCTTCCCTTTTGCTGAAGATGGAGAGCCGGAGGACTTCAACCCTAAGGGGGTTAGATATAAGAAAGAGCATAAAAAGATTCCCCATGCAAATTCATTTTAAGAATCTCATGGTCTTTTAAATGAGCTCATTATTTTTTTAGGACACTCTTCCTTCTGACTGTTAACAGTACGGAAAGTTAGAAGGTACTTGCAACCTCCACCCGCTCTGTTGGTGGAAGGAGGACAGCTTTTACTTGAAACAAAACAAATTGCATACAGTATTCAGTGTCCCATAAGCAGCATTTCCTCTTAATGCTTGACCTGGCTGCAAAATTAAATCCACACTGTAGTAGTAGTAGCCTTGTGAACACAAATCAAAGTGCTTTTTAGTGTACTGCTGACAGTGTTTATTGGTTTCTTGTCTTTTTTTAAAAACATAATGGTTCTTCCAAAATTAACTGAAGCTAAAAAGTAAGCCAAGAAAGGCTTAAGCAAACAGCTGTTTCTGAATTAGGGAGTACCCTGAGAGCCCTACAGTCAGGACAGAACTCAGATTGCAAATTATCCTTTGATATATTGCTAGATATGGCAAGAGGCCCTATATTAATTCCATTTTAATTAATGCAGTTATATTGTGTGACAACTACTGAAATATATATAATCACTTCACAATAAATTGCCAGGTGATTCATGTTACCCTTTAGCTCTTCTAAACCTCTCTTTGGTTGCCAAACTACGAGGCTGGATGTCTGAAAATCACCATTGCAAGATATTTGTTCCATTTTCTTCCTTCCCTGGTGGATGCTTCTCTCCTCTATTAGGAATTCAACTTTGTTAAACCAGTTATGAGATTCCTGTGCTTATAAAACAGCTAATTATTCAACAAGGTTCCTATTTTGTCTAGATGAGAAATTAATATCATATTTCTGAGCAGCAGGATTTAAACCCAAATGTTGCATGTCATCATTGCAATAACCTGGGGGGGGGGAGAGGGGAGGAGGATTCAAAATTAGCTGGACTGAGATTTCTGGGAGGGATTTAGAGAAAAGATGTCAAGGAACAGGGTATAGGAAGTGGGAAAAAAACCCTCTTGGCCTCTGTCCAAAACAAGTGCACCTGAAGCTCCTGATGAGTCAAGGCCCTTAGCTGGAAACCATCAAACCCAGCCATGTATTCTCAGGAAGGATGCACGGGCTAAGAGCTGGAGAAGAGAGCCATGAAATGTGACAGGCTCAAGAAATAACTTGAACTTCCAGTATTCAAGTTATTCCTGGGAGTTCCTGGGATTCCTGGGAGAGGATTCCAGGGAGAGGCAACCTTTGCTGGCAAGGTAATTTAGCAGACACATCCTAGGTTTCAAGAGGGAAAAAATAGCCCATGAAGTCAAAGACAACATCAGGGTCCTGCTATCTACTAGAAATGTGATAGAAAAAGTTCTTGGGCAGGTACTACTTTCATAGCTATGAGAAGATTAAATGAGTCAGTTTTCTGGAATAACCCTGGTTTCTGTATCAATGAAACTGCCATCCCATGACACTGAATTGTTTGTCCATTGTTTTCTCGTGCTGTCTGTATGACAGGCCAGTGCTATTTATTTCAATGCTATTATTTCAACTGATGAAAAATATTCCAGTTGGGACTGGGTTTGGAGAGGAAATTTTGTTTTTTCAAGAAGTATTTTCTTGGAGGCAAACATTTCAGGTTTTCATTCAGGACTTCTGGTTGGACATGTGCTACAGTCACTTGTTTTCATCCTCTACGTGTAGTCAGAAACTGAATGCATGAAACTGTCCCACAGTAGCTGTTTAAGCATAAGTTTGGTAAAGAAATGCAGGTAGAATAAAGAAATCCAGTCTAATAACTTAGACACAAGATTTGCTTTGGTGTGTTAATGCTTTTCGGAGTGCTCTCTCTCAGGCTTTCTCTCTCATCTTTTCCTTTTATTTGTAGTTTGGTTATCTTCTCTCCATTTCCCTCTTATTTTTACTTACTCTCTGTTTGACTGAAGTCAGTCTCTGCTTTTGTTCATTTTCCAGTATGAACATTATTCATTCAGCTAGATCAGCCCGATCTAGTTGAAGATGTCCCTGCTCATTGCGGGGTGATTGGACTAGATCACTTCCAAAGGTCCCTTCCAACCCAATCTGTTCTATGATTCTTTTCCTACTTTGCCTAAATAGGTTCTGTCACCCCCTTGATGTTTGCACACATAGGAAGACTGCTGTGTGTCAGGAACAAGAAATCAGTTGTGCCTGACTTTGGACTTTGTGAAAGCTTCTCCTTCCAGATTTGGGTCCTGACAACCTCATGGAAACTGAGGTATGAATGATTTCCATCAGGAAGTAGTGCAGAGAATTGGGAACAGAACTCCTTGCCTTTCAGGGTATTTATGTCTGATTTGCTCTAATCTGGTCCCATGGACTTAATGGCCAGCAGTGCCTGGAGCTGCTCTTGCACTTCTCCAGAAACCCTTTTGGTTTAGCTCTGTCTGCTGAATGAGGTGAACCCACCCTAGTAAGTGGAAAAGATTGGAAATTTACTTCTAAAGTTCGCTGTGCTTCCCACTAAAATCTTAGCATAAAGGCAAACATGGTGAACTGAAGAAACAAAATAGTAGCTCTGTTCTTGCATCAATAGATTAAATCAGAACTTACATTTTCTTTGGAGTCTCTTTTGCTGCCTGACCTGCATAGGTTACCCCTGCTAGTTTAGCTTCTCTTCTGCAATTCCAGTCATTATTGCTTTTCTGCTGGTCTGATTCCACAACTGTGAACCTTCAGAAAACACTGGAAAAATGCCATAATTGGTTAAAATGACAGGTGCTACTTCTTCATTTTCAATTTTATCATTGCTATTTTCTTTCAGTGAAGAAAATCCAAACCTACTATGTGCAGTATATTTAAAAGAAAAGTTTTAATTTTTCACTTATTACTGTAGGGACAGTAAGTGGAAAAGTGCTTTCCTTATATCTATCTAGTGAATGTGTCATTGTCAGCTTTGATTGCAGAGATATTGGGACTCTGACCTTCACTGACATTGCTAGCAAATTTTGACTGACAGCACACAACACTGCAACCCCCTGCTGCACGTGCCCGTTCTCCTAGGAAAAACCTTTTCTCTTTAACAATGTTCTTACGCTACTGACTGTAGACTATCTTAGATGTTAAAATACAAGGTAAACCCAGCACTATCTAATTACACTTATCAAATGCCACCTGGAGAGACATTTGCAGTTCTTGTGTAACCAGTTACCCTTTCTGTGGTGTATTTTATCGAGGGTATAAAAGCTATCCTCAATCTACAAATTAAGAGTATGTATCAATAATATCTGAGTGTGAGTGCTGATGCCATGTACTGTGAACGCTGCTCACACTTACTTGCTCATGCTCTACTGTGTGGACAGAATGGTTTTTTTCACAAAGCATTTGTATATGAATGTGGGTTTGTTAGATATGTGGCTGAGGCATTCACAGACTCTGAGAATGTGGACCAGACTGAAGGCTGTCCATAGGTCAGAATGCAGCTGGTGCTGGTAGCCCTGCAAGCAGCTTCAGGCAATCAAAAAAAACCAACAGATTTTGCCTTCCAATCATAGATTCATTTAGGTCAGAAAAGACCTTCTTGATCATCAAGTCCAATCTAATGCCTCCAGAGGAACAATGTTTAGTTTATTAATATCTCAGTACAGCAGCCATGCTTAGGAAGGCACAGCTTTCCAAAAGCTTCTCCTCCTGCGTGGTTTCTGCAGGTACATCCTGACCAGCTGGCTGGGCAGCACAGCAGCAGTGTGTGCTCTCACAATCATGGGGCTCAGTTGCTGTGGTTTCCATTTAGGGCACTTTTCAGGCAGCTTTCTCTGCTCCTCACAGGTTGTGCAGAGCACAACAAATGGTTTATGTACAGGCTCCCTGCTGCAGCAAGCCCAGCTGCCTGAGGCAGTGCCTGGTCAAACCTGAGGTTAATAGACTAAAACAGTCTAATCCCTGCCCTTCTCAGTCCTGGGCCAGTATGAACTCTGCCTGAATCCAGACTCTTCCTCAGTAGTAAACCAGATAGCTCCAGGATAGGGCACTCCTACGTATGGTCTGCCTTGTGTCCTAGGCTGTTTTTGACTGCCAGTGGGACACTGACCAAAAGCCAAGTGGCACTGGACCCCGGTGAGCCCCAGCCCTGTGGAAGCAGCACATGTGCTCTTGCACCAGCCTGGGTGGAAGGAGGAGAATTAGGGCCCCTAATAGCACCCCCCAGTGCCAGTTGCATCCTGCCATGGCAACAGCGAGGACCCCTTGCTCCTGTGCAGATGCAGCTGCATCTGTCCCTGCTGCCTCTCTTCCAGCCAAAGCCATTTCATTAGGGGACTCCATAATGCCTCTTCCTTTTCAGGTCTCCCTCAACCTCTACCTACTTATCTCAAAAGTATTCAAAGCATTTTAACTGTATTTTCGGTTTTATTTTTATTGACCCTGTATGAATAACATCTCTCGCCCCTTGACAACCTTGATCAGGTTTTTATTAAAACTTTCAGGCTGTGGTCCTTTAATATAATTTTTAATGCATTTTAAATTATTTCTGGAATTTTTTGTGGTGTCCCAAATGCTTGAAGAGAATAAGGAGATTTATAAATAAAATTATTTTTATTACACTATAAAAGAAACTGTAACATTAATACTGCAATGAGAAGACAAAGCATGTGTGGAATCCCTTTTCCTACATGCCGCGTGCTCCAAGAAATTCTGCTTATATGCAGTATTACAAATGAGTTAGGCTAGCCCAGAACAGTATTCCCAGTATCAATCAATAGACTATGAACACATTAGTATATTAGCAGTTTATGACAGTATTTAGGATCATATAGTACAATAATGGAATACACTATCTTCTGAGATACCAGGCAGTCGCATTGTCTGGCCTGGTGTAAGTCGTCATGTCCAGCTCCTGCTGTCTCCTAGGCAAAGCAAACAGCTTTTGCAGGTACTGATTGCTTTTGCAGTGGCAGTACTCTGTGCAAAGGTCTCTGATACAGTATGTTTGAACAATCATTGCTGTATCTTATCTACTCCAGGTAACAAAGAGATTCAAATTTAGGGGCACCTAGCAGGACCCTGGTCTCAACTGCTGAACAGAACAGTGTCCGTTGTGTTTAGTTACTTGATGTTTTAAAATTAATTTTCAGAGCCAGAAAATGCCCAGTAACTCATTCCTTTAGTCTGGACAGTACTTCCTCCGACAGTGTATGTTCCAGTCCTGCAAAGACTTAATCAGGTTCTTACTTACTGAAATTGCTTCTGTGGTGAACAACGGAAGAAAGGAGAATGTAAAATTTGTTAATGGGTGTGTTTCTGTCATGGAAAGGGGCTTTATTATATGTCACCTGGGGATCCCTGTATGGCTGTCTAATGAAGACTTACTGAAAATGGAGAAAGATTATGCAATATTGATACGATTCCTCTACTCATAGAAAAAAAGGTCTTTTCCAAACCAAACCAAACAAACAACACACCACAAAATAACCAGTGTGAAAGCAAGCACATTGTAAGGTACAATAGCAAGTGGCACAGAAGGAAGTCCAGTCTGTGGTTCCAACTGTCGTGTGATGTGTCGTGCAGAGGAATCTGTAGGGAATGGGACAGGACAATATTCAGGCATCCCTCTGTTCTTGTGAGTCCAAGGGGAGACAGAGAGTGGGAAAAGGCAGTCTGCATATTTGTTTGGAGTGTTGAGCAAAGTCAAATTCAAGAACATAGCACTGTTGGCAAAAGTAAATCCTAAAATAAAACTGACACCACAGATTTGGAGCGCTTGCTGCCAGAGCTAGAAACCATCCAGAATGCAGGAAGCTGGTTTGCGATGGGAAATGCATTTTGTCTGAGAGAGCCCTGCAGGATGTATCCAGCCACAAAGATGGGCAACTGACATTGCTCACTGCACGAGCATTTACTTGTCATGCACAAGGTCACAGTACTCCCTTTATTCAAGTCCTTCCTGGAAAGCTCCTTTTGCTTCACTGCCTCTGAGAAAGTAATGGCTGGGGAGAGGAAAATACCCCTCCTCACTTCTCACTGCCCCCAGGACAAGCTGTAGCAAAATAAACTTTCACACGAATTAGCCCTAAGCCTGCACATGGTTGCTGCCTGCAGCAAAGGGAAGCTCCCTTTTTAGTTCCCTATCCTTCACCTGGCAGAGAGGTTAAAAGCACCTGACAAGCTGAAAGAGGAGACTGCTGTTGAAGAAACAGCAAAAGAAAGACCATTTGGCTCTTAAAGAATTTGACCCAGAAGTCCTAGGAATTCTGACTTCATACCTGTTACTGAGATTCACTTCAAATGGAGAATGAAACCCTCTATATAAGTAGGTATCTGCAGAAACATTGTCCACAGCTGCTGAACAATGATATCCTCAGGTATCCACACTGGGGGGGCAATGGGGATGTTCAGGGAAAGGGCACTCAGGGCTGTAGAAAGTGCTTCAGGTAGTTGTGGTCAAGTCAATCCTGGACCAAAAGGCTGGTGGTCAACAGATTGTTTCTTCCTTTAAAAACAAGTGTTTTAAGGGGCACCAAACCCAGTGAGTTCCAAGGAGCAACAGGCATTGCAGTAACTTAGACCTTCTTTAGAGTTATCTTATGGATACTTTACATACCTAATGAGTTTGAATTTGTCCAAGAAATCTAGAAATCTTCAACGTTATCTTTGAATCTATGCACCTGTTTGCAGCACTCATTCATCAGAGGGTATTTAGGGAGCCTGCTAATTGCCTTCATTTAGTGTTTGCAGTTCCAGCATGCCGGACTTGCCTGAAAGCTGTTTTATTCAGACATACTTTCTACAAGCACAGGAAAGGCTTTTTTTCAAAGAATGATTCCACCACATTTTCCCTTCCCACCTCCTTGTTCTCTCACTGGCTCTGCTAGCAAGGGTTCCCCAGAATCTGAAGTATCAGGACTTACTGTGACTTAGAAATACTGGATAGGTAGAAGAACTTCTTCCGAAACTCATTTTCTGAGACAAGAACTTTCCCTTTTATATATTTATGTACCACCTACCCATGTAACAGGTATTATATGGAAAGCTTCAAGTAAGTTTTCGGCAGAAAAGGGCTTAACATGTTTAATTCATCCTCCTAGAAGAATAGAAACAAAATAAATATTTTTCACTGTATGGTACAATTTATATTTCACAATAAAATCTTAATTTCATAATAGTTTATTTTTAAATTGTTCAAAAAGAGGTTAAAAGCAATTCTACCAAGACTCTTGAACATTTAGGCAAATACTAGTCCACAACAACCAATTTTTTTAGTATGAAAAAATCTTCAATATTAACACCACACATATGCACGTGGGCATGTATGTTCTGTAACAGCTCCGTGAGATACACCTTTCTATTCTACTTTTCTCTTAATTTGTTTATTAATCAGTTTATATCAGTCTTGTGGACTCTAGTGAATGACTGAAATGTGTGGCATCACATGTCAGTCTTTTTTCAAAGCTCATAAATGATCAATATATCTTTGAGAGGGAATCTGATTTCTGATACATTTATGTTAATAAGAATGGAAACACAGGCCACTGGAAATTGAGAGGTAAATCAATCGAGAGGTTGGACCTTCAAGAAGTTCAGTGTACAATAAAATAGACAGCAAAATATGCTTGCTGCTTGTCTGCAGTGCTTGGAGTGACTACAGCTGACCAACAAGGTAAATCAAATCTGCTGCCAATACATTCTTCTGCTGTCCAGATAAAACAGCGGACTAAGCCGGTGAACTTTCACCCTTCACCCCAGCTCTCTAAGCCAAAGTACAGATTAAAAAAAATCAATAACCCCAATCGATGGGAAAATATTTTTAGTCTCTAACTGAACGATATGTTTTGACAAGGCCAAAGAGGCGCACAAAAGAATGGGAAAAGATAAAAGACAGAAAATTAGGATTTTGTTTTATTGGTTGAGGTAGGATCACTATTCATTCCCCCTTCCTACAAATCCCATTGACACTGGCTAAAATTATCTCACAGGAAGGAAATAAAATGAAAGGTTATGAATTCATTAAATCGTCTGATT
This sequence comes from Lophotriccus pileatus, assembly GCA_035583135.1. NCBI lineage: Eukaryota > Metazoa > Chordata > Aves > Passeriformes > Tyrannidae > Lophotriccus > Lophotriccus pileatus. The sequence goes on along the minus strand of JAWWES010000018.1, from coordinate 12,730,705 downwards.
TACTGTGTATCCTTGTAACATGTTATCTTTGCCGGGTTTTGTTGCCATTATCAGACACTTAACATTGAAAAGACACTTTGCAATGTGTTGACATGGAAATGGGCACTATAAGCGTTTTGTAAGGAAAAAAAAAAACAACAAATATTAACAACTTCTGCCTTTCCCTCACGTTGTTTTTCGGCTCTGAATTCAGTGTACCTGACATATATAGAAATACCAGAAACCCCAAAGCAAAGCACGAAGCCTGTGGTACACCACTTGCAGAGTGTTGCAGAGTTAGTGAAGGTGAGTTACAACTCACTAACACAGACATGGTGGTCTTAAAGACTAACAGAGGTTTGTGGAGTGTTTTTGCTCAACAGCTCAGCAGCTGTGAGTGCCGTGGTGTGCAGTGCACTGAATGCCACCCCAGAAACCCGCCTGGGCAGCGGGGCAGTGCTGTGCCACGAGCTGACACATGGGCACAAAACGGGGAACTGGGGCTTTCCTCCCTGTTCCCCTCCCTGCTCCCCCTACACAGAGCTCAGGATGCATCCCCTCGCTGCCTCACCCTGCTGGGGGTGATGGGGGACTGGGGCAACCGGAGCTTAGGGGGGCTGCCAGGTGACTGGTGGGGTTCAACACATGATGCATGAGGAGAATGTCCAGTTACTTGCAGTTAATAACGTTTGTGCAGCATTTGGTGGACATTTTTTCCCAACAGGGTGTCAGTGAGCTCCTTGACTCATTAACATATTATCTAAGTGCTCTCTGTTGTTCTGTTTGCAGAACGTACGAGGGGTGATTACAGGCAAGTGAAAGGTGATGTTGAAGGGTATGCTCCTCTTCAGAGAACAGCGACAGATTTTTTATGAATGCTGATTTTTATGTTGTTTTGTCAGTTAGAGTGATTATTGTTGCCTCTGGCAGAGCCCACAGTTCGCTGTCAATCCCAGGTCACTGGGAACCTCCAGGCTGCAAGAGCACAATGGCAAATGGCAGACAGGCGTGTGGGTGGAAATAAGGGGACAACAACCAAATCCACTGTGCAGAAATAGGAGCAGGGAAGGGTCTGATCAGTACTGACACGGGCACACTCTTTGACATTTGCTTTTCTGGAGCACTTCCTCATCTCAGGGTATGATGGCCATGGTGAATTTTGAGGGGTGGCAGTGGGGGTCAGGCCTAGGAATACATAGGGATGACATTATTTCCTTCTAATTTCCTTGTGTTCTTCCGTCAGTAACTACCTTTTGCTTTGAACTTCCTTTAGGGCAGAACTTTTTTGTTTCATAGTTTCACAGGGAAGAGTGCTTGCTAGGCCCCTTATTCCTAACTACCCCTTTTAATCCAGAATATGATGGCAAGAAAATCAAAAGCCAGCATTCTGAAATACTTCCCCCTAATCCATGTGGTAATTATATTCACATTCAGCAGGTGTTTCATCTTGGTTTCCTCTCACTGACATTTCAGAATGAACTATCCTGAAGCTTTCATGGAATAGTGTTTACAAACCCCATGATTGAAATGCTGTAGGTAGCCCTTTTCATCCTTGAAAGCTTTCAACATATGCAGTGAAGTATGATGACTGCTAGAATTAATTAGAGAAAACAGATGTCAAGCATTTGCCAGGAGTTATTTAAAGAAAATCCATTAGGTACAGGTAGTTGGTGGTAGGGTTTGAAATGTTACCAGCAGCTGAGAAGTAAGGATACCTAAAATACATCAAAAAGAACACTTTGGTCACCCATAAAAATAAAAGCAGAATAACACAATGGTGGCCACATTTTTCTTATTATTAATGTTTCTGTGAGACCCTTAAAGATGATGGGCTTCCCTGGATTGTGAGCAGGAGAAGAATTTGACCCCTGGGACGGCTCCTGATACATTCACGGACAAGGTGAGACCTGGGATACGGAGCCCATTTCTCCAGCAAAGGCATCAGGAAATGAATCTTTCAGAAACGACAGGAAGAATTAGGAGGGTGACTTGGCCCTGGCTCGCACACCAGCTCCAACAAGGAAATGTCTTGCTTCTGTTCCTATGCAGATTATACCTGTATTTCCATCATCAGCATCCACCTGCTCTGTGACAGAATGAGTTTGAATGCTCTTCTCTCTGCAGCAGCCAATACACCCTGTGGCCTGTTCAATCCTTTCTGCTTAAATGACTTATGTCCTGGCCTTCATAATTCTGTCAAAGAAAATATACAGCCTTCATCTTTGTTATCTTTCATTGTGCCTAAAGAGGTCAGAAGTTCAGAGCAGTTTGTGTAGATAGCCTGGCTGAATGTAAATATGGCCATCAGTTTTGGTGCAAAAAGCCTTTGAGACAAAATTGACAATCTTCTTCCCACAAGTTTTGTGTGTGCAAGCGTGAAACTCACCTTCCACCAGCATTTGTACTGTCATACAGCGTTAATGGAAAGCACAAATACATGAGAATGCAGCCGAAGCCCAGTCACAGAAAGAGTGGATGAATGTTTGCAGGAAATTCAATGCTCCTCTCATCCATCACTATTCACATTCCTTTCCTTGCCTGCAGGTAGAGGCACAGAGACTTATTGAATGGGATTCATCTTTCCTAACTTTAGACATATATAGTGTGGATATCTCTATCTCAGCTTGATGTCTAGACTCTTGTGAATATCAATAGAGAGAAGCAGGCAGTTCTAAGCCTAATTCATCTGACCTGTTTTAGACACCTTCTTCAGGAAAAGAAGAAGCTTTCACTAAAATTGCCCATTTCTCTCTAGTGTCTTAAGGACAATATAGGCCATTCAGTTGGGTACAGAGCTGTACACTGTGCTATCTACATGTGGTGAATCCCACGCCCCTAGCACATTTGATAATATTTCTTCCACATTTGGATCTGCTTAATGAGACCTTTTTGGTCCCAAATTATCCAGTATTCTTCTGAGCTTTTCACCCTCTCAAAAAGTTAAATCAGTTATATTAAAAGATAATTTCTTCAGTCGAAACCTGTTTTCCTGACACAGACAGAGGCAGTTTTTCAGGGCAGCCTGCCCAGCAGCCCTGGGACACAGGGAGCACTGCCTCTGCTCACACCTGGAGGCTCCATGTTTCCCTTTCTCCCCACTGCTCTCCATACTCTCACCTGCTGCTTTTCTAAGGCAGTCCCTCTGGCCAATCCCCTCTCACCTCTTTGCCCATCCCTCTTCTGCTGAGGATTGTGGTGCTTCAGCCCACACACTTCTGATCAGGCTTTGGATAATGGCTTTTGCTGTTCCCGCTATCACTATATGAGAGCCATTTAATTGCATCTTCTATTCAGCTTGGATAAAGGGTGAGTAGGACATCTATTTGCTTTGACCAGGCTTGTGATTGATGCAACTCTTAATACTTTCCAGCATAACACAATCTTCCCTCACCTCCCAAGGATGCTCTGTTGGTAACGTGTCCCTGCGCAACTTTTTCAAGGACAGGCAGAAAGTGATATAAAAAGCCAGAGATGGCAGTGGAAATGCTGGTGAGCCTCTGCCCTGTTGCTGAAGGGTTACCTCTTCCAGCAGCTGTCCCACCCTTCGCCGCTGTCCTTGGTGTCAGCAGAAAAGGTGCTGTCTCCTTGTTCAGCAGTCATTTCTAAAGGGCCACTGGCAACTTCCCTGTGCAGTGTCCTGGGGTCATCTTGCCCCCTGGGAGAAAGCCAGGAGAAACACTTTCTGCTGCTAAGCATATCGTGGGCTTTCATTCTTTCAGGTAAAGCTGAGCAAAGCTGTCTTCTCAATAGGGCTGCACTGAGCAAAGACCCACCACTTGTCTTGACATGGTGAAGATGTCAGGGATATCAGGTCCCTCTGCCATACCAGCAAAATGGTCCAATCAGACACAAAGCCCAAATTGGGCAGGAGGAACAGCCCCCCTCTCAGATCTACAGATATGCCACGTCTTTGGAGACAACAATTATACTCAGAGAACAAAAAGCACAGCACAACAAAAATACTACTGCACACAGAACTCCTTGTAAAACAAGTCCAATTTGTATGACATTCATGGTGTTACATAACAGAATTTAAGTATATAAATAAGAATTTACTTCAAATCTCAGAAAAAATCCAGTAGCATGTAAGGATTCAGGAAGGGAAGGAATGGAGAGAGAAAAAGACCACGACTGTAGCCATCAAGAGGATAACCACAGGGCTGTCAGGAAGGCTCCTGGGGTCAAACCATTTTACTCCCTGTTGTGCACAAATCCACCCCTAGGCCCCCCAACAGAGCAAACTCTGTTTCCCTTCTTAGCAACTTCAGCAGAATCAGCTGCAGTCAGTGTGTTTCAGCAGTTCACACAAGCTGCAGGGTTGTTCTCCTAATGCAACACACAAATAAGTGCAGTTCATAAACAGCAGAGAAGCAGGCAAGTCACAGTGACCTGAAGGTGTTCAGGTGCTGCAACAAGGTAGACTCAGCATGGTAATAATGCAGGTAAGAGACATCCTCCAATACCAGGTGCTGCTGAGGCAAGACAAGGCCAGTGCACTGCAGACAGTGGTTGCAGGATGGCCAAGAAGCCTTGCTCAAAACAGCAAGAGAGGTAAAAAACTCCCAAAAATTTGCACACAGAAATTCAGTGGCCTTACCTTCAACATGGAAAAATTCTCATTACTTCTGCACAGTCAAAAAGCACTCCTATCAATAGGAATGTATCTCAATTATCCCAAAGTATCCACAGACATTCAAGAGTCAGCAACAGGGGGTAAGTAGGTTTGGATGGTTACGTACCATTGCAGTCAGTGCTGTGTAGGACAGGACACAAACAAGCTTCCTTAATACATACGCTTATTCTCTTGTTAGCCTTTGATTTCTGACAAACATCAATACTGGTCATGGTATACATCTCTAGCTTTGCTTTGAGATGCACTGCCCCGTAATTTTTCTCTGAGCACTGTGCTTTTTCCCCACCAGCATGCTGGAGTGTGTGTCAGCCTTTGCTGTGGGGCTGTTGCTGCTCTAACAGGACAAAAGGAGACGAGGACCAAGCCAAGTAGACTGGTCTGCAACTCAGGACTGTGTGTCCTCCCCTGCCTCCTTCATGGTCCTCAGCACCTCTATCTTCTGCCACTTTCTTCCCACTACCTATTGCAATTGCTCACAGGTCTGTGCTTCATTATCTGGAGCAGATCATGTAGTCTCTCGGATCCATCCTGGCCATTACTATCCACAATGAGATGAGATTGAGAAACGCTGAAAAATTTCTGAGAACAAAATATATATTTTTAGTTGGAAATAGCATAAGAAATAGACTAAACATTTTGCAAGTTTTTTAATAAAAAATATTAAAAGAGATACGGACCTAAGTGGAGTCCTTGCAGGGAAATAGGAAATAAAATAGCAGTGGGAGACCCAAGGGAGATGAAGTTTTGAAACTGAGAGAATAATTGTAGAACTATCAATCCTGGGATATAAAAAGATAATTTAGATACTGTAGAGCCTCATAGTGGCTTTCTGCTATTTCTGTCATAATTTTCTGCCATGTTATTTTCTGTCAAGCCTTACGATATTTCTGTAACAACTAACCCATTTCTTTCCCCAAAACTTATCTTTGAAAATTATACACAAGGTCAGAGTTACACAACTGAACACTCCATTTATTATCAGAAACAAGAAAATCTGTCTGGGCCACATCACCAATTGTAGCTGTCCAGCTCATAGGATGAAATAGGTTGCAGGGAGAGTAACTGGGCGGTAAAAAGAGGCACTGCAGGTGACAGAACAAGAGTGATAGGAGAAAGATCAGCAAAACTAGAAGGAAGAGAAGATGTATCATTGGCAACAAAACCAAATCAAGCTAATGCCTTCTCAAAGCAAGATGAGTAAAAGAGACTCAGTAAATGAGCTGAAGTCAGTTTGACAAAAGATCTGTGTAGCAGATCACTTTATTCATAAAAGAATCTGACTGACATTCTTCGCAATTGGAGTTTATCCCAATACATGAGTATTTTCAAAGTGACAGTGGTTAAAATTCTTCCTGTCTAGTAAATATTTCTAAAATGTGCTGGCACTGCAGATTCGAATTTTGATTTTCAGTGCTTTCCTAAAATTTGTGTGGCATCTTCCAGTGTGGGGTGAAGAAGCATGGTCAAAGCAAGATGAACTCTTTACTGGAGCTTGTCACAAAATAGAGCTCAGCTCTGAGACCCTGAGTTGTCAGACAGTCCCAATGAAGTGGACAAGAATCACAGTCTCGGAATACCTGGATTTTTGCAGATCATAAATTCTGCCTTTTGATGAACTCTGCTACCATTCCCACAGAGTGCATTGGCTCATTCCAAGGGCTGGATCTGATGCACAGGAAACCTAAAATGTTGGTGCCTTGTGAAAACATGGTGAAGGACATGCTTCAGGGCTCAATTAAGTGATGTGATGCGCTGCGAATCTCATCTCAGTAGAGAACCTGTCTTCAGAAGGGGTGTAATCGATAAATCATGTGCCAATTGTATTTATTCAATATGTCAACTTGCACTCCGCTCTGGAGTGCCCGGGCCAGTGCCGAGGGCTGGTGGTGTCTTTGCTGCACCTCCCACATTCCCAGTGCTGAGTTAGGGTTTGCTGTTTGGCAGCTCAGAGAACCACAGCTCCATCACTTTCTTCCAGAGGGAGAAGGGAACTTGGAAGGAAAGCAACCATGGGAAATCCCGCACATGGGATGTAGGAGTCTGTGAAACGCCAAAGCAGGGTGTGGGGGCTGCTTGCCAGGGACAAATAAGTCATGCCCTAGTGCCCAAGCAAAAAGGACAGGCTCTCAGGCTGGGGGTCTCCTGGAGCTGTGGGCTAGGTCTGCTCAGTGATCTGAAACTCTGAAGCTATTACTGTCAGTGCAGTGCTGGTACTTTTGGTTGGCACAGGGCAGAGCAGGAGACCTAGGCACCTTGGAACATATCCAGAAATAAGAGCTGTGCTGTTGAGAGATTTCTTCACCTTCTACTGATGAATTATGTTATTAAAGACCTGATGCAAGGAACACCTAAGTCCAGGGGAGACATAATGTTGCCCTCAGTGTGCTTTGGTTCAAGTTTTAACATCCTGCTCACTATTTCAGATCTATCACATTCCTTTTCCACACCAAATACATACCAACATCAGCTCATATTGCCTGCAACAGCCTGCTGCCCCTCCAAGCTCACCACTGCAGGGCTGCTCCCCTGCCTGCTGCAGGTGCAGCCCATTTCTCCAAGCACCCCAAAAAATTCCCCCTGTCTCCGTGCAGGGTTTGAAACAGCAGCAGATCAACCAGCAAACCAGCAAGACTTAGAAATAGCTTTCTGTAAATTTAAGAGGTTTGAGATTTTTTTTGTTGTTGTTGTTTAAAAAAAAAGAGAGAAATGGAGTGAAACAAGCCTGAGAGACTTACCTTACATTTAGACCTGGACTATGGTTTGTGCTGTTTTTCCTCTCCATTCTCCTGAACACATATGGTGGTGACAGGAGGGAGAAGGGAGCAGGGGGGGAATAAGAGCTGTAAGAAGTGTAATTGATGGCAAAAGAGGACCAAATGTGTGCACCAGATCCAGACACTCTCCAAAATGTAATCCTTGTTTGTCTATACGATGGGAATAATAGCCTTCCTCACAGGGGTACTGGGAAGATCAATAAATAGTTAATGTTGGTCTAGGGAAATGCACGATGCCTGCAGTGTAAATCAGAAGTAACACATTGAAATGCATGTAGTTACATATGGATAGGCCCAATGTAAAAATGAGCAGATGCAGTTTCCTAAAAGAACAGCACTGTAAACATTTTCTCCTGTGTGTGGGGCAGAGAGTGGACTTGAGATAAGATTCTGTGCTGCTGTAAATCTGCATCATTCACTGACACCACTGGAAATTCATCAGTTTAAACAAAAGTGGGCTTCAGCCACTGATTCCTGCTGGCCACACAACCTTTCACTCTGCCTGTAGCTTTCCTTTTTCACACTTGCCTAATTCTGGCTTGAAAAAATGTACACTTCTGAGTCCCCAGTAGCTCATCAGGGCTGTATTTCCGACAAATTAGAATAGACAATACAAATGTGGGAGTTGGTTTTCACACGTTCATATATTTTTCAACTCCCATGTCCACAAGGTCTCTTACAAAGCATTGCATTTTCCTGGAGAAAATACCACCTCCCTACCCACAAAGCCATCTTCTTCAAAGGAAGGCAAGTACAGCTTCAGTGCAGACTCTTCTCACCGTCTCTCAAAAGTACGTCCATGATGCTCTATATAAGCTCATAATATCAGAGAATAATTTCTGTGCAATTTCGGTGATGAAATAAATTCCAGTCAAGACAACAAATGTTAAAGGATGGTGACTAAACTGGAATGTCTGTGAAGAGTGCTCTGTGGAGATGAGGTGTGTAGGAAGACTTTCGCTTGAGGCCAGCCAGGAGTGCTGAGTCCACCCATCCTCTGGGTACTCAGAGACTCAGGTTAGGGCCTGCAAAAGGCATTTTCCCACAAAGCAGGCCAGTCTCTAAGGAGATAAAGGAGTAAAAATTCCTGTGAATCCAAGTTCAGCCAAAGGACTGTTGTAAAAGGAGGATAAGGAGAATATAAACAAATTGCAGTTTCTCAGTCCAGGCAGAGCTGGTGAGCGTTCAGTCTCTCTGCCTGGGTCAGCCCCCGCAGCCCCCACAGCCTGGAAACATGATTAACCCCCACAGATCTTCTGAGGGCAGAGAGGAGTGATTTCCAATGGGCTCCTCCTCCTCCCTTTTTGTCTGAGTGGGAATTTGCCTGTATGTATTCCCTCAGGGAGTGGCAAAGGGGAGGTTTGCACACATGAGTGCAGAGGTACGGATTTGAGATGTTGTGATCTCTTGAAAGGACAGCAAGGCTGCATGTTTTGCTTGCCAGCTTTGTAGACTGCTCTTTGATTTTGTCTCTCCTGCTCAAGTGTGTGCACTTTGAGGGGAGGCTGAGAAGCAGGTATCAAATACCTTATAAGGGTGTTTTCCACAAAAGTTGCCTGCAGTCAAACCTCAGTCAGTCTTATGCGTGAGAAAGTGAGATTGTATTTATGGACATCAGTCCTGTACCTGCTAATGTCCTTTTTTCACCTGCCATGCCATTGTATTTGACTGAGTGCCACTGCTGCTCTGGCAGCCTGAGGTGAGAGGAGGACAAGGGGGGTGAAGAAGAGTGAGGTGGGGAACCCAAACTCACCTAAAGTATGGGCCAAGGGGCTGAACCAGGGCTAAGCATGAGCATCACTCCCCATTGGGGTTGGCCCTGGAGCCAGGGTGAGGCAGCCCATGGGAGGCAGCCAGGGTGAGGCAGCCCTCCCCAGCTGAGGAAGACTGTGGCCCCAGGAGCAAAAGTTTCCCACCATCACAGCTGAAATGGAACTTAAAGGCACCACCTTGGAGACCGGGGAGAAGGAGCAGCCCCTCTCTCACCCAGTGCTTGCCTGTCTGTGAAGAACGAAAAGCCAGATTGTTTTTTGTGATGTGGACATCTGTCCACTGGGAGCTGTCTTGCAGCCATACTAATTTCATGTAAGGCTCTGATCCTCCATCAGCCAGGAATAACTTTCAATCACTGTTGACCTGGGCTGCATTTGGTCTGGCAACTCAGAGGTGGAAAACATACTATGCCCCTTCCTTGATTCAAATCTTTGGAGCCACCCAGACCCCCATGGGACTTTGAAGTTCATAAAACACGTCTGTTAAAACATGCAGGGAGTTGCACTCAGGCAGAAACATGTGCAGCTGGAAAATTGCCCCTTCCTTGATTGACTCAGAGCAGAAGAAATTTCCCCGACCCAGTAGAAATCAAGGCATTGCAGTTACAAGTGGTGTTTACATGCACATCAAACACCTCCTAATGATAGGGAAAAGATCTGAAGGCAAGCAGCAGAGGTTTTTAGCTGAGATGAACCGGTTGAATAGGCAGGGATCTGCCAGCTTTCCTGGAGGAAAAGGATTCAGGAGGCAGAAAGTGGGAGTGGAGGTGTGCATGCCGGGTAGGGAGAGGAAGAAAAGCCTGGCACATTCGCCAGTAGCAAATTGGGCTCCCGCATGGTCTAATTCCTGCTTCACCACAGACTGCTAACACAGCTTGGATAAAAAGGGAAAAAGGGAGAAAAAAATCTATTCAGGAGGCTGCAAGAGCACATAGAGTCTGTTCTGAGCTCCTTCCACAGGCAGACAGAAATCAATAAATCAATAGGAAATGTTCGCTGGCTGTAAAATGGGTAGAGAAGCCAGTGTCAAGCTGCTCTAAGATGGATGGACAGTAGGTTTGCAGTTTGCAGAAAGGCTAGAGGTGACTATCACCTTGAGATGGGATCAGCGGCCAGCAGCCCAGCAAGGCTTTGAACCTCGAGTTTATGATTAAGGGCTGGGGCACAGATTGAAATACTCCTGTGTCCCCTGCCCAGCGCTCCCTGGGCTTGGCCGGCTCTGCTGCGCGGCGGCACCGGTGCGCTGGCAGCCGGGGACGAGCAGCTGCTGGCGCTGGCCCTGCTGTGCCACTTCATTGAAGTCGAGGCTACAGAAGACTGAATAAAAATTGACTAGATGCCTGGTGGTAGTGAGGATTGATTGAAGATGGGCAGGGGTTTTCTACCCCACAGTTGGATTTTTTTTTTTCCTTTCTATGAAGGATCTGACATAATGTGGGCAGAGATTCTTATTCAGAGCATTGCACCTTCATTCTTTCCTTAATGAGACAAGCACAGGGACATGAAGCAGTGCCAAAGATGCTTAGGGAAAGCTGGCATCATTCTTTTCTTTTAAAGGCAAAGTATTTGCAGGGGGTGGAACAGATGGACTTGCAGAAGCCTCGCTGTGTATCTCTGTGTGCCCATTCGGGTTCAGAGAGTGGCTACTCTTCAATCAATACTTTTCAAATGCAGAGATGATCTTCACTGTGGTACAGCTCCTGCAGAGCCAGACAAGCAATCTGGCTTCAGGCTTCCTCACTTTCACAGACTCCAGGACTTACATGTCTTTCAGTCTCCATGAACTGCTTCTTACTCTGCTCTTTGAGGATAGACGGACCTTTTTAACCTCTTGTAACCGAGACTCTCCCTCTCATAGTCCTCAGAAGCAGTAGATTTGGGGCCAGCTTCTTGCTCTCACAAAATAGGACACTTTGCAAGACTGTCATTGCTACCCATGTGTTACAATTACTGTTGCTTATGCCCTGCTCTGCTTGAAAGTGGGCCTGGGCCACGATGCCGGTTGGCTCTGTCCAAGATTGCTTCTTTACATTTATCAGTTCCAGAAAAGCATTCAGCTTCATGCAGCATTCACAGCTGAAGTCTAAAAACTCACAATTTCTTTACTTGCATTTTGGTAGCTTAAGTTCACACACTACAGTCTTGACAACTAAATATGTATATTGGAGTTGTATGCTTCGGTGTTAATAATACTTCAGGGAACTGCACACAAGAAATGTGAATTTCTTTTATGAGGTTTTTCTTTTATTCACTCAGTCTGCTCACTTTTAAGCAGAATTTAGGCAAGAAAATATCAGGGGATTCTACATACACTATAATAGAGTAAAAATCTCTAATTTGGTGAAATAGAAGCTGGTATATTCTCTAAATGCTCCCATGAAGTTAGACATAGTCACATTTTTTGCAATGCCAGGCAAGTAATCAAGAATTCATTTTCCTAAACTGTTCTCTAAACCTTTATTTCATTCAGACTCACTAAGACCTACGGTGAAACTCCTATTGGCAAACCTGATCTGGTCTCTGCAAGTCTGAAATTGGGCACTCAGAGTGCAAGTAAAAGTGTAGGGAATGATTTTAGATAGGAAAGTCAGAGAGATGCTGTTTGGGGAGTTAGGCAGAGCCAAAAATGGGGCTTGTTTTACACGATAGAAACTGACTGTGAATAGATTTAGTCTACTTGCCCACACAGTGAGAAACAAGAAATTCTGGAAAATCAGTATCATGACTCTGGACTTAAATATCTGTCGTCTTAGGCTGCATTGACCTAAGTTTTCATTGCAGAGCCTTGCTTTTGAGGAGAGACTGGGAGCATCCCAACACGGGACTAAAGAAATGGAAAAGACTCTGAAACAAGTGCTGGCACTACCCTCTGCTGCAGGTTATGTTTACAGGCAGACTAGCTGGCTCCACAAATGCTGTGATTTATTCCAGGACTGTTTATGGGAAGGTGCATGTATGCCTCCCCCAGCAGAGCTTGAAATTTGGGGTCCAAAAAGGCAGATCTAGATGCATTAGTTAGGGTTATTAGAGAAGCATGAAAATAAAATACCTCATCTTGCTAGTGATAATTAAAAAGAGCTAAAATAAAAGACAATAAAGTAAGTTAGTTAATATATAGTGCTTACAGTGGTGAAAGGGAAGGAGGTTTGCTCTCCTTTAATTTCCTGTTAGTTCTTAGATTTAGGCTGTGTGATTCACTGTAAAATACCCACTTGCTGTAGGAAATGAGAAAACATCTTAAATCAAGGGGAGAAATCTGCTTAATCTCTGTTGGATGGCCCAGTGCTGCTGTTGCAGCAGAGTAGGTTGCCCAGATGAACCTCTGCAGAAATCATTTGCACTACTTGGACCATAACTGAACCCCACTGAAGGTAATGGGAGCTTTAGCCATGAATGGACTTTGACTTGGTATCTTCAGAATCAAATTCCAGGGTTGTTCTTCTTTACTACTCACGTATTAGCGTCCAGAACAACAGATGCGTTTTATTGTAAATATATTTTATACTTCTGGACCAGAGTATGTCACTCATGAGAAAAGTCAGAATTTTCCATCTGAGCATTCTCCCTTTGCTACTGCCACTGCAGTCCACATAGACACTTCAATACTGATCCCTTCTACCTGGAGCAACAGCAGATATATCAGCAATTAGTGATACCTTGGGCACTGAACTTCAGAGTCCTTCACTTTATATGAGCTCGTTCTGTACTCATCCACTGAACACTTGGATATTATATTGAGAGACAGAGAAGGTTGTGTTCAAAAAAAATGTGTTTGAGGAAGTAGACCATGACAGATTTTATGTGTATTGCTAAGCCCTGATATTAGTTTGGGGCTTTTTTCAAATGTGCACACTCCCACCAGGAGTTTTTGGAAACAAAATTCAGCTGCAGCCAGTTATGGGAACCAATGTAACAGAAAGAGAAATTCAGACCTCTGCAATTAAATGTCTTGTTAAAGGTATAAGTCATGGGTGGAAAGGCTCTTGCTGGGCAAATGGCAGGCGCCTGAAAGTTCAGGTGCAGCTGTTAGGAGACACACACACCCCTGCACAGGCAGCCTGAAATAATCAGAGATGTTTAAAGGGGGTCTTTCAGCCTGAGCACACTTCTTGGCTTTAACCTGGTTCTGAGGAGGTGGCAGGAGCTGTTTCTAAGGTAAGGAGAATTTGATCTTTTTCAAGCACTGTGTGATTGTTTTGCAGATTTTTTTAGTTCATCTGTGGTAAAATGCAGGACTTGCCATGAAAGATTCATTAAATTAGCTACTTTTTTTCTGTTTTCAAATCACTTGGAAATAGATGTTGACTTTGATTGATTTGTTTGTGGCTTGAAGAGGTGCTATGCTCTCTGTGCAAACACAGTTTATCCTGTAACAGGCTTTACTATGTATCTTCACTGCATCTGCTGTCCTTGGTATTAATTAGGTGTGGTGAATTTGCAGTGCAAACCATAGAGCATGGGTGATTTGTGAGAATTTCAGTTCCATAGGTACTTTTTAAAGAAAAATGTTTAATTTATAGGAAACAACAACAACAAAAAAAATTCAGTATTAAATTATTTGAATTATTAGTTGCAGAGCCTTGTTTTTTTCTTTGCTGTACTCACTCAGATATGAGAGTTCCCTGGATTTATCAGAAATATTTGTAGATTTAGACGCTGATTTGGAAATAAGCCTGAGAAGCAGAGTGCCACTGAGAGTAAATAGTTCCATGTCAGAGTTGGAGTCATCTGCAAAATCTCATTAGATGTGCCTTTTTTTTTTTTTTTAATTAAAATGAAAGCCATGTAGGTTAGTTTAAATTACTGCTTAACTTTTGAGCTTCTATATTAAAATGCTATCCATATACTCAGTAAAACTCAGTTTCTGTCAAACACTTCCATTTTGTTTTCAAAAACAACACTCTTTTCAACACCAGAAATTACTGATATAACATTTCAGTGGCTAGTTTTATTTTAATATATAAATAATTCTTAGGAAAGGAAGCAATTTCCTTGCAAAAGTAATGAAAGGGATTTTGTGTCAGTACAAAGAGGAAACAATACAGAAGGAGCAAATATTTCACATATTGAGTAACAGTGAGTCAGCATACAGTTATCAGGTGTATAATAAGAAGGTGTTTGTAATTCACTCATCCCACTTAATCTTTCTTTCCTCACCTGCTGCAGTTCCACACCAGCTTCATACAAGCAGCAAATCACCCTATTTCTCTTACCTGGCAGCTCTCCTTTTATTGCTGTGTTTCATGTTTTTATCTTTCCTGCTATTTTACTCGTGTGTGGTGCCTGGAAGTCCAGCAAAGGATTTGTTGTGCTGGGATCCCACACAATATTTTTCCCTGCTTAACATGAGAAAAACCAAGGCACATCCCTAGTTCTTCAGTGGCAGAGGGCATCCCCCATGCACACCTCACCAGTGCTTTCAGATTCAAGCCAGGAGTCATTCAGGCTGAGACAACGCTTTCCTTTTGAGGTTGCTCAGCTTCATAATGGACGTCAATAATTTCCCTCTCTGGGCTCTCCTACAGGATTAATCGGTTCGGTACCTGAGCTCCTGTAAGCAGTGGGCCCAAAGTGGAAGCCCAAGACTGGCTCTGTGTTGTGCACAGGGCAAACCTGCCTCCCATGTCCCCTTAGGGGGTGGTACACGGGCAAGCAGGCAGTGCCCACCACGGCTTGGGGGCTTGTGGGTGCTCGAGCCGTGTTGGGCCAGCAATGGCTTTGGATCGTGCGCCATCCTTGCCCAGCTCTGTGCAAAAGCAGGAAACTGGCTGAACACTGATGTAATCATAAAAAAACCGTGATCTTATCAGGGCATAGCTTGCTGATAAGGACCTACTTTTGATGTACAAATGGTTCAGCTTTGCTGGTAGCACAAAAGCCAGAAATACAGCAGGCTCCCCACACAATGGGGGTGCCATGCTTGTGGCTAATAACATTTAATGCTTAGACAAGCAGACGGCAGTGCAACGCCTCTCCCCTCCACTTCCCCTCCCCCAGACCCCTCCTGCCACTTGCTGACGCCATTTGCCTGGGACTGGAGGTGTCTGTGAGCTCTGAAAATTGGATCACAGGGATAGCTCTTTGCCGGCCCCGGTCACGCTGACGGCAAGACTCGATCGATCAATACCCTGTGTGACACTTTCAGAATTCATTGGAAATGATGTCCTTTTCAAATGACACCCACATTTTATCGAGGGCAGCTCCAACAGAAAAGCACCAAGTCTGTTTTTGCAAGATATGTTTTGTTAGTAGTAAACTTACCTTTATTTGTAAGGTTCTCTGTATTTGGGATTTCTTCATCCCTTCCTTCAACCTCCCTTTTGAAGAGGGCAGAGATTTAATCTTTAAAGGTAGCTTTGTAGCCTGACATTTAGAGTGTGAGCCGTTCCTAAGCCTGATGTTTATTATGACATATGGCCTCTTCATGTAAAAAACAGTAAGCTTTGGGGGAGAATTTAAAAAGTAGCCTGAAGCTCATAGCGCACAGCTAAGAACTGATTCACAGTTTTATCCAAAACATTATGACCTCTGGGTAAAACTATTGCTCTGCAATGGATTCCCATGAAACTACTTGGCACTGCTATCTTGGAGCCAGTTCCTGTGGGTGGGACTACACAGGTCATTCAAAGCAACCCTTTGGAGCCATTAATTGCTCATGTTGACAGGCAGCAAAGAGGAACGGTGCTTGCAGCCGGAGGCTCGGGGGGTGAGACACACAGAGCAGGAGAAATGGGGGAATCGTTGGGAAGCTGTTTTGAAGGACTGTCAGAAATAAGTAACCTTTCCATTGAATGTCAATATCAAAAAAGAATCCTTAGTCCTTATGTTTTGTGACTCCAAAGTAAATATGTCTGGTTGCTCAAGAGGTTCAGAAGCTGTTCCAGGCATCCTTTGGGGACTGCATGGCCAGGACTTGGAGGATCCAGCCTGGGGTTTAATTTTGCCCTTATCAAAGCTAAAGCTAGATGTATCATTTGGACTTAAGCTCAAGCCCACCCAAAATGAACAGGAGGTTCAGCCTTGATTAACTTTGAGAGGAAAAAAGGAAAAAGCAATTTCCCAAAATATAATCCTGTGTAATTTGGGATTTACAACATTCATCACACTGCACAGTGTCTTGCAGTGTGGTGTGTCTGTCACCAGATTATCGTGTGGGTAGTCCTGAGAAGAAGTAGAAAAATTAACAGGGCATCATTTGTTGATTAAAGACATCTTCAGAGTACAGGAGGAGGGAAGCTCATGCCACAAAAGCAGTTAATATGGGAAGATTCTTTCCAAATGTTAAACTTGTCTATTCACTCTATCTGCACATCAGGCAGGAGAACTCTCCCTGTGCCTTACTGCTGTGTCACCCTGACTCATGGGGTTCATCTAACTCTAGGGTGAAATCTTTCCTGGGCTATAACTGGTGTACCACTGCCAGCCCAGGACTGACTCTCTGACACAGTGAATTTCACCGAAGTGAAAATAAACGTTGCAAGGTCCAAAAGTTTGTGATAGGGGAAAAGGGAATATCAGAGGTGGACTATGGACTTATTAATCTGTTCAGTTGCCAGGAAATATCAAAACTGTCATAAATTATTAGATAGCAGTTTGTGGGGAAGCTTTCAGTTGCTAATCCTGCCCTGGTAGTTTCATTTGCTTGGTTCGTAAGGAATGTGAGCTGGCAAATTGGGTAACTAATAACTTGACTTATAACATGAGAATTAAATGGGACAAATTAGATACAGGGATCAAATTACTGCCTGATTTTAAAAGTTATTTCCTGCACCTCTGCATGCAGAAGTAACACAGCTCACTGGGAAATGTATCATCGTTGAGGGAGAGCACACTGAGCTAAAATGTTTAGGCTTTTAATGCTAGGTATGGAGGCCAGTGATTCCAGTTCTGGTCACTGCTCTGGACAAGCATCTGCAGGATAGACAGCAGTATCAAACTAGCAGTCAAGGAGTGTTACAGCTCATTCCTCAAGGCAGTAATAAAAAGATGTGAGTTTAGAGTGTCCCTATCCCTTAGTCTGACCTTCATTAACTTACTTTTAGCTTCAGAAATCTGATTCAACTCTTGTTGTTAGAGACCACAATAAATATTTGTGGAGTGGAAACTTTTGAACTGTAAGATCATCTTCTCAAGAAAAAAGTAGCTCTGTTATGACTGAAGCTTGTGTGAGTTCCTTATTTGGATGCTCTGTTTCTGATCTTAGTTCCTCACTCATTTTGCCTTAGTTTATTTCTTACCAAGTTAACTTAAAGCAATGCAAAACATTGAAAAATGGTGGGTTTTTTTCATTTTTCAGTTTCATGAGAGTATTTTTATATAAGGAACCTGTATTGCAAAGTGGTTTCTGAATAAGTGTAACTGAGGCAAAAAGTCTCCTCATAGACAAAGGGGTGGTATTTTCCCACACAGACACTTGGGACTGAAGTTCTGCTGGACTTCAGTTTTGCAATACCTTGCCTAAGACTTGGTAGAAAACTTGTAGGGTGGAGTGCTTGTACTGTGGCTTCACTATTGGAATAGGCTGTCAGAGTTGCAGGTTTATAGTCCAACTTCTCTTTACAGAGAATAAGAGTAATCTGTGGTATTTCTCTCTAATTGCGCAAATGGTCTGAATGCTGGTCATGGAGGCACCTGATACTCGAGCCTTTTATGAGGGGATTAATGAGCATAAGTCTACAAAGGTCCCAAACGGGCTATAAAAACATGTGAGAGTGAGAATAGAGATCTCACAAGCATCCTGAAAACTCCAGCACAGATAATTGTTGAGCAAGAGGTACCACAGCATTTGTGAGAAACAAACAGGCTTTGCCACTGTCTGGGCACCAGAATTTTACTAATTCTCATTTATGATTTTCGGCTAATGTTCTTCCACCCAAACCATTCTTAAACTGCAAACAAGCCTTTGTGATAGTGATTTGACAATGATGCTCATTGCTGTCTTAGGTGATCACTTTGTGAGAATGTTGGGTCAAGTTTTGTCGGTCTTTGAGTTTTTAGTCCAGGTATTTGAGTTTTTACTCCAGACCAGTAAGAGACTGAAGATGCTATTGTTTTCAGGGCCTGTTAAAAATATCCATGGGTCTTGGAAGAGTCTGGTTACTTGAGGCAAGCCAGAGCAAACAGGCAGGTGGATGTCACAATGCATCTCCTTCACCTCCCAATGACATGGCCATCATTTCTCATACTTAATGATAACATCAAGAATATTATTCCCAACCTATATTTAAAGAAGACTTGTTTAAACTAGTATATTCCTAAAACAGATGTCAGAATAGCACTGGGGTTTTTTTGTCAAACTGGCTAAAAAAGCAATTAATTTGGTGTAAGGTTTAGGTAAACTGGTACACACCACAAAGATGCCACTGGCGTCTCCACCCCTGAGCGGACTGAGAGAAATGCCATGGCTCTGCAACTCCTACTGGCTTCAATTTCTATTAAAATCAAGAACAGTTTTACTATTAGATTAAATAGATTCAAGGGGAAGTTTAGCATAACAAAAGAGGTTCTGCAAATATTTGCTTTATCAAGACAGCTATATACGTTTTAGATACTTTTAAGTATTTAGGCACTTATGTGTACTAGAATCCTTAAAAGCTCCAAACATGCTCCCAGTGAAAAATACCTTAAATCCCCTGTTTGTGTCCCCTGGATAGCTGACCAAAATGTTGTTAACGATGTGAGGGTTTTAGCCTTAAAGTACAAGGAATCTTTTAGTACTGCTGAGGTTTAATGAGTTGGGATTCCAAGCTGATTCAGCTCTTAAACAGTCTGATCATTAGTGCTGTATCATCTGTCACCTTTGGGTGATAATTAGAAAAAGAAAGTCAATAACAATAGTACATAACACTACTTTACCAAGATTTAAACAAGTTGTAATATTGTTGAACATCTATTGATGAGTCCAAATGTGCCACAGGCTATTGAGCACAAAGAGTGCTTGATGCGATGTTTTCCATTATTAATTTGATGTGGTAGAGTTTGTGGAAGTGAGAACATTTGTTTTCATTTTATTACATGTAGGAAGAGATGAGATACTTTACATATTCATTTTCTTTTCTTCTATTTTTTATGCCACTAAAGCTTTTGAAGAACAGGAGCTGAAGGGAAAAAAAGGAAAATCACTCAGTTAATAACATTAGACTGTTTGTTTACCATATCTCTGATTTGTTTTGATTTTTATTGATTTATTTGACCTCCAAAATATACATCCTTATATATATGTTAGCAGCCCCTAGATGGCAGGGAAAAATCTAAGCGGAACTGGTTTTTCCCCAGAATAGAACAAGATCTCAGGAACTCACCACAGTGACACAAACATGGGTCAGGATTCATTACTACATTACTTTGGCAGTCCGGATATTATTTGAGATACCCCAGTAATGCAGTGGTCAGTTATTGTTACTTATTGACCACTTCCTCATCTGCCTGTTGGTTCTTCCTTTGGGTGATTAAACTCATTTGTAAAGAGCACAGTTATGGAAATCTCTAAAGAGCAAGCCTTTTGGAGTCTCTTTTATTGCCTTGTTTTGTCTAATTAATCCCTTAATGAAAATTTTTCCCTTTCCTCTAGTCCGCCTTTTTATGCTTTCTGCAACCACAATATGTTAACGCTTGGTCGTGGATCTGCAAAATGCAGTTTTGCTCAGCTGTTGTATTTCAGTGCTTTAAACAGGAAAGCTGTTAAGCCAAAAATAGAATAATGTACATAAAATACCTGAGTATAAGAGAAAAAGGCCATTGCAGATTGACTAGATCCTTTCACAGAAACACAGCAGAGACAAGCTGTTCTCATTTCATGTCAGGAACTTTCTGTATGAGGAGAGAAGGTCTAAACTCAAAAGAAGGTCTAAATCTCTTGAACCAAAGAAGTATAGCTTTTGTTAGCAGTTCAGTGAAGATATTTTATTTCTCTTTCCTCATGTTTGGAAATAATAGTATCAGTCCTGCTTTGGACCCTGAGAAGCATCAAATAATCCTGCCTAAATCACACAGATGCTTTGTGTGAGGGAATCAACAGCTGGAGTGTGGGCTTCACTTCGGGGTGATTGGCATCTAACAGCCATATCAGCAATTTAAATTCTCAGATGTGAAACTAAACTCAGAGGGTTCCATTGTGAAAGCCAGTTGTATTTTGGACAATAACCACCCCTTACTTCACCCCTCTTCCAAAACTGCTTTGTGCAGAAGTAACTGCAGCTAATCAATGAGACAGGAACACATGATGGCTCAGGTTAACATTAATAGAACATTAAAAACAGGAATTGTTCATAAGAAATGTTGAGACACTACATGTGCCACTCTCAGTATGAGATGGAAGCACTTTACATGCAACAATTACTTCCCTATAAAATATAAAGGGGAGCCCAAGGTACAAATGTAACCCAAGTTCAGCCTGGCTTTTAAATTCCACAAATATTTGGGATGCTTTTAAAGTAGGGGTTCTCCTTCAGTTTCATCACTTCTTTAAAACAAAACAATTTATTTCATAGGCACTGGAAAGAGAGGTGAAAGATGGGGTTAAAAGCTATTTGGTTCTTTCTAGTAGTCAAATGTCCAGATTTAGTGAATGAAGATCAATGAAAAGCAGGAACTTGCATCAGTGAACTATAAACCATACAGTTTCAATCTTTGGTTTTCTACAAATCTCAGTGACACTCAGCCTGTTCACATATGCCTCTACACACAGAAGAAAAGCAGCACAATTGCTTCCCAGCACTCAGATCTAGCAAGTCCCATTTCTTATATGTCATGCTGAGACATTTCCCAGGCAAGGTATCCACTGCTAAATTCGGCTGCAAAGTCCACTCCGTAGACAAGGGGCAGAGAAAGGTGATTGGGTTTTCCTCCTGATAAGTAAACTCTACTTAATCCTCAGGGATGATAAACTTTGTCTAAAGTCCAGAATCTGGGTCAGATTATTGGTTACCTCTACAGCAGTTACACCAATAATGAATTTGACCTCAGACTTGAAAACTCAAAATACTCTTTGATGTGTATGACTTCATTTTGACATACAAACTTAGCCTATTTTTTAATGTGTGAAAATGCACAACAAACCCTTCAAAAAACATGAAGTACCTGCACCTCCCTGCAAACCAGACTTAACCATCTCAAAATACACGAAAATATATTTTAAAATAATATTATTGTAAGAAGCGTTAACTTGTCAAGGTGCCCAGCATTAGGTTATATGACACCACAACCTTTCTAATTATTGTAAAATAAAGAAACTCTTCATTCTTGCATAGCTTTAATTTGTATATTCTGTCAACCAGTCAAACTGATGATCCTTCTGTTATTGTGAGCCCTGAACAAAGTGATCTGGGATCACCTTTTCTACCAGCCAAACACTTTGCAGTTGGGAAGCTTAGCCAAGAGCCAGGCTCAGCCAGCTGCAGGGCAAGGAGCTGCCCTGGGCATGAGGTGAAAGCAGGAGGGTGTCAGGGCTGCACGTGGCAGCGCTGTGCTGACCTCCTTCCTCCCTGCAGCTGTGGCAATACAGAACAAGTCCACCAGCAGCTGCTTTGCAGCTCTGTGTCTCACAGTCCCTTCTGCGGTGGCTAAAGCTCAGCCTGGATCCAAACCTGCTGTACCCAAGTGAAACTAGGCAAAGCATTTCTCACTGGGCTGGATATAGGCCAGAATCCTCAGAAACCTGTGGCAGGATCTGTAATCAGCTCAGCAAGTTAATTCCCTTTGCATCGATCAGCCCTGGCCCCCTCACTGGGGTAGCACTGGCCTCAGTTCCAGGTATCAGTGCTGGGCAGGGATAAGCAGAGAAATGCTCTCTCAGGGACCTGAAGGAACTTTCTCCCAGCACACATGGCTGAGCATCTGATGTTTGTACTCCATCTGTCTACTCGGTGTGTGAACCTCTAGTGTTCACTGAGCAGCAATGCCAATGCAGCATGAAGTAGCTTTCCAGATAAATGAGAATTTATCTTATTAAGCAAATGTCTTACACATGTATTTAGCATTCTTAAGATAAGAGTTTTGTTGTTTGTGGTTAATGCCACTTGCCGCTTTTGCCCTTTGAAAACCCACCAAAGGTGTTTCTCAGAACCTGTTCTGTCTCATCAACTTGCCACCCGAATGTTATCAAAGGATTGGTAGCACTGTGCACGTGCAATGCCCAGTGCTGGTAGGCAGGACAGGTTTGGATGCTGCTCCCCAAGCCTCTGTGTGGGAGGCAATGCCCTATGGGCTCACAGGGCTCCTCTGCAGCAGCAAGGCTCCAGTGGGGTCCTTGCCTTATTCTGGTTGTTGATTTGGCATCTTGAATCGTTAATTAGACCACTGATGAGTCAATGCGTGTACACTGCTCTCTATTTTCAATGTTGCATAAGAAGTAGGAATCATTATCATTAGTAATTAACATTTATTTGTTAATACTTAATCACATTCACGTTCTTCTCTTCTGCACCCTCTCTGCAGTAACCCTTCATGGGGCAGGATTGGTCACATGTGAGTTAAATGTAATTAGACTGAAAGGTTGGTGGTGAAAACTGAAATTCCCTCTGCATCTTCCTGCTTACATTTTACTTCACTCAGGAAATGCTCAGGCCATCCTCCTCTTCCTCTGGGGCTAGAACACCTGTGGGTCACAAAGCAGTTTTAAAAAACACACTTTCTCTGAGTTTCATTAGAAATGATTTGGCAGCTCTATTGAGGGACTGAAACAGCCTAAAAGTGACTCTCAGCAAGTCTGTCTTTTTGTCCAGAATAGATATATGCCAGTATGCAATAAATAGCAACTCATTATCAGAGTGTTTTGTGGTTTTGCACTGATCTGTGTACTGCAGGAGGAACTTCTTCCTTTGTCTTGCTCCTGGTACTTTTTTTTGTTAGAGATTTTTCTTCTGAAACTGTGTGGTTTTTCAGGTAACATTCAGAAACCATTTCTTTTGTTGTTGTTTTTGTAGTTTTCCTTGTAGTTCATTGATTGTTCAAACCAAAAACTCAAAGCCAATCTCTGAGGCTGTCAGCCTATTTAGCTGTGGAGGAAAGTCCACCAACTTCTGTAAATAGAGATGATACCATGTGGCCCAGAGCTCTGTTGTAACTCAGGGCCTGTCTGGCAAAGCACTGCCCTCAGCCCCAGCTCCAAATAACCAGGGGGAGGCTGTTCACAGAACTCCTTCACTGCAGCAACCTGTGGCTAAGCAGCCATCTGCAAATCATAGTGCAATAGTTCTCACACCTCCTCCTTTATTGCTGCATATTAAAATGACTTGTGCCAGCAACACTTTGTAAAGCAATAACCACACTGCAAGTTCTGAAGTTTTGTTTGGTTTTGTTTTTAAGGTGATCTGCCTTAAAATCTGGCCCCTTAAATAAATGGTTACCCAGGTCTGTACTTTGAAATTTTTAGGGTTTTTTTAAAGGAAGTAGGTTTAGAAATGCCAGAATAAAGTTTGAGCAAGATGTTGTACCAAGGGATTGTTCTGTCATTCCTGGGCAAAGGGGAAGACAAGGAAATTGCTCTGCACAGTGGGTCTGCTCATCATAGCAAAAGGTTTTGGTTTATGGTTAAAGATGTCTGTGATACTGAGGAGAGCAGCTAGAGGAATGTCTTGGCTTTTCTGTTCCTTTTCACTGGCTGGCCTTTGCAAGACTTCTGTCACAGAAATGAAGCCTTAGTGCAGGGCTGGCTGTAAGCATAGCAGCATCAGCAGGATTTGTTTCCCACTTCTACCACTTTAGAGCCCTTCTTCTTGCCATTTGCAAACTCTCAAGCCCCAACAACTGCCAAAACCCTCGAGGCAGATGAAAGGAAGTGGATCCATTTTCTCTAAACCTGCTCTGTGACATTTTATGAAGAGCCTCTTAACAGATCCAACACTAGGCATATTTTCATCTCTTCAGCTCAAGAATACCTTTTGAAGGCCAGTGGGGCCTGTAAGTGGGACAGGGATTAATGTAATCCCTTCCTCTGCCCCATCTAGAACCTCTCCTGGAGGGAGTCTTATCTGCTCCCATCCTCTGCTGTCAGCCTGACCCCCTTACTCCCCATACAGGTTCTGAACAGCTTCGCTATTTCCCAGAGGATTACATTTTTCTGTCACAAAAGATCTGCAAGAGTAACATAGAGCTTTATGCTCTTATTTTTCAAAAACAATGCATTGTGATGTATCTTCTGCACATAAAGAGTGGCATATAACTTAACAGAGACTTTAATGCTGACTTTCAAGCCTTTACATTGGTTGGTGTCTGTGACTACCACATAGTGGTATTTTTTGTTGTTCCTCTGTAGAGGTGATTCACAGGGCAGAGAATGAAGACATTTGTGATTCCTTCAGTTATACATCAGCTGCAGCTATTAAAATGCAAGGAAGACCATCAGTTAGTTTATAAAGCTATAGATGATGATGATGTCTAATCCCCATCTCCAAACAGGCAGGTCGTAGTGATAACCAGGTGTATAGGCTTTTTACACATTATAAATAATGTACAGCCCTGGCCTTTGGACATAACTGTTTTCATTTAGAATGTCTTTCGCCTGGAATGGCTCTTCATCTGCCTTTGCAGGTAAAGATAAAAAAAGGGGAATTGCTAGAGATCTCAGTCGAGATCTTAGGGTAGTTTTCATAGTTCATTTATTGTCCTTCTTTATAGAAGTAAATCTTGATATATATTTTCTAATATTCTATATGAAATTTTTGTCAACAACTTCATGCTTTTCTTGGAAGTGTATATTTTCCTGGAAATGTGTTTGTTTATTCCAATTGCAGTATGTACACTGCCCCTTAGAGTTACTGTGTGGGAAAGGGGCTCTGGAAAAAAAGGTAATTCTGTGAGCAGAGGCTTCATCAGGCAGGGAAACTGTTTAAAAAGGGCCAAACTGAATCTAGGCAGTTATAAGATAGGCCACACAATTTAACTTGCACAGAAACAACAAACAGGTGGAGAGACAAGACTGAGTGTAAACAACCAGAAACAAGTAGAGAAGAGTAAGAAGTCTGGGCAGCCTTCAGCCACCTTGCTGGCTGCATACTGCCTAGGACTGACTTGGTAGAACCTCTGTTCTGAGAAAAATTGAAGCAACTCAAATATGCAGTAAAAGAGGCAGAGATTTGTCATGGAGGAAAATTTCAGATGAAACATGGACATTTTGGTGTCCCACTAGTAACTGGTGCCACTGATACCCACTGATTCCTTGTGTCCTCATCTTTTGACTGGTTTGGTCACTTCTAAGTGGAAAAGTTGTTTATTCCATGCACAATTTTTATGCAGCAGACTGAATGCAAATAACTGGCTTTCATTACATCTTTGTAGGAAGAAAGAGAAGCTGTAGTATCAAAAAAGGCTATGCAATACTCTCTTTTGTCATGGAGAAAAAAAATCCTGTTTCTGACCCTTTAGGGCACATCATCCAGTGACTTTGAGCTGATCTTAATGTCCCCTTCAAATGTCTCAACAGAACAACAGAAAAAACTTACCTAAAACATCCAGGAGGCTACATCAAGGTGGTGCATGTTAAGAATGTCCAATATCAAACACAACTTCATATTTAATGTAGACTAACTCAGACATGTTTCTGGCTTTATCAGAAATATCTTGGCTTCATGGGATAAGTTAGAATTTAAGTTCTTGATATTCCTACTGGGTGGGGTTTTTTCTTTGCATATCATCAAGAAGTTAAAATCTGTGCAGACCCTTTTCCAGTAATCTTTGAAATCACATCTGTGACAGTTGAGGCATAAAGTTCAGTGAAAATTCACATGACAGATTCAAAGTGTATGTTACAATGCTAAGAGAAAGTGGAGAAATGCTGAGGTGTGTATCTGGAGGTTCATTCTCACCTGGCAGTGGCTGGTAAATCAAAGCAAGCTCCACCACGTCAGAGGCAAAAAGGCACAGCAGTATCAGGGAAAGCTGAACCTGGGCCCACATAGCCCATTAACTGACTTGGGTAACAGAAAGGCCAGACTCAGAAAAACCCTCTAGTTGCTTTTTTTTTCCTTGACTTGAGCTTACTGATATACCACAAAACCAAAATGTATTCAAAAAGAGGTGCTTCACGGAACAAGTACAGGGAGATTCTTAAACTTGGGCCATTTCAGCTTTCTTAGGAGGAAATTTAAAATTGTCTTTCCTGGGTAGGAGTAACCTCAAACCAGCAACAACCAGTCCTGTGATGTTTCATTTCTGTGCACAATTTTGAGGCTGCTCAGGGAGGCAGGTCTCCAGCCCTGTAGGAGCGAGTAGAGCTGCTGGACAGTTTGTTGCCCTGGGGTCTCTGGAGGACCTCTCCAGAGGAGAGTTGGCACCTGCAGCCTTCTATAAACTGAGCTTGGCCATAGCCATTTCCCAGCCATCCCTCCATCTGTCCCACCCTGCATCCTTTGGAAAAGTGTTTCTCTGAGACTTTAGATTTCCTTGGTTAAATATACCAATTCCCATCACCACCTTCCCACGTGTTTATTCAATATTTGGGTTTAAGAGATAAGTAGGAGAGAAGGAATAAGATGAAAATGCTGACTCCCTCTCAAGTCTGGATTTGCTATCTAATAACAACTTTAAATGTCTTCATTTGAAGCTAAATTGTTGTAATTTTTTATGGATACATTTGTGCTCTATTGCTCTCCATTTATGTCCTGTGTCAATACAGTCAATCTTGCCCACATTTGCATTCTGCAAACTATGCTGCTGGAAGGTGTGTTTTTGATTGGACTTCTGTTCATCCTATTTTGTATTTAATAGACTGTTACCAGGAATATTCTCAATTCCACCTGAATACTAATGAGCGTATTTGCTTGGCATCAAAAAAACTCCTAGGAGGGTAGCACTAAACAGAATATATCTAAATGCCCAAGAAGTTACTTTCAGGATTATTCAGATACTGTCACCATGGCTTCCTTCACCAGAGGGGAAAAAAAAAAAAAAAAGGAAAGAAGAAAAGCCAAATGATGGGCACTCTCCCCACAAAAGCAAGCAGAGAGGTGAGCTGAAGGGGGCAACGGCTGCCTCCTTCCTCCCTCTGCTCTTTTCCCAATGACTTGTGATGTGTGACGTTGTATTTCTATGTGGGTACTTCAGCTGCACAAATATGATCATTGGTTGGCATGGCAGGGCAAGGAGTCAAGGCTTCAGTTACCTGTTGCCCCAAAATTCACCTGCCCTCGTGGTAGGTAAGCCCACATGGCAGCCCTGGAGAGATGCTCTTACTTCCTTGCACAACTGCGCTTTCTTGGTGCAGCTGCATGCCCTCCACCTCCAAATAATGATCTTGTTTCTAAAGTGGAATGTGTAATAGGGGAAAGGAGGTGGCCAAAACTCAAATGAGGGAATAAAAAAGAGCAGATGAATCGATTTGGGGATGTTCTTTTGATGCTCTTGCCCTCTATTTCTCTACTCTTCTTCCAAGCTCTCTGCAGTGTGAGCGCTGCTGGCCACATGGATAAGATTCAGCTTGCAAAAATGTATGCTTACAGCAAGGAAGACTTACCCTTTAACCTTTAGCAGCCATTTCCTCTGAAAAGCACAAGTTTCATTTTCACCTACAGTGAAAAACGTGTGGAGGGGGAAGGGCAAGAGAACCTCATCTCTCTGTGAAACAGCCGAATGGTCCTATTTTCATCCTCTGCGCCAAACTTCACACAGCTCTTTTTGCATTATGCAGCGTGCCCTCAGGAAAGAGATCTGGCAGAAAAAGCAAATGCAAACTCTCTCGTTAGTCTTGAAAGACCTGGTCTTGAGCATTTGGGGTCAATCCCCTTCAGCGGGTTCATTTTTCTTCATTGCAGTTTCATGAATTTGGCCATAAGCAAAAAAGCAGGGTTTAGTTGAAAAAAAAGTTCTATATAGCATTCATTAAACAAAACTGAGAGTTTCATGCCATATTGGAAAAGTCAGGTAGGTAGAAGGAATTCCACATCCTTGCAGTATATCCAAACATATTGCAAACCGTATCCTGTAGCACCAGCATCCAATGGGGCCAGACCATGCTTTCACCTGCCATAAACCCATGGAACTCATGCTGGTAGTTCTAAAAACAGGACAAAGAAGAAAGACTTTTACTTGAAACTCTTGTGCCCAAGTGCCTCTCTGCCTAGAAAATGTCGGGGTTTTTTCCAGGTCTGACGTGACTTGAAAGATGAATAATACATACAAGGACTATCAACTTTATTGCAAAGTCAGTGATTTTTTTTAACTCCACTCATCTTTCTGATGGTCAAATACTATTACCAAGAGAGAAAAAGTTTAGTTGTAACTGCAAGGGAAGCCAAAACCCCCATCCCTGTTACTTCCTGAACTCCTGTCCTCCTCCTTGGAGGTTCCCCAGGCCAAGCATTGTGCAGGGTGATGGTGCAGCATGATGAATTTCCCCATAACCCTCATTTTTACTGCAGCAATTTTGAGCACCAGTGAGTGGTTTCTGGTTGTGTCCCTCTGCATTCTTCCACAATACTCAAAAGGGCTGAAATAAACTGACTTTTTCCCTTATCAAGTTGTGCTCTTTCACCTTGCCCAGTGCCAAAACCTGCAGCCAGCTGTCAGTGTATTCTGGAGAAGGGCTGTCAGGTGGCCCTGCCCCTCTGCAGGGTTGCCCCAAAGGAGGGTGGCCATGAAGATGCCCCCCATGCCCCAGGAGCCCTCCAAAAGCTTTTTGAATTCTTTTTGAATGAAAAGTCTGTGATCTTACGAAAAATTTCACTTTCAAACTTTTTGTTGAAACAAGTATTATCATATCTTTCTCATGATCTCCAAAAGATGATCTGAATGGAGCCATTGGTCCCCCAGCTGTAAGGACACCACTTGGTCACCAGCCTTATGTCACATTTTAGGGATAGTAACTCTTGTGACCTTTCTCAGCACCCTCTAAGCCCTGCTAAAGCTCTGCTGTCTTTGCAGAGGTGAGCAGAGAGGAGAGCATCCCCTCCCAGGCAGCAAAGTGTGCTGAACACAGTGCTGTTGCTGGTACCTTTCACGAGGGGTCATTGTATACCAATATGCATATAGACCACAAAATACCTGGCAAAAAAATAAGATATCATAGTAAGCAAGACAAAGAGATTTGACTGAAACTGAAGAGGTTGCTGGTGAAATATGAATATGTGAGAAATTCCCTCAATTTATTGTGAACTGATTGAAAATTATTAATTCTTAATCTTTTTTTTTTTTTTGAAAAAGGAAAATGTAATGGATTAATTCTCTTATGGAAGTCAACATAAATGTGACTCAGTTGTATGGGAAAAAGGTATAAAGAAGGGAGTTGACTGTGTGAGAATAGAGAGTGCATAATGTATTAGCATCAGCAACACAGCCTGATGGGTGAAGGCTTTTATACTACCTCTCTATTGATAGGTATTTCAACCAGCAGTAAAAAACTGCTCTTGACACTCATCTGCAGGGAAAAATATCCACATAGTCTTTGCTGTAGGACCAATTAGCCCGTGAAAGCAGCTGGGGGGAGGAGGGAGGTGCGGGATATAAATGCGGGATGCATCCACACTTGATTACTCTAATGAAATGTCCATTGATTCCTATAGATTAATGTGAGAAGAACGGCAGCTGCGGAGTGGCTAACACCTCTAGGTCAGCAGCTCTGTGTGTGTGTGTGTGTGGATGTGTGTAATGGAGGGGGTAGCACAGAGCCAGACCAAGGTAGACAAGAGAGGGTTAGTGCGGCTGCAGAGGGAGCGGTGCTGAGGTGCGTGGACGTGACAGCCGGCGATGGAGGGAGATCTGCGGGAGGCCACAGCGAGGGGCTGCAGGGACAGCGCGGTCCCTCCCTGCCTCTCTCGCTGCCGCTGCCCCTCGCTCCCGTTTGACTTTGCTGTAAGGCAGGCTGAGCTCACAGGTCATCTGTTTTTGTTAGATTAATTTGATTCAGCATGTAGGAATAGAGGGCTGAGCGGGCTAATGGCTCTCTGCAGGTGACATTGGGAATGGTCAACACTCGCATCCTCCTCCCCCATCCCTGCGACTGCAAAGAGAAGTCCCTGCCGAGGGGCTCCCTCCGTGCCGGGGATGCCGGTCCTGCACCGCAGCCCCCGCGCCCGAGCATCAGCTCACTCCGGCGAGTTCCTCACGTCTCAAATACTAATCCCTTATCTCTTGCGCCGTGTCATGTAGAAGGACTTAATTACAATAAGGGGTGAGGGATTTGCTGAGTGACTGCAGCGCTTGGTGTGAGGCTGCTTTTATTGCACAGGGAATGAAGTTGCCGGGGATCCTGCCATAATTGTCACAAGAGATGCACTGTATCCTCTCGTGCAGTAATTCTTGAGTTTTGTTGTTGAAGGTGATGTGCAGGCAGCAAACTGCCTCCTGTGCAAGGGAAGCCTAGAGGAGCAACCCACAGTGTGGCATAGCAGCAATAAATTGCACCGTGAGAAGAGGCTGATACAGAAATATGAAGGGGTGAAATATTTAGGCTGGGATTTTAGGAATTACATTTCAGAATAAACAAAAGTATCTCTAGGCCAGATTCTGACTGGGGTGGCATCACACAGTTGTACAGGTTGTCTGGTTCCTCTGGTCAACAAGGAAATAATACAATAAAGGAAAATCTGGTTCTGTTACTTACTATTGAGGATAAGTAATCTTGTAGGCATATTGTATTGCGAGGAGAACTTGATATCTTCAATTAAGAACACAAAATAACTAGACACATTGTGACTGTTGTTTCAATTGGTTTCAGTGCACACTTCACATCACAGTAGTACTTAAGAATTCAACATCTGCCGAAAATTCAAGAAACAATGTTTCTTAGCAATACGTGCAAATGAGGTCAGGCAATTGCAAGACCCGCGTGGCCCTGCAAAGATCAGGGTTCCCCAGGAAGTGCAAGATCTGATGTTGAGTATTAAAATTCATGCTGTATCATGCTAACTCTGGAGGAAAGATGGATCCTAACTCTAAACCAGGGCTTTGAGCAGCCTGCTCTTGGTTTGGCAGGAATTGACAGCACTTACATCAAATGCCAAAAGCTGATGCTCAGAAACTCTTGTAAATGTGCATGTAAACATGGGCAGGAAGAGGTCCAAGTTTGGGACAATGCAGAGGTTTTCCCAAGGCAAGCTCTCTGCTGAGCCCAACGCTGCCAGCACCAGGGTTTTGGCACTTCTGCTGTAGAATTAATCCTGTCTTCGTGCAATCAAGTGACAAAACTTTTCATCACCATCTGCAGTGCATAATTTATCCCTGAAAGCACAAATTAATATGAACACATGGTGTGCAGGTTGCAGTATTTCCCCAAGACAGCTCCATAACCCCTTACCCCTAACACACCCTGCTCCCTCTTGGCGGGTGCTCAAACCCCACTGGAGAGGGTGGCTGGGACTGAGTCTGTGTCCTGCCTGTGGCCACAGTGTCCCCAGCTGTCCCACCTGGCAAAGGGCACTATGGGTGGGCAGGAGGGATTTGGCCTCAGTGTGCAGTGCTGACCTTCACTGCTGCAGTCAGACCTCCCCAAACATGCTGCCACCTCTGATCACTATGAAACACAGACTTTTAGTTAAAAGGTTTTATTTCTGTCTGTTCAAGAACCTGGTTATCAAGGATATCTCCTTTTAGTTCAAGATTTTTACTTCTGCTTAACTAGTATTTTACTGCTATGCTCTCTCCTGCAGGAACACCTCGCTTTTCTAAGATAAATAACTGTATCCAAGCAAAGGTTTTTGTCATGCTGCTCTTCCAGAGCAGCAGGACGTACAGTGTGCTGTCAGCATAGATTCAGTATGTGTAAGGAATTAAAATGCAGTGCCTGGGTACGTGTGGCCACTCCTGTGCACGGGGGGTGTGTGTGTGTGCAGGTGGCCGTGGCAGCAGCCGGGGCACTGGCAGAGGGGGCTGTCCCTTTAAACCTGGCTGGTGTATTTTTAGAAAGCATAAATAGGCTGCATTCTCCCACTTGCTCTCTATCTGAGACATAAAAAGGAAGGGCTTTCTGCTTTCTTCGAGTCTCCTTCCCCTGCTGGCACCATATAAGTCTGTCTTTTAAGCAGTACAGGTCCACAGCCCTTTTTTTTTTTTTTTTTTTTTATTTAGAACCTGCAGAACTCTAACCGGTGGTTCAATAAATTGTATTACATCCCCTTCGTACTGAATGCCCTACAAGCTTTGGCTTTCCATGTGTAATTGCAAGCTGTTATTAGCCCAGAGCTTTGTCCGTTACTGTGCCACACTATTGCTGAGCGGTCAATTTTTTTCCCCTGCCATTTCCTTTGCTCACACCATGCTGACCACGTTGGCCAGGGGCTGCCCGAGGTTTATAGTGCAGCATTGATTTTTCTTTTCTCTCAATACTGACAGAATCATAGATCCAAGGCAAATAAAGAAATGCATTCTGTGGTGATGAAATGTCTTTCGTTCAGCCTGGATTGAATCAAAGGCCATCACAGAAATGTTCTACTCTAAAATGCTAGTGAAGCTTAAGGCATTGTTGGAAAATGAATTTTCCATTTTCTTAGCTGTAATTTGGATTCTCAAATCACTGTGCTAAAAATAATCAGATAAAACTGAATATAGACTACAAGCCTATGTAAAATGTTATTTGTTAGGTTTTGCGAGCTGCTGCAGATGATACGAAAGGAATCTGGCAATAGATCAGAAAAGTAATTGCTTAGGTGGATTTCTAGTAAGTATGTTGCATTACTCTGAATATCAAGGTATAAGATGACTTCTCTGTAACTCATACACAACACGGTAAATAACCAAACCATAAAGACACATTTTGCATATCTACTGGAGGGAGAATATTTCTGGTGGAAAAAAAAAATCACCCTATATCACCTACATCTCAATGATGAGTATTTCTGCTTTTTCTGGAAGGGATGTTGAAGGTTTGGAGTTTTTTTAGATAGACCGGTGTTGTTGTTCCTGTTACAAGATGGAGATCTGGAAGTAAAAGGAGTCTGTTGGGACAGAGTAAAGTCACACAGTGAATATCTGGCAGGGCCTGGAAGAGAACTTTGATCCTCAGAAGCTTAACACCATTTTTAATGCAAAATAAAAATAGCCATAATTTTCATGACATCTGTGGGAAGGGGTCATTCCCTATAACACTCTTCCCAGCTGTTAGAAACCAGAGGTGGCCCCAGTCTGCATGGCTGGCTCTGCTGGCACAGGACTTCAGCTTTCCGTGGAAAGGGAGGACCTTGACTAATTTTTAGGCAAATGTCATTTCCGTAGAACCAATTAAGGAACCCAAACCTGCCAACTTGGAAAACAGAAGACAGAACCACGTAGCAAGGATTTCCTAATAGTTTGGGGTTTTCTTTTTCTTTGTTTTTCTGTGTTATCAAGGCTCATGACAACATCTGGTGTATGTGGCCATTACAAATTTAATCCGACTCACCATCAAGGACATCAATACTTTTACCCTTGAAAAAACAAGGATGCCCTTTAAGTATGGTGGTGAGAAGGGGTATGATTTTTTTTTTTTTACCAGATTAGATAATTACAGGTGTCATGCATTTCATGCAGTCCAGAACACATCCCTCAGATTTTTGTAAGTTCATAATAAGTTGAGCAGAAAGACTGAGCAGAGGATTCCTTGTGTCCTCTCCTTCACAGGACAGTTCCCTCTGTGGCCTTGCGAAGGTAAAGCCCCAACTTCTACAGGGTCCGAGGGTAAATGTCACCTTACCTGGCAATCCAAAATGTTCTCTGACTCCACACTTCAGGGAAATCCCAAATGTTTCCCTGAGAAGTTAGTGGGGAAAAAACAAACAAACAAAAAACAACAAACAAACAAACAAAAAAACTGGGGGAGAGAGAGAGAAGGAAAGGGTACTGAGAGGATAGAAGGAGTGGAGGAGAGGAGCATTTATAAGTTAAAATAACAGATGGATTCTGCAAAGTTAAAACTACAAATTCAAAAAATAAATATATTTGAACATCGCCCTGGGGCAACACTGCATTAATTCCCTAGCTTTGGACCTTCCTTTTTCTCCTTTCTTAATGACTACACATTCGATATCAATATGCACTGGTTTACAGATATTTCTTCACCACCACGTTCCTGGCAATGCAAAATAGATCTTTACACTGCAAAACAAATCAGACTATTTTTCTTCACTGATGGTCGAAAAAAATTCTAGAAAAAAAAAGGGTCAAATTCAGTGTCTTATTCAACCATAAATGTTTCTGAATTTTTTTTTTTTAATCAAAAGACAACTAAGAATTCCTTTCTCTATCCCAAATTGTGCAGTAATTTGCTCAACAAAATTTCTCAAAAGGTTACAGTGGGACTGAATCTGTGTTACTGTAAAAGACTGTGTTGTGCTATGTG
The DNA here is from genome assembly GCA_035583135.1 of Lophotriccus pileatus. NCBI lineage: Eukaryota > Metazoa > Chordata > Aves > Passeriformes > Tyrannidae > Lophotriccus > Lophotriccus pileatus. The sequence goes on along the minus strand of JAWWES010000018.1, from coordinate 12,696,307 downwards.
ACGAAGTGCTATGTGGCTTTCATTTCTAATTTTTAAGAATGCTCCACAGTGGAAACAAAATCAGAGCCATCTCCCTCCCATTTGTCTTCCCAAGTTGATTTTCCCATAAGGTTCCAAAACCTCCTATTTTGTCTCACTCCAGCCTCATGGTGTTCGGTAATATGTAAAACTATACCTAAGAAGGGAAGGCTCTGCAAGCTGATCTGAAATCAGCTGCAAACCAGCTCAAATCCTGGCAAGTGTGGATCTGTCTAAGGATCCTCTGTATTAGACCTGCAAGGATTTTCACATCTTGCACTCATCGTAGGTATCATTATACAGTTACTGTAACTTTTTAGGTAAACCTTTTCCAGACAAATTAACTCAAATCTTTTCCTCGCTGGTGTTCCTGATGCAGGTGAAGGATACATCTCGGCAGAAACCAAGATGAGGGACTGCTACTTGGGTGTGTTGAAACCTTCAAAATTCACTTGCCAGGATTTTTTACAGCAGATTTACATGGATATTTAAATTCAGGTGCAGGGCTTCTATTTGGGGCAGTATCTCCAGTAGAAGCTGGATGAGATAAGGAATGGGGGTTTCCAAGTGTTGATGCGCAAGTGACCATGGATGGAGAGTCACACTTGCAAAGGTACTGGAGGTGGAGTTGTACAAGGTAGGAACAAAATTAAGATGTGTGTAAAACTAGGAACACAGCTGCCCTTCTGCCTCTGTCTATCACTTTATGGATTTGTGACATCTCTTATGGCTAAAATCCAGCCACTGCTCTGCACAGGCTGCAGTCAGGAATCCCCGCTCTAAATTCTAGGAAGGGGAAAGTGAGGAGAATCTACAAACAGGATTAGTGTCAGGGAATGCAAGTGTGATGAATACTTCCACATATTACCAAATTGTATATAATAGCCTAAGTATGTAGGAAATAATTGTCGGGGGGGAAAAGCTGTTAATTGGATCATATACAAAATGTAATGTTTTCTTAATGTCTCAGCTGGTGCATAAGTGCTTGTTGACTGGTGCCTGATCTCTGTGTTTTTATCAAATGCCCACACTAGCAAGCAGCTATGATAATTAAATTTTAAGGGGGATGAAAAAGATCAGCTATGCTTGAGTCCCAAATGGATGTCTTTTCTCTGATCCACTGGGTTCAAAGCTTTAAGCGTAACAAGCAAAAATGGTTGAACAAGCAAAGAGCAAAGAAAACTAGAGTGGCATCAGAACTCAAACCAGTTCCACCATAATCTGCTGTTGAGTGGGGAAGCACCATTCTGCTCTCAGCAAGAGCAGTTTCTGGTTTAAAATGACCAAAAATTCAAAAAGAATTTGAGACTTGTGTGGCTGTAAGAAAAGAATGTTAGTAATAATGATTCCAGCCCTACTGTAAAAATAGTGGAGACCTGGCAGAAGCTGTTCGTTGGTTGGTTGGAGCACCAGTTGTGGGCTGTTTGCAGCTGGTTCTGCAGGAGGCACCTGAGCTGGAGTACAGGGCAGGGCAGCGCTGCAACCCAGGGTGGGCTCAGTTTGTCCATGCAGTTCACATCCTCCATTAGAATGTAACTTGCATTTCCCCTGTTCTTTGAAATCTGCTAAGGGGAATGCAGTCAGGTCCCAGCTGCTTTCAGAAGCTGTGGCAACGCTGCCCACCAAGTAAGGAGCATTCACTTGTGTTTTGCCCACTTCTGCCACGGTGTCATCTGCACTGGCAGCTGCTTTAGGTTACTTGATGGTCCTCTGCAAATTTGGCCTGCAAAACCCATGGGAGCAGCAGAAATTCTCTATGTGTGTGGTGAAATAGAAAGTTGTTTTGTGAAGCACTTTCTCTTTGGAAGAACATTGTATATGTAAAGCCCAGCTCCCTTTTGAGCCACTCATCTTCCTCAACCTCTGTAAAAGTCTTCTTTCAGCAGATCAACAAGGATTCTCTGGCATATTCATGCTTAGTGGTCCTCACCCTACAAACACTGAAACTGTCTGGGGAACCTGATCTTTTCCTGTGTAAAGGTCCCTGCAAAGCTATTCAGTACCTTCAGCCCTTCCTGGTTTGAAACTTCCCTCAGCACCTTGCCCAGCCCAATAGGTGCACACTTCTAAACAGCTGCCAATACACACGAATTTACATAAAACATACAGAAAACTACTGAAATTATGATGTTCATTGGGATGTTCTGTCCAAATTGAGACTTTTAAGCACTAATAATAATTAACTACTTTCTTAGCAACGAAAAAGTCTTAAATGCCTATTTACTTAACAGTCCCCTAGGGTGTCTTTGTTCTGAATGGGCTAAAAAATCTTAGCTGCAAAATAAGCAGGCGATTCCAATCAATAGAGCCAGAGGACTATATTGATTACCAGAACTCCATTCTTTAGTCATTAACCCTGTGAATTCTTTACAAAAGCCATACAGGACAATTCCTAACCACTATACCATTTGAGGAGTCATTCAGATATTTGAATGTCATTAAACTTTCATAGCTTGTTTACAGCCCCTTCAGCCTCGCCTGAAGGATTGTGCTCCGAGACTTGCTGCCACACAGCCCTGCTCTGCCCAGCTGAACTGACAAACAGCATTAATCAAGGCCAGAAATTTCCTCTGCAGATATGCTTTTCTTGTTGGTTGTTGCTAATGTTGATACAGAGCAGGGAAAGAGATCATGGAAGGAGTGAAATAATATTCTTCATTTTTCCACATTCCAGCTTTGAGCCAGAATACTCTACCTGATGATAGACAGCATTTTTATCCATCCTTGTATGGAAAACTGCTTGTACACCCTGTAAGTCCCTACCTCTGTGATGAATGTCACTGAGCTCCATATGTGGACAGGAGAGCTATGACACAAAGTGGGGCAGCGGAGATGGAAGACAACTGTGAGGTGGGAAGGAGGAAGAGAAGGAAGTGATGCTGAGAGTGCTCTTCAGGTCTCTCCACCTCCTTCCCCTCTCTGGGTCCTGTGGGACCTGCCCCCATGACACCTCCCTCTCAGCAGCCCTGTATTTAAGAGAAGATTCTCGCGTTTCAGATTAAGAAAGTTCATGACACACAGTAATGGCTCTAAATGGTAAATTGAATCACACAGTCAACAATTGAATAGAAGCAGCACAAATGAGCCAAATGCCAGCAATTTGAGGGGATGCTGAAGGAACTCCCAGCAGTCACGAGGCCTCTGCAAAGGCAGGCACTCTTCCTCTTCAAAGTTCAGATAGCTTTAATGGTATGGAACATATAATGTTCTTTAATGTAGTGTTTCCTTGCTATAGAAACTGTGAGCTGACCAGCATCTTTGTAAATATACAAATTGGGAGTGATTATTTCAAAATGTTTTCTTAATGGTTTATATAAATTTCAGCCACAGCTTGTCCCTGGGTTGCTTGTTCCAGCTGTTCTTTTATTGGTTATGGCTTTGACCCAATGCCCGCTGGATATGGGGGTTTGGCTTAGGCTGTGTTTGTTACACAACACAAACATGGTTTTGTTCCCTGCTTCCCATTGTACAAAGAAGATTTTAGCCACAACACAGCAGATGAACATCAAGCAATCATTTGAGCTGAAACTGAGGATCCTGTTTCGAAATAAACAGTTTGAGAAATACACAAGAATCTGCCTAAATACTTGCAAACAGAGGCTGTAACTTCAGAGCCATAACTCAGCAATATACTTGCATTTAGATGCAAAAATTGTCCTCTATCATTTTTGCAATTAGTGTTTGATCCAGTCTAGCTTCAATGTTCTGTTGTTATCTTTATCTATTTGAAAACTTCCCAAGAGAGCTATAATGAGCCAAGACCATTTTCATGACTATTGATTTCACAGTTAAAATTATAGTATTTGATTGTTATTTGACCAAACTGAGATTATTGTATGTTTTGAAAACAAGAGCAGCGACAGTAGAAGTCGTGTCCCTAGAAGAGTACAAAGTTAGGAACTGCTAAACAGCCCTACTTCTGCTGTGATGCTGCAGCTCTCTGCCGAAGCCCTTCTCAATGCTGCCGCTTTCCAGACAGCAAGCAGAAGGCACACAGAGCTTCAGTGACCTTTCCAGTGTCATCCCATGTATCATGGCATAGAGTGGGATAGATCTCAAGCATCTTTCCTCCCAGTCAGCGCCCTCACTACTGGCACCAGTTTTCCTGTCTGGGAAATGCTTGTTCCTGTTGGCAGTGTTTCTTGTAGCCACGGGATGTGTTTTGTGGTGAAGACAGTTTTAGGACCAAAAACCTGGATTCCATTATAACTCATAGTAAATAAGTAGGTACTGGACAACCATTTATGAAGTTTATTTTTCATTGTCGCAATACATTTAGAAAATGTTGCTGAACCCAAGGACTTTCTGCACGCTCTAGTTCCTGCTTTTCAACAGACTAAACCAATTGCAATTAGGAATGGATTTTAAATAAATCCAGAAGTGTTTTAAGCAAGTTCCTAAATGAGATAAGAACTCCAAATATCTTTTTGAATAAGGCGTTTCAAAGGACTGTTAGGACTAAATGGCCCTAGTGCATCATGTGAATAGAACCATCTTTTCTTTGCACTTTGTTTTATTTTTTTTGTATGAGACCTGTCTGTATTTTATGAAACTAAGAGCATAACTCACCATCCTTTCTTTTCTCATCAGAATGGCAGAATTGTTGATTTTCAAGTTGTGCTGACATTTTGAGCTGTGTGAAATCCAATAAGGCTACAAGTATTTCCTGGCAAAACTCTGGGCACCATCAGGGACAGGTAGAGAGGTGAAGCAGGAGGTCCCACCCCAGCAGGCAGGAGCTACCTGAGTTGTTAATGTAGGGGTGAATGTAGGTGCAATTGCCACGTTTTTACCTTTTTCTATCAATGCTATGGAAATCATCACCAGTTTAACAAGTGAATTCAAACATCTTGGCTCCAGTACTTGCTGCTGTCTACATCTTCAGAGCCAGGAGCACTTTGACATCCCATTTTCTTCAAGCCGAGTCACAGGTCAAAGGGCAGTAAGACACCTTTCCCCAGCTGCCAGAGATGTGCCTCCTTGAAATAAATCAAAACTCCTGTCCCCAGAGAAGTGGGTGGGGGCCTTCTTTTGTGTCTGTGTGGGCAGGATGGCTTGGCTGTGCCCTCGCAGGGCTCCTGTTCATCGTGAGAGATCCCCGTGCTCGGGGCTCTCCTGAGCATCGCTGTGCCAAGCCTGACTTCCTGAGCCACGATCCCCGGCCAGGGCTGAGCTTCCAGACACGGAGACAGTCCTGAGAAATGCATACAGCTAAAACTGCTCGCCAGTAAATACACCCTGTGCCTTTAGAGGCTCCTCCAGCTTGGATCAGTGTGTCTCAGGGAGGGCCACAGTATCGTGGGGGACACAGGGGAGAGCAGACGGAGGTGATGAAGCCCTCCTGCACCCAACCAAGGAGGAAGGGAGCACTGACCCACTCTAACATGTACCTCTATGTTTAACAGAGGAGAGTTAGCTGCTTTCCTGTCTTCTGCTGCCCTTTTACTTAGAAGTCTAACTCCTGGGTATAAGTTTTGAAGTGAGGCTGCAGGAAGACCGTGACTGCTCATGCCAGTGTTGTATCATACAGAGCTGAGGAGAGGACCAAGCTTCAGACATGCAAAGCATGCAGGTGATCCTCTCGCAACTTGTAGGCAGAAGTGCCCACAATTGTTTAGTCAGGATGAGAGGAGGAACATGTGCCCAGCCTTGTGTACGTAGCTCAGCAAACCACTGTGGCCCTCAGGACGCTCCCTGCACCCACTACCCTCAAAATATCAGCGTCATCAACCCAAGAAAATATTCCCCTCCAGGAGTGCTGAGTGCTGCTGCTTCCACCTCTGAAAAATCTAGGCCTTTTAGCAACAGGCTTGTGCCCTGCAATCCCAAGAGACATGCTGGTACTGCCACCCTGTTTTCCTTGTGAGCCAGAGACACTTCTGCAGAAGAAACAGGTACTTAAAGCCTTGCTCTGATTACATCTACTCCACATAAGGCACAGTAACTTAACTCGAGCCAACAGTCACCCCAGTGTAAAATGGGATCGTGGCAGATCAGAAGCTGGGTTGTAATCCTCTCATTGACCCAAAATAAATTTTCTTCTTGGCAAGCAGAGCTTAATGATAAGTGCTCAATCCTGCCTTGAACATGGCTTAGGAGCATGAGACGGGCAGCCCTGGGAGGGCTGCTCCGCATTCCATGGCTGTCTGGGCAGGAACCATCCCAAGGGCCATGCAGGGACCAGGTTGGGCTGCTGCCAGGGGCTCACAGGGAGAAGCCCCTGCAGTCAGAACCTCCACTGGTGACATTTCAGAAGGTTTTACCTTGCAGAGTCTTCATAAATGTCATCCTTGACACTCCCTGCTGAAGCCGCTGGTGGTGGCTGTGCTGAAGGGAGTTGGAGCCAAGTGATTCCCCTGGAAGGGATGGCTCCATGTCGGGTTTCTCCATCACTGTCACACATATCTCTGAAAATATTTACTTACTGTTTGAAAGGAAAATGGCTTTCTGAGGCCATTATTTCTTTCTCCCATCTGCTGTCATAAAGGTCTTTTGTGATGGAATGATAGAGGATTCATCCAGAGAAATAGCGCAGGAAACAATATCAAAATATAAGGGCATCTCTAGGTAGGGTAGTGTAAGATCACAGTGGTGGCCACACTCTTTGTGTATGCAAAGGCAAAAAAATACCAACTAAAAATAAATAGGTAAGATAAACACTGATATTTGAAGGACTTGGAAACTAGATTTGATTAAAGTTGTGGGGTTTTCTCATCCCATCTCATCTTTTCCTGTATTCCTTTCTGTCTAGTTTGCACTGCAGCCTCGACACAGAGCAGTCTGTTTATCATTAGTAAGATGTAATGTATATTAGAGCAGCAATAACAGTAAGTCATTTAGAGTGTACGTCACAGGTTACAAAGAAAATAGGGATGCTATTTTATTATGCTGAGGCTATAAAACTTACACTAATACAAAATATTGCTGGCAGTCACCTTGTTTTATTCTTCTTTTAACAACTTACTAACAGTGTGTAAATATAAAAGGAAACTTTGATTTTTCCATCCGGATACACTGAAAACTCTTTCAATAAAAATGCTAGGGTGCATTTAACACTGTGACCAGAAATATTGAAATTTGACAGTTAGGAGGTTAAAGGTTTCAAATTTATACACAGAGGTGTTTTGCTCCTGTCATGGTCATAGCAGCTTGCTCAGGATAACCCCTTTTGCTTACTGAACCTTTGAAAAGCAGAGAACATTAAGCAATACATCTTGGCAGATGCCCTGGGATTTCACACCACCAGCAGAAGCCCATATGCACACAAAAAGTGAACCTCTTAGGTGAAAACTGGTCAAGCCTTTCTCTGTTTCTGCATTGTGTGCTGGCAAGCAGCTGTCCTGCACTGCTGCTGCCACCATCCTTTCTGCTAGAATTAAGGCAGTTTCTGTAATTTTCAGGTATAAGGTGCTACTGCTTTTAATTTCCACATAGATCACTCAAAAAGGTGTCATCAAGAGAATAGGAGCCCTTACTGAGATGTAATGGCATCAAATAAATAGGTCTTCTACATTCCTGCCATGAAATACCTGCATAAAAGATGAAACAAAATGTACTTTGTGCCCCAAATGTCAAGATTTCAGATATCTTGTAGTCTTTATTTTGGGGATTTCAGCCTGTGGTAAATACCTACAGGACAATATTTGCCTCATTACTGCCATGTGAGAGAATAAGTGCAGCTGAGAACAGGTAAGGTGCCACAGTGCTTCCAACTTTTTTTGAATATGTTTTTCAAGCTCTACAAAAGTAAAAAAAAAAAAAAAAAAATACTATATGTTGATTTACTGAGAATGCTGGAAACAGTGTACAGCCCTGGCAAACCAGCAAGTAAAATGAGCAACTTTGCTTTTTTAGATTTTCATATCAGAGCATGTAAGAGAACCACTATGGGCATTTCTTTTGATATTCACCATGAAACTGTCCTCATAAATATTACTACAAATAGGCAATGGCTTTTGAGCTGATGTTCTAAAAACAATTACAGTGAGCACCCATTTTCACACAAGAGCATCTCTGTGACATTAACGTACCCCGCCTACAGTGGAGCACAGCCCTGTCCCCTGGTAGGCACCCTGGGGCTGGCAGAGGGGATGCTGCGAGGCAGGCAGCCCTGCTTGTTAAATATGCTCCCTGCTGTCGCTCCAGGAGCTTGAGGAATTTAGGGCTAGGTCTAAGCTCAGGTTATAGCCCCTATTCACTTCAAACTGAGGAGCGTGCAGCCTCTGCCTTTGTTGGCTGCAGGACCCACACCAGCGGGAGCACCAGGCACAGGGCAAAGCCCATCTGCTTGCTCAGGGCTTTGCCTGGGGCAGCAGTGGTGGGACATGGGGTAGCTGGTAGGAGATCCTGCTGTGGACTGAGTGCTCTTACAGTGAAGCAACAGCAGGCAGGAGTGCAGGAGCCAGTTGCACACAGGATTTTTGCAGCTTAGTGAGTATGTGAGTCACTAATTTGTTCTCTGGTCCTGGAAAGGAGCACGTGGCTGTGCTGAGGCTGCACAGCACCGTCCCCTTTCAGAATGTGTCAAGGCTGGGTGTATCTGAGGAGAGAGACTGTATAGTGCTGCATATAGATATTCACTGTGCTGCAGGAGTGGAGGCTGGAAATGATGTGGGGGAAGCATGCAGAAGGGATCATGCTGTACCCATAAGTGGTTTGGGCTTCCCAGTGTGCTGGGAAGTAAGGGGAAGTCACTACATCTCCTGCAATTCTTCAGGGGGTCTAGCTCTGTCATGCCCCAGCAATGATGAGACTGGAGGTTTGACTTCACACATTCTTTCAGGTGTAAATACCCACCCAGGCTCAGGCCACCGGGAGTTGAGGATTCTGTACGGTTAGGAGAAATTACATGTCTGTGTGTGGCAGAACTGCATGTCCTGCAGAACTCTGGTTTTCCAGATGTTGGAGTAGCCATTAAATTACAGCACCTGTCCCAGTGGTGAGAGTTGACCTGAGCCGAGCCATTCTCCCTGCTCAGCCTAGCTCTTCCTGGCAGACAGTTCAGGGTCCTGAGTACCACTAAGATCCAGCTTAAAACTGATTGTCAGAGCTACATGGCAGAAGGGCACTCTAGGCACTGGAGAGAAAAGCTGGATTAGAAAACAATTAAATCAGAACAGTCAGTTAATGCCATTGAAAACATTAAACTCCTCTTTAAGGGCTTCATTGGTCCCCAGGGCTTTCAGTGTGCCAACCAAGTACTAGAAAGAGCCTTTTGTGAGCTTCTTGCATTGGGTGAATCTCCTCTGTGCTGTCTTGAAACACAGATCATGCAGGCCTTCAGAAATTCAAATTAAGTACTGTGAGGTAAATATATTCTCTAGTCTTGCTGTAGTTTGTTGGTTGGTTTGTTTGTTTTCCCCACATATTTCTTTATTGGTCTGTTTTCCTCTCTAGAGCTGAGGCTGGTCAGCAGGAGCCAGCAGTCTTCCGAGGTCCTGGCTCACCTCTGGTACAATCATGCAAAAGAAGCAATTTTTCATTATTGATAAAATGTAATGTCATAATGTCATGGCCTTTCAGGTCATCATCTTTGTAAGTCAGCCATGACATTATCACAATTTATAATGATAACAAATGACCATAATGTTTGCATGTAATTTTCATTGGCTATTGCAGAATTCTAAAACCACTCCTTCAAAGGATGGATTTCATTAATAAGCGGGTGCTATTACATGGTACCAACTGCTTCTACCGAGGGCTTTTTGCTAACACATGGCCTATTTTGTCTGATAGGCAAAATTTATGTACTTAGTAGGAATTCAAGATTTGGTGGCTCTTAAGTACTGATACAAATTGAGAGAACATTCTTGCCCTTTTATGCTGTCAAGGGCTTTATAATATGCCTAAATTCTAATAATTTCTAATAACAGTTTTGTAAACATGCACCCCGTGAAGATTGCCAGCTGGAAGGTCTGACTTGAGCGTCAGATTCATTCTTGACTGTAGTGTTGGCCTTACTTATTTAATATTTCATGATAAACTTAAAAAATTTACAGCTTCAGGAGCTGGTGAGAATCATAGGCCATTTATTTTCATGTGATATTTAGAGGTTGGAGCTCCAGTCCCCAAACACTTTAAACATATTCTTAGCTTTAACATCTGGACTGAGAACATCGCTGGGGTGGGTTCCCTTTGCTCTGCAGGATCAGGACCTTGGAGTAAGTGCACTGAGTTCAATAGAGCTGAATCTGGAGCACTTGTAGGGAGCACTCTGTCAATCTAATCCATAAATAAATACTCCTCTGCTCCTGAAGTCCTCTGAAGCTAATGCATGAAAAACAATGAAATGCCTGGCCACTCCAGGCCTCTTGAAAAAGCAGGGCCAGGCTCTTGTATGTATGTGTGTTCACACACATGCATGTGTATGAAATAAATTAAAGCAAACAAAAATAAATGTTTTGAAAGAGCAGCTGTGAGTTATAGTCTAACAGACTCCATGACAGGCCACCAGGCAAAGGGACTCTCTGAGCTGCACAATTGGTCCCCCAGGGACACGGTGCCTCAGAGAGGACAAAGCAAGAGCTGGGGACTCGGCTGTGCTTTGTTTTGGCCTACGAGGCTTATCAGACCCACGTTGTGATTCATTTTTCATCTGCAGCAAGAAGCTTGCAGGAAGAATCTTCCCTTTTCTTTTTTCTACTTCTTTAGGGCTGCTACTTTTTTCGCTGGATATTGTAAAATTATTGCCGTTATGGAAAGTATTAGACTAAGTTTCATCCTTTGTCAGGATGAAACCAAGGCCACCTGGTTATTACTGCATTGTCCACTAGGCCATGCAAACATGTAACAGAAGGCTTTCTTCCCTTTAGAGTAAATTGTGTACAAAATGTCTCATTGTCTGGGGGATCACACCTTTTGTGGGATATTGCCCAATTATATTCATGGCTGTTCATTTTGTAGGGCTTGAACATCACTCATATGGGGATCTCCTTGTTACTGTCTTTGAAATCTCTACCACAACGACTGGTTTCATCAATTTCCCAAGCCTACAGGTCTCCAAGTGACCCAATAAGGTCATTCATAGCAGCTCAGTGTCCATATTGTAAATACCCTAACAGACCACAGGCAGCTGTTTTGTATGCTTAAAACAGGATCTTCATTCTCTGCAGCACAGGGGGCTGAACTCCACTGTAGTACACAGGCACACTTGCATCAAGATAAATTCTTTTAAGTCACTTCAGCGGAAAACTGCTCAAGCTGTCGAAGTTAGTATGCGCTGCGAGCAGTGAACATTAGCCAGAGTCTTGGGAGACACCGAAAGAAACCTCGGAGTCTGTGTTTAATTGTCCTTCCTGAAATACCTTTTTATGACGCATCCCCATCGCTCAGCTAATTTACTCAGTTTAACTCAGGTTTGACTTTCTTCATTTCAATGCAATGGCAGCCCACGGGCTTGGTTGTATCAGGGTGCATTTTACAAACCCTTCATGAGATGTCTCAGGTTGATTTTAGCACAGCTCCAGCTCTTCCCCTGTGGTTGATGTCCCCACAGAACAGATGCACATAAGAATGGGAGACTTGAGTGTGTTCAGTTTGTTTTCTGTTAAATTATGTTACCCCAAAACACTCTTCCCTGAATATTAAAGCTGATGTCTATGTCAGCTGTTTAATTGGTGTTTTGATAATATTTTATTTGATGACACACAGGAGATGTTTCTGATATCATGTGATACCACTGCAATAGTCCATGTAACTTCCTAGGTGGTTTCCATTCCACCATGTTTTCATTGCTCTTCAGGACTCTTCAGCTCAGCACTTGTCACTCACTGCCTTGCTCAGATGAGTCCTCCTGCTTGACTCGATTTGAGCAGAGGCTCAGAGCAGAATCAGAGGACGCTCTTCCAGAAGGAGAGAAGAATCTACAACAGTGCAGAAAGGCACAAAGCCTCCTTTGCATTCTCTGATGCAGCCTCCTTAAGCAGCGGTTTGCGAAGGCACTGTCACCTCTTGGGTTCGTCTTGCTCTTGTTTTAGCCGGCCCATACAGGCTTCCTCCCACCAGATGCTCGCGGTGCCTGAGCTCAGTAACAAGCTGTTCTCCAGCTGTGAGCACTGATCTGCTTTGCTGCACATTGCCAGATTGTTCCCCGCCACCTGAGAAATATCCACAGAGAGCAGGCAAAGCCTGGTTTTAGTTTGGCATAACCTGGTTCTGCTGAGCTGCTTCCCTTCGCAGTACGCAGTGACCTGGGCTGGGCTCAGGGGTGCTGGAGGATTTCGCCAGTAAAAAAGGGGCGGTGGAGCATCACTGCCAGAACCACCTGATCCTACCAAAGCACACAATCTTGTTTTTCTGAAGGCTAAGTGAGAAGGGACATAACATGTAGAATTAGCACAGATATGCTGCTTTGTCGTTAAAAATGGGTTTGCTGCCAAAACAGCAGCTTTGCTGCCGGGGAATGTCTGTTTGTACTGTCAGGCCTCGGCTCAGCACAAGCGTGTGCTGCGCTAAAGCAAACGAAAGGGGAATTATACGATATTGAATGTGGGCCTGTCTCTAAATGCATTGAAAATGTAGGTTATTGTCTTCTGGCATTTCCTAAAAAGCCTCTTGAGCTCCTGTTGGCAACCGCTGATATTGAGGGTACTTTTAGCTGTTTAAGTCTTCCTGTTCTAACAGGGGTCAAAGGGCTGTAAAGATCTTCTCAAAAGGATATAGAAGGAATCATTAAAAGGGAGGAGGAAGAAAGTGACAGAAGGTCAGCCTTTTTTTTTTTAATGGGTGCATCCCCGAGGGGGTCAGACACAGTTGTGCATTATACTCCAGCTCCAGTACCTGACTTTTAGAAACCTACAGCAAATCTTATTATCACTTCCATAAGCATAAACTACAGGACAGAGCCCGGTGTTCCAGGCAGAAGTAAAAGAGAAAAAAAACATGAAATAAGTCAATTTAGTCTTTCAGATGAATTTAAATCAACATAGTGCAAGGATGAGGACCAAGATGAGGACAAATACTCAAATATGTAGAAGGTATTTTACGGTCCCTGGGAAGCATGTGCATGTATCTGTGTGCGTTTAATTCCCTTGTTGATCTTTCTTTCCTTAGAGACAAATTTACTGTATGCTCATTGTTATAGCATGTCATGTAGCTTTTTGTAAGGACTGGTGTAGGGCAAAAAATTTACCTTTTTATGTGACACAGCCAAACAGAATTGTGAAGGTTTTCAGTGATTTCTAGACAGCAAGCAATAAACTGCGTTTGCACCCACACACTTACTGCCTAACACCCCATCTGGTAACATTTCCACGTCTCCAGGAAAGAAATCAATAGCAATAATCTGTGAGGGCCTCATAGGGTGTATATTTTTTTATCGCACTGCTATTTGGAATTTTTTTCCTATCTGCTTACAGCACTGGATTGTTCCTTTTTTGTTAGCTAACATTGAAATCTTGGAGCCATTATTATATTTTATAAAAAGCAGTAACGAACACTGGGGTCAAAATAATATATTCTAAACACTTATATTCAGTAATATCACGGTGTTCAGACAGCAAAGTCCTAGTCAATGAAGGCACTGAAAAATCTCCTACAGTAAGAACCTGTGCATTTAAAATGATATGCTAGCACACATCAAAGACTAGCATCCTAAAAATTCATGATTACTTAAGGGTAGTTTATATTATAAGGGAGTATACCTCCAGCTTTCGTCTTGCTCCAATGCAGAGAAGAAATTGTCCTTATATTCTGAAATTTAGAACTGTGTCACTGTTGGTTTTCTGTGTAAGGAGGAAATATGATGCTTTGTTACTGGTCTTATTTATTGCAGACCTTGTCTGGAATCTAGTATTGAAGCTGTGCTTGATGAGTTGCTGCCTTGAACTTTTCCACTGATCAATGCTGGTGCTATGGCTGCATGAAAGAATAGCTTTCCTGAGGAGAAGCTATCACATGGGAAACACACTACACAGTGAGCTAAGAAATCTGCTATAATCTTGTATGCTTAGGCTTAGAAACGTGTTTCCCAAAAGAAATGGTGATAGTGAATGACCATTTAAAAACTGAGATGTTACGTGAGCAAGAGGTCAGGTCAAGAACAGGGAGGTATTAAAAAAAAAAAAAAGAGGTAGAGAAAGAAAGAAAGATTGGGGAAAGGGAAGGAAGGAAGAAAGAAAAAAGAAAGAAGCAGAAACCTTCCTTTCACTGCCATGATAAGGCACAACTGGACAAAATGCACAGCTGAAGAAGAGGACATTACAGAGCCAGGAGACAGGAATCATATTTCTTCTTCTCCCTGCAGTGACAAATAAAAGGCTGTTTTGATTTTTGCTGTACAAATAATAAGCTTTACTTAGAAACTGTAGCTGCTGAGTTGCTCTCCACAAAAATATTTTTCACTTGTTGTCCTAATGGCAATACTCGAGGAAAGAAAAGGGAGCAGTTCTGTAATCAGCATATATTTTATTTACCCACGGATTGTCCTGTGCATCTTACAGTGGGGGTGGGATTGACACTCTGAACACAAGGAATGTCCTTTGAAAGTGGGATTTCAGCAACATTTAGAATGGGTAAATCCATGTCTGTGCTTACCAGGCCTTTTCCCTTGTGCCAAGGCTGCCAGTTGTGATACTGGTTTTTTTTTCACATAGGAGGTACGCTGTGATGGACCCACTGAAATCTCTTTTTTTAAGTCACCAAATCACCACCTCATTTGGTTACCAGCAGGGCACACAGCAGGTCTCTCAGTGCAGTTGGCTTTATTCATGTCGCCCTTTAAATAAGCCAGTGGTAACAAAAAGGAGTTAACGTTTTTGAAGCAGTGTTGCAATAGAGATCCCGTGAAGACCAGATAGGTGGATGCATCGGGTGCTTTTAGTTGTAAGCTAACACTGAAATCTTGGAACCATTATTATATTTTATAAAAAGCAGTAACTAACACTGGGCTCAAAATAATATATTCTAACCACTCATATTCAATAGTTGTAAACAAAGACTTTTAAACATATAATTTTATTTTTTAACTTAGTACCAAACCTAAAATCTCTGGATGAGATAACCTTATTACTGCTGTAAATGACTGCTCTTACCTCATTTTGCTCCTACAATTCGCTTCTTGTCTGTCTTCATTTGCAGTCTGAAATGCTGAGAAACCAAATCTCAAACCTGACCAAATAATAACATGTAAATAAGGATCTAGCAGATCTAATCACTGGTGGAAAGGTTAAATGGGGCTAAGAGTCCTGACCAGCCGTGAATATTGCAAAAAAGAGTCATTGCTGGATTTTTTAAAATCCTTCTGTTGATGTCTCTGCTATTTGTGCAGGTGGAATGAGAAAAACAGTGTTCTACTAATTCACATTGTTGCAGTAAAAATAAATCCCTGGTGAGGTGGGTATTCAGGTGCTGAGGGAAGGAGGGCTATGTAAATACCTCAGTTAGTAGGTTTTTACCCGGGGTCCATGGGCTGTGAATGAGAGTAGTATAGAAGATAACCCAGGATAGCAAGCCCCTTGTCAGTTGGCTTAAATTTTCAGTATAAGGGTCCCTACATCCAACAGAAGAGTTTAGGTGCATAAACATCAAAGAGGTTGCAAATCACTAACATACAGAGGCAGTCAGACCATTGCAGGCACTGAGAACAGTATATTCAGTCAGTGTTACCTCAGTCCATTCTTCTAATACTATTGAATTTCATTTGGTAGTCTAAATTAAAACAGGAGTAAAAATTTTGTATTTTCAATAAACTTATATTTGAGCCCAGTCTTTGATGATAAATAAGCCATTCACTTACGTACATCTGCCAGAGCATTCATAGGAAGCATTGGGCTTAAATGAGTTGTGACCTTATGAGACAGTCTACTGTTTGGAGACTATATAGGTGACTGCTGGGTTTTGAGTCTTGACCTTTCTGTTTATATTCATCATGAATGTGCGGATACTTTTATTCTTTCTGGAAAAAGGCTGTCAATCTCCACACTAATTTTAATGCTGGTGCAATGCAGAACAGTGGTGGATCTTGGCAATAACAATCACCGACTGACTAAAATTAACTAATTCAGACTGCTATGCTAAATTGAGTATGAGCGGGTTTGTTTCAGGCTCGGCATGGAAGCACAGGTGCAGTCGATAAATAGGGACACATACGGTGCCTAAACACTCTCTCTCTCGTTGTGACCTCCCAGCAAAAAAGCTCTGACAAATCACTTGTGACTTTCCAGAGCTTGTCAAGCTGCTGTTCAGTTGATCTGTATTTCTCTAGACTGGAAGTGACAGGAGGAGGCACTGATACCTGTGAGCTTGAAAAAGACTTCAATTCCTGTCCCAAAATCATGGTACCTTCCGAGGACTGGACACGTAAACAGCTCCTGACCCCTCGGCTGAGGCCAAGGCTTGTTGATCACTGTCCTTCATCACAACTCTTTCCTTGCTTCTGCCACAAAAGTTTGCTGTTGTTCAGGGACCATCTCAGCAGACCTTACACCATCTGCCCCATGAGCTGGGGAGACCCCTCTTTCTCGCTCTGCCCACTCCAGGGACGCTCAGGTGATCTCCTTGAAGTGCAGCCTCTGGCAGATTAGCATCCTGACATTATTTCTGCCCCCAAAGCTGCTGACATAGACCACTGCTGGGAGGTCCCACCTCAAATCACCCAAATAGCAATGCAGAATACAGCCTAAAATTATGATGACCACATTCCAGGCATGGGATGCTGAGGTACCTATGGAGCTCCAGAGCAGCCACTCTCTGCCTTGCTGGGACAGGGGCAGAGAAAGAATTTTGTTATGGTAAACTCCAAAAATAATGTTCTTTTATAATTTTAACCCACTCTATTGCTGAATAGGAAAAGAAACTTCTATTAGAGCTTTGATACAATTATCTAAAGAAAAGTAAGAGAGGGGGGGAAAAAAGGGCTTTTTCTTGTCTGCCAAATTTCCAGGAGCCCAGGCAGTCCTAGCAAGAATACACAAAGGCATTTTTCAAGCAAATATTACCAAGCTCTGTCAGTAAAGGAGTATTGGCTTAAAAGGGCTCCCTCCAACCCTACTGATATCTGAGCTTCTTTCACCCAGAATCACTCAAATCAATGCAAGTTATATCGCTCCTGTCTCCCGTGCCAGCCCAAGTAAGCTTTTATTACCTTCTTTACCCTGCCAAAATCTCTGTGATCCCAGCCAGTGCCCAGCTGCTCACTGCTGGCAGCGTTTTCCTCTCTGCTGTGCCCTGTACAGAGCATTGTGCACAAGCAGCTGCTGACACAGGGTGTGAAAAATACCACCGTGAGGAAGCTTCAGAAGGACTTCTCTTTCTTGTTTCTGCCAATATCTCTGTCCTTGTTTGCTTTCCAATGGAAAGGGGTAAATTAAATTATAGTAAAATGTCTTCCTAAATATGCTTTCTCACTCCTCCTTCATGTATACAAGCGCTGCAGACATAGCGAGAGATTATGTATCCCAAAGGAATTTGGTGCAATATTTTGTAATTCTGATTGAAATGTGTTCTGTCTGGTCCCCATAGTTTAATTTAGAACAATTAAGGTTCAGAGTACATGAGCTTGCAAAGCACATTACAAACAATGGCTGCAGAATAAACTGCAAATCAATCCACACTAAATCACCCTGAAAATCCCTGCGAACACAACAAAGAGGTCTAGATTCACAGTCCTTTAATACAATCTCCTCTGTCTTTGTAGCCATAAGTAGTTCAGCTTCTTCCTTTATGGAAAACTGTCGTCAAATTATTTCAGGTTTGGAGTTTGTTTGTTTGTTACCGAAAATAAAACAATGAAGAGTCATCCTATATGTGTTTATGCAAGCATGTCAAATCAAACCGCGAGAGAGACGCCGATGCTGTGCTCCATTCTCTGCTCTACCTTGCAATGCTTATTTCTAATGATTGCCTTGCTGCTTTTACACAGGATATAGATGAGCAGCGGGTACTAATATAATTAAACCTGATAAGAGGGTGTCCTGAATATCATGCACGTGCGTGCACAGCCTGTGTAATAGGGCTAGTACATGTCCCACATCAACTTTCTATGATTTTTACATTACCTTTATTGCACTGGCTGACACCCGTGTTCCTGCTTTTATATCACAGTAGCTTTTCATCAGTACTGTACCTAAAACATTATTTTAAGTGGGGTGAAGTCAGGCTAAAAAAAAAAAAAGTAAAGATCCTCTGATTTCTGCAAAACTAAGATTGCGTGCACCCTGAAATCTTGGAAGCATCAGACAACACATGATGTTTTTTCAGCAAATAGTCCTGCACAGGATATTCCCATATTCAGAAGGGCAGGCAGACATGTAGATGGTTTTGCAATCATATGTGGCTGTTGGGAGAAAACTGCGTTTTGTTTTGATTTTGACTATGAAAAGGGTGGGTGCCTCGGTCCGGTGAGGGTTCTGCACAGTCTCCTTTTCAAACCCCAGACAATAACCTATTCCTCACAATCAAAGTTCAGTGAAGGGAAATGGCTTCCAGGAGAGCACAGTAGCCTGGCCAGCCCCAGAGCAATCACACTACGTGACAGAAGGCAAAGCAGGAGCTATCAGAATAATTGCCTCTGGAAATGACCACAGGGGAGGGCCTGATCCAAAACCCCCACTGGTCAATAAGAGGCTACCACTGACGTGGGCTCACATCATCAGTTGTTATATCGGAAAAATTTTTTTTCCAGGACAGTGGTTCTTATTTGAATGTTCTTTGCACAGAGCAACAAATACAGATACCCAGCCACCAAATGAGGCAGGGGCTCATTTAAGGTGGTGACGAGGCTGGCACGTGGCTGACATGTTCATCAGCGCTTCCTAGGGCTCACACCATCTCTGCCTAACCCCAAAGGCCTCTCTATATTTTCCTTATTCTATGTTACCAATACATAAAGAAGGTAGTAAGACAAAATGGTGTTGACATTGTTCCCCATCACCACTTTGCTGCATCCTGCAGCATTTTGTGCAGTGCACTGTCTGTCCCCCGGCGCAGGCAGTGTCCCCTCAGCGTGGGCAGGGACAGGCAGCCTCTTGTGCCACTCTCACAGAGCAGCACAAAGCCCCATGGCACTGAGGGCCCGTCCCCGCAGAGCAGATGCAGGTTTGGGGGTATTTGAGCTCCACACAGCGCTGTGGTGCCAGGCCTGTCAGGTGTCTCCCGTGACCCCCCCCCCGCTGCAGCACCCTGAGCAGAGTGCAGCCCTGAGCCCCAAAACGCCCTCGGCACGCATCGGTCACATCCCCATTGTGTGCAGCACATTACAGGTTTTACAGTTTCCAGTGAGGGCGATGTACAGCCTGGCTGAGGCCAATCAATACGCTCCAGGACCATTATCCTATAAAATGCCCACTTATTTAAAAAGGGGGTGGGAGTACAGACCTTCAGTTCTGATCCAGCTCTGTTAAAGTCAACGGCCAAAATCCCATTGATTTTCAGAGGCAAAGAGTTGTCATGTGCTTTAAAATATTCACAAACCAGGAATAATAGCAACAAGCAGGTATAGATATAGTATCTTGAATTCATATACTATGATCTGCATGATACTTCTGCCATTAAAAATAAATAATCCACTGTTTAGGAGAAAATAAGGGTACATGAGCAGTTGTGCTTTGCAGAGTCCTTCAAAGCAAAGGCAGTGATTATAAGGGTCAGGCATAAAACCTGGGAGGTTTCTTATTTACATGTTCTCACACTGGTTTTTGAACCACTTTTTCCCTTCTCCTAGCTAGCGTTCTGCTCAGCCTCACTGCTGTGCTCATTAGTCTGGTTAAGCTGCACTGCAGGATTCAACTTGTTATTTTAAGTAAAATAATTTAATTAATCTGGTATTCCATAATTATTTCTTTTGGGGAGATAAAGATATTTAATCTGTGTACAACAGCATTCGCTCCTTAACCTGGGAGCCTTGGATTTTAAGCAGAGTCAAACAGATAATTTTCAGAGGGGTATTAGCACAGCACTTCTATCTGCAGTGGTGTCTGTGTCATGCCCCTAATCCTGCTCCGCTACTGTGCAGAAACAACAGGGAGTACCGAACCTGCAAAGACCTTTAGGAATTAGGTAACTTCCTCCAGGGTGTGAAGTTCTTCTGTCAAAGGTTCCCAGCATCTGTGGGGTTAGTGCTGATTTGGGAGGATTGCATTAACTGATTCTCACTGTCACAGTGCCACTGGTGAAAAGGGGCATGATAAAAGACTTTCCCGATGAAAAAGTGCTGCCATTTTCATTTCAAACAAGGCACTGCTGTGGTTATTTTGGTTTCATGTTCACTGGTACAGTATGGATGAAAAGGAAGCATGAGCATTTTGTTTTGTACCTCTAGAGGTAATGGTTGGTAGCTCCTGGCAAGCCTGTCCTTGTATTCTGGATCATGGGGACAGCTCGAGGGGAGAGTGTCCCTTCAGGGAGTCTCTCCACCTCTGTGTAGGTCACTTAAGGTGGGGTGCTGGGCACTTGTGTGTTGCTGCTCACATGCAGTGGTTATAGGGACAAACTCCAGACAGGGGGAAAAAAGTCATTCTCTCTGGAAAAATTTCTAAACATTCTTTTTGACTTGGAACAATGGGCCCCTTCCTGGGGCTACTCTGAGCCAGCCACACCATGCACACACACCTGAGCCTGGGTTCTTGTTCTGCTCTCCACATATCTCTGTGTTTTGGCTCATTCAGTAAAGCTTTGCTATTTCTTCTGTAAATGCAGCAGTCCTACAGCTTCGTGGGGCTCCAATACAGAGGAACCATTTTTATTTTAACAGCCAGTGACCCGGGAGGTTTATATATATGGGAGGACACTAACCTTTGGTCTAAATGTTTCATCCTTGTTCTCAGCTCAGAGAAGGATTTTTATTTTCCCCTAAACATCTGTGAAATACTTCTTGGCTGTTTTAGAGTCCTTCACATATGGGACTTGAAAAGACACTTCCTTCTCTGTCAGTAGTATTTCAGATGCTTTTATACAAGGAATAACACCAGATGACTATTTGCTTGTGTCTTTTTTAATTACATCAGTCCTTGAATGAAGCGTGCGGCCAGCGGGGCCCGTCCTGCCTGCTAGGTGAGTGCCTTACTCTCTCAGAGACATGGTCAGGCTCGTGGCTGCTCTCACTGCCTCCAGGGACCTTTCCAAATTGCATTTCTCAACAGGAGGGGTGAAGAGCAATTTCTCTCCTGGTCTCCTCACAAGCTTTTGCCGTAGAAGAGTACAGTTCAGTAGCCACAACACCCTGTGCACAAACCTCTCAGGCAGAAGAGGAGAATCCCCGGTCTCCCTCTGCCTTAACCACAGGGTTTCTCTGGGAAAACAAACAAACAAACAAACAAACAAACAAACAAACCCAAAAAAACCCAAGAGAACAACAGCACCTCTTCCTCCAGTTGTGTGAAAAGGAGAGACCAGACAGCACAGAAAAGGCTGGGAGATATGAAGGAAAGCATAGCAGAGGGAAGATCATCCCTTTCTTGGACCTTAAGAGGCACCAACCCACTGAGCCTGGTCATGCTGGAAGATCTCCTGGCAGCATGGACCTGTGCACACTTGAACTTTCAGCTTTGAAAATGATGTTTAAGTACCTCAGAAATCAAAACACAGCCAGGTGGTATTTCTGAAATCAGGAACCTGAATTTCACCTAAACCTCTTTTTGGATCAAGCCTTTGACAGTTTCTACAAAACATGGTAAAATTAATTCTTTATGATTTGACAGAGTTTCCACACTATTTGAGAGCACTGTTGTATAGGAATGGACATAAGTACATGTTTAAAACTTAAGCAAATGCACAGGTGCTCCTTTAAACCTGGGGGCCCATGAGTATGTCCTGAAACTTCCCCTGGCTTGACCTGTGCCAGCAGGAACAGAAGGAGGGTCATCTCTTATGCTGTATTCTCTCTATTCATTTTGAGTGATGTTTTCCTACTCCTTTGAGGTTGCATTGTGTCCAATCAACTAGAAAATTTCCAAGCCATTAGTGTATCCTAAATAGGGAAGCCATGTCTACACATTGCCAAGGAGCAGGAGGAGACGGCACAGCGGCAACATATCAGGGTTCCAGCCAGTGGCCAAAAGGAACCTCGGCCACCACCATGCCCTTGCCAGGAGTGGCGGGTGCTCCTTCAGGCTGGAGGGACCCTCCGTGCCACATCCCAGGGTGGCAGGGCTGGCAGCTGCCTGGGCTGACACTGGGTAGAATAATAATTTCATGAGGGATTTATTGGAAACAAGACTTCAGATTGAATTATGGTGTAATTATGAACTGTTTTTGTGTGTGCTACAGGACTGGGCAGCTTGCCACTGGGCACAATCCACTGTGCATCAAGCAACCGCAGGAGAACCTGACAGTGCTGCCAGCCCTCCCCTCTCCCTCAATTAAACACTCCTTCTGACTGCCAGTTACACGAATTAAACTGTTTTATCCTCATTTACAATATCATAAGTGAAGAGCGACAGGCTGAAACCATCAAACACCCTCCGCTTTCAGCAGCCTTATTCCCGCAATGACCATATGCTTGCACACAGTTGTCTTTCTCAGCTGATCTGATACAGAATTAATTGACACTCAGATTTTAGCTTTAACATACCAGCTGTTAGCTTTAAAACAACAATCAGGGTTGCTCTTTAATCAGAAAATGTACTAGCTACCTTAAGGGTCTAATTTTTTTTGACAGCTATGAGTGATTTCTTATGCTTACATGATCCAGGCATAATTTTAGATGAAATTGAAATGCTGTTAAATGTACTGCTTAAAAAAACAAACACATCCCACTCTTTTTCTTTTTGGCTGGATGATGTTTGGCAGTTGGCAGAGAGACAGACGTGGGGCTGGGAGATAAAAGGATGCATTGCTGTGATGGTGGTGCGAGGCAAAGACCGCATTTCCAGCCGGGGAAACCCCGCCGTGTCCCACGCCAGCCCTGGCTCCTGCCAACCTGCACCCTGACTCTGATGTTTCTATGAATATCTGGGAAACCTCCTTGGACAACTTCTCAGCTGGTATAATGGAGCATGAGTGATTTACCCCAGCTGGAAGAATGGGTTTGAATTTGGCAAATATATTTAACAACAAATGACTGCTCTTAAAAAGCAATTGTATCACAGGATAAACTAAGCTGTGAGGGCATAAATTGGACAGTGAATGTGGTTCTCACAGTACTTGGACATCTCACATTGGCAGCCAGTTTCTAAATTTGGGTACCTAAATCTGAACATATTTAAAAATACGATATTTTTCTGTTCTCTTTTTTTTTTTTTTTGGCTGATCTTTCATTCTACTTAAAATTATATTTTACCTTGGGTTCTAATAAAATGAGTTAAATAATTAATGCCACAATCCAATAACTGATTATAGAATTTTTTTCAAAATTACATGTAGCACTGTTCACATACTAAATCTTTTTGATTAATGATTTTTAAAGAAGGTTTGTTACATCCATAATGTAAAAAAAGTAGAGAGATGTAAGTTACTGGCATATATTTCTAAATACCTTTTATGACCAGTAATTTATTTAATAAGCTTGCTTCATGATGTGTACATAGGAAATACTAACAGGGAAGAAATATTCTAAAGAAACTGCAGATAGCAGCCTCCTCTTCCATACCCCCCTGAAATCTAGTTTATGTCCATAGGTGAATTGCTGCTGTGAAGCCACTGCAATTTGACTTTGTACAAAAAGGGTCATTGAACAGAAGGTCAGGCAGCTGGCCATTTCCATTTCAAAGATGCTATCAAAAGGGCAAGAGGCAGTTCATCCAGCAGCCCTTTAGCAAACAAGATTTTCTCCTTTCTCATTTATGATATTTTTTTATGCTAAAATAGTTTGTAGGCTACTGAGGGAAAGGCCTTGATTCATTTTCTTCAGAAAGAAAGTGGGCTAAGCGGAGCTTGGAAAGGACTTTGGTTCAAGAAATCAGAGGAGCTTTTGAGTAATGAGGAGCCATTTGGCATCCACTTATCAAGAGCCTGGCAGTAAGGCAATAAATCATTACGGGGGACACTCTGCTTCAGCTGAAGACAATTGGAAAAGGTAGCTCTTTTATTACAAATTATGGCTTATCGCCTCCTTAATGGCAGGCCTCAGCTTTACGAATACTTGAGCTTATTCATCAAGATAAACCAAACAAGTTCAGAAAAGTTTGGGGATCCCGCATGCCAACGCGCCGTCACGGAGCAAAGTCCACCGCGAGGTTTGCAGTGCTGCCTGACAGCCAGAGGCACAATCCATCCCCCCTGCCAGTTGCTGACAGCTCAAATGATACTGGTTCTTCTGGGATTAGAGAGCTGCCTCTCACCAATGAGCAGCTGAAATTCACCCATTACAGCGATTAAAAATAGGCTGTTCCTCCTCCAGTGTTCAGCGCACTTGCATAGTGGGACAGACAGAGCAAGAGGTTCAACCTTGCCCAGGCTGGGGACTCTT
This sequence comes from Lophotriccus pileatus, assembly GCA_035583135.1. Taxonomy (NCBI): domain Eukaryota; kingdom Metazoa; phylum Chordata; class Aves; order Passeriformes; family Tyrannidae; genus Lophotriccus; species Lophotriccus pileatus. The sequence continues at coordinate 12,671,949 of JAWWES010000018.1, read as the reverse complement.
GTGAAAGCTCCCCTGCTCAGTTGGTCACTTAAAGAAAAAGAAGTGTGTCTTGCTGTAGGGGGAAAAATGCTTAAAACAATTTAGGTGCCATATTTTACTCCACACACCATTCTGCTTGTCATCTCAGAGTGCTTTTGCACTGCAGCTTCATGGATTTTGTTTCACAAATACCAGGGGAAGAAGGCTATCTTAGCAGCGTGCTTTGGAACTGAATTACCAGACTGCTCGTGGGCAGGGGCTGTGAGTCCCCAGCTCCACCACACAACCCTGGGGAGGGGCAAAATGCAAATATAGAAATTTCTGAAAAGCAAATTAACCAACCTTTCTGTACAAATCAGTGTGAGAATTTTGGACTTCGGGAATTCTTTATTTATTGATGGATAGAACAAAGGATGATTTATGGGGCAAATTTTGAAAGTGGGTCCCCACTGCAAACAGACTCCTGACCTGTGCTTGGGCTTGTACATGCAAAACAACTGATAAGAGCCCAAAATGAGTATATCTTTGGTCATTCTCCCAGCCCTAGTGAATCTTTGGTCATCCTCCCAGCCCTCACCATGTCAGAGATAACTGAGTGAGCTCACAGCTTCCTCACCAGCACAAATATTTTCAGAAGCATGTCAGCATAAGTTCAAAATATGTCATTGTAAAATGTTTATACAACATTGACCTGAAAATCTATCGATATATCTGTGCTATACCAATACATCCTGAAAATAAGAACGCTTCATCACAGCAGGTCAATATTTATTGGAGTAAATCAACCCCTTGCCAATGTGGAAATGAAGGTGTCTGTTACCTGAAATTGGAAGAGTTGTATATTCAATTATAAAAACTAACAAATGAAGGCTTTAGCTACTATACAACAACATCACTCCATTGAATTGATGGAACTGCATCAGTTTACATCAGATAAGTCTGGTATTAAAAGCCTTACCAGAATATCTGGAAAGGACTCGAATGGCCTTTGCACAGCATAGTTTTACGGGGCGGTGCAGTGGGACATGAAGTGGGCAGAGTGGTCCCTGGTGCAGCCAGGAATGCAGTGGGCAGAGTGGTCCCTGTCACCTGGGAGAGGTGACACAAGCATCAGCCCAGTGAGCAGCACCTCTCCGTGGGTGAGCTCCTGCCTGCCCCTTGGCACCTGCAGCAACAGCCGCTGGCACCAGATGTGCAGGAAGATCAGTGGTCCTGTCTGGCGAGATCCCCTGCACGGTGTAAAGGACCCTGTGAGCCCCATGGCCAGGGGCTGCATGCGTGGGGAAGGTCCCGGTCCTTTGGAAACACCTCTCCCAGTTGCTTTGAGAGCACATCCCTCTGCTGCTGTGCTCATGGTGCCAGAGGCAGCACCAGCACACTGCCCACGTCCAGCGGTGAGATCCACCCCTTGCTGGAGGGTGAGTAAGATCAGGGATGTAGTACTGGAGGGCTGGGGAAGACTGAACAGAGAGACATGAGTAAATATTTTCTATTATCCCTCCATAGCTTTATCCCTGTTAACAATATTGATTGTGGAAAGTGAAGGTGAAGTATATGATTTTAAATACAGTTGTTGCAAGTCATAATTCAAATAAGGACGTTTCAAACATGTCTGAAGCATGGCAGCAGCAATCAGCAGCACAGGGCTACTTGGAAATATGGCCACTAACAGTCCTTTGAAAAGCATAAGGCAAATTGCCAGCTGAATAAGAACTAGAGGAGCACCACAGCTCTCTGTGTTTTCCAGAGTGGCCAGTTTCATAATGTCCTTTGGAGAAGAAAAGCATTCCCCACCAGCAAATTTCTCCCATGCCTCTGCTCCCAAGCTCAGCTGCTGCTGCCACTGCCCCCCAGGGCTGTGGAGGAGAAGGGATGTGGTGCCTGCAGCGGCACTGCCTGCCCCAGAGGTGCCCTGCCCTGCACCACTAATGACACTGCTCTGCTCCTGGGCAGCAGCAGCAGCTGATGCTGCTATTGTTTCTTTGACAATAATACAGATTTTAGACTTACTAGTCACGGAGACATTTTTCTTCCTCTCTTCCTAGTGCAGCATAAGCTACTTTGACACCCCAGGGACGGGCTTAGGCACAGCTCTGCAGTGGGTTTGGTGAACCTGTGACCCCCAGCACTGCTGTGGGCATGCGAGTGAATTCAGAGGGACCAAAGGTAACTCTGGGGCTCTGCATCTTCTGCTCATCATCTCTGCTTCAGCATCACAGCTACACCCTGTGTCTTTAGGCTTATCCCAGTTTCCGCTTGCTAGGAGAGCAATGAATTAAAATGGTAAGATCTGCAAATGTAACTAGATCTTAGGGTGCAGCTTCCCCCACCAGAGTGAAGAATAGGCTCCTCTGGGACTGCTCACAGCAATTATAAAATGAACTATGCATAAAAACTGTGAAGCAACCCATCAGCTCTCAGTTGGCTTTGTAAATGCTGGAAATTTTCAGAGGGGCCTCCAGGCAGCCACAAGTTATCAGGACATATGTTTGGCATTTAGGTAAACCGCTGGCTTTACCAGATTTGAAGATACTGGGAACATCAGACTGTCACCTTTAAGCATAATAATGTTTTCTCCTCAAAGTTCAAACATGGTTTTTGTAACCATCAAAACCAGTGGGAGTTTTGTTGATGAGACCATGCTTATGTAAAAATACTACTGAAGAGGCAATCATTTTGAGGTTTTGTATTTTAAAAGTGTAAAACAGAGAGACTTTCCTTTCTACAAAGCAGTAACGTGTCAGAGAACTGCAGACTTATAACCCAAGGATCTATACCAAAAACCTGTAAAGGGAAAAGCTAACAAGAGGTTGTAAGAAAGGGTCGATGAAGCTGTACAAAAGGGTAAATATTCTGATGGTTTCCTCTCAAATACATTGATATTAGGTTCAGAAAGAATTCTCCAGGTATGTCTGGTGCTCAGTTTCCCAAGTAAATACTGCTTACCTCTGCTTTTAATCCAGTGTAAGGCCACTGGCTGAAGGTCTGAGCAGTTTGTGAAAATTCACCTGAAATTTTCGATCTTTTCAGTGTGAATTCATGCAGGTGGCAGAGCTGGAACAATTGCTATTTCATTATATAAAAATGCGAACATTAAACTTGACAGCAATTCCAGGGCATAAAATTTCAGCAGAGCCCTGGAAGCGGCAGAGCTGCTATCTTCGACCTTTGGTCCACCATAAATGGGGAAAGAGATGTTTGTCTGCAAGGGAGAAAGTGTCATGCTTCTGGAGGCTGTTGCTGCTTTTATTAAGGCAGCAGCCTCCTGTCAGCTGTGCTCCTCCAGCACTGGCTTCTGGGGCTCACACACCCAGCAGGGAGGTAAACTGAGTGGTAAAAAGGTGAAGGGGAAAATTTGAGGCAGAAATATCAAAAAGTGCCTGCACTAAACCATTTTAAAGGCAGACAGTTGAGAAAAGCACCCTGATTAGACATATTAGGTGTATAAGCTATACTGAGTTATTAGCAAGATATGCCAAAATCAGCCACCAAAAAGGGCTGAGGAGTGATTTGGGGTGAGTGAGCATCCATACCAAGCCAAAGGTCTGAGTGAGTACTACCTCTGAGTCCTGCTTCTAGGAGATGTTTTTAAGGGTCTTGAGGAGCTTGGCACAGAAAGTGTTAAGGAAATACAAAGTATCAGAGGCTTCTTGTTTGGCTTAGGGTTGAGGGAGGTCCAAGTTTCATGGTATAAATAACAAAGGAAGATCTAAATCTGTAATATCCTCTGCAATCCTCTTTTTTCTCATTGCTGAAGAGGCTACTGATAATGCTTTACTTATGCTGATCAAAACTCATCCATTCCAGTCCTTTCTTCTTTTGCTCTGCAAGAGGCGCTCCTCTCCGACTGCCAAGCACCTCAGCAGTTTTCCCACTAACTCTGTGCTCAGGAGGGTGATGAAGCTGTGTTTTCATTCACAGCTTCAGAGCATCCCCCTGGTAGGAAAACATTTTTCTTGGGTGCTGCATGCTTGTCCCCTCGGTACACTCACTGTGATCTCCTGTTGCTGTCAGAGCAGCGGTGCTGCGCTCACTGATCTATGAGTATGCTGTGATTTAAGCGGGTTTTTAAGCCCCGTAGATTGAGCCAGGCAGCCAAAATGGAAAAAAATAACTTCAACAGTTCTGCTGCCTTTGCAAGGAGAGAGTCAGGAGAGATATGGGTCATTCTATAGGATTGAGGCCAGGACAAACAGAGCAAAGCTGCAGCCTCAACAAACCCAGCGTTTAGTACAGGTCTGCCAATTGTTTTCAGCTCCAAGTAGGCAGCTCAACCTGCAGCCCATGATCATGAGAGGTGCATGCTGTCAGGGGCAATGCTGCAGAGCAGCCAGTCACCTCAGTGGTCTTTGGAAAAGTCCTCAACCTGGCTGCTATGTTCTCTGCCCACACAAAATCTTGGCACTAAAATTGATAGTCAAATGACAGTCCATGAACCCAAGGCCCAGCGTCTGTGACCTGGCTGGGCTCAGAGCACAGAAAGCCACAGCAGCAGCACCCAGGCAAACAGCTGCTGCGTGTGTCCCAGGGAGGCCACGATGCCCCCATGCAAGCGGGGAGACTCAGCCAGCCCCTCTGCTACCCTGGGTGCTGATGGAACCTTCCTCCTGCACCTCCCAGCCCCTCTCCCTGCTGCCTGCTAGCAGGATGTGGTGATGATTTCTGCTCTTCATCTGCTAAGCCTGCAAAGCAAAGATAATCCCCTTTCCACTTACACAGTGTTTGACCTGCCCAGTGCCCTGAGGGAATAAAGTGAAGGATGTGGGGTGGTGCAGGGCAGGGGGGGCGGCTTTCTCACCTGAAGGGGGAAAGCAAGGGAATGTAAGGACGATTTTTACCATCAGACCTTCAGCAGAGGAGCCATAATCTGATACCTTGTGTTACTGTAAATTCTGAGACCTTTGAAACTGGTGAATCTGAAACTTTCCTAATAATACAACAGATATTTCACACGTGCTAATGACAGATGCAATATTACAGTTGAAATAAATAATTGGCTCTTTTAAAAGCACTACATTATTTCAACTGTGTTCTTATGGTTCAGATATTTCTATGGAATAAACATATTTTCTTGTGACACCTTTACAAGTTGGTTTCAAAATGTATCATAACGAAATATGGTCAAATGCATTAAAATTATAATTAAAAAATTGCTTTTCACCCTGACATGGAAAATTTAAAGCTGGTACCATGGAACAAAGTACTTTAACCTACTGGGTAAAAGGAAAGCAATGTTTCATTTTAAAAGTACATTATTTTTCTAGAGTTTATTTTATAATGGTATAATGACATTTGTGGACCCTAAACCAGAAATATTAGCCTTCACAGTTAATTAGCTCTTAGAGAAAAGTTTGCACACTCATATTATGAATTATAACTGCTTGTTTCTGGGTTCACAGTGAGGACATAGGAGAGGGAAAAGCACCCCCCAAAACCATCATGAAGGCACCCAAGTGCCTTAGTGGCAGCACTGAGGGTGGTGGGGCCCTCTCCACTCCGCTGCTCCCCGAGGCCACTCTGCCAGCTGTGGCAGTCCCTGCTCCTCACACAGGATCCCTCCCTCTGGTTTTGTGGGTTTGCAGTAACTCTCTCCACAGCAGTACACTCAGAACTGTACAACATGTGCAAAGTCAGGGCGTTTTTTTCCATGGTCACCAAATGAAAAAATAAGAAAGGAGATTTTGCTTAAAAAGGTTGCACAAAAAGGTTAATTGTGAAGGGACTCAGTGTGAGAAACACAAGTTTGAGGAATGGTTCTCCTAGAAAGCCATGTGGTTGTAGAAACTGGGGGAGGACTGGGACGGATGCAACTCCAAAACCGTGGACAGCAAACCCGTGTGAGGCAAATGGTCCCAAAGGAGAGAGGCGGCCACAATCCAGAGAATGCAGAAAGCCAGAAGAGGGTGCTACGATATCTAATTATCCAGAGAACTTATTTAAATTACTTTGTGTAAATATTTCTCTGAGAAGGCTGTGAAGCCCTCCATCTGCCATGCACACAACCCAACTGCTCCTGGCTGGGCAACCTCCCTGAATTCAGTCACCTCGTGGCTCGGTGTGAGATGTTACTGGGCTGCTGCAGTCTGGGTTGGAGACTGCATCCAAGGAGGAGAAAATGCAGGGTAAAGTTACCACACTGAGAGCTGTAGGCTGAGTGGAGAACACCTCCCTGGGCCTCCTCGCTTCCCTGGTCACCACTGCCTGTCTCACATGAGTTGTGCCCCTTACTGCACCCATGGTTTAGCATTTGGAGGGGAGGTTTAGGGGGAGGCGGGGACTGGTTTTAGTTGCTGTATTTTTGCTTGTCATGTAGTGTTATCTCCAGGTAGTTATTGCTCATACAAGCAGTGCAGTTGTAGGAATGCTATGGTGTATTGGCCATAGTCCAGCTAACGTCAGAGATGGCTGCTTTGCATCTTGTGATCCATTTTAACTCTTCTGATTTAAACCTTCACCTGATCAAGATTGCCATAAAATGTACTCATAAGACTTACACTGTTCTTACTTCAGAAGGTACTAAATGCAGCAGGTGGGACAAGTCCCTTTGCAGACAGGGAATTACATTTCCCTGCTGGCAACCTGGAAGGTGCAAGAAAGGACAAACAGCCCTGGTCCCAGTGATGACATGACACAAAAGCCAAAGCCAGGTGCATTTATAAATAGTTTCTGTAGGTGAAGGTTTAATGTTTCTCCTCCCTGGGACACTGCAGAGACAGCTCTAGTCCGTTGAGCAATTTGCACTGGGCACCAGAACTCTACAGTCTATAAACAGAAAATCTGGAAATTAAAATAAACATTGAATTAGTCCAATTGGCACTGCTGTTAGTAAGTAACTGCAAACTGCTGAGAGCACAACTAGTTGTTTTAAAATGCGTGAGGAGAAGTGATGATTTCCTGTCCTCCACAGCTTTGCCACACAGGCAGATCAAAGAGGTCAGGCACCCTAATATTGTTTGCATGCCAGAAGCCTCTGTGCAGTAATTACAGAAGTGTCTAGGTGATATAATTATGAAGAGCTGTCAGCATTTCCATTGCAATCCCCTTTGCATGTGGAGTAAGCCCCAGATGCCCCAAGACACAGTGGGCTCAAGGCTGGTGCAAGTTGCAGCTCCATCTCTCAGCTGCCATCAGTTTGGCCACTCAGGCCCTTCCTGACCACCCAGGTATTCCTGAGGCACCTGGAATGGGAGCAGCTCCACACCAAGGAAAGAACCGTCTGTTTCCAAGTCAGGTTTTAATGCTGTACTCAGTTCTTGCAGGTGAATCCTAACAAGGAAAGACATTTCCAGAGGACAAGAGTATGATGTTCAGGGTGTCAAATTAAATCTCAGGTGCTGGGTCTGAGACCTAAAACTGCTTCCACTGCACAAGCTGAGTGGCACTCCATGGCAGTTTCCAAGTGGAGCAGGTCACAAAGCAGCAATAGCAGTAGGTGGGAAATATTTTTAAAGCTTTTACTTATTTCCCAGTTTTTTTACAAATTTATGGAGTTCAGAATTTTCCAGAGCAAGTATAATCTTCTATTACCACATTTCGGAAATAATTTTAGTGGTGCAAATGGTTACTGGAACATGGGACACTATGCAATGTTTTTACACCAGTAGGAGATTTGGAGACACAGTAAAGTGGTTTTTCTTGTAAGGTATCACGTATCTATTCCCATTCTGTTATAGCTCATACTTGAATAAGAATGGTTGCATGCATACTACCTTATGAAGCTAGTATTTTAGACTGTATGTTAAAATAGACTTATAAAAAGAAAAATCAGATTTATTGTTCTTGGTCTGTTTGTTCCTCATATGAGTCTAATTACAGTTTTCTCACCATGGTAATTCACACTGATAGCAAAGCTAGTCAGTGGAAGAAAATTACTCATTATATTAAACATGCTGGGGCAATATGTGGCAAATAAGATGCTATTGAAGCTTGCAAGTATGTTAAATACCATGGAGACATAAACAGAAAATGCAGTTCCTTTTCCTTTCTGGTCCACAGGGTAGACACAAGCCTGGCACAGATCTGGTGAGTCTCTTCAGCATTTGCTCAGACCATCACTTCAAGTCCAGTGCTCACACACACATCAGCATCTGAGGAGACCCCTGCTGTCTTCTGAGGAGACCTCAGTAAGTCTAAAATTAGTTGGAAAACTAGAACTCTTAACCAAAAGACATCAGTCTGAAACTACAGAACCCCTAAATGGTTTACAGAAAAAGAAACATTAGAAATCCCTTTCAGATTGCCCAGGGAGAAACACACATGGGGGATTGTTTGTGTTTTGAAATGCCATGTTATTCTGGGAGGAGGTTATTTATTTGTCATTAGAGAACAACTGCCCAACAGCATGACGTGCATTTGTGCTGCATCAGGATCTGACCCCCAGATTGCTGGGGCCATTCCTAGTCCAAGGCTGTGAAGTGAGGGCACAGCCACCCTGCCATGTTTCCTGGGCTGAAACACCAGCCCCAGGTTTGAGAGCTGTTGGGTGAAGCAGACGTGAGGGCTATCAGCACTTTTTTAGTGCCTGCTCTCTGCAGACACCACACAGCAAATTGAGAGGCAAAGGCATCCTGCAAGTGTCCATTTCAGCTCAACCTAATTGGCTGTGGCCTTTCAATCAGGCACTTCATGAAGACACTTAGGAGTGTGCCTGCTGCTCTTCTGCATGGGCAAACTGGAGATGATTTGAGCCACAGGTTAAGAAGGGATGGGCCACCCCACTGCCATAATCAACCCTCATCAATCACCACGTTCAGTGTGGACACAGAAAGGCTGAAGTGCAGCTAACAAGACTGTGTCAGTTAAAAGCTGGAGCTGAGGGTATCACAAGTGTTAAAACACTCTACTTCCTATACGTGAAGGTAAAGCAATCTATATCCCAATGGCTGGAGTCATTTGAAGCTCACGGTTTGCTGACAAATGTGGATGGACAGATATGTAAAGATGATGCGTCATGAGCTCTGCTGATGAGTTTACAGCAGAAGCCTCTGAATTCACATCAAATGTGTCAAAGGGTGACAGAACTACATCACACAAACTCTGGCAGTTTAATTTGGTGTCAGCTATTAGTGTTGACTTTCAGCACTATTGCCGCTCAGTGTTTCTGCCAGCAAGGTGACACAGCCTCGCAGATTGCTAAATTTCTTTGTTGTAAGAAATAGGGTTTGCTCACTGCATGGTAGTGCTCTAATAGAGGAAATCCAGAAGGTCAGAAAACTATTTTTCCAGGCTGCAGTGCTCCATTTTGTGACCTAGACTTTTCATTACACTATTTTTGGTTAAGTATTTGATTGTGTCACTACACGGGGAAAATGTCTGTGCCTTGGGTTTTTTAATTATTCTCAGTTGTTTGGAAAGGTCTTATTCATGTTATGGGCTCTGCTCAGCAAAGCTGGAATTTACCAGGAACACTGGAGGACTGTGGAAGTGCGAAAGGCTTTGAGAACTGAGTTTTCCATTCAAAAGATTTTCAAGGCAAAGTGGTGTTTTTAATATGTTTTGTTCATCAAACATTTCCTTGGAGATGATCCGGGAGTAGACCCAAAATGGAAATATTACAACTTCCCCTTCTTCTATCCCTTCTTAGCTATTATTGCTGAACCTTGCAAAGAATTGGAAAAAAATAGGGATAAAGTGGAGTAAAAGGGGGACAAGTGGGAAAACAAAAGCTACACTACTTGAGAACAGAAAAGGTTTTATGGGAAAGGTACCCAAACCCAAAACATTTCAAAATGTGTTACGTAGAACAGTTTCCTTCATCAGCAGAATAGGGTGGGCAAAAAATGACAATCGTGACTTCTAGAAAGACTTAAAGTGGTTGGTATCCAATTGTATTCCTTTGGAAATGTCCAGTGTGAAGGCAGATGTACCCAGACATCCTGTCTGAGAGTGCCTGCCGGGCTCACAGAGCAGGGGTTGGCTTTGGTGCCCCCAAAGATGGAGATGAGAAAATACAGCTCCCGTTGCAGTGAGATTGTTTAATACATACTCTCTATCATTCACCAGCGTAAGTTAAGCAGCACATAAGCCACTTTGACACAGCAATATATCATTCAAAAACAAAACCTGTGCACTCTGCACTGGGCAGGGGCAGATAGATAGCTCATCAGAGGGAGAGAGAGTCTTTCATCAGCTGCCTTTCACCGGGTGATGACAATAATCATTTCAACACAGAGTACACAACCTAGAGTGATGAAGGCAGCAGAACACATCTGGCCTGATCTCTTTAATACCGAATATTTTAAAAACCTGAGAACATTTGTCGGGGTGTTTCAACACAATGCCTGAGCCGTAGGAGAAAAAGTTACATTTATTAAAAGAAGAGCCAGGAAAAAGGAAGACAAACTGCCTGTGACAGAAAAGCGTGGCTCGTGCTGCATCCAGCTCTGACTGTGCTAGCAGCTTCACACTGGGGATGTCAGAAGGTCAAAAAAAATTTTACAGCTTTGAGCATCTGATCCAAAACTGACCGAAGTCATTTCGTTGCAGTCCCATGTATTTCAATAAGCTTTGGCTTGGTATGCTGTAGTTACATCAACCGAGTGCTGTTCTACACAACCGTATGCAGTCCTGAGATTGTGCTTGTCCTCAGGGTATAAAAAAATGCTGTATAAAAGTGGTCAGCATCATTCCTGTGGGTTCCCAAGCGGGAAATGGATGCAGAGCAGTGAACTTGCTTAACCAAGGCCACCCAGCAGATTCAGGGCAAAGTCTCATCTGGAAACAGAAAAGATCCAAGCCCTTAGGTAGCGTTCAAGGACATTTGGGTTGGTTCCAGCCACAAAGCAAGCTGCCAGGTCTGGGGGGGCTTTGCCAAGTGCTGTGTTATTTGCTGACAGCTCACAGGTCCCATACATGTGTAATCCCATGTGAGAACTGCACATGGATACCTCCCAGCCTCAGTCTTGAAGGATATTTTTGGTCTAGAGCTCAGGAACCCCTCCATGCTTGACCCCTCCATTCAAACAGCACACACGAGAAGGAAATAAAGACATCCTCCGTCTTCTGTGCTAGCCCATAGAGTACTAGGAGTATGGACATAGGGGCAGGTGTTTTCTCTGCCATTCAGGGCCAGTGATATGTAGGAGAAAACAGCCTGTCGAGAGCAGGGAACAGCTTCCTGAGTGGACACACACACACACAGCTCCAATGACATACTTTTTCTTTCATGTGAGGTACAGTGTCCCAAAGAAGCCTGTTTGTGTTCAAGTTAAGTGGTAATGGGCATTGTTGAGATTCTTGATGATTTTCCAGCAAGTAGGAGAACATCAGAAACTCTTAAGATAAAGCCTTAAAATAGAGCAAAAATATGTCTTTTGTTTCTCCAAGGATTTCTTTACAGTGTCATCTATATACAAACCTGTTCTCTGCTCAGCAGCAGTTTTTCTTGTTCTGTATTTGACACAGAGATTTTAATAAAAGTCCTCTGTTAAAAAAATCCCCCAAAAGCACAGCTAAAAATGGAATAAAAATTAATTAGTATATTAACATGATGGTCAGGGGAAAAAAGAAAAAAGAGATGGAGAGATGGAAAAAGGCATAATAAACAAGACAATATGAAGAAACAAAGCTAATTGCCAGCCTGGGAGAGCCATGCAGCACATTCCTAGTAAGCTGTCTGTCTTAAACCCTCTGGATCAAAAAGTGATTAATCCTACAGACAAATGTAGCCTTGATGGTAGAGATACTCAAAATCCCCTAAACAGAGCGATGAAGTGTTATACTTACCATTCTGAAGGCCTCAATTAAAGGGTCTTTAACTTCAGCCTTTCCCATTATGCTCCCTGATGTACCAGGAACCCCCCTCCTCACGACATTCTACTCCAAGCCTCAAAAAAATGCTCTTTGGCAAAGCCTGATGCCAAGGTTTCCTGGAATTATTTTTTTTTTAATTAAAGCAGTTTTTCTGCTTTAAAAATACAGAGAGCTTTTCCACTGTCCCTGCTGGATTTTTTTATTCAGCACATCCCTATCTGGTTTATTATACATTGTGTTAAGTGAGGCCTTTTAGGCTCATCACTGCATCACTGGCACAATGCACTAAAAGGTTTTAGAAAACACATCACACTAAAAGTATGGGTGCTGGAAAGTGCTCTAGGCACTATTTGGCAAAACAAGGGACTGAAAGTCTTTATCAAAACCAGGCATTAGTTAAACAGATTCTTGCCTTGCCAAATCCCACTGTGGTCTTCTGGTGGTCCCTGCCAAGGAAGGTGTTTGCTGGTGACTCCAAGCTCTCTTGGATGCCTCTCACAGTTATTCTCTGTGTTAAAGAAATGCTCTAAACAATTGCTAATACAGAGAGTTAACTCTTGCTAATACAGAGAGTGAAAACATAGAGGAAAGTCTAAACAAGCACCCTCATTGATTGAAAAATTAGGATATGGGTTTTGTGGCCATGCTGGGGCCACTCAGAAATATGAGGCTTATATGTCCAATTTAGGGGACTTGAGCAAACAGCCACGAAAATAGGGACACTCAGCCTCACGTACTTGACGCCAGCGTGGAATATAATTAGTGTAAAACAAAAGAATCATTCGAATGTTTCGCTCCATTTGCCAACCGAAACCAGAATTCTGATGCTTATAAATAAGATCCTTGCCATGTACAGTGCGAGACCCCGAACTTCCCTGCAGCACTGTGCTATTTCACATCCCAAACACTGCTCATCTACTGAACCAACCGGAAAAGACAGTGGTTCCCGGGGGAGGAGGGCAGGGAGTGAATACCTTCCTGACCCCTACAGTTGCTCATTTTATGCCGTGAAACATGAAATTTGATTACTCTTATCATTAGCTTAGCTCACATAGCTACAAATGTTATTAGTAGCCATAAAATTATTGAGGCCCTTTTAAAATCCATTTTTAAAGAGTGTGTGACATGTATTAGCAGATCTGAAACCCTGATTTCAAATACCCTCACTCGAACATCAGAAACAAAATGTCGAGCTAAGCAACAGTGACAGGGCTTGAGACGCACTAATGAAGAGTGGTGCCATTGCCTAAGAGAAACATTACACATTATTAACACATTAGCCTGCTAAGGCACTGTGCCAGCTGTAATAAGCAACCAATTTGGCATGCTAACTTAGATACACAGGACCATTCAGAAAATCTTCATTCTTTTTTTATTTCCTCCCCCCGTGACAAACACGTGGCGCAACCTGTTCCCACCTCGCTGATGCCCAGAAAATCACTGCTTAGCTGGGCCCCAATTCCTGTGCAAGGTTGGTCACTGCACTATTAATACTTTGACACCGATCCTTCTGATGCGAGGTCCAGTTCACAAATTGGCTACATATATTATCTGTGCATGGGAGTGTGGGAGGGATAAATCATATTCATTATTCACATTCATGAAATTCCAAACACATGGGAAGTACTGATGGTGTCCTTGGGGAAAAAGAAACAGCTTGTCAGAGATATCCAAGTAAAAGGGGTGCAAAATCAATTATGAAAGGAGGTGTTTCCTGCTCTAACAAGCTAATTACTGTACATCAAGTCACAAAGGGAAAACTGATGCTTTTTATTTTTTTAATGGAGGTGCTGTCAGATTAAATTAACTTGGAAGGATGACTGGGTTTAATGTATTCCCTCAGCTGATGCTCTCTTTAACACATTTACATATGCAAACATGTTAATATTCTGTCAGGATCCATGACATAGGACTGACAGGGCAGAACCTAACAAAACAGTTACGTGACCCTGCTCCTGCAGCTTATTTATGTCATTTACATACGCTGGTAACTCCAGCTCAAACTGAAAGTGATTGGCTTGGGAGTCACCACTGTGAAAACAGGAGCATCTCAACAGGGAAATGACACATCCCTGCTGCTGGAAAGATCCATTTTAGGAGACAAACTGAACGTATAAATTGCTAATGAACTATGCCTTCCTGTCCAGCACAGCCAGTAAAACTGCAGATGGTTGATTCCCCCTGGGATAAGAAATAGGTGAAGCTGGGGTATTTGTTAGATGGCTTCCCAGTTATCTGCCAGGAGCAAAGAGCCACATCGTGCTGCCTTTTCCATTGCGCAAATAAGAGCAAGGGGTGTTTGCTGCCCACCCCTCCCACCCCTTGGCCAGCCCACACCCATCAGGGCTCACTGGCTTTCCTCAAGGCTCCTGCCCCAGTGCTTGTTCAGGAGAGTGCAGTGCTTCTCTGCGTCCCAACTCCATTTCTCTATTCTTCTCTGCATTTTCTTACAGACTCACAAGCCTCCAAAAGCTCACAGTCAGCAAAAGCTCCCTGTGCACACAGGCCTTCACGTTGGGCAGTGATGCTCACCTGTGTTAGGAGTCGAGGCACTGATGTTTCCATTCACTGCTCTCCAAAAGATTAATTGTTTTCATGCAACCATCTGCACTGGAGGCCAAAGGTTACACCCTGCCCACAACAATAGTGTGTACGAGCAAATACCCAGAGAGCGGTGTACAGGCTTGCAGCTCTCAGCATCCAGCTGCTTCCCCAGCATCAGGGCCAGGTGGCAGGGAGGGTCTGCATTGTCTCATGTGCCCAAGATCCCTTGCTCCCAGGTGCCAGCCAGCTCCCTGCCTCTGCCAGCAAGCGCTGGCCTCAGCACAGTGCTGGGGCTACAGGGGCTGCTGGATCAACAAAAGGTCAAGTCACCCCACGTGCCTCCAGGACAGAGAACCAAACCCAGCTTTGAGTCTCACTATCTCATCAGAGGGAGCTTGGCAAGAAAGCAGCTTCAGTGCTTTAGCTGCCCCAAAAGCTGGCAGCCAACCCCCTGTGGACAAACAGCTTCCAGGGAACCGCACAGGCTGTGCGCCGTGCCTGCTGCAGCTCTGCTGGCCGGCATTTGCAGGCTCCAGCGGGATGGCTGCACCCAGCTGTGTCAATCTGTTTCCACCTCTGAGCTGACTAGAGCTGAAAGACAGATGACCTGTTATATATTTTCTTACCTTTAACTATTCCCACATGATCGGAGCATTTCTGGGATATAGATAATAGGTCCACTCTTGAAGTCTTTATCAGGGCCACGTTGTCACTGGTCACTGCAACACCAGGTGTACAGGGGAAGATAAGAAGGAGCAGTCAGATTTCCATTTGTGCAAAGCAAAGGAGGGAGAAATTTCTATACTTAGAGGCAGTAACAAGCTTCTCCCCATCATATTCAATGGGCAAAGGATTCTTTTAAAAGAGCTGGGGCATCTCCCACTGCACACCACCCACCTGCAGAGCCAGCCAGGAGAGAAGGCTGCATTTTTTAGAAGGTGTTTCAACTTGGACACTCTCACATTGCTCCTTCAAAAGAGGAATGTAATCAAACTCTTTACTCAAGCAAAACTGCAAGCATAGCTCCACCTAAATGCAAAGGGACTAAGGTCAAAACCTAGTCCAAGATGAGCCAAACAGCTGTTTATTTGCCTGTTGTCTTCTCTTCTACTGAGTAAGCATGGGCAGTGGTAGGGAAACCACATCATTCATAAAGTGGATTGATATCCTTGAAGCTGTTCAGCTCCTTCTTGAGGAAAATGCACAACCTGTGTCTTACACTCAGATGGATTCACTCACTTGTGGAATTTATCCCTTGATACCGTTGTCTGACACAGGCTTTCCTTCACACACACATCTGCAGACAGCAATTTCCTATTACAGATGCTGCCCATCACCTCCATGTTCCTTTCTTCCACCCACAAGGAATTCAGATGTAGGCACTTCAGAGCAAACTGGGACAGCCAAGGGAAGTCTGGCCTCAACTTGCTTGTGATTTAGCACAGACCCAGAAGGGCTTCATGGAGAGGACAGAGTCCGGCCAGCAATCCTGGCCAGCATGTCATGACCTGGGCCAAACACTGCACAACAGAGCCCTTTTCTCTGGACTGCATTTTCGTGGTGCTCCCAGGCAGCGCTTGCACAGACAGGAATGGTAACGATGTTAATGAGGAGGGGCATTCCCCATGGGAAGGTGGAGTGGCTGAAACCTCAAAAAATTCACCCCAGAGCAGCATGAATGCTTCCACTGAGATGGGAGCTGATGGTGTCAGATGCACAAAGCAAGGACAAGGCAGAAAATGGAGAATGGAGTGTGAGCTGCAGAGTGTTTCAAACCCTTCCTTGCCAGGCAAGGTCCCCTTGCTCCTCCATGGCTGGACTAGATGACTTGGGCCTCTGTGAGCTCTCTAAAGAGCCTGGCTTGGCCACACTAGCTAAGATGCACTCTCCAGTGAAATCTGCCTCCTCAATAAAGGAGAAAATGGAGAAGATGGAGACATCTGCTGAGAAGCTGTCAGGTTTATTAGATACATGCGGGTTTGGGGACGGAGCACCTAGAGGATCTCAAGGAATCTGAGCTCAAAGAAATAAAAGCAACTTCAAAAGGCACAACCAGACCAGAGGAATCACTTAACAACAATAATTTTTTGCTGGAAATACAATTGAAAACACCTGAGAATCAAATCGGGATTCGGCCTATCCCCCTGCCTGGAATTGCAGCTGCTATTGATTCTGGGCGCTAGATCTTAGGAAAGCTCTTCTGTAAACTCCTGACACTGGCCATTACAAGCGATCCCAGATGTGGAAGGATTTATGGAATCCCCACACCTTAAAATATGCACAGATTAAAGACCGTGCTAGTTCCAAAGCTAAAGGGCTTTAGGGTGCTCGCTCCCCCTCCTCTCTCCTCAGTGCTGGGTGCCACAGATGTGCCACTGGCTGGCAGGGACAGAGCAGGCTCAGCCTGGGGACTGTGAAGCTGTGGCAGCTCATGGAGTGTCCACAAACACGGACTTGAAAAACACATCTACAAATACTCTACTGCAATCCATGTGAAATGGGTTACTGTCTCTATCAGGAAACCTGGTGCTAATCACAAGTCACCTGCAGTTAATAGTCCTTACCCAGGAGAGCCCTTTGTCATGACTTGAGCTACCTCACCAGGGCACAGAGGAGGTATGGGCACACCTCTGTCACCAGCTGGAGGAGCCCAGGTTCTGGGATGGTGCTGTAACCCTCTGGAACTCCTAGGTGCCCCACACCAGCATTGCAACTTTTCCTTTCAGTTTTATCCCACAGCTCTCATCCAGGGATCACAAGGCAGAAATGGGGACACTGAGGGATGGATACAGTACTTGTAGACTTCGCAAAATAAAAAGCAGTCTGGTCCACCTTCTAAACAGTGCCCCTAATACCAGGGGAAAAATTTGCATTTACTCAAGTCAGGATAAGATCAGCCCCTTTCTGCTGCCAAAATAGATGAGGCTGTTCACAGTGGTAAATACCAGGTCAGCTTCATCCAGACAAGGCAGTTTTTCTTCTGTGGCAAAAGACAAGAGTGTATCTCCTCACTCTGTGTACCTATGAGTATCACTGTAAACAGCAGCATCACTAGAGGCAGGTTGATACTGCATAATTTCCTTATTATTTGTCTTTATCAAAACAGCAGTCTTTAAAGAATCTAAAATCTACCTGATTGGAAAGCTGAGTGTGTGGCATTTGGTGGGGTCTGATTTTGGGCAGTGAACACAGCGAAGTAAGCTGCCAGCTTGTGTTCACACATATCTCCGAATTGTCTGAGAGATCTCAAAACTGATGATCAATATGTTGTCTGTTGTGGCAAAGAGACATTTTTAAAAGATTCTTGCTTCATAGTCCACAGAAGAATTTGATTTCCATGCCTATTAAATAATGATAGATTTTATGACAGCAAATGTAAGATCTGCCATGTGACTGGGATCAACTTTTGCTGATAATCCAATATCTGACCCTATAGCAAAGTAACTAGTGTTTCACATCTCCAGTGCAGCACCTACCCTGCCTTTATAGCCTGATGGACTGGACCTCCCTTCTCCCAGGACCTTACCAGCCTGCTGCCAGCTTGTCCCATGCAAAGGAGAGCAAGATAGCACAAAAAACCACCAACATTCCCTGTGTTTCTAAATAATTCGGGGATAAGGATGTGAGGGAAGCCACACGGATTTACAGGCAAGATATTGTTTCCTGGGTTTGTGTGCATTTTAATGGAGGGGTTGATGTGAAATCACTGCGTGTGCTCAGGTAATGACAACCCATATTCCCATATTTTCTTGACACACTTGGCACAGTTTGAGCCTTCATTTTATCGTGCCGTGCTCCGTGCTTGGTCAGGGGTTGTCATGAGGGACTGTGAGCCCTGGCTGTGCAGTGGCACATGGTGTCCACCCCGGTGATGTGCCAAAGAACCAGGGCACCCTGCCTTAGAGCAGATCTTCACTTTTTGCCAGCAGGTGAGAGACAGTCAGCATAAGTAACAGATACCATAAGCTTCTCATTAGCAAATTGACAGAGCTCAGAAACAGAAAGACAACTTCCCAAGACCTGCTGCTTCATGTGAGTGGCACAGCTGCCACACAAATGCTGTAAAAATACCAGACCAAGCCCCAGCTGAGCTGTTTGAAGCCCCACAGACCCCTGTACCACTCTGAGTGACATTTTCTTTTGCCTCTAAGGTGAATAACTTGCAAAACTGTTACAGCCAAGGGTTTCAAACAGCTGCTCAAGCCCTTCAGAAAAACAAAGCTCTGAAATCATTAACAAACACTTGTGATGTGGTCCCATGTTGAAACAGAAAATTACTCCCCTTCAGCAAGCAGCAAACAGTAAGTATATCAAACATGAAAATCTATCAAATATATCAAATGATGATGTCATGAGAGGTATAAAATCTGTCCTCAAAATGAAGGCCATGGGGTTCTCTTGATAGGTGTCATCCTACTGAAATTATAGATGTTGTGGGTTTACATGAAACAGGGGAGCGTTTCTATTGAAAGAGCATGGAAACTCATTCTTCCTTGACTTGATCCTGAGTCAGGAGTCTCTCCATCTCTGGACATATGTGAAATCTGCTCCAGGCAGAGCAGCCCCAGTGTTGGGTGATGGGGCCAGAGACCTCTCTGATTTGAGGCACAATGTCAGAATCTTCCTAGCCAGAACAGTGCCTCGGTTCAATCTCTGCCTCAGGTTAGCTTCTTAATAAACCCAAAAGAAGGAGGCAGGACAGCAGGGAGACTCTGTGAAATGTGTCAAACGTGACAAGATCCCCTTTTGGACCCTCATGGCTCCCCTGAGGGAGGAAGGGGCAGGGAACGAGATGCTCAGATTGGCCTAGCTGCTTCTGGGGCAAACATTTACTTTAGATTAAGTGGCATGTAAAGGAGAGAGCAGCCCTCTCTGGCTGGCTGCTAGGGTTGATAGTTAAATATTTATAATGTCCAAATTAGCATAGTGGAAGCTCAATTCATCAATTTGTTCTGGTCTGTTTGTAAGAAGGAGAGGGGGTGTCAGGCACCCTGCAGGAACTGCAGCCGTGGGTGGGCAGGGCGTGTGTGCTGCGTCCAGCACGGGGCCACGGCGTGGCTCCCTGCTGGCACTGACTTGTTGCCCTGGCTCACCTCTTCGGCAGGGTCAGGGAAGAGGCCGGCTGTGGGCAGGGCTGCGGGGATCCCTCCTCTCCCCCAAACCCACCTGGCCCGGGGGCAGCCCCAGGCTACAGGGGAGGCTGAGGGAGCAGCCTGGCCAGGCAACGCCAGCCTGGGGCTACCCACGTGGGGGCCGGAGAGGAGTGTGCACTGCCCTGGAAGGGTTAAGGCTTTTCAGGCCAAAATCCCCCAACAGAAGGCAGGGTCAGCCTCGGAGCTGAAATCTAAGTGCTAATGACTGATGCCCTTCACCCCTGCGCTGCCTCCAAAGGCAAGTGCCCTGGATGAGCCGGGGCCGGAGAGCATTTAACATTTGAACTTCTTCTCGTCTGCGAGGCAGCAGGCCGTTGTGCGCGGGGTCGCTGACCCCCAGCCCCACTCCCCCCAGCCCCTCAGCTGCCTCCCAGCCCTAATTGAATGACAGATGGTCAGCGGCAGGGAGAGGGCAGGAGCAGGGCCCCATGCCCCCGGCGCTCCTGCCCATGCACCCCCCTCGCCGGCCGCCCTGGAGGCTGCGGGGCACCTCGGCCCCCCCAGCCACACACCTGGGGGACACGGGGCAGTGGCAGGGCTGGGCTTGGGGTGCTGCCCCCAGGGCACCCCAGGGCCAGGGGTGGCCCATACCAGTCTGATTCCAGCCAGGACTTCACCAGTCCGTCCCATTTCTCTGCCACACCACAAAACATCACTGGGTTCATGGAGATCTGACCAGTACAGAGCACCCAAGGCCTCCCTCTGCTCCTGGCAGTGCCAAAACCTAGGAAGGAAAGGAGCTGCACTGAGCTGCCGAGGCTCCATGGGGATATGGGGCTGCCATAGGAAGCCTGGGCAGGGAAGGCAGGTCTGTGGGCAGCCCCTTTCTCCACCTGTGCCCCCAGGTGCTGCTCTCTCTCTACTCCGTGCCTTCAGCCAGGGGTGCCGGAGATGTCCTGCCCTGGGTGGAGGATGCCACAGGTGACAGAAGGGGTCTTACTGCAACCGTGAAGGGGGCTGTGGAAATGGCGATCGGTGGGGCCAGAGCCTGCCCCTGCCCCCTGCCCGCAGCCCTGCCAGCTGCCTTCCAGGCAGAGCTGGGGAGGCCGGGGTGGGCCCTTGGGGGACAGGGGCTTTGCAAGTGCAACCCCCACATCCCCCACTGCAGCCCGCTGTCCCTTTAACAGAGAGCCGTGATTCCCACAATTACTGGGATTACAAGGAAAGGGTTATCGATTTGCAGCCTGCACTGTGTGATCAGCGCCCGGGCGGCCCCCCCGGCCCACCTCTCCTACTGTAAGCACGAAACCATTTATAAATGTTTTATTTCACTGATCGCCTCACCCTTGCTGCATAATAATAACCCCAGCAGCATGGCGATATATTCTCTCCACTCCCCCTCTCCCTGTGCCCGCAGCCTGCAAAAGGCACCAACGTGATGTGCAGCAGCCCCTGATTTGTGTGTATGTTTTAATTACCGCCGGAGAAACCTGTACACAAGCATAAAAAAGGGTGAGGGAAAGGGAGAGCAGGCCCAGACGGCGGAGGCAATGGCAGCCTAATGCACCGCTGGCTGACAGCGACTTCCGCTCAGGCACCTTCTCCAGATCGAACCCTTCGATTGTAACTGAAACAATTTGCATACTGATTCCTCTCATAGCCTCCCGATCCATAACCAGCCAGGCAGCTATTCAAATGCAAGTAGCATCCCTAAATGCAAGGCTAGACTGACCAAAATGCGCTGTCCTACAAGCAGGAGGAGAAGAAAAAACCCTTGATTATTATTTCTATTTTTGTTCCTTTTAACCTTTAAAAGATTTAGCTGGAAGCTGTTGGTTTATGACTGGGGATGTAAGGGAAAGAATTGATCCTGGACTGGACTTAAAGATGGAGCAAAATGGGGCGCTGAAGAGATTTTTCGTTGTGGTTTTTTTTTTCCTTTTTCCTATTTTTATTTTTACCTGAGCCACAAACTGAGGCTCTTTGGGGGGAAAGAGGGTCTGTCCTCTCTCCCACCCCCTTCCTCCACCAAAACCGTCTCATCTCCTGCAGACCCAGGGAATACACAAATTGCTGCCTGTGCCTCTGCCTCTGGTGCCTTTTGGGCTGATGAAGATCGTGTAATTCTGGCTGTAAATTCTTGCGTTTAAGTTGGTCCAATAAAAGATCTCTCCTACACCTTATGAGGGTTTGGTGCTTTATTTTTTTTTAACGGGACTGGCGTGGCAGCCGCGGCCGTTGCCTTTTTCTTTTTCCTTTTTTTTTTTTCTTCTTCTTCTTTTTCTTCCTCTCGTTCTCATCTGAAATCATGCAGATAGATGATTTTTTTATTGTTATTATTTTGAGTTTTCTCCTCCTAGGGGGCAAATCTAGGAGGCAGCGGATGCCCGTCCCGGCGGCGTGCGGCGGACGGCGGGGGTAAGCGTGCCCAGCGGGGCACGGCGCGGGCGGAGGGGCCGGCGGGCGGGGCGGGGCGGGGCGCGGAGCGGCGGCGGTGGCGG
>JAWWES010000018.1:12607563-12645075 GCA_035583135.1 Lophotriccus pileatus | reverse complement strand
CCTCCGCCGGTGGGGCGGGAGGCTCCGCGGGGGAACCGTGCCGGGGTCCGCGCCGAGGGGAGCCCACGGACGGGCACCCCCGACGGCGGGGAGCTGAGGCTGCGGAGCGGTGTGCCGGCCTCTACTTCCCGGCCGCGGGCCCCTGCAAGCCCATCGCGGGGTCCCGAGGCGCTCTGCAGCCCAGGCGGGACCGGCTGCCGTCGGGCCCGGGCTCCTGTGCTGTCCTCCGCGCCTGCAGCTTTTGCGTGCCAGGGCCGCTTCGTCGTGGGGTCCCTCCAGAGTAACCGGAAAAAATGTTTTAAAAATAAAAGGTGCATTTAGGGCTGGGGAGGGATGGGTGCGTTTCTACGGCCACCCTTTTCTAAGGTTAGAGATTGAACCCCGACGGGGGCCGGCGTGTCACAGGACTCTCCAAATTGTTTGGGGTCGGGTTTGTATTCCTTTCTTGAAGAAAAATTTTATGCTGCAATTTCCTACAAACTCGAGGGACTAACATATTCGCTATGATGTTTGCTTTGATAACTAATCGCTAAAGGTGCGGAGATGAAATATTTTTAATTAAACTGTAAATTGTATACAGATATTGATAATGAAGAAGCTGACAACGCTTCGATTAGATCCGTGACATCAACTCGCGTTGGCTTGGGAAACAATCATAGCCATCCATTTCGGTCTGGAAATGCTCTCGATAATTTTGTTTTATTTTATTTTATCCTAAACATTTTCCGAGATCACTGACTTTGTTTCAGGTCTGGTTTTTTTTTTTTTTTTCTTTCGGAGATACACATTTCCTTATCTATCCCTCGCTATCCGAAATGGAGGCACTGTTAACGTTACAAAAATTCAGAGAACTGTGAAAGCGTTTAGGATTTGGGTGGCTGGAGCAGTAGGAACTGTGCGGCATCTGTATGTGGGAAGATTTTTAGCAAAAAATAAAATACGAAGGAGCACCCTGAACAGCTCTGAGCAATGGATTTATTTCGGAAACGGGCTTCCGTGACCCTGAATTCTCACAAGTGTATGTGTGTGTTAGCTGGGGGAAATGTATAAACCCGGTGTGGAAATTCTGAGTTTATACAAGGAAAAATATACTCTCTTCTAGGGCCGTACACGCAACACACTCGTACAACACGGAAAACAGTTGTGATTTTAGAAGTTTCCTGCGAGCCTGCCCGGCGTCTGGTGGGTTTTTTTAGCTCACCGACCGCAGGCACAGGCAGACTGTGCACACGCAGCCGCGCACATGGCCGGGCCCGGCTGCAGCCCCCACGCCGAGTTCCCCGGGCACGATCACCCGTGAGCAGCCCACGAGGGTATGTACCCGGTGCTTGGGCGAGAGGCAGCGTCGAGGAGGCAGAGGGTGCCCCGGCTCACCTCTGTGTCTGCTGGGCTGCGGGACGAGGGTGCGAGGAGGACGGGCCGGACGTTTTGAGGTGCGGCACGGTCCCCCCTACACACCTCGTCCCGCGGGCGCTGTGGAGGGGCAGCAGAGCAGGAGCGGGGCCAGGCCTGGCTCGGAGACGGGGCTCTGCGCCGAGGCCCCTCCGCGGCCACCGTTTCGACCGCTGCTGCGGTGCTTTGGGCTCACAGCGCGGGGCGAGGGGTCTCGCTGCCTGCCTCGAGGAACCGGTGAACGGCGAGGCCCCATGGGCTCCCGAGCAGTGCCCTTCCCCTCGTACTGTGAGGAATCTCCACAGGCCTTGTCCATAAAGTTAGGGCAATAGCTCCGGGAAAAAATAACCCCAGGGCTTGATTTCAGCTCTATCCCATGGGGACTCTGCCCTAGAACCAACTCCCGTCCCTGTTCCTGCCGCCTGCGTTCCCCGTGGGGCTGGTGGCCGGCTGGCAGCGGACTCCTACCCCTCACCAGGGAAGGGGCCTTGGAGCTTTCGGCGGAGCGCCAGGACTGTGACAGCCCCCATCACGGACAGGCTCCCGCGGGGCGAAGCGGTTTGCCCTCACTCCGGGGCTTTGCCAGGGCAGGTGCTCAAGCTATCCCTCCCTCTGTGGAAAAGACACCCATGTCCCGGGCTGAGCCCCAGCGCTGCGGGGACCCGCTTGCTGTCCCGGGGCCTCGGTGGGGCGATGGGGGCGGGGGGGAAGGCGACTCCGCGGGGCGCCGGGAGCAACTGCGGGCCCCGACGACGAAGCGGGGAGAAGCGGCAGCGGCCTTTGTGCGCCGCCGGCCCGGTCCCGCCCGGCTGCGGCCCCGCGGCTCTCCCGCGGCTCGACTCGGCCCGTCCCTCCCGCCGCTCAGCGCCGCGCACACGCCGCACTCTGCCCGGCGTGGTTCGTTATTGTTAATGGGCGAACAATAGGCACATCTGCCCTTTCTTCTAGCATAAAGGCACCTTAGCTAACGAGGGGGGCCGGCGGGTGGGCTCGCTTGTTCTTTCTCCTCCGCCTCCTTTTCTTTCTTTTTGGGGGAAAAAATAAAAGAAAACCAGCGGCATGTCCGGCTGCTGGGCGCCTCGGAGCATATGCTCGCCTTGCACCGCCGGACACGCTCGGGGTCCCCGACGGGGGCTGCAGGGGGGCGTCCCCCCCATCGCATCGCCTGGCCGGACCCCGCGGGATCCCTGGGGACGGGGGGTGCGGGAGCTGAGCTGCAGGGGTGGCCCCGCTCGGAGCCGGGGCGCAGCGCCACGGGGCTCCCGTGCCCAGGCCAGGCAGCGGGAAGTTTCCCGGCGGGGCACCTGACAGGAGCGACACCCGGGACAGCGCGGGCGGACGCGGCGGGGAGCGCAGGGGGACACGGTGGGCACGGCCCCCGCGGACGTCCCGGGGCAGGGCGGCCGGAAGCTCACGGGTGAGGTGAGGAGGCTCCGCGCCCACGGAAAAACGCGGAGTCACCGAAGGGGCGGGGCGGGGCGGGTGTCCCCGCTCGCCGCTCGCCCGGCGGGAGGCGGGGCGGCCCCTTTGTGCCCGGGGCGGGAGCTGCGGGGCCCGCCCGGCCCGCGCGGGGCAGCGGCACCCACGGCTCTGGGCGCCGCCGCGCGCGGCCCGCGCGGTTAAAAGGGGCGGTGACGTCACGGGGGCGGTGCCGCGCGGCGCGCAGGCGCGGTGCGGGCGGCGGCNNNNGCGGCGGCGCTGCAGCAGCAGGAGCGGAGCGGCGGCGCGGCGCGCACAGAGAGCCCTGGCTGGGGATGGCGAGGGACGCGGACACACACCCGCCGCGGCCGCGGCTGCGGGGCCCGGCCTGAGGGAGCGGCGGCCCTAGGATCGGCCCGGCGGCGCCAGCCAGCAGCGGGGGAGGGGGGGGGGGGGAAAACAACTAAAATCCAAAAAAAACCCCCAAATAAATACATTGCCACGAAATTTAAAAAAAATAATAATAATAATAAAAAGGGAAAGCCAGCCAGCCCGACAACAGCAGCAGCAGCAGCAGCACCGCCACCAGCCCGCAGCGCCTGCCTGCCCGCCCGCCCGCCCGCGGGAGCGACCGGCCGCCGCCAAGAGCTCCGGGACGCCCCGCCGCCCACCAGATAGATGTGCGGTCCCGCCGCCCGCACGGCCGACGATGAACGCGCAGCTGGCGATGGAGAACATCGGCGATCTGCACGGGGTGAGCCATGAGCCGGTGCCCGCCGCCGCCGACCTAATGAGCGGCAGCCCGCACCACCGGAGCGCGGTGGCCCACCGGGGCAGCCACCTGCCGGCCCACCCGCGCTCCATGGGCATGGCGTCCATCCTCGACGGCGGCGACTACCACCACCACCACCGGCCGCCCGAGCACGCACTGACGGGCCCCCTGCACCCCACCATGACCATGGCCTGCGAGACACCCCCCGGCATGAGCATGAGCAGCACCTACACCACGTTAACCCCTCTGCAGCCTCTACCTCCCATCTCGACGGTCTCGGACAAGTTTCCTCACCACCACCACCACCATCACCACCACCACCATCCCCACCAGCGGATTCCGGGCAACGTGAGCGGCAGCTTCACGCTCATGCGGGACGAGAGGGGTCTGGCGTCTATGAACAATCTCTACACCCCCTACCACAAGGATGTTACAGGCATGGGGCAGAGCCTCTCTCCGTTGTCTGGATCGGGCCTGGGGAGCATCCACAACTCCCAGCAAGGGCTGCCCCACTATGCTCACCCCAGTGCCACCATGCCCGCCGAGAAAATGCTCACCCCAAATGGATTTGAAGCCCACCACCCTGCCATGTTAGCCAGGCATGGCGACCAACACCTCACCCCCACCTCCGCTGGCATGGTGCCTATCAACGGGATCCCACACCATCCCCATGCCCACTTGAATGCCCAGAGCCACGGGCAGATCCTGGGCTCTGCCAGGGAGCAAAACCCTTCTGTAACTGGTTCGCAGGTCAACAGTGGAAGTAATTCAGGGCAAATGGAAGAAATCAATACCAAAGAAGTAGCTCAGAGGATCACCACCGAGCTCAAACGGTACAGCATCCCCCAGGCTATCTTCGCCCAGAGGGTGCTGTGCCGCTCTCAAGGGACGCTCTCAGACCTGCTGAGGAACCCCAAGCCCTGGAGCAAGCTCAAATCCGGCCGGGAGACCTTCCGCAGGATGTGGAAGTGGCTCCAAGAGCCGGAGTTTCAGCGGATGTCTGCTCTGCGGCTTGCAGGTGAGCCCGCTGCGGGGTGGTCGGGGCACAGCGGCGGCGGCGTCGGGGCCCCGGGCCTGGGCAGGCCGCCCCAGTCCCTGCCTGTCCCTGAGGAGCAGCCCCGACCCCCCCTTCCGCCGCTCCGTTTCTGTCCTCTCCCCGCTCCCTCTCCCGGCTCCGCGCACCGGCACTGTCCGGTTCCTGCACGCCTGCCAGACAAAGCCGAGCTGGGGCTGGGGCTGCGCACTGCGGCGTCTCCGCTCTGCCCGTTCTCCGGCCGGGGCGCACCCGCCAGGCTCGCCAGCCGCCGGTAATGGGGCGCCGCCGAAAGCCGCCCCGGCGGGAGCGCTGCCCGGAGCGCGGAGGGCGAGGCGGAAATGCTTGAACTGGCGGCTGAGCCGGGCCGCACCGGGCCCACGGACGGGCTGCGGGGAAGCTCCGGTAATGCCCCGCCGAGAGGAGTCGTTCGGGGTGTCCGCTTTGTGTCAGGGGAAGTGGGCTCCGGTCGCAGCGGCTGGCGGGGCTCGGGGCCAGCGTCCCGCTCGGGTTAGGTGAGCTGGGGCAGGGGTTTCGCACGAATGAGTCGAGCCTGGCGGATGAGCGGTGGCTGAGAACCACTCTTGGCTAAAATCGTTAGATTTTTTTTTTTTATTTTTTCTTTTTTAAACTGGTTGTAATTATCATTAGGCCGCGGAGTTTGAGTTTCGCGTGGATGTCTCTGCGTGAGACGAGCCGTCCGCGCCGCGGCTTCGCTGCTCCAGAGCCTCACCCCGCTCTCGGCACTTGCTGCCCGGTGTAGTTCCGAGCGGTCCCGTATTGTCTGCTCGGAGATGGCCGTCCCGGTCCGTACCTGTGCTCCGCCGTCCCAAACCCGCCCGTCTGCGCTCCCGGTGCAGAGCCCTCGTTTAATATACCGTGAGTGAGGGTTTGTTAATTAAGTGATAGGTCTCCATTAACTTGTCCCTGGAGAACGCGAGACAGTCAATCCGAGTTGGAGCCGAGCTCACTGATCCATTTCACAGACAAAAATAAGGGAAGGGCCAAATCTTTCTCCTTTCAAAAGCACAACTGGTCTTGTGCTTTCGACTACCACGACTGTGGGAATTTGGAACCGTTTCCCGAGCGTGCGAGGATGCGGCTGGGCCACCAGCGTGCTCCGTGCCTGTTTTCAGCTAACCTTCTCGTTCCTGAAACCTAAAGCAGAGCTAGTAAGGGCCCGGGGCAGGGCCACCCTCCCCGGTGCCCGCCGGTGGGAGGACGTTGCTCTCTTCAGCTTCCACTCCTGCGAGTCAGTTTCAAAGGTCTGAGCTCTCAGAAAATGCCCTTTCCGCCTTCCCTTACTCAGCAGCCACCCCACCAGGAGAAAACCCTCGTTTTGCTGGTGCTACCCCGGAGAGGAGGATGGAGTTCGTGTTTCCAATATCCCCGTAACGATTGCTAAGGCGGACTTTCTTCGATTTGGAGTGTATTTTTACGACAATTCGGTCGACCTGAATCTCATTTGCATAGATCGATACTGGAAACAACCCCTCGCTTCGGAGCCTGCTGGCATCCCTTCCCTGGCGCTGCCGGACGGGAAGCATTGCCAGCCCCAGCTGCTGCAGGGCCGGGCAGGAGGGAGGTGGCCGTGCTCTGCCCAGCTGCCGGGTCCGAAGGGTCCCATTGTTCGCTTCTGCCCCCAAACCGCCCCTTCCTCCAGCCACTTCAGCATAAACGGATCCCGGTAATCCCGTTAGAGAGACAAAGCCTCATTATTCCGCCTTCCCTTTCCGATGAAACCCGAAAGCTGGCACCTTGCAGAAACGGCTTCCCCGGGGCGAAACGGGGCTCGCAACCCGGGGCGGGGGGAGGGAAAGGACGCTCGCAGCCGGGCCCCGCAGGGCTGTCCCCGCGTACCGGGGGCTCCGCGGCCTCGCCCGGCGCTGCCCACCCGGGCGCGGGCAGCACGTGGGCATTTGCATAACGCTGCGTCCCAGCCAATGGGGGCGGCCCGGGAGCCCCCGCCCCGCCCCTCCCCGCGCAGCCTGCGCGCTGCCGGAGACCCGCTGTATGTAAATGCATAAAGTATCGATTTTATTTTTCGTGCAGGTTTTAAATGTGCGATGATCTTACTAAATTGTTAAAAAAAAAAAAAAAAAAAAAAAAAAAAAAAATCTGCCCCCGATTGATGTTGATGTATGAACATCAATTCAAAATAACATAAATTACCGCGGCCGGCGCAAATTAAATTTTACTGTCCAAATTATAACTCACTCCAGGGCGTTTAGAGAATTATCAGGTAGATAAATACTCAGAGCCGCCTTCATTTCTTCCTTTTCTGATTTCCTGCAGACAACAACCGGCAGGCAGTGCAGGGGATGGAGCCTGCTTATTTTAGGCCTCGCGGTCTCGCCTAGCACTTTATCTTGAGTATTTGCCCCTTCCAGCCATCCCTGGGGGATTCCTACCTCCCAGATTACAGAAGCTCCGACAAATAGAGGAAAAATTGGTAGTTACATGGAAGCAGGATTGAGGTCTTGACACTTCCTGGGCTGTCTCTTGAAATGTAAGCAGAACTGCTAATTGCAAAGCTGACCTCTTCCAGCCTCCATTTTATTCATCCTATCTCCCTTCTCTTCTCTGTTCTCTTTTCCTTTGTCTGTCCCACTCTCTCTCTCTCCTCTCTATCACTGAATATTTATCTGTTTCACCGTTTCTCTGTTAGTCTTCCCTCCCTCCTCCCGCTTTCACTGACATTTGGAAGGGCTTTGAAAGGGCGCCAAAAAAAAAAAAATACAATTAAAAGAAAAAGTACATCACTTGTGCAGCCTGCCGGGATATAAGGGTGAATTTATTTCAGGTTATTTTCGTGTGTGTGTGAGAGAGAGAGGAAACAAGAGGGGATAAAGAAGGAAAAAAAACCCGACTCGTCCTGTTCAGGAAAAATAATCTGCTTCGAGCCATTTATTGTTAGAACCGCGTCTGCCCGCCGGCCCCGGACGGGCTGCCCGCAGATCGGGAGGGAGGGCAGCGGCCAGGGGAAACGCGGCAAAGACACCTTTCGGGAACAGACGAGAGGGGTATAAGGGACCCCAAGGCTCCTTAGGATTTGCTGCAGGGGGTGGCCGCTTTGCTGAGATGACACCTCTGAGCGAGCTCGTCCCGAAGGGCCCCTCCGTGGCGGTTCCCCGAGCTGGTGTTAGCGGGGAAGGGGCCGTGGGAGACCCGCGTTCAGGCGAGGGCTGGCCCGTTCCTCCAAAGCTGCTCGATCTTTGCCTGCGACCTGACTGGTATTTTTCGTAGCTGCACCTCCTTTCCTCCTCTCCTCTTATCCTTTCTCCCTCCCGATGTGAATCCCGGCTAAGCTGAAGCCTTGAGAAGTCGGCGAGAAATTCTCGCCAAATTAACTGTAAAGAAATCGATAGAGTAATCAGAGCGTTTTCCACATTAAATATGAAATCTAATGACGCCGTTTGCACCTCTCGCCCGCCGCCGCCCCCGCACTCTCCGGGAAGGTCGGGGCCGCCCCGGCCCCTGTGGCCTCATTAGGGGCTGTTTAATATTTAGCCGGCGGGGACTTTGCATAAACGCATTTGCATCAGGGAGGCGGAGGGCATCGACCGGGGCCTTCACTGGCGACACTCCGAGCGCGCCCGGGGCCCGGGGGACAGACCCTGCCCCTCCCGACCCTGCGGGGACGGCCCGAGCCTGGCACCGCGCACCGTGAGTGGTGACAGCGGCAGCTCCGCCGCTGCCGGCGCGGTGCTTGGGCCGAAGCAAGGTGCACCGTCCCGGTGAGATCGGAGGGCAGGAGAACAGTCCCCGTGCTGTCCCTGGCGCTGTCGTGCCCGCCGCCACAGCGCCCGGTGCGCACTCGGGGGAGTCTGGGACGCACTTGTTTGCCGGCCGTGTCCTTCGGCGGGATTGATTTACAGCCGCGTTTGCCCTTCGTTAATGTTTGCCCAGCGGGAGGAGGAGGAGTGGGGCCGAGCGAGCCGCGTTCCTCCGCACTGGGCCGGGCCCGCCCCGAGCCCTTCCCCGCGCAGCCCCCGCCCCCGTAGCGCGGCTCGGCCCCTGCTTGTTCGTTCGTTCGTGCGTTCGTTTGTTTGTTTGTTTGTTTTAATTACCCGCCGCGTGGTGGGGCGGCACCGGGGGGCCGTGTCCCGCTCCCACCCTCGCTGCCGTTTGGATGAAACAGGCTCAAGGCAGGGCCGCTCCCGCCCGTGGGCACCGCCGAGGCCGCCCCAGGGGCCACACAGCCGAGCTGTGGGCGCGATGCCCGCCCCGACCGGCCGGGGCCACCGCGTCCCCCGCAGTCCTCGCTCGTCGCCCCTCGGTTCCCGGGGCCTCTGCGCCATCTACTGACCGCCGGCGGGCGGGAGCGGCCCCGCCGGACCGGGCACCCCTCCTGCACCGGGCGGCGGCGGTGGCTCCCCGGGCCGGGAGGCAATGGGGTCGGGGAGCGCTGCGGACGGAGGGACCGCTGCTGGCTGCGTCCGCGGGTTCCCCGGGAGTGTGGCCCAGCCTGCCTTCAGCACCGCGGACAGCGATCTCTGGTACGGACCGGCCGCGCTCCGGACCGGCCCCGCCTCCGCCCCGGCGGTCCCGCTCCCGGGCGAGCCTCGGGCGGGCCGGGGCCAGGCCGGCCCCCGTTCCCTTCCCCGTTCCCGTACATGGACTGGGCCGCCCGCAGCCCGGGCGCAGGTGCTTGGTGAGCTGCCCCGCGGCTGCGGGCCCCGATGGGGAGCATCGATTGTACGCAGAGGCAGCCGGCAATTAGTGCCGCGGGGCGCGGCGGGCTCAGCAGGCGGGCTCGAGGGGATCTGCTTGGGGATGGGTCCCTTCGAACGGTGGCCAGAGGAGAAGCGAGCTCCTCCCAGCACGGTAGTTTGCAAGACAGAGGGGTCGGGATGCCCCAGGAGGAGAGGAGGGATGCGTGGCGCAAGGACTGTGCCCACCGCAGGTACCACCGGTGGGGATCACGGGCGCTGCCAGTGCTGCAGCTGGGTGCTGGCGTGTGCACTCTGCATTTTACACAGCCAGAAAGGAGCGCGGTGGTCGGATTGAAACAAAATCATCTGGAAACGTGCGGGCCAGGTGTGCGTCTGGGTTCACCTGTACCGGCACTAAACCACAGGTTCTGCTTTGCCTCAGGCAGCCTTCACCTGTCTGTGTAGCCAAAGGGTTCGCATAAGCTTCACACAAGGGACAAGTTAGTTTGGAGGGAGTCCTAAGGTGGTTGAAGCGCAGGAGCTGTTGCTGATGTGCTGGTGACTTTCACCTGAAGACTACAGGGGAGTTTTTCCTGAGGACTGAGCAGGACCCAGCATGGCAGTGTGTCGGGTGCTTCCATGATCAAATTGATAAATGTTGATTCTCGTTTCAAACATAAATCTATCTGGATTAATCATACACGGGCAGAGATGTGACCGATGCTTGCAGACTCTCTTTGGGAACGCAGCTGACTCGAGCCGTTTTGCTTAAGAAGAAGTCAGTTTTATGATGCTGAAAGATTAATATATAGCAACAATTTATTAGCTCAACAGTAGCTTTCATTTTTTTCCCATTTTAGGGCGATAGGAAGTCTCAGTGGTGACATTTTCTGTACAGCCTAAACGGCAATTAAAGCGCGATGGATGGATGCTGTTCCGCTGGTGTCCGCGGCAGCACCGCGAGCTGATGCGGGGTGCGGAGTGGGGCTCTGGCGTGTACGGGTGCTGACTGGTGGAACTAGAAATGCTGCTGCTTCAGATAGCGGAAAATATTAAATCAGTTGGCACAGAGCGCTCTTCCTTAGTGCTCGGGTGCAGAAGCTGCTGAAGTGAGCCCGCGCTCAGATTTTGGATATTTTTTGGGATACAGAAGAATGCACACGTTGTCGCACGCATTACAAACCCGTCGGTAAGAAGAGACCCACAGGTGGTGCAGTTAATGCGGGCGGGTTTTTTGCAGCCCCCTTTCCAACCCCTCTCTTGCACAGGCTGCCAGACGGCTGCTCTGATACCCCCCAAAATGGAGGAACTCCTCTATGTCATCCCTGACACATTTATCTCTCACTGGAGACGTATTTCGTTGTCTTGAATATATTGAAACTAACCGAGAACTTAAAAGCGGGGGAAGCGGGAGCCGACAGTCAGGTCCTTAGGAACGGAACCAGGCAAGAAGCCCAGGTTTTTCGGTTTGTTCAACCCTCAGTGTTCCAGCTTTGCAACAGATTTGCAGCCGCTCAGAAGCTCCGTTTTCGGCGCCTGCAGCAGAGCCCCGGGCTGGGACCGCGGGAAGGGACGGAATAACCCGGCTTGACGCCGAGCCCGCGCCCGGGCGCCTCGGAGGCCCGCGGGCGAATTCTGTCCCACGGCTCGGAGCCAGCGTCCGCGCCCGGGTCTGTCCCGCGAAGCCGCGCAGGCGGGAGGTGGGCGGGGCGGGGCTGCGGGGCTGCCCGGGGGAGGTGCGGGGCGGGGCAGCCGCTCCCTGACGGCGCGGGGCGGCGTGAAGCGGCACGGAGAGGGCTGAGGAGCGCAGCGGGCAGGTGCAGGGCGGACGGGGCGGGGCGGGCAGCGTGTTCCAGACTTAGGTGTGCGCTGCGGAGCGGAGTGGAGTGGGGCGGGGCGGGGCGGAGCGGCAGCGCGGCTGCAGAGCGCACGGCGCGGTGCGGAGTGCACGGTGCAGTGTGCACGGCGCAGTGTGATGCAGACCTCACGGCGCGTTGCGGGAGCAAATGGTGCGGAGCCTATAGAGCGGTGCGGAGCGCACAGTGCGATGCGGTACAATGCGGTGCGATGCGGTGCGGTGAGATGAGGTGCGGAGCCCATGGCGCGGTGCGATGCGGTGCACTGCGCAGCCCACGGCGCGGAGGGGAGCGGTGGGGTGCGGAGCAGTGCGGGGCGATGCGGAGCGCGCAGAGCGGTGAGGTGCAGAGCGATGCGGCGCGGAGCGCATGGGACAGAGCGGTGCGGAGCGCAGGGAGCGGTGCGGTGGGATCCGGCGTAGTGCGGTGCGGTGCAGAGCGCACAGCGCGGTGCGAGCCCACTCCCGCGGGCGGCGGGGAGCGGGGGCCATCCAGCGGCCGGGGGCTGCCTGTGCCGCTGCGGCGTGGGGAGGGGGGGGCAGCGGACCCAGCTGACGCGATTAAAATATTGATGTCGTCGCAAAAATCGTTCATTAAGGCAATTTAATCTTTGCTATTAAATGTCCTTTCAATTCATTTGGGGTAATTAAGATGCAGTTTAAGTGATTAAATTCTAATTACTTATGCTAGACAAAGAAATATTTGTCACAGTAATATGGTTAACTAAAGACCCAGCTAAAGAAATTTAACATTTACTTCAAATGATACCGCAGGAAAATCGGGTGCTTTCCCGTGATTGATCCACTTAGCAACATATTCTATAACAGTGATGTCAGCTCGCTGAAGTGGTTACAGATCCATCAACACCAAGTTTGTGTAAACCCCCCAATCCCCCAATGCTGAGTCAGCACTCCTCAGTCAGATTCACTTCATTATTCCAGGGGCAGCAAATTAAGGTCACTCATTTTAATACAGTGCACAGGAGTGAGATGTTTGCCATTCTGGCTCAGCTGGGTTGGCAGGCTGATGTAATTCTGTGAGCTTCCCATGTAGAAACATGTGTTCATCTCTCTTTATGTTATGAAACAAGAGTATTCCCTGGATTTGATGGCAGAGAACTGAGGCACAAATCAAATGATCTCTGAGTGTATGGAAATACCTGCTCTCTTCCTAGGCATAAATACAGCTCACTAGAGAAACAAGTGCAAAATGCTGAATGATGCTGGGGTAAAAAGAAATAATTTAAAGTGGGCTCAGATATTTCAGAATAGACAATAGTGTCTTGAGTGGAAAGGGGAAAGCAATCAGTTGGGGAGCAACCAATGACCTGTGTCACCCATGTGGGCTTTGATCACTAAAAAGGTGGGAAAGGCCTTATCCCATGGTGGGCTGAAGCTTTGGGGAATGCTCTTTGAAGCATCAAAGCTGTCTGCTACCTGCTACAGCAGGGGCACACGGCCACAAGTTGCCCCCATGTGTGGATACTGTCTCGTGCAGCACCTTTCCAGAGGGATTCCATTTCCCAGACACCTTTGAAAGCCCCGGAGCAGTGACAAGAAGGATGAGGCAGTGCAGGGGGCCACCAAATGGTGGCGTATCAGAGTGAATGTGACCCAGCAGCTGCAGTTATTCATTTAGGTCAAACAGATTTGCTTGGATTTAGTTCATGTGGTGACATCTACCCTCATCTACCTGTCATTTTTGTGTCTCCCTGCATACTCCAGAGGTGTTATTCACATGATAAGGATGGAACTTAGCACACTTGATTATGTATTATTGCCATCATGAATTTACCATAAACTTCTGGCTACTTGTTTCCACTGAGCTGTTGTAGCCAGTGTGATTAGGACTATCTTTGGTGGTCAAAATCCTTAAGCAGTTTCAGCCTCCTGTGGAAATACTGGTGCCTTTTCCACCTGAAGGTAGAACCTACTTCAGAACACTATTCTCCATCATACCCTCTAGTTTGTACCAGTAAAGAATTTTCACTCTCTAAAAATGTTATTGGATATTGTGTGATGTTTCAAAACTGGAAGCAGATGATTTAGAGATTCCAGTGTAGACACAGTTCAGGCTGTAGCTGAGTCAAATCTCAGCCTTTATAGACCTGATACAGGAGATGTTAGAAAATACACATTTGGAGAGACTTCTAGAAGGGCCTTTTACATCTTTAAGACAGTCCAGTACACGTGAAGTTTGGAAAACTAAAAAACTAGGCTTTACAAGAGAAGGGAGAAAAGATGATCATCACAAAACTTCTGAGAACTCTCTCAAGTCAGTCTAAAATATGTCTCATTTTCTCTCCCATGGCACATGTAGAAATGCAGGGCTTTTGTCGGGAATTCTTTGAGCTGGACTGCATCATTTCTTGGGGTTTTCCCACTCACAGGGAGGATTACTGCTCTGAACCCACAGTAATGAAGCTGTTGGCTTGTGAACTCCCAATTGCTTTCTAGGAACCTTGCACTGGAGTCTTTGAGAGAAGGATAAAGCAGTTGTTTTTTTCTTCCTACATGTCTGAAGCAAGTATAATGCTCATGAAGACTAAGGGTGAGATAGTCCTCAAAGCTAAACCAGTCAAGTGAGGGTGGTGGTGAAGACCCCAGAGCTCAGTATTGAGTTTACCTTCTGATATGAAGCAACCTGATGTGAAAATGCGCCCTCAGGCAAGACAGAGCTGAGACTACAGTCATGAGAGATCCTCAGTTCTCTGTTCCCCAAAATGAACATTTCAGCTACAAAATGGGTTCCTACAGACTCCTTTTGCCTGTAGTGTCCGACTCAACCATCCAGCCACAGCACTAATTGGTGTCAAACAGCGTGAAATGTGATGGAAATTAGTATGGTGTGAACCTGTTCACAGGGAGCTGAACCAAGACCACTGCGTCATTTCATGCAGGGCACTCGATGGCCATCGAGTAATAATGGCTTGTGGTCAGCAGTGACCTAGGCCAGAGCTGGAAATGTGGCCCCTCACCTCAGGGTGAAAGGTCCTGTATCCCTTGTTGGTGGCCAGCACACGTCTCCTCTCCATGTCAACAGGCTCTGAATTCAGCGTGGCTGGAGACATTATTGTGCGGGTGTCCAGACCTTGCTGATCTGGACCCATTCTGTGTGCAAACAGGGAGGAAAAGGGCTCTCTGGAAGCAGAGACCCACTGTGTGGATTGGCTTCCTTCTCCACAGTGTGAGAAGACTCATGCTAAGGCCCCAGTGGGTCTGTACCCTTCCCTTCCAAAAGCAGCTGTGATGCCATGCTGTGGTGCACTCAGGCAGGCACACTCCCCTCCTGCTGTGCTGCATCCCTGCTCCTCTTCCAGCCACCTTGTACAGGCAAAAACCCATCCATGACCATTGTGTGTGCCTGTCCTGGAGCTGCCAGAACTGCTGCAGGCAGCTGGTAAGCACTGTGACCCCCGGAGTGCCTGTCGGTGTGCTTGTAAGGGCACAGCTCTGCCAGTGCCAGGTCTGGAGCCACTCAAATCCACCTTCTTCCTCAGTGTCTGCACAGTCAGTGATGGCACTGTGGTGGGCCATGAGCTGAGCAATGCCTCTCACAGGGAGAGTTGCCCTCTACCATCAGAACTAGCCAAGGGCTTGGGGCAGGGTTTGCCCAAGTAGAATTTCCTTTTGTTGTTCCCCCTGCTACAGTTCCAGTTTTTCAGAAAAGCAGCCAGCAGAACTTGTGGTGATAGTTTATTACATGCCCAAACCAAAGCAGCAGATATCAGTTTTATTAAGAGTATTACCAGTTTCATTCTTTGCTTCTGGTTTTCAGGAAGGAAAATTTGTGTTTGCCAGAAACAGCGAGGCACACGTGTACACACCAAGTGCTCCTGAGAATTGATTTATGGTAATCAGGGGGTTTGCCTCAGATTTTAAAAAGAAATCCACCCTCTAGGGATGAAAGACTAGATCAAGTGTCAGGGTTAACACCTGAGCTTACTGCAATCTTGACTTTTAGACTGACTGAACAGTGTTGTTCACCTCACAGGTGGGCAAAATATCCCCTTCACTGTCTCAACCTAAGGATGCAAATAGTGCATTTTCAAAGGGGACACAGTCCTGTTCACAGCTCAGAGCAGGACTGATCCCACTGTGCTGCACACAGCCAGGTGCTGCAGAAGACAATCAGTATACTGCAGAGGTGAGACCACAAATCTGTAGCAGGCACAGGCAGCTGGGCCTCAATGAGATGTACAGACCTTACAAGGTTTGGCAAGTTTACTTGACCAAATCCCTCGGGTGACTTAGAAGGAACAAAGGGAGACAAAAATAGATTGATGGACTGTGTCAGGAGAATTGCAAGTGTCAAAAATTTCTGTTGCTCAGGGCAGAGGAAGATGGAAGTGACTGGAAGAGGCCAGAGTTCAGGAGTGGATTTATAAGGCTCCTTCTGGCACTGATAATATTACATTGTCATATCTGCACGTGTGTTGCCAGAGTCAGGGTGACTCTTTCTTTATCCTCTGCTTTGCTTTTTTCCTAACAAGATTGTCTTAAAGGCTTTTTCAAAAGGCATCACATGGAGCATCGCTCAGGCAGGGCAGCCCAGAGACAAAGCAGGGCTTTCTGCAGCAGGGAGCGAGGGCAGCCTGTGAGCAGGTGTTGCTGCGGGAGAGGTGCACCCCTCTGGGGAGCACAGCACCCCACAAAGCACCCGAATTCAGTGTCTGTGCTGGGGGAGGGCTGTTCACAGTGCTCAAGGGCAGGGGCAAGAGAAGGACATCAGCGCCAATTACCGTTATTATTTTCTCCCACATAAAGTAAAACCAAGATGAAGTGTGTGATAAACTGTTGTGAAGACAGGCTCCGGTGCTTTTCCAAAAAAGTGTTTCAGTTGATGTCTGCCCTCAGCAGACACCCTCACTGGCATGAGGGGCCAACCTGGACAGAGCAGGCATAGCTGCAGTGCCTGAGTGTGACCTGGCTCAGGCTGCTGTACACCCTTGCAGTGTGAGCTGGCTGGTCTCTGTGCCTGCTCTGGATACACTCTCACGTTGGAGCAGATTTTATCCCATGGTGTACATTTGTTCTCTGGCAAGCTGGAAGCTACAATTTATTATTAAAATTGATTGGCTCCAGTGCAGGGAAAACGATCGCAAGGAAACCCTATTACGGTTTTTCATTATCGCCATTATTTATTTTTAAGTGCTATTAATATTCCTGAGTCTGGACAAGACAGAAGATGAGAGGTGGTATCTACCTCTGCTGCTCACAACCCAAGGCCTGGCAGTGCTGTCTGCAAGGGTTCTTGGAACAATTGAGCATATTGGAAAGTTTTCGCCCTCAATCTGCCTCTGGCAAATGCTAGTGGGAGTAGAGCTGAAAAGGAAAAGACTTTTGCATTGACTAAAAATGATCCAGATCCCAAAGGTGTTCCCAGTCTCCCCGAGGTGGAAGAGAGCTCTGCAAGCAGTGCTGGGCTCAGCAGGCACCAAGGGGATGGGAGGATCAAGGCTGAGCTGGGCTCAGCTGGAGGTCTCTGCTTGGCAGCCCCAACTTCACCCACTGGGGTGTCGTGTCCGGCGAGGACTGAACCCATTCCATGTGGGTCTCTGAGTCTCAGATAGCAGTAATCATGAGGTCTCTGGTACAACTCAAGTTGATAAACAAGGTATATTATAACTCTTGGGACATTTTCTAAGGAAATAATTGTTCAGGAATAACATATTTCAGGAAATGAGCACAAGTTCAGGAATACAATGTGTTATGCAAGCTAGTTTCACAACAGATGGTTGTTTTTTTGGTTTTCTGTGCTATTTCAGAGAACTCATGTACTAGTTTGTGATTGAAGCCACAGAGGCTCCCCTAGCTAATTGAGCTAGTTTTGTACCTACTGCTGTGACTGTCATTTGGGATGTGATGATTCAGTCTGAGGGATTGCACAGCACTGACTCGGATCACGCTGTTTGTGCCATTAGGATTTTGTGACAAATTATGATCTGGACAGAGTATCTAGGTGGAAGATGTAATTTGTTTAGTCTTTGAAAAAGGAAGGTGTAAACCAGAATGAGCAGAGATTAAACACTAGGCTTGTTAGAAGGGGCAGTCAAAGCTGGAGGCTGTGGCTGTTACAGAGCCAAGCTCCTGCAGCTGCTTTCCCCTGGAATTTCTGATTGTCAAGTTGTTAGAGGTATACAAAAGACTGAGAAGCTTGTGGTATCTTCTTTGCTCCTCATTCTTAAAATTTGTCAGTAAATGACAGGCTATTCTTGCAAAAATATTTTCAACTCTTGATTTGCCAGTGTTCACTTCCAGTGGGGATGCAGATTATTTCAGTAGACACCAATCCCCACTGTGAATTCAGCAGTTTGATTTCAGCAGGGGCTTGCGTGCGTGAGGAAACCTGTTTTTCAGCCCAGAAGCTCCACAGTTTTGGAGGTCAGGATGTAACTTCAAAGCATTCTTCAAAGGTTTTCAGATAAAAATAACTCTTGAAGATATGAGTTTGTCATCCCAGTCTATTTGACTGATGTGTCATTGCTTATGAAAGAATGCGTAGCTGGAATACGTATTGTTAGGGAGCTCTTCAAAAGCTTCTCCTCAGAGGGGGCTGAGCCACTGGTGTCTTGGCCCCTTGGTCTCCTTGGGCCAGCAGAAGGAGCCTTTGCAGCTCCTGGATCCTGCTCTGTGCAGTTCCTATTTCTGAAGTACAAAAGGTGGATGAGTACTTTTACACCTCCCTTGAGCAGTTTTGTTACCCAGAGCAGGCTGGCACTTGGTAACAATAGGATTTATAGGAAGAACCTGTGTAAAGTAATTTGCTGTTTTCATTCCAATAACCTTGGAATAGGTGGAGATACTGCACAAAATTCTTCACGCAATCAGCACTGTTCTCCACAGAAACCAGCATTAGACAAGCACAGAGACAGAACATTCAAATTACCTTCAGAAAGACATCTCTCAGTCATTATTAAAGGACATTGTTAGAGAAAAAAAAGGGGAAACAGGCAACTTCAGACACTTCTGAAAGTGAGACAGAGGAGTCTGTTCTCCCAAGGAAGCCTTTATCTAGCAAAATGCTAACAAGATGAGCTGGCAGACAGTCAAAGGCTGACAGGGGGATCTGGGAGTCTTCCTCACATCCCATCAGATCCTGCCTGGCCGGTGATCTGGGAGGCAGATTTCAAATTGCAAGCAGCCTTCAATAATGTAGAGCCAAGTAACATTCTGAAATGGAAAGGAGGGATGAGAGATGAAATAAGGTGCAATTCTATAAAGAAGATTTACTATACCATTGTTTTTCATGTCAAAATATGTTTATTTTGCTCAGAATACATCTGGCGGTAGTACCCTAGTTTCTCACAGTTCTTTATTCCTTAGTCAGCAAAAAGCTACAGAAATGGATTGAAAGCAACTAATGAAGGTAAAAAATGTGGACAGGGTTGACTTTAGAGTTCAATGAATTTCCACTCCACCTCATAGAGATATTAAATAGTTAAATTCCCAGCACTAGTGGGTGCTTTCAAAATGTAAGCTCTCAGTAATAGAATTTGCTGAGTTTTAACAGACAACAACAAAGGTATTTTCTAACTTTTATTCCTCACATTTTTTTATAATTTATAATGAGTTAGAAAATTCAGTGTCTCACATCTCTTCAAATTTGGAAGCTGACATGAATGGTCCCTTTTCCCTAGTTTGCCCTGTGCCCGTGTGCTCCTCTGCCAGCCCTCTCTAACTGTCCTCCCCTTTCTTGCAGCGTGCAAGAGGAAAGAACAAGAGCATGGGAAGGATAGAGGGAATACACCCAAAAAGCCTCGGTTGGTCTTCACTGATGTCCAGCGTCGAACTCTACATGCAATATTCAAGGAAAATAAGCGTCCGTCCAAAGAATTACAAATCACCATTTCCCAGCAGCTCGGGTTGGAGCTGAGCACCGTCAGCAACTTTTTCATGAATGCACGGAGGAGGAGTCTGGATAAGTGGCAAGACGAGGGCAGCTCCAATTCAGGCAACTCATCTTCTTCATCAAGCACTTGTACCAAAGCATGAAGGAATAACCACGAACTAAACCTCGGTGGAAAAGCTTTAAAAATAAATAAATAAATAATTAAATAAAGACAGACCAGGACCTCAAAATAGCAGGTTTATACTTAGAACTATTTGAAAAAAAAAAATATTTATAAGTCCAAAGAAACCAAAGACTTATTTCACCTGCATTATGACTTTGTTCTAAGACACACACTTTAGTAGGATGACGACTTGTGAAAAAACAGAGGGGAAGAAGAAAAGCGAAACGGAGGGAACGAAACCGAATGCAAAGAGAAGAGAAACAGACCACTGGTCTTACACCTTTGCCCATTATCATCTTCACCGTACTTGGCTGTTTAGTGGTTTGGAGCATAGTGATTTCCTGTCATTGAACGGACATCTCTTTGGATACAGCTCTTCATTTCCACAGCAATCGCCATGAAGGTGTATAGTGTATCTGTACTGCGTACACACCGGTGGTTAGGGACTTAGTCAGGGCTGGTCTTCAGAGAGGGCTGTGCCATGGCACAGCTGACAGAGCGTGGAGTCGTCTGAATTCCTTTGAACGGTAGTGTGATTTTTGCTGTTTCACAGTTTGAACTTAAACCGGTGCAACGCCCGGGAACAAGTTCAAACTAGGCAAAGAAATTTTGAATGGTACCTAAACCAGTGCATTCTCTTTGTTTGTTAAGGAATGTTCAGATAAGAAAAAGGAAAACTATTCCATCCATAAAAAAAAAAAAAATCGACTAGCTACCAAAGAACACATTTAATAATTATATTGCAGGTATTTTATTGCAATGATTTTAATATTCCAAAGCTATTTTTACACAAAATACTATGTAGAGTTATAGGTATAAACTAATCTAACTGTATAACACATAAAACTTGTAATCAAGACTGTTATTTGCAATTAGTAAACCCACATTATCGTTTCTTTCCATGATTGGCAAGAAAGAATGTCACCCGAGGAGATCGCAGCCCCTGGCAGAGCACAGGTACTGAGGATGGGATGCTGCTTCCGTTGAACTCAGTGGAACCTTTTGTCACTGACTTCAACGGGAGCAAAACCAAGGAGCCGCGTGTTCCAGCCGTGTGTGAGGCTGTGGGAGCCG
This sequence comes from Lophotriccus pileatus, assembly GCA_035583135.1. NCBI lineage: Eukaryota > Metazoa > Chordata > Aves > Passeriformes > Tyrannidae > Lophotriccus > Lophotriccus pileatus. The sequence continues at coordinate 12,624,860 of JAWWES010000018.1, read as the reverse complement.
CCGTGCTGCATCCCCGGGCGCTCTCCCAGGCTGGCAGTGCTGGAAGCCCGGCGCAGACCGTGCGCTGTATTTCAATGTGGCTCAGCTCTGCCATCTAGCCTGCGAACAGGAGACCTGAGGCACTCAGTATGCAAAAATGAAACGAACTGAGAGATGCAAAACCACAGGGCTCAGTGTCTGATCAATACTCATTGACATTAGTGAGCTTTTTTTTACCTATTGACTTTACCAGGCAAAGGAATAGTAATAGCTTTGAAGGCTTGTGGTCTTTTCCTATTGAAAACAGTGGTACAACATCAGTTAATGTTGATGGGAAGAGCTCCAAGAGGAGCTCTAGTAGTGCTTTTGGAAGGAGAAATTGTGATCCCTGTGAAGTCAAGAGCAAAATTCCCATGATACCGAGATACAGCCTGATGTTTTGTGGCTTTGTATCTGTGTGTAGCAGGCTGAGCTTTTGTCCCATGCATTCTTTCTTGCTCATCTATTAGTCAGGATAATGCATGAAATAGTTCAAAGTTTGTAGCTGAAAAGCTTTATATGCTCTGTTGCTAACAGACCCATAGGAGAAAAATCATCCTGTTCCTACTCTGATAAAATTAAAAAGCAAAGCGTGGAACATCTGCATATTAAATTTTAGTGTAAGGGGAAAATAGACTTTAAAAACCATGCGTGTGCCTGTTAGATTTCTAACTGGTGTTTCAAATTACTGTAGTAATTATTCTAGGTATATTAAATTCCAAAGTAACCTAATATGCAGTCATAGGCCCAATGCAAGGATTAGAAATAGGTAATCTTAATTACAGCCTTTTTTTTAATTAAAAAAAAAGAAAAAGCCAAATTCAAGGTAAACTAGAATCCAAACACTACCAACTGTAGCAGATACTGGTTTAGGGGATGAAGCCCACTCAAAATACCAGTGACACCAAATCCGAGAACTTTGTAGCACCAGTTACTTCCCATGAGGACAGGGTCTAGTTAAGGTTCAGGGTGTACAGGTAATATCCACTAAGTTTAGAATACAGACGAAATATCTCTTTATTAAAATAAAGTAAAATAAACCCAAGATTTTTGGCATTGAATATTTCTCCATATTTCAATATGTTAAACCCACTTTAAGATTGACAAAGCAATTGTCTAGGAAAACAGAATCTGATCTGGGAGTTTTTTGAGTCTCTAGCTTACCTTAAATTTTAGCAAGCTTTCTTTTGAAGTGTTCCATCCCCACGGAGACATTGACATGGGAACATTAGTAAGCTCACACATAAAGTACCTTATGAATGCAGTCTCACTAGTGTAAGGTTAATAAAGGACAGTGATAACTAACGGTTTAGTTTTTTCCAGCAAACGCTGCTTTGTAGCGTACCTATTGTTTAGAAAAGAAAGCCTTATTTATTTAAAACTTGAGAATTTAAAAATGCAGGGAAATTCAAAGTACATTGCCGCATTTTTTAGTATTTTCTTTGTATTGTCTTTATAGACTACTTGCTGAAACCAAAGAGAACTTTCATACCAGCATTAAATTTGCACCCAATATGCAATTTCAGGATCTCTGATACACACACATGCAAGCCCCTAAGTAGGACTGTGTATATGTACATGCACACACGTTTCTGTGGGGTGTATGTATGTATACATGTGCACACACATGTCCACACACACTACAACTGATGCACAAGTTATAGATTTTAAGTGTTTTGGGTTTTTTTACGTGTCTGTTTAAGTATATATAAACCTTTTGGTTTTCTATAAGCCATTAGGAACAAACCACTCTTCCCATAAGCAATATGCGCCTCATACTCTGAATAGGCAAAGAACACACTTTTCTTTGACTCCTTTCAAAACATGAAGCAAATAACTATGGAACTGCTCATTCTACCTGTAAAGCTGTGTTACCTCTGAGCAGACTGCCCAGCTGCACCGACTGAAGCATGCACAGGTTACCTGGTGCTCCCTGGCTCCAAGTGGTGCCGTTACTCAACAGGGCACCCTTGAAGGGGAGCTTCTCCTAATGCTGCGTTTAACGTTACACAGGAAACCTGTCTCTGTCCTATTAGTGTCAGTCTTTTGGTTCATTTCATTCCTGACTAAATGGAAATCAGTTTCAAATGCAACAAAAAGCATCTAAAACTCTGCCAGGAAGGGTTAGGAGAGGGAGCAGAACCTGAAACAGTTTGGGAGCATCAGGAGATGGGTCTTCAGTCAAAGGTGACCCCACGGGCAGGAGGGCATTAGGAACATGCATTCAGCTCACAGGCTGCATCCAAAACTGACCGCAGTGAGCCACAAGGGGAGGCTGACCAAGAGGTGATCTGCCTGCATCCATTCCCATTGTAAATGGCATTATTAGATTTTCAGAAAAACAAAAAAAAAAAACCAAAACCAAAAAAAAACCCCACCAAAAACCAAACAAAAAGGTTCCCATTCAGACCGACCCACACCACTCCATTAGCCCTGCATGGCTTCCCAGGGCCGCAGCCTCCTCTCCTTACTCAGGTAAAGCAAACCCAACCAGAGCGAGCCAGCCAGCAACGGGGCTTTCGCTTGAGAAGTTTCTCCTGCACAGCCAGTGCCAGGAGCAAATTCCCAAGCAGCTGAGTGGCCAGGGGTGCCCTGGCACGAGACCAGCCCCAGGGCTGCCCATGGGCACTGTTCTTCTCCTGAAATATCGGGATAAGGACGTGGTGGTGGTGGTGGGCGCTGCCCCAGGGGCTGCTGCTGCCCAGAGGGCTTGGAAACACTGCTGAGCTTATACCAAAGAGTCTTAGGACACCTCTCCTCACCTGAGTTGTAAACAAGACATTTTTACCCCAAAAAACAGTCCTTCTTTCTACTACTCTTCCTCCAATCCTCCTCCTCTTCCTCCTCCTTTGTACATAGGGATGAAAACTATGCATTTAGCAAACAAAGAGAAAGCACTTACCCTTTTCTATCTCACTGCGTTTGGGTGCATTCAAAGGCCCAGGGGCTAATTTTGAGACTTTGCTTAGCCTCCTGGTTTATTATTGTGGTGTGGTTAGCTTTACAATACATTTGGTAACTATTTGCTAAAGACAAAGAAGCAAAAGGTAAGGAATAGCTACTTCCACGTGTTAAAAAAAAAAAAAAGAAAAAAAAAAGAAAAAAAAGTGTGTAAAGATCTACTATTTATAGTGTGAACCAAAGACGCTACCTCACTCGATTTCCATTGGTGATTTTAATCACATTGATGATACCAAAGAATACCAAAGATTTTTCATGCACGGCCTTGGTCTGGAAAGGGAACTCATCCTCCTTCTTGCCCCCATTCCCCTGATCCCCCTTCCCAACCTTCACTCAGTGTGTAACCTTGTCTTCATTCTTAGTGGTAATGCTAATAACCTTACGAATACATCTCTTGCTACAACTGCTACTACTGACGATAAGGATAATAATAATAATAATAATAATAAAGCTCTAGGCAAACATGTTGCAAACTTTGTAAACTCATAGGACGAGTGCCTTGCTTGAACCAAAGTGTTAAACCGCTGTTGACCTCTTTATCTCTCACCTTATACTCTTTGAATACCTCAGCCTGTTAGAAAGGCCACTAATGAAAAAAAGGAATAATTCTTCACCGTGGTGCTTTTTGCCGTGCAACCATGCAATGAAACTTTCTTTGATACCAAAGGAAAATGTTTTTTTCCACTTTCTTGCTGACAAACCAAAGGTTCCCTCTTCTTTCCCCCAAAGCAGCTTGAGTCCCTCAGCCCAGACAGGCCGTGCATCGCTTTTACCAATTCCTCCAAATACCTCATAGTAATAAATCTTTAGGGTTATGTTGTATAGAGAGTCTATGTGATAAGGCAGAACTTACTAGTTTGATAATTGTTAAGGTTACTTAAAAAAAAGCTTTATAATTATTTATTTTGTAGGGGTTGTTTTGTTTGTATATTCCTTTTATATTGTTTGGTTTGGGTTTGGGTTTCTTCTTTTTTCCTTTTTTTTTGGCAGAACTTCTCTGTTATACTCAAGGAAGATCTTATTCCTGGGAATGTTTCAAAGTGGGTAAAGATCGCTGTTTGCAGTGAATGCAAGAAAGGGAAACATGGCTTTGATTACTTTTGTTTCAACTAGGATGCTTTGTGTTTGCTAGTTGATGTTCTTTTCACAGGGTAAAAAAAAAAATATTCTCTGCTGTGATAAATGGTTCCTATTTTTTCTCTATAATGTGCTGTGACTTTTAATTTAATTACATTTTGTATACACTTATTTAATCACTGCTTTAATTTATGACTATGTAGTTTAAAAAAAAAATTGTATATAGTAGATTCAAAATTGGCCAAAGCTTTATGTTACAATCTTTTCATTCTTGATGCCGAGATGAACTGAAGGAGAGTGCTTCTCTTGACTGCAGGGTGTATCTTCAGCCTTGTCTTGGCATGCACTTCCACCTGTGTTACAAACACTGCCAGGTTACCCCCTCCAGGCCTCCCTTCCCCCCAACTTGTACATGCCAAAATGAGTGTTTCAAGGTAGTACTTTCGTCACTTAGAAAGCAGAAAGGCATTATTAGTGTGTTTTTCCTTTAATTTATTTGTCTTTTTTCTAGAAAGGTTGCTTTGTGGGTGAGACCCACACATCCAAAGAATTTAAAAGTCGTTTAATGTTTAAAAAGCACTGGCATTTGTGAGAGATTTTGCTGAGTTTTTGTTTTCCTTCGCCATTCGCACGGGTAGCGCGAGCAAGCGGCGGGCGCAGGCCTTGGGAGAAAAGCTGACCTGACTCTGGAATCCTTGCTCACGGGAAGGCCTTTGCAGCGGGCGATGGGATGGCGCGGGCTTGGAGAGCTCTCCAGGGCTGGGGCCACCCGTGGGTCCCCTGCTCTCTAGCCAGGGCCCGCAGGGGACGGGACGGGGTCCGTGGGGCACAGCTGAGTCCCCCAAGAAGCTGCAGCTTCATCCAGGTAGAACTGTGGTGCCTCGGGTGCAGGTGAGCACAGGGGGACCTGTGCTGTGTCCCTCCCAGGGGCCCAGGCACAGCCCTGCCCCGGTACCCCCACAGCTCGAGGGGCGACAAGGCGGTTTTGAGTCGAAAAGCAAAAAGAAAAGGGTAATGACAATGATAATTCTGCAAAGCTGATGATGGCATCATGGCACAGAGAATAGGATGCCACTCGCCTGTGTTTTGTTTTGCATAAAGAATAGGTTCTGTTTCAGCTGAGTGTGTACTGACACAGTTTGTGATGGCTGTAAATATTTCCTTTCCCATGCATTAGGTGAGCCCCAAGCGTACCTCATTTTCCTTTGAGGGGATAGTGAAGGGATCGAGGGAGGGAAGGACAAGGGCAGGGTCTGAGCTTTTGGTCAGAAGTTACACTTTCTAGATGCATTTTTTATACTTCAAGTATTGAAATGGGGCAATAAAGACGCTCTGAAATGCAGGATCATTAAATGGTCTGTTGTTGTGCATTGGCTTAGTATCTGCTTTTAATACAGGAGCTAATGCTGTGCAATGAGTTATGCTTCATGTGGAGGGGGAGGCAAAGTATTAGTCTGTGAATCCAGCATGAGCCATCGAGCCCTGGACAAACTGTGCTTAGGGAGCCGCGGTTTCCTGTCCTGTTCCGGTAGTTTGGTATTTCACGGAATGTTCTGCATTTACTGCATTTACTGCATCCTCACTGTGGGGCCGCGTTAGTTTTGCAGCCTGAACTGAACAACAGGGAATGTAGGGTACAGCCTTGTCTTTGACTCGCTCGGGTCTGCGCACCCCCGCCCGCAGCCCCGGACCCCCGGGACCCCCCGGACCCCTCCCCCGGCTCCCGCCGCAGAGGGGGCGACAGAGACAATCACAGGTCCCAGCTCCGTAGGGGTAGGAAATCTTCCCAGAGCAAGCGGGAGTTCTTCCAGAGCAACGGAACAAAACCAAAAAAAAAAAAAAAAAAAAAAAAAAAAAAAAAAAAAAGGAAAAAAAAAAAAAAACAAAGAAAGGAAAAAAACCACAACGAAAACAAAGCGAAGATTTTGCTAAAGCCCTTTGCTGCCATCTTTAGTTCGCCCATTAGGAAGCAGCAGTAGTTTATACGTTGCATCTGCATTTCAGACTAAGTGATTATTGTACCTAATTACAGTTGATTGCTGATATTTCCTCACTCTCTCTCTTAGTCAAGCGCTTCTTCTGTATTTTTGTGTGTAGCGATGACAAGTGCAGTGCGCTAGGCATTGCCCTGGGTTGGGTATGAGTATCTCCTGTACTGCGTTAAGATTTCCTTAAGTTCCTTTTTTTAAGCTTTGCTACTGTTCTCACTTTATGCCGTGCAATATCATCTGCTGTGTTTGCTAAGCGAAAAGAAAAAAAAAAAAAAAAAAAAGAGAAAAAGGAAAAAAAAAAGAGAAAAAAGCAAGTGATGATGTCATCATGCTTTTCAGTGTTACAATGTTTCAGCGTTACAATGTTTCAGCGTTTATGTAGTCACAAAAATGTAGTAAATAAAAGGTTGGATTTTCCAGCACTTTAAATTTAGACATTTCTTTGCCTTCTTTTGTTTATCCGTGTGCAGCCACCAGGCACGGGGCTGAGACAAGGGCAGCCCCAGCTCTCCCATGGGACGGGCAGCATTCGGTGGAGTCATGGGAGGGACATCCATGGAGGGGGAACCCTAAAGGGCTTTTCAGGCTTCACAGCACTGTGTCTTCTTCTATCCATCTGTGCTGAGGTCTGCAGCCCCCAGCAAGCACCCCCTGTCCGCCTGTGCCCCCAGCCCGTCCCATCCCAGCATGGTGGGCTCTGGGGAGACGAGCACCAAGTGTCTGAGGGGCGAGCACAGTTCGTACCAGATACATTTCTCTAATTGAGGAAATAAAAACATTAAGAAAATAGGTGAAGCAAATAATTTTGGTTTCCTTTATATCATCTAAGGGTATGGATGTCACCAAACTAATTCACAGAGGTGTTTCCTTCTGTGTGATGGAGTCCACCCCAGGCCCACAGGATCAATATTTAATTGTTTAAAGGGATATTGTATTCCTTTCCTGTCACTGTTGTTAATGCCTCCACGCTCTGTAATCCCACGGGGTCTTTTCCTGGGGATCTGATCAGAGAGATTACCCATCACTCGGGAGTGGTGGGAGGAGAGTCCCGGCCATAAAAGATTCAGCAATGCATTGAACCATTTTCTCTCTATCTCCTAATGAAGTGATGAAGCGTGTGCCACAAAATTTAACAGGGTTTTGTAGCAAATCAGGTTGCACTGCTGAGAGGAGGATTAAACCTTCATCTTTGTCCCATAAATCATGGCATCAGCTACATTTATTCTGATGGATGGTCTGGACTCTGCTGACAATATTTTATCTCTGGAAGTGCCTGCAGCCTGTGCCCTGATGTGCAATTTCTTTTTACTGTTAAGCTGAGAGAGGCAGTGAACACACCCCTTTGGAGGGCTCCCCTCGGGCTTGGTGTCCCAAGACAATGCCAGAAGCCAAGGCGTCACCAGGAACCCATGGCCAGGGCAAGAACAAAGGCACCAGGAACCCATGTCCTTGGGCACCCCTTGTCACCCAGCCTGTGCTGTAGGAACAGGCCAGTTGCAGGCAGGGACAGCTGGAATGACCCTGATGCACAGTTTCCCAGTTACTTCATCATATTAGGACTTTATTTTTATATTTGAGATACATTTAACCCTGGTGTGTGCACCATTTATGTCAGCATGTGCAGGGGAGCCAGCTGAGCTTACCACAGGTGCCCACAACCCAAACACCAAAGTGAGCATCACAAACCTCATTTCCTGAGCACTGGCAGAAAGCAAGGAACACAGACAGTGGAGCAAAGCAGAGGAAACCAGCTCCCCAGAACTGGGAGAGGATTTGCTCTTGCTGCAGTTGTACCCAGACCTGCCCAAGGACAAAGACAACAACAGGAGCTGGGTGCTGCTTTCACCCACCATGGCATGAGGCCACCCTTGGTGGCAGCACTGGCAGCACAGGTGGTGCAGCAGCTGCAGCCCATTTGTATGTGAAAGTCCCAGGGCCATAAAGGCTGTCTGAGCTGGGCCCTGCTTCCTAACTGGAGGAGCTGTGCATGGTAAGGGGGCTGGGTATGTTTGGGGTGAAATACAGGCTGATCTGTGCTCAGATCTGAGCTCCTTAGGGTTTTGTGTTTAGGTGTGGGTGGCTCAGGTGTCCTGTGTGGGATGGGGCAGTGCTGCTGTCAATGTTATAAATTACCAATAAGCACTAAAAGCCTAAAGCAGGGTCATGGAGGGGAGGTGGGTAATGAGGCAGGGCACAGAGCTGGAAGGATGTGCTGCCTGCAGGGCTGGGGCCTGCAGAAGGGCATGTCTCTGTGGCAGGGTTAGGGAGGTCCCCAGCAGGCATGGAGGGGTGCTGTGGTGGGGCTGCCTGAAATCTGAGACAGTATCTGGATGAATCCTGAGAAATCTTCTTCCTTTTGGGGCACAGCTTGGGGAAGAGGGAGCTGTGCACTGCCTGGCCCCTGTGCTGGGGCTGTGGGGCCATTTTTCTCCCTGGGTGACAATTGCTGCTTGGATGGGGATGGCAGTATCACACCCACACATCTGGGAGCCAGCACAGTTATTTATGTATAGGAAAAAGCCCTTTGTTAAAAATGGTCTATTCATCAAGCAAAATAATTTCCTGCCCAAGGGAGGTGCCCAGAATTTGAGTCTCAGTTATGCTTTTGGTACTAATTATTGCTTAAGTTTAGAGATGATTGGGAGGGACAATTAATCCTTGTTATCAGGTTTATTAGGGAGAAGTACCACAATGCAAAGTATAGACACTTAATGTAAGTGAATCCATAGTGGCTGCTAATACATAAACCATGCAGAGCTCAGAACATCTACTGAAAATGGTTGGCAGTGGGAAGAGTACCAAGTAGTGCCATTGCCACCTGCCCACCCAGCCCATGTGCTCTGCCCTGAGTACCCAGCTGTCCCCTCTGTCACGCAAACAGACTTCTGATCTGATTGAGGGTGGCTACACTTTTGTTTTGGTAGCCTTGTGAGCAAAGCACAACCCCAAACTTGACAGCTGTCTCCCTGAGACAACACTGCTCAGCCAAGGTCTGTCTGCAGGACTGCTTGGCAGGGCTGCTGTGGTACAAATGGCGTGGTTAACAAGTCCCTTCCCCTTCTTTCCCCAACAAGGGTATGAAGATTTTCCGCTGTTTGAAAGTGGAAGCAGGCTTTAAACTGGTGCTGGCAGCCAGGCTGTGTCACTTTGTGAACGTGGTCAAAGCTTTTACACCCCTGGTGTCACCTGAAGGTCTGGGGGCCTGGCACTCTGGTTGTTGTCCCAAAGAACAGGTGCTTAAGCTTTTCTCCTCCAGGACAAGCACAGTGGTTTGAACAGGATGCTTTGCATGTGGCAGGCACAAAGCCCTGCGTTTCAGTGTGGTGTGACTCTCCCCTGCTGTGTTTGGCACAACAGGAGTGGGTAGACAAAGAATCTTACTACGAGATTCTCTTGGTGGAGGATACTTCCAAACCTTACCAGCGGTGTGAGGGCACTGTGAGGCAAAAGGAAGGTGTGTGGCCATGGCAGGAGGCTGCCTGAGGCCCCTGCTCTGCAGCAGCGAGACAGTCCTGCAAGGGGCCACCAGCAGGCAGGCAGCAGTGGCCTCTCCCCTGCAGTGTGTGCTGCCTGGGGTGACCTAGCCACAGATGCAATTGTGTTCATCACAAATATCCCTGGTGATGCAGGGACAAGGTGAGTGAATTACTCAAATTACTTGAATCTCCCCAGTGGTGCATGGAGATTCAATCTCGGTGTGGCATTAAATCAAGTCAGTGACATAGATCAAAGGATACTGCTTTAATCACCTCGTTAGGCCACAGACATCATTAGTTACTCATTATGATGTGTTGATGCCGGCATTCTCTGTAACACAGTTATGTACACTCGCTATCAGACATTTTTCTCATCAAACGGGATGTCAATACTTTAACATCTTAATGAGTTACAGTCAATATCCATTGCAATAAAGCTCGTGTTTTCTCATGATTTCATCTACCCTTAGGGTTTTGATTAAAATGGCTGCTTTTTTCCAGGTAATTGATTGAGGAATTAGGGAAATTCCATGTAGGAACAAGCACATGCTGCTACGCAGACTCTGAAAACCTTCGGTTGTCTCCAAGTGCTTTAGAGATTACAAGGGAGTTTGCAATTTTAATATGGATTTTAGATACTGTTGCTTAATTCTTCTTTCCCAATCATTTGTAAAACAGATTTAGTATCAAATAAAGTAATTAAAATATCTAAGAGTGTATTGGAAAAATGTTACAAGCAAATCATTGGTTTGCAAAGGTCTAAGAATGAGAACAAGCGCTGCTGTCAGGTAAGCACCAGTTCGGATGAACATGCACAATAGGAAGGCTTTCTGATTTACTGTGTTGGCAAAACATTAAATCATTTGAAGGAACAAAAAGCAGGCAGAACAGGCTGCAGTGTTATTTCAGGCTCAGGTTTAACAAGGGTAAGTTTGCAGAAGTCCCCAGTTTTTCAAGCTGAAGTAAAATATCATCTGTTTAGGTAAAGCAGATTTTTTTTGCCAAGTGAACTGTGAAGGAGTTTGCCAGTGTACTGGGAGAGAGGAGTCGTGAAGGTTCCCCAGCTTGCTGACCATATCCTAATTTCATCTGAGAAAAATATTCGTACATCACCGAGGAAAAGAAATTAAATATGAAAAGGAGGATGCTGCAGTAGCAGCCAGCCAGCAGAACAGACTCGGTGCCCCACGGCTGTCTCCTTCCCAGGTGACATGAGTGGACACCACACAGGGCTGTGCCCACAAGTGGTTTCCACGTCATGCAGCTGCTGAGGCTGGTTCTCCCTGCTGGTGCCTCGGGCAGGGGCATTGCTCTGCCTGCAGCCCACAGCCATCCTGCTCACTGCAACCCTCCCACCGCCACCCATCTGGGCAAACCCTGGCTCCACGTAGGTGTGTTACTAAAAATACAATAACTTCAGTAACTCCCCTTTTAAACAAACCTCTGTGAAATTTGACACTTCTTGTAATGACAGATCTAGGGCTGCAGTTTGGGACTGTAAAGCCACATTCAAACTGCTTTTTATTTTGAAACCCTCTCTTATACAGGAAAAGAGAGCAGAGGTTTCCTGGATCTAATTTAAATCCTGGACTGGGTATTTTTTTACTGTTTATGGTAGTGAAAGACTGTGTGGTTGCTGGATTTGTCAGAATAAGACAGAAAATTTGTCATATTCTTAGCAATCACTGAAAATAGAAAATGAGCTGTTATGATTTGCATTGGACAACACCAACCATTTCCACCGCTGAGCTCAGCAGCCCAGAAAGGGCCAACTCCCAGTGGAACCTGGCAATGCTGGGAGTGGGCAGGCACCCTGGGGCACACACAGATGCTCTGCTGGTGAGGGTTTGAGGTGCTTGGGAGAAACCCTTGGCAGATATGTCTGTGCTGCTCTGCACAGCACACACCTGAGCCATGGGGCCCAGGCACTCCTGTTAAAGGGTGGATGTAGAAAGTAAAAGTAAATAGAATTTTGCAGAAAAGCATGGCCCCCAAATAATGCACATGAGGGTTTAATGTCACAATGAAAAGCGTATAGAATCAGCACTCCAAACTTTTGGTTCACCCTCTGGTCATTACACCCTCAGGTATTCTTCAGGAGCTGTGTTGAGAGTCAGGCTTGGGTTGCCTGACATACAAGTGGTTTCTGGTGACCTGTCCCTGTGTCCTTGGAGGATTACATGCTGTGGTAAGGCAGTGTGGAGTTACCAGCATGATTCACTTTGCCAGTTACCCAGCTTGTCTGGATCACTGGAGTCCCAGAGTGAGTAAACGAGACAAGAAATCTGTTTAGACAATATTCTGAATGAAAGCCCAGAGGGAAAATATGGCTGAAAATCTTCCTTTGCACAAGAAGGGAAAGCCATGATCTCTCCTTTCTGTGCAGCCTCAGCCCTGTGCTGTGTGAAGCTGCAAGGAAACTTTGCATGCTCATTTTGAATAGGAACCTGCAGATGAGGAGGTGCAGGTAATGAAGGAGAGAGAAGCAGGAAAGGCAGCAGGGGGAAGGCACAAATATTTAGAGGAGAAATGAGACACTCTGGGGCCTGATTCATGGAGTTAGGCAGAATGACTGCAGAATGAGTTGGGTCTCTGTGCCCACAGAGGAGCTCCTGTGCCAAGCTGTGGATCAGGCCTTTGGCACATGGGAAAAGGTATCCAAGTGCCAGGCTCCTGTCTGCCCCTTGCAGTCAAGCAGGAGATGACTAAATTTAAAGCCATTTCTCAGTGAAGGCAATAAGCATGCTGGGGTGCTGGGAGTTGTGTGGGAGCCAGGCCCCCATTTGGAAGGCAACTAAGTGTTTTCTTCCCAGCCTTACTTCCAAGTTCAATGCCTACTTCTTCCAGAAGGCAAAGGGCTGCACGGAGGAGATGGCTCTGCCAAGCCAGGAGTGCAGCTAGGGCAGCCACCCCTCTGGGAACAGCTCAAGTAAGTGGTGATTCACAAGTGGGAGATGCAAGGGATGGGCTGTAATCACAGCCACAGCTCTGCCAGCAAGTTCAGAAAAGGGGTTGGATGTGCACCAGACATTTTAGCAGCTTCTCTTGCAGAGTACAGCTGGTATGGTCCAAACTGCTCTGATTCAGTTATGGAACATTTTGCAATGAGTTTACATCCCTAATGATGACGTATATTCTATTCAAAGGGTTTTTAAAGACTGTAAAGTACAAGCCTGGCTGAAGAGCAATCCCATGAGGTGCTGGGCTGACCCCAGCCTGTGGTCTGTTCCCAAACCTGTCCTGCTCCACTGAAGTCCTTTTTGGATGCTCACAGGAACAGTTGCCTTCAGATTTATGAGTGCCTGCTCCCAGTTTTATCAGAAGTCTCATGGGCTAGAAGCAGAAAAATGAATACTGTAAATTTCTCTTGGGATGATGGTCTGAGTTGTCATGTTTGTGAAAATCAGAAAAATGTCATGAAAAAATCAGAAAAGCTTCAGAACCAGAAGGCACATAAGACATGCCAAATTCTATCAGCTGCAATTCTCTCTTATTGAAAATCAATGCAGTGAGCTTTTAAAGCTTATTTAATGGTATTAACATTTGGGATTAACAATAGTGTTCTCAGGTTGGTGGAGGTTTCCATTCACCTCTGAGAAATTAGTGGCCAGTGCAAGGCTGACTGTGACACATGAGGCTTTCAACTAACTTTAGTGGGCTTTGCATCAGCTGGGTGTTGGCAGCTTTTTCAGCACCACTCGCTTCTAAAGGAGGCTTACCTAGAGCCATTAGCTCACAAGGAGTGTCATTCACACCTAAGAGAAATTATATGTTCCTTATCTCTTTAATTAGAGTATATATAATGTTAGTAATGATGTACTATCTATATATTAATTTAATAGAGTTGTTTTGGTGTCAGGTTTGCTTATGTAGGGTCATCAGTATGAGGATATGCATCAAAAAGAGATTTAAAATCCCTGAAGAGTTATACAGCCCTGCTTTTTTCAAAGCACTTGACCTTAGAAGTGCTTCAGGTTGCTCCTTTCTTATGTTTACTAATTTTTTACATTGTGCCTCACTTGGCAAACATTAAATTGCAGGAAGTGGTGTGCAATAAGGGACAGAAACAAGGTCACTTTTTTTGGCTGTTAGTGTGGTCACTGGCATGACGAGGAAGAGAGTGACAGCCTCTGAAATGCTGGAGGGGACCCTCAGCCTTCATCTGAGGATGAGCGCCCTCAGTTCAGGAACATGTGCCTGGCTGTCCCTCAGCTGGGATCGCTTCAGCATTTGATCTGTTTTTCTCAAGCTCAGTATTCATTTGGAGCCTGGGGTTGTTCATATATTTTTTGCTGTACCCTCACCATATCTTGAGGCAAATGCTCTCGGGTCCAGGCAGGCACTGCTGAGGCAGTGCAGATCCTTCAGGAGGTGCATCCTCGGCAGGTGGCACTTTGGGGCTGGGACAGCCCCACCTGTGCCAGCAGAATAAAACCCCAGCGTGGGAAGAGGTTTTGAGGCATTTTTAGGATGAGAGCAATGTTAAGCTGGAGGCTGATGCTGGCTGGCTCCAGAAAACCTGTCTGAAAAGCCATCCTTTCTGGGCTCTCCAGGAAGTGTTCCCAGTCTGAGTGTGTAGGAAGGGTGTGCAAAGTGTCCTCTTGCTGCCTGCACTGACACTGCTGGGCACTCCAGAGCGAGCTGCAGTCTGCCACGCCCTGAGAGGAGGCCTGGGCACATGTGTTCAGAACTGCAATACTGTGGTGAGTTCAAGGGCACATCCCGAGGAAGGTCTGACATCCAGTGTCTAATGAGAACCTTCTGGGCACTGCCTGAACTGCAAGGGTGGTGACACTGGTGGTTGCCATGTCCCCTAGTGTGGGAGCCTTGGGATTCCCACACAGGCTCAGAGTGACCTAAATGGATCAGCAGTTATGTCCTTCCCACACAAGCGTAGCTGCTCCTGAGTCTCTGCTCTTCGTAGCCTGGTGCAGTAACAAAAAACCAGGGCTGATTCCAGTCTTCATTAATACACAGCTGCAAACTCTGCATCTCCACAGTCCCACCAGGCTGCCTGCAAATAGCCATTAGACCTTTTGGGAAGTGAGAACAGATGGACCATATATGGTATTTGGGTGTAGATTTACTGCCAGGCTTTTAAGGATTTCAGCCCAGAAGCACTGTGTGGTGGGGCACACAGTGGGTTTGTCACTCCTCAAGGAGATGTTACAGGCCCTCCAGCTGAGTACCAGCCTTAAGGAGACCTTAGATCTCGTTTTCACCTTCAACAGCCAAACTGGAGGAGGAAAGACACCTCTGTCTGATCAGAGGCAAACTAGGCAGACCTGGGAGAACCAGGATTGAAAAGAGACACCGAAAAGCAGTTTTGAGACACAGTGGTCTCCTCTGAGCTGCTATGGGAAGTCAGGGAAGGTCTGTGGTTACATCTGAACAGAGCTGACCTGTGCTTAGTGTCCTGCTCCACGGGGTTTTAACCGGGGTCAGAAACCTGAATCATCAAAAATGTTCACAGACCAGAAGTGCTACTGTGTACTAAAGTGTTGAAGAATTTTGTATCTGTGAGCTTAATCAAATCAGCACAGCCTGGCATTGTGGACACCAAACTGTCCCAGGGTAAAGTGCACTTCTCCACTGCAGCCCACGGACAGGCAGCAATGTCAGAGATCAGTGCTTCATTAGCCCTGCAGACTGGGTTTCCTCCTGGGAAGTCACATCCCAGGACTCATCCAGGCCCAGGCAACAACACACCATAGGTGGGACTTGAAGGGAAAACCAGGAGATTAAAAAAAAGCTCTTGTTGCAAAGTGAGTGATGGGGAACCTGTGTTGTTTTCCCATCTGCAGTCTGAATTGGCAGCATGGCTGTAGCATCTTTCTTAGGCACTATTCCAGCAAAACACTTGAGTATGTGCTTAATTAAATCATGTGAGAAGTTTAAAGGGCTTGAAAGCATGCAGCTAAATGCTTTGCTGGGGACTTAATATTAATGCCTCAGTTTCCCTTCTCCAACATAGGAAAGAAATATTTACTTCCCATACAGAGTGCTGACAAGCTTAATTCAATCTTACTTGTAAAGTGCCTTGAGGGCCTTAGGGAAAAGGTGCTATAAAAATCAGAATATTATTCTACACTCCCTAGCAAGACAGCACTTAGCTTTATATATTGTCCTACTGGTGATGCATCTCCCTCTGGCTGACAGCAGGAGCAATTAATGTATATAAACCAAAAGAGGCTGTTTAGGAGGCTTGTGATCCGTGTAATCTGCTAACACCTGATGACAAATCCAAACCTGAAAAGGTGGAAAAGTCAGAGGTTTTAGGGCATTTTAGAGCAAAAACATGCGTGCATGTGACCTCAGAGCAGTGACAGGAAAAGGGCTGTTTCTCCAGTAATGTATTTTTTATTCCTCATTCTTTTTTATGGCCTTTACTGATCACTTCTCAGTTTCTCTGGTTTTTTGTCTTAGCAAACTGTACTCTGACACTGCTCTCTCATTTCAAATTTTCATCATTGGATTGTGAAGAATCTGCATCTGACCTCAGAGGCAGCCAGAGCTAAGACAAGGCAACTGCTGCCAAGGAGAGGCCACCAAGTGAAGCCAGAATGGGAGAGGTTACAGTAGGGTGGATTTCTTTTTAAAACCCTTTAATTGTTCTTCTGAATTTAAACATGTTGAAAGTACTGTTCAGGACAGAGTATTGGAGGCAACACATATTTTTCCTTAAGGTTCAGTGATATCACTACAGCTAACCACCAGTATTTTATGTATTTTTAACCTCTGCCTTTTAATGCACTGAAATACAAGTATACTGTAATGTCTGCAAAAACAGACACTCGCAAAAGTGAGTGGGAAATGTTGCTCCAAACTGTCTCCCCCAATAAAAACACATGACTGAAAACATAAAGTTCTTCACAGGTAGTTGCTGTGAATCCTCATTTGCTGCCTATATTTCTGAATGACATCTTCTGAGTAAACAATGTTTTTTTCCTATTTTTGTTCTATTTGGTTCTTTCCTATTTTTGTCTTCTTTCAATGACAGCTGACACTTAAACTACCACAAAGGAGACATTGAGAATCATAGATCCTCCTTTGGCTTTTTTTATTTTTACTGTGTGTTTAATTAATTGTAAAATTCTTACAATGAAAACTAGTTTTAACAAATTTCTAGAGTACATGGCAAGGCAATAATAGCAAATCATGAAGAAGTGATTCTTTTTATTATTTATTTGTTTATGAATATGACCATTGGCAACTTTGTCTGTTTGTGTATGTGTTTCTGCTCTGCCTTTCCAGGATACAACCACTTTATGGAAATAGTATTTCCTCTTCCATGCCTTCTGCAAGTGGCACATGATGGAGTCTCATTACTCAACAGAAACTCTATGTGCCATGAAAAATAAATAACTGAACTCAAGTTATTTCAGTAGGTAAATACTGCCTTCCTCACCCCTGTGCATAAAGCAGCCAGTGTTCCACACCTGGCACTGGTCTCTTCTGGGAGTTCAGCCTCCTCAAAATCCCCTGGCATGAAACCTTAATGTGCTGACACACTGTGTGTCACCCCCAGGACTGTCCTGGGGCAAAGGGTGAAGGGTCAGTTGAGATGTGGGTGCCCACCACCTGCTCTGGCTGGTGGGCTGGAGATGAAGGTGGGGGAAGTTTATAAGAAAACCACATGTTTGTACATGTAAATAATACTCCCCGGGCAGATGGAGCTCGTTAGCCCTTAAGGCAACCCATCTAAGAGAAGGACACTCTGAAAACAAACCTACGTCCTGAGGACCTCGCTGCCACCGTCCAAGCTCACTTGGCC
>JAWWES010000018.1:12595684-12607463 GCA_035583135.1 Lophotriccus pileatus | reverse complement strand
AAAAATCCACTGCGCAGGCTCGAAGGCCTTATCTGCATACGCGGGTAAGGACCTTCCCCGGCTCTTCGTTCGCGAAGGCGGGCCATTATTTATTTACATGTAAATATCCTCAGGGACCCTCCTGGACCTCTAACTTCTCTATGTGCTAGGCAGGTGTTCATTCCTGTTTTCCCTCTAGCTCAACAAACACTGGCTTTAGGATAGCTGGCATGGTACAGGGCCTGGGAGTTCCACGCAAATACACTAGAAGGATGAAATGCTGTTAAGCTTCCATTGAAAGAGAGAAGAAATGAATTCCTGCCTACACGGGATTCTCCAGCTCCACAGTTCTGAGGTCAGTGCTGGCAGTGCTGCACTGGCAATTCCTAGAAACTGTTGGTAAGAACAGAATTTGGGGAGCCAGTGAGGACCACCACTGTCTGATCAGAGCTGATCACTCCTGCTCTTGCCGCTTCTTCTCATCTCTAACTTAGTGTGTTTCCCCCTTGTTTTCTTCACCTCTGATTTGCTCATTTTTCTCCTTCTAACTATACTACTGAAAATATATCTTCTCTCACTCTGAAGAAGTATGATGCAATCTTTGAGTTTTTTCTTCAACATATGCTGTAGCTTCTCCACATGATGTGGCAGCTCAAGTGCTGTATTTTATAAATAAATTTCAAGTTACTGCTTTGCTACATAACATGTATGTAAAGAACTGATCAGCACCCAAGTTTGAGTAATGATCAGGCCAACACCTCGATTTGGATGTAATTTCTAGAGCACTCCATCAGAAGTTTCAAATGAAAGCTGATGGAGGGGCAGGGTATGTCAATTATGTTGTGGGTCTCTGACTTGTGTAATAAGTGCAGGCTTAATCTCTGCTAATGCCCGACAAGCATTGTTGAGACTGTTATACAACCACCTGGAACTGCTGCCAGGTAAAGCTTTTGGGTGCCTACTGTGCAGCTGGAGGAGTCTGTTATCAGAAGGGGAAGTCCCCCAGCACAAGGTAGAACCAGTGCTCCTGGTCAGCACTGGAATTCGACAGAGGCAGGAGGCAGGCAGTGGGTACATGGCACAGTGTGAGTGGTGCTGGTGTGGGTTCACTGGTGCCTTGGCAGCACCCTCTGTGCCTGAGCTGCCACAGTGTCCGTGCCAGCCCAGATCCCCTCTGCCCTGTGTGACTGGGTGTGCTTTGGCAATGGATAGCTGTCACCAGGGCAAGTTTCCACTGCTACAGGGACCCGCGTTCCAGATTTTTAAAGGTAAGGGAGGTGAATCCAGAAGGCTGATAACAAAGCAGGGATGAAGATTCCGTGCTACAGTGACCAGAGCCGTGGAGGGCACAGAGAAAAGCAACTGCACATGGTTTGTGTCAGGAAGGTACCCGATGTAAGTAAGAGCAGCCCCAAAGGTGCTGTGGTCTATAGCAGTCTCCTAAGGCAGACCAGAGCCCTGTGAATGGATCCTCTTCCCAGAATCCCCACTCAGTCCCTTTCACAAGCAACATATCTATGTATTTAAAGCAGGGAAATGACTGCAAGTCTTCTGATGTTTCTTTCCTTTGCTGAGGAAAATTATGAAGCATTAAATGTGCAGAGTGTTTGCCTTAGTGAAACAAAGCTGAGGAGTGACTTTAAATGGACCACATATTCCTCACTGGAGCTTTATTGCTGATAGCTGATGGCAGTTTGCTGCCAGCTCTGGACAGTGGAATAAGCAGTCTCAATGATAGCAAACAAACAAGGAAAAACCCCTCCCCTTCCTTAAAACTGGATCAGGGAAATGGACCCTTAGCATGATGGGTTGTGACCAGGGCCCTATTTTTGAAACGTGATCCATGTGTGCAAATCCCACACAGATCAGATGTCAAAACTGCAGTGTTATTTGACATTTCAGTTGAGAAGAAGGACAAATGTGTTCTGTACTCATATTTTCTTTTCTTTCTTTTTTTTTAAGCAGAAACAATTAAATTAACTTTGAAACAAGGCTTTGATTGCTATATCTCTGACGTCAGCTTTAAATTGATGTAATTCTATAGACTGGTGGGATCACTGCTGATTTGCACTGGTGTAAGCAGAAGAACAAATGGGCTCTGTGTTTTCCAGGCAGTGAAGCTACTTATGTTTTGTGTAAAAAAAGAAACTCAGTTAAACAACTTAAAGGGAAACAAATTAACCACGAAACTTAGAAGGAGCCAAAAGCAATATAAGCACAGATACAGCTACAATATTCCAACTGTATTTGCTACTTTGAAAAAAATACAGAGCCTAATTAAGGGAAGATTGACTCTGCCATAAATATGTACACTGAACTCTCTAATTTTCAAGTTTTAATTGACATGCAAAGGTGAGCAATTTAATAACTTTCTGCAATTTTGTTTATTTTTTAGTGTACATACCGTACTTTATTGCCTTTGAGATTCTTGAATGAATGTAAGCTTCCCTTCCTACTCAATTAATGTTATACAACATGAGAATAAATCAACTGTAAGGATTAAAATTATAATTGATGTAGTGAAAGTAGCAAAGAAAGTACTATCCAACATAGCCTGAATTGAAAACCTAGCTCCTTCTGTAGGAAGGGGAGTTGACCTTTCTGTATGGGCCAAGGATTTCACCACTGATGACACTGGGCAGGCATGCAGATAGACATATTATATTTTATATATTTATTTATTTATTACAGAGTGAAGTACAATCAGGCCTTTCAGTATTCATCTTTAACGCTCATTTATTGTTGCTATAATTGCTATCATGCTCTCACTTTCAGAGGATGTCAAACTCCTGAAAAGAGCAATTGTTTTGCTTTAGTTACAGTAAAGCTTACAAACACTACACTTGGGGTGAGTGATATAGGCTTGGCCTGTGTCAAGTGAATTGTGGTGTATGAAGAGAGAGGAGCTGGGCCCAGGACTGATACAACTGACCTTGCCAACAAGTGAGGTGAGCCACAGCATCATTCACTGATTACATCCGATTACAGGACATCAGCTAATGAGTGGAATATTAGGGAACACTTTTTATCTAAAAAAAAAAAAAAAGCCCACAAACATTTGGAACCAGCTAAACTGGAATATGGGTACATTTCATATTTCTGTATTGAGAAAAAACAGTCCTGGGGACTACGTGCAAGCTATTCTATTCAGTGCCATTTCCAGTCAGTCTTTCCTATTAACATGTAGTATATTCCACTAAATGGCCATGAACATATTAGAAAGACTGTGGCTAGTAACTATGCAATTAAAATTTTTAGAACAAGGCCATGGCAGTTTTGCAATAGCTCTGGCATTTGCCTAATAGGCCCCAACTCACTGACTACTTTAGTAAATGATACACAACTTCTCTTGTAAACCTGGCATGGGGTTACATTAAATATTGCCCTGTATTTAACAACGTGCTACTTTCCTGCCCTACTCTCATAGTCTAGTAGGAGT
Organism: Lophotriccus pileatus; assembly: GCA_035583135.1. NCBI lineage: Eukaryota > Metazoa > Chordata > Aves > Passeriformes > Tyrannidae > Lophotriccus > Lophotriccus pileatus. The sequence goes on along the minus strand of JAWWES010000018.1, from coordinate 12,604,045 downwards.
TGTGGCCTTAATGTAGCTTGGGTGGAGCTATAGGCTGGCCTTCTTGTTCCGGCAAGGTAATTGCTTCTCTATATAAATGAATTATCCTTTTCATTTATGGGGCCCATGGAAAGTTGTGTGCAATTTCAATGCACTCCTAGGTGTAGCTGTAGCAATTCTTTACTGTGCTGTGAACATGCTCACTGTGTTGGTTTTGTCCCAGGTGCAGCAGCTGTGCTTGCAGGGTGAGCTGTACAACAAGTTGGCCCTTTGCAGGGATGCTGGTTCTTCTCACTGATGGCCTCTTCCACAAAGTGGGTACTAACGTGACGGAAGATGAGCATTCCTGAAAATGGAAAGTCCAAAGGCCTTCCTGAAAGGCTGAATGGGATGGAAAGTCTGCAGAGACCCATGCAGAAAAACCTGGCAAACTGTGGTTGTGGTACAAGCTCCAGATGAGCAGCCGGTAGCAGTGGAGGCACTTGAGGGCAAAGGCTGTGGACGTGAGTCCTGCCATGGATGATGAGGGAGCTGCCCGAGCAGGAGAAGCTGGCTGGGATGTGCCACAAACTTGTTGATACAGTGCTAAACCATGACCCAGCTGCTGCAGCAGGACAGGGAAAGTAAACAGGGCTGGCGGAGGCATCACAAGTTGAACTTTGTGAACTCCTACTAGATGGAGTTACACCAGCAATTAATTTGGTTCAATTACTGGCACAGAACTGCGTTGGAAATTATTGCAAGATAGATCAAGTCATTAGCAATAGGAAAACAGCATTGCAAAACTCCAAACACCTCCTTCCAAGTGTTGTGCTCTCACTTTCCACTGAAATTAATAGAAATAACACAAATGGGGTGCCTGAATTCCTGAGAAATCACTGCACTGAGTAATTAGGATACAGCTTCTGGATGCAGCTGCTCAAAAGTAGAGAGTGATGATCTAGACTGGAAACAGTTCTTACACTTCTATTTTCCCAAAACCTTCTACTGTTGGCATCATCTCTCTGTTTCTCTTGGCAAACATACATCTCCAGCTTCTGGTCAGGGGATTTCAGGCTTTGCTGTTGCTACAAAAACTTCAACTTTAGCATGGAAACCTATATATTTTCTGATTAATGTTTCCATCAAGCTTAGTCCTGGATAAACATTGTGTAACATTAGCATTCATCAGTCAACTTGCACAATCCCCTTGAAAAAACATTAAAAAAAAAAAATCCCCAAAACCTTTCAGTCTAGAATGAATATTATAGCCACAGGAAAGATCTATTTAAAAGAGAACAGTTTCCCTCTCTTTCAGAAATTAATGATCTATTCACAAGGCGATCATTTACTTTTCAGTGCATTATTGCCTGATTAGTCAAGTGCTGATGCAATTAAACTTAATGATCTTACTGAGTCTGCTTTGATTGACATTTTAAAAGGATGGGTAGTTAGCACTTTTGTAAAGCAGAACCTTTCTTTGGTTTTATCATCACACTTCTATATTTCCACTGGTATCTGAAGCCACCACTTCAGATGAGATTGCACTATTCTGTTCAGGAGCTGGTATCTAATTGCACAGCACAGATTAGCTACTTAAGAAGCATGCAAAGTTTATGAAATATCAGTTTAGGAGTTGCTCCAAACAGAGAAGAGATTATGCAAGTTACTTTTCCCAAGGTGAGTTATAGACGTGCTGGAAGGGTATCATTTCTGTGGGCAGGAAGGCCTGACTGCTAGACCTTAGCGTCTGGAAGAGCTGCAGAAGAAGAGATTCCATCCTGAGAGGTGTTAAGCTCCTGTTGCTACTGCCAGAGGAGTAAAGAAGGCACAAGGCATCCCATGTGACATGGGAAACTTGAGGAGCAGCACAGAACATGGACTGGGCTTCTTCCAACTACAGGAATCTTCTGTATGTAAACAAGGTTTAGTAGCAAAGTGTTGAGTCCAGGAAAGTATTTCTGGTGAGCAGGATAAGCTTTCCTTTTGAGAGAAGCACAATTACTTCTCTATTGTTCTCCTAGTTCCTTCCCAGCTTAACTTGGCTGTGCCTCCAATGAGAAAGTACTACTTGGAAAATAAAGGACTTTGAGAAAGCACAGAGAGGAAAACAAAAAAATCAAAGATGTCATTTTACTAATTTCAAAAAGTGAATTTAGCCTGTAAGAACATGATAATAGCTATGTTTTTACTTTGAAAGGGAAATTAAGCAATGGAGAGTTTTGGTGGGAACTGTATGGAAAGAAAAATCCCTGTAAGTTATAAAAAAACAGGGTCTAACAGTAGAGCACCTGCTGGTTTACAGTTTCAGTGTTTGCTTACTCTTTTCAAAACTTTTAGCACTATGTCCAAAATCTGTGTATTTCTAAGAAAGAAACTAAAATGTTGCTGTTCCTACTCTGTCACAGATTCTGATTTTCCAGTCATGGGACAGGCTTCCTGTAGAAGTAACTCCATTGACTTAATTGACCCATTTGCACCAGGGAGAGCTGATGTAGCAAGATGATAATCAAGCCCATAGGCCAAAATTTTCAAAAATAAGTATCTCAAATTAGATGCCTAATTCCATCATTGGGAACCTGAGTGGAGTTGGACCGGTTTTTAAAAACACTGTGGGCTGACAAATTCTGCTGAAGTCAGTCAGAGATGAGTTTTCCTTTGAAAATCAGGCTGTGCTTGGATGTTGTTACCGGCATGTTGGACATCCTGGGTTGAAGGTTTTAATTTCCCATCCCAATGTATAACTGGATCAGCATGTACCCAGTGCATGGAGCTCTCATCATGTAGTACTCTAGAATATGAGTATGTCCCATCTTGACACACATTCTGGTATGAATCAGTGTTTGGGGACTCAAAACAGAAAGATTAGATGGATACACTTTCCTCTCTTTGATCCTGAGGAAAGACACAAATGTAAAAGAGGCCTAAGAGCTGTTCCAAAGGATGCTGGTGAGAAGTTTTGTGGAGGAACTTCTGCTTGGGCTGGAGATGAATACAGAACAAAACCTCCTCTGAAGCACCCACCGACAAGGTCTTCCTGCCTCTGAGAGCCGCCTGAAACAAAGCAAGCTAAGGAGCTCTGGAAGCACTGCTTTCATGCCACTGATATATCTCTGCATGACAAAATGAGCCATATTACCTGAAAATTCTAAGGGTGGGAAATGCAGTTTCACCATCTTTTAGGTATTTTAAATCTCACTGCATTGATGCTATTCAAATACTTAAATCAAGCTGTTTACAGGTATCTTGAGAAAGAATTATGACAAACTCTCTTCCACTGAACTAGATCCACTTACCTATATATATTGCTGAATTAAAAGCCAAACTCAGAATGGCTATAATGCCTAAAAATAAACTTTTTAGAAAATACTGATATTTTAATTACATTTGGTTTTAAATTCTTTCAGTTTCTGTAACAACTTGTAGTAATTTATTAGTTCTTGTGGGCTAATAAATTCCTATAAGCACATAACTGATTTCTTTCCAAAGTGGTTACTGCTGGTGAAAATTAAATGACAGTTGATTCTTCATGGGTGTTTTTTCTTAACACACTTCAAACTTGTTCCACTGAGTACTGTACCTTCCAGTCTATTTCTGATTGGTCTTCATTCTTGTACAATAATATTCTCCCAAGTGCAGTGGCTTTATATTGCAAAGGTGGCAGCCATGTCAAAAGCAGTTGTGCCACATCACTTAACAGGCAGCAATTGTCTCCAGGAATCCCAGGACTCTTGATCTGCTGCATCAGACATTACTTCTTTGACAGCTAAAGCTGAAAAGGCACTTGGGAAGTAACCTAAAATACACTCTGTTCCAGGTTGCAGGGGCTGTGCCAAAAGTGTAAACTGCTGAAGAAAACACAATCATACATTTATCTTGAGTTTTAACTTAATTTCTATATGAACAAGGCTTATATGACAACATTGTGCCATGCTGTCCCAAATGAGGATATTTTTAAATCCAGTGTCCAGTTTCAGACAAGCAAGTTTCAGACATGGTCACTCTTCAGAAGAGAAGTAAAGGTCTGACACATTTCGGGAAAAGGACGTAGGGTGGCCCTGTTAAAGTTTGCAGCAAGAAGGAGGATGCCACCAAAACTCGTGTGCTGTATGTGCCGGAACCACTTTGTCTGCATGGATGCTGCAGCCTAAGCTCTCACCTGTCTACACACTGAAGTTAATCAACTATGAGACACAATTTGTTAAGAAACCTGGGTTTGTCCCTGCTTGCACTTCTATAAGTGTGTGTTGGTCTAGACTTGGCAGTGGGAGGGCAGTTAAAGTTCTGTTTGTGTTTCTAAGCTAATCCTGCTTTTGCGTGATGTGTGATGCAACCATGTGCTTTTCAGGTGTTTTCAGTTGATGTTAAACTTCTGAGGTCAAAAATGCACTTCAGTAGTGTCATTGTTCTCATAAGATTTCCAAGTATGTGTAAGCGAATTCCCATGGCTGAAGCCACTTATCCCATATTTTCTCTGTGTATTCATGCAGTGTTCATCATTTTTTTGATGACTGGGAAGTCAAGGCCATTTTTAGCTATTTTACCCAAACTAATTCCACAAATTTGTTTGGGATGCTTATCTTTATTTTGCTGTTATTATTATACATGAAATATGTATAATGAGATATTTTTGTTAAATTTAAATTTTATATTCTGCTTTTTTTCATATCGGTTATGTGTCTGTGTGGTCAAAAGAGAAACAGTCATTCTCCATCTGAAGTGAAGCAGAACCTGAAGGACATATCACAGATATACCTGTGGATCTCTGGTTCCAGGAATGCTCCGACTCATGGAGGGAAGCTGAACCTGAAATCTCCTACATGGTCAGTAGAGTAGGACTGCATGCCAGGCCTGGCTTTCTCTTTTATATCCCCTAGAACTTTTTAAATAATAACTGGTTTTCAGGGTGGCATATAATTTCCCAATGGCTTAAACTCCTAAAAACTATGTGGTAAAGGGAAGCTAGTTGGCTTATTAATTAAGAAAACACCATGGAAAAAGCACTTTGAGAGAGCATTTTCTTGGAAGTTGTGTCTATTTTTGTCTAGTGAGCCGTTTTTTAAAAAGTAGCAAAGTGAGATTAAAACTCCTAAAACTATTAAAAAAATACTATGTGAAACATAACAGCTAAATAGGTACAATCGTAAGCTAAATAGTGGAAAGGCAGATTTGGTTTTGGCTGTAAAACCAATATTAGAACAAGGTACAAACTAATTTGCAGTGTCTTACAGCAGCAATTAGTGTCCTAAAGGATGTGACTTTTCATTAGGATGACTGGGAGGATCTGACAGGTGGCTGAATCATGCCCACTGTAGTTATGCTGAACTCCATACACATGCACCCACAGTATTTATTGCTCAGTCAAATTCTTCCTTTTATAATTCTGGATTGCCACATTTGCAATTACATTGCATCCGGCAGAGAGCTCTGAGATCTGTAATTACCAAACACGTTTACAGCAGTCACACAGCAACAGAAGTGACACTCATGTACTTACGGGTGTAAAATCAAAGCACCGCATGTGATACCCTCCTACCTGCCTATGACTGAACTGAGAGGTGTTTACTGCACAGTTTATTCTGTGAAACACCCTCCCAGTGTAATGATATACAACTGATAAATGAGACAGGGAAATAGGTGCAGTTTGTACAAGCTGAACAGCGTAGAATTGAGCTGTTCTGGAATTTTACAATCTTTGCAATACCTTCAGTGGCTGCTCAGCTAGCTGTGAGAAAGAGAGTGGCTATGCAGAGCCTACATGTACCCACATCTGCAGGGATCCTGGCACAACAGAAAGGATGGGGAATTGATTAGCGCACGCATAGGAGGCAGAAGATATATGTATTTATAAATTACCTTGTTGTAGGGAGCGAGTGCCCACCGTAGGGCTCAAGGCTATAAGATGGGGATGTTTATAAACAACAATCACAGTGGAGGGAATTGCCAGTGTAACGACTGGAGGTGTGGCAGTGTCTGCGTCCCAACTAGGGGACCACATTAAAGCATGAGAAGCCTAGATCATCTGTCTTTCTGACCGAGTCCAAATTCGAGTAATGAATTTGGAGCATGGCAGAGCTGGCCGTGCCACAGGTCTCCAGGTGAGCCGTGAACAGTCCAGCTCTTTGGCAGTACAACCTCCCGTCTCAGGCAGTTCCTTCTGCTGCCTAGAGGCCACTTTAGCCGGCCTACATCTGGGCCCTTGCTGAAATAGGGACCCCCATCACCACGGCAGCTTGCCCGCGGTGCATCAGCAGTGCTCCTGCTGCGGTGGAGGGGTGCGGGGCACTTGACGGTGGGGGAGATCCGCACCCCGCAGCCCCGGCCCTGCCCTGCTTTGCCAGGCAGCCGCGCAGGCCTGACGTTTCGGGGAAACCTGAATTTCTGCCGGATTAAGGCGGTTGTGTAACCGCAGCCCAGCTGACTCCATTGTTCCTCCGCACAGTATAGTTATCAGTGTGAAGTGAGCGCCGAGCACGGCGCTGCCGGGCAGGGGCTGCCCCGGGGCAGGGACGCTTACAGCCCTTCTCCCCGGTCCGGCCGCGGGTGTGGGCGGGCGGGACATCGGCCCCCCGCAGGTCGGGCACTTCGCACCTGGAATAGCCGATATACGCGCGCATATAAAGCCCTGAGGCCATGGGTGCGGGCTCCCGCGGACAGACGGAGGGCCAGCGTGGCAGGACACACAGTGTAGCTGTGCGGAGCGGAGGGGGAGCCGGGCAGCGGCTGACGGCGGTGCGGGAGAGGTGCGGGTGAGCAGCTGGGGCAGTGAGTGAGGGGCCGCTCCCCTCCACGGGGCGAGACGGCCAAAGCACTTGGCGGGGTGCGGGGGGAGAAGGGGGGTGAGTCAGGGGGGACGGGAGGAGGCTGTTTGGGCGAACCAAGAGACCCAGGGACCTTTAGAGCGCAGGGCACGGGGCGCTCCCGGGCCGGGCCGGGCCGGGCCGTGCTCCGTTGCCGTGACAACGGCGCTGCTCGGCGCGCGCGGGGCATTGGCCGCCGTGGGCACGTGTGGCGGGCGGGGGCCGAGCGGGCCCGCCCCGGGGCGGGATGAGCGCGGCGAGGGGCGGGCGCGGAGCGGGGCCCGCGGGCCTGGGGGCGAGAGCCGCGGTACCCCCTGTCGGCGACCCGGCGGGGCGGGTGTCCCTGGCCGAGCTGCCCTGCTCAACCCTGCCGTGCTTTGCCCGCCGCCGGGCTGTGATGTGTGTGCCCCGCGCGGTGGGAGGCGGAGAGTGCCTGGCGGAAAGGAGGGGAGTTAGTCAGCGAGGAGGAGGAGGAGGCAGGGCCGGAGGCAGAGCCATGGAGAGCGGCGCTGGGCGGACGGGGCGGGCTGTCTGACCGGGGCGCAGCGCGGGGGCACGGCCCGGCAGCCCGGGCGGCAGCGGCGGGGCCGGGGATGGAGCAGCCGCGCCGTCCCCCGCCGCCAGCCCACGGCCCGTGACGGGGCGGGGGCCGCGGCCCCGACGGGGCGGTCGGGGGGCCGCTCGCTGCCTTCCTCGGGGCGGGCGGGCCGGGAGGGAGGGGACTCCGGCAGGGGCTGCCGTCGCCCGGGGCCGCGGTGACTCAGAGCCGGCGCGGCCGGGGGTGAGCCGAGGTCTGTTGTTGTGGGATTTTTTCCCCGGCAGGTTATAAATAGCCCCGCGCGGCGCCGTGTCACGGAAGGACACCCTGGCCGGGCGCGGGCAGAGGCCGCCGGCGCGCAGCCTCCCCCGGCCGGGCGGACCCAGCTGCCGTGGCGGGGCCGCCTCCCGCCCGCTGTCCCCGCTCCCCGAGTGCAATTCACACCGCCGGCCCGGGCAGCCACGGCCCGGCCCCGCGGGGACACAGCACCCCGGCCCTGCCAGACCTCGCCGAGGCAGCAGGGAAGATGAAGCCGGAACGAGGTAAACGGCTTATCAGTATATTTCTTTTTTTTTTTTTTTTGTTTTTGTCTCTAGGATTAGAAGTAGCCCGGTGTTTTGTTTCGGTGTTATCGCTCTATTTCCTTATCCCCCTCCCCTGTCGTTTTGAGAGCTGGGAAAGAATCCAGGTACTCGGGCTCAACTCGGGAAATGCCAGTGGGAGTGGGATGCGGGAGGTGCCCCGCGGAGGGGGTTACAGCCCCATGTCCTGCCTGTCCTTCGGTTTTCCATTGTCTTGGCTGGTTGGAAGGGAGACAAGCGCCGTAGCGAACTGCTTTAGCTGTGGGGATGCTGCAGTTTGTGTGTCAGACACAGCCGGCTCGTTAGCACAGACCTGCAGTGCTGAGCCCAGAGTCGGTCAAAGGCAGATCGGGCATCGACAGACAATGCCAGCGGATGTACAGAAATGTCCGAGCTGAAAACCACCCGGCAAATAACCATAACTTACATCTGTCTTGTTTTGTAAACTGACAGTGCTTCCCCCCCCCCCCCCGTTTTAATGGAG
>JAWWES010000018.1:12529876-12595584 GCA_035583135.1 Lophotriccus pileatus | reverse complement strand
GTCATTGTTGGAGGCCAAGACACGGGGAGTTACTGGGAGTTACCTGGACAGTAAAATGCCAGGGGCAGAACAAGTGACCCCCGTTTTAATGGAGATATAGCATAATGAGCGTGCTGAAATATAAATATTTCACGATCATTTGGTTACATCTCATCCGGATTACTGATATCTGGTTTTACAGAAAAATAAAGTCGGCAGTCTACGTATATGTTTATGACACTTGAGCTCTTTTGCCGTATAGCAACAGCTGCTGATGCCCCTAGAGTTGGAAATATGTCATGACTTCTATTTTGATCCACAGAAACAGTGATTATTGATTCCTCTTAGTTAGAGCAAGACTATTTTTTAAGCAAATCTGATGAATGCTCATCGTAGTGTTAATTAAAAACAATAATCTGTCTTTCTTAAAGTTTTGATTCTATTGTTTACCTAGTTACTTTCAGTTTAGGAACACATTCTGTTTATGTTAGAATCATTTTGGTGTTTTGAGAAACACTTTAATAAAGCTCAGATATCTGTGTATGAAATACTAACACTTACATGACATACACACGTTAATTAGGTTTGTTAATTACATGTTTGCTAATAACGACACCACATAAATGACCACTCTTAGGTGGATTTCTTGGCAGTATGTGGTGCAAGGATTATATGATGTGATGATAGCACAGATAGTACAGAAATGATCATAAATTAATGGGATTTAAGTACAAGGGATTTTAAATGGATTTTTTTCATTGCTTTGCTCCTTGTTTCTTAACTGCTTAAACCTTCACATGATCGATTGCAGCAAAGATGGTTGTTTTTAGAACCTCTTTAGATTTTAATACCAGACCCTAAAATTTGAAAACTGTTTACTGATAAGGTTAAATTAAATTTCAAAATAGCCAGGTAAAAAAACAAGTTTTGGTGCTTTAAATCTGTCTGCTCTAGCAGTTCAGAACATCTATATGACCTTTGTCTTATTCCTGTCTTTAATTTTTAGGCAGAATTAGTTAGAACATTGGAGATAATTTTAATTGGTGTATGATAAGTGATCAGATGCCTTTTTTTGACCAGTCTGGTGTAGAAGGAACCAAATTTGTACAGAAAACAAGTTATTAGGTTGCTGGGGTATTTTTTTGTGGTTTCCCCTTCACCCCCCCAGCTGGCAGTTAATAAAATTGTGATTCTTATCCATTCTAACATGTTTACCACAAGCTAAGTAAAATCTTTCAGAAGTAATGTCTTGAAATCCTTTTAAGATAATTACCAGAAATCTTGAAATAAATCATGGGTTTTGCCAAACATTGGAGGGTGTCTCCAACCATTTCAGTAGATCCCTTTGGCTTAACTGTGGGCTAATGTAATAGAGCAATACCATGCACAAAGGGGGTTGTGAAAGTGCTGCCTAAATGCCACATACGGCCCACAGAAGCTCTTAGGAGGCACGAATCATGGAAATGTTTACATGTGCTGATTTCTGCATAGCAGCTGTACCACAGGATACAAGCAGTGAAGTGTGCAGTCACCTGCTTCCAATCGTCGCAAATTAACAGCAAAGGACACAGGAGAAGCAGAGCACTCAGTTTGTCACTTCTCTACAGATCCTCAAAATCCCCAGAAGAGTGTAAACTCACAGACCAAGTGAAGCATAAAGAAACAGACTTAAAAAGACTTGTGATGTTTCGGGGTTTGTCATTCTTATAAATAATTATATCAGAATCAATTCGGAGCAGAGGGATGCAGCTCATGTTGTTAGAATTGAACTCAGCACTACACTTTAGGTTGTAATGCCCATGTACGTTGGGAGAGGTATGGTTTAGTCTTTGTCATACTACCGATAATATTCTTATTATCCCCAGCAAAGATGGGTGGTTGAAGAGAAGAAAGGGGAGACCTAAATGTGTAACTACTTTTATCAGTGGGAAGTATTAGAGAATATTTAAATTTAAGGAGGTGAGAGGGATTAGGAGGAATGAAGAAAACATGGGAATTTGGCCCTAAGGTACTTACCTGCCTTTATAGTAAGGAAAGTTTGAAAATTGCAGATATAAACATGTAATATGTGAGAGCAGTATGGAGGAGATGCAACATGGATTTCTGCATAGCAAACCTGTGGAGCAGTTTTGCAGGTGAGGAAGAGCAGGAAGGGATGTTTGAAAGTGCAGGTAAAAATGAGGACTTATTCCTTTGGCATTCAAAGGCCCAGGGCATTCCCAGGATGTATCTCATGAGCATCTTTCAGGACTTACCCATCAGGTGGGGTGTGAGTGTGGATGGACAGTCACGAGCACATTCTCATAACTACCTCTGTACTATGTCTAGAGTGCAGTAACTAAAATGCTGATGGCTGCTGCTTGGCTTTACCTTTCCTGTGCTGCCATTCTTAAAGCAAAATATTGAAGCATCTTAAAATACAGCGGTCATGTTACTTCAGCTGAGGCTTCACTGCTGCCAAGGAGAAGAGTGATTTATCTCCCTTTCTTACATACAGTGTTTTGGGAGTGATGTTTGAGTTTTGGGGGGTTTTTTTGTCTTTCTGCAGTAAAAACATATCAGGTTACCTGGCTTTGGTCCATGATATCACCACGATTTAGTTTCTGCAGTACAGCTGCCTAGTCAGCTGCTTCGCACTGCATATTTGGACTGCTGTTTCCTTTCTCAAGTACAGAGCTTTGCTCTTGCTTCTATTGAACTTCGTTCTAATGACTTCTGATCGCTTCACCAGTTTATTGAGTTTGGAAGACAGAACTAGACTTCGTAGCAGAGGGCTTGCAAACTCTTCCAGCTCGGCTTTGTTCATAAACTGTATAAACACACTGTTTCACCATCAGAGTTAATGAAAACATTGCATAATGTCAGGGTGATAGCTTGCTGCCAAACTCAGAAAGCTTGTTATGTACTCTTAGAGTACACTTGGTGCACAACTGGAAAAAATCATGTGGTTTAGATGATTCTACAGTATAGTCATATTTTACTGTGGGAATGTTACAAGACATCAAAAGTCTTACTATAGTCTAAATAGCTCGAAGTTACTGCTCCTTCCTCCTCCCTCCCCCTCACTGCATGAATGATCAGTGAAAGGAGGAAGACAGGCTTGTTTGTCTCTAAATGCATTCTGGCTGGTTTTTATCACCGTATTCTAGCCTTTTCTTACTTTTTTATTACCTTGCTTTGTTTATTCCTTATTGCATGTCCTCTGTATAGAGACTATTTTATTTTCACTTACAAATTAAGCAAAAAGCAGTTGTCTCTTACTTTCTGGAGCATTAATTCCCTCTTTGAGATTATCCTAATTTACAGAAATGGCTTTCTGTCTACAAGAGAGGAACAATCAGTCTGAAGATTGCACTTTCTCTTGTCCTTCTTTGCAAGTCAAACTCTGAAATATGCCTCTGGGTCTGTAGTAACTGGATTAAGGGACTTTCTTCCACATTACTTGGTGATTTGGTGTGGAAAGAGCTAACTGTTGTTTCAGCAAATGTCTATTTACTACCTCCTGTTGGAAACATAGCTGAAGGATTCCTGGATGTACCTATGGGGAAAGGTGGAGGAAAGATTAATGGAGATCAATAGTTGAAGGAATGCTTTTCTTCAGATTCTTAGGAGGAGGGATGAGGAGGCATGGGATTGGGGGAAAATGAGTTGAACCAGTGTGTTCAGTTGAGGAGTTGGTTGTTAAGTTAGGAGATCTGGATAAGGCCCTTGGTTTTAAAAACGAGTTAGTTTTATGCCCTATATTACTCATGGAAGATTTTTTTGAAAACTTTTTAGCTAAGATAATGTGTTACAGAGTATGCAGATTAGGCACTGAAAATATATATTGAAAAAAGAGTGAGTGTTGTTTTAGTGTCCTGTATTGCACTGTGATACAGACACTGTAATTTTATAGTATCTTCTCAGTGAAATGTCACCAAGCACTTAAACTTTTCCATGGCAGAATGGTGTAGCCAGTAAACAAAGTAATAAACTGGAAATGAGCTGCTTCCTGCTTAGTGGAGTTGTCACTCCAGAAGCGTTTGGGCAATGCTTCGGGCTTGGTTGCCACAGGTAAGTGCAGGTTGGGTGCCAATGAGCTGGAGGTGACGCTGCCTGCTCGGGGCAGCCGGGAGGGAGAACACGCTCTGCACGTGCGGGAAGGGGCGGGAGCGGAGGGAGGATCCCTCTGACAGGCAGGAAGGGCTGGGGGGCTCCGCTTTTCCTATGTGGGTTACCTTCAAATAAACCCAGCTTATTCTCTGAAAGAAAGGAAAGCTAAAACTGTTCAGGATGAAGGAACCCAACCAACCCAACCAAACGGACGGGTGGTCAGGATATTGCGCTCAGATTCCTTTTATAAGGTGTGAAGCCGTCGGCTCTAATCTTTAGGGAGAGCAGATTTGCCCTGATAACACATAATATATAGATGCAGTGTCTAAGTATGAGTGAACAGTAACATAAGCCTTTTTTTTTATTGAGGGTGGAGTCTAGATGCTTTCAATACCACTCTGTCCTTGCACCCAAGAAATGACAATATAAATTCTTTTATTAAATTTCTACATCAAAAATTTAACTTAGAAGAATTCTTAGCTTTTAGGTGCTTTTTTAAAAAGTTAGATACACCCCCCTCCCCAAAACCAAAAAATCATAAGTATATTAATTTGTAGCATGGAAAATATCAAGTTTTAGTTTTAAATGCCAGCTTATGTTAGTTTTCTTACCTGTTCTGCAACCTCATTATTGACAGTGAGTAGAAGTATTTCTTGCGTTGGAAGGGGGCTTTCATTGCTGTTCAGCAGTGAGAGTTCTTCATGGCATACCTGTTTTTCAGAGAGAACCACACTGGTAACAACTTGGCAGTTTCCTTTTTGTTTGCCTGGTGTTGTCCATACTTGCCTTCGGAGGGGCTCTTGTTGCTACAACAGACACTGCTGGAGTGGCATTTAGGTGGGTATTTTGGGGGTTGTGGATATGCCAAGCCCATAGGCCTGGGCTATATAAACTGACCCTTCTGACCATATTCTTTACTTGCTGAAGTGAGAAACTTTGGCGTGCCAGCTCAGATCCCTGGACCCAAGTGTATTGGATTGGACTTTATTGTTAAGGGCAGTGTTGAAACTATTATTGGATCTTAGGTCTGCCAGCTCCTAAATGTCTTTAAAAATAAGCTAACATTTATAAATACAGATTCTCATGAGAGACAAGAGTTTGTTGCCAAATGAAATTCTGCTTATTAAAATTAGAAATCTTCTGTGAAAACAGAGTAACTGACGAGAACAAACCAGCTATATGACATTTGTTAAAAGAACTTGCTCTATCTGCCTCACTGTTTACAAAATGTTTCTTTGTTATTTTGACAAACTTCTACTAATAGCAGCTGTTTACCAACGGTGAAATAGCCATATCCTTTTATCTCCTCAGCAACAAGTTTAGCATAACAGTCCAGCAGTTACTATATTCTTTTAGTCAGTAAGGTCTTGCAGTTTAACTCTAAATATACCTTTAATTACTATCTCCATTCTCACGTGAGACTTGTGATAAACCAAGTTTTTTAGATTTTTCAGTGTTCCACATCACTTGTCTTACAAGGAGATAGTAAATTGTTCAGTCTTTGCAGGTCATTTGTATTTAATGTTTAGGTAGAAGCCAGTTTTTAAGTTAAAATTGTTTTAGAAGTGCATGTACAATTGCATGGTTACCTTTGTACTACCGAGCACTGAAACTCCGTATAAGTAGGCAATTAAGGATGAATGCAAATACAGAAGAGTGCCTCTTGGACCTGCATGGGTAGTTGGACTTTGGAAGACTCCACTTTCATTACATATTCCTTTTTCTGCTGGTCCCATGCAGGATGGGATGACTATAGCTACAAGCACGTGGCCAAAGCCATGTGAGCTATTCTTGCTCTCCCAGCATAACTGTACTGGGATTGGAAGAGAGATTTTTTTTTTTTTTTTTTTTTAATAAAGGCTACTTGTAAACAGTATAATTGAGTTGTAAATCATGAAAATTCTCCAGCTTTTCTTAACAATTCAGAAGTATGCTGACCAAGTCAAATCTAACTCACTTGTATTAATACCTTTTCTTCTTGTTACATGGGCCTGACTGGTTCTTTTGGCTAGTGATTTTTGATGCTAGCTTTGCGACCAGAGCTATTTAAAGGTACTGTCTGAGATAGTATTACTACATTACCTTGAGTCAAAATGCAAAGATGTAATAGGATAGTATGAGGATGTTCTTGGGGATGATTTGGAGAGGAGAGCTGTGTGTGAATCAATGGAGGCAGCTGAACACACCAGGAAGGAAGCACTCCACAGACATGAAATACTAAGGATACTTTCATGTCTGTGCTGATTGTAAGAATCCTTGTAATGAATAAAGGTAAACAAAGTAGTCTTACTGAGAAATGTTCTGAAGAACTTTGTTTAAGAGCAATAAGGAGAGTTCTTTTCCCCTCATAGACATTTATTTTTATTTGACCACTTTTTGTGGGCAGGCATGCAGTCTTCTCTCTGTCCAGGGGTGTATTACCCAGTAACTGTGGGACAATTAAACTTCCCTCTTAGCAATGATCAGTGCATTTCCCAAAACTGTTGGCTTCTCCTAGGGGAAAAAAAAAGTTGGTTTTTCTTCTGAGGTATAAAACAGGAGAATGTATCTGAAATAAGGACTCTCTGGTTGCACATGAACCATGTCATCTGTTTTACATTACACAAGTTAGTGATTTTTTTTTTTCCATTAGGATCCCTGGGAACTGGGTTGGTAAGTAAATTCATTTTGGATTGCGAACTACTTTAGGGAGTCCATAAGCAGGTGACTGCTTATTCTAGTTTAACCTTTTACTGGTGCTTGCTGTGTATGCACAGATTCTTTTTGCCCACTGATGAACCTTCAGGATTTCTAGGGCATATTTCACACTTCTCTGTGCTGCAACAAATTAAGCTTCTTTCTCAGGGTGCTGTGCAAGTATCGTCTTGTTGTTGGGTGTAATGGGGGAGGGAAGGGTAGAAAGAGAATTTTGGTAGAATTGAAGATGGCAAGTATTATCCCGTATCCTCAATAGAGGCAGTACCTCAGTGGAAGGTGGTAGGGCAGTACCTAGTTTCTTCTGAGGGACAAGGGAAGGAGAAGGAGAGGTGCAGGAAGAGCTGCTGTGGTCAGCACGTTCTTTTTTCAGAGCAATGGGAAGCCCTTCTCCCCTGCCAGGTATTGTTCTCCTTGATTCCCTGCCAGGGCACTAGCCCAGCACGCAAGTGAAACAAACCATGGCTCAAACTCACACGTCCAGGCGGGGCAGCAAGTTTGGTAGGAGGCTTTGTTTGCAGACTTTGGGGGGGCAGAGAGGGTGTGTAGGAGCAATATCTGTGTAAATGTCTGTGGTGACTACTTATTGAAGGCATAACTTCTGTGTTAGCAGAGACTGAACTTTTGGTATGTTGGGCTAATGCTTTTTTTTTTTTTTTGTGCAGTTTTCTTGAAGGCCACAAGTATTGGTGCATTTCCTTCACATGTTAGATCTTTATCTTTAAAACACAACCCAGTAAGGCTCCTATTTACTTGCTCTTTTTTTATTTGAGCTTTTAATTTTGATAAAGTAGTTGTGTCTGAGAGCAGGAGGAAGAGAATAGGTACATCTAGAAGAGAACAACTTTTGTTGATGTGAAGTAAAAGAGGAGGAGTTTCCTACTGGTAGGAACTGATCAGGGACAAACTTATCAAGATCAGCATGGATTGGGAATGTACAGGTGTGTCAAAGAGAGGGATATCAACACTGAAGCTGCTGAAAGGTAAATCCTTTTTTCTCTGCTGTAAAAATCTTTAAAAATAAGTCTTCAAGCATATTTTCTATGCAAGTTTTTCCCCCTTCAATTGCCTTTTACTGAAAAGTACGATTCTGTTTTGTTTTATTTTGAGGGGGAAGCAGCTTCTTCCTTTTGAAGCACATGCTGTTTGAATGGCCAAGGAGTTTTATTTACTGTGGAGAAGCCATGAGAAACAAAGTATCTGGAGGGCTAGAATTGAAGGAGAGAGCTGGGTAACTACCATAACTAGACTAACAGCAGTACTCTCAGTGTAACAGCTTACAACAGGATGACACAGCAAGGTGTGCAGGACCCCTTTCAGGAGTCTGCACGCAGTTAAAAAGTGAAGGAGTGAAACCACATAGCTAGTTTATGCGCATGAAATGGGATAATAATTAGTTGTTAATAAAGTTGATAATAATAGAGAAGTTTGAAGGCAAAGATCAATGTCAAACTGCTAGAAAACAAACCTGCCTCACCTTACATTGAGGGGTTAAGTTCATGTAGCTTAAGACAGCCATAACTGGCTGTTTTTGTACTGCTTTTGGATGTGTCCTATTATAGCCTTGCTGAATTAACAAGTTTCTGTGAGAAAGTGTTCTGGATCCACTAGAGGAAAAGTGAAGTGATGATACTTGATGTGCATTGTATGTTCTTTCATCCCATCTTCATGTTGTAAATATGTAATGGCCTTTTATAAATGTTTTAGGACACTTTTTGTAAGCTGGTGGTATTCATTTTTGGTTTAGTTTTTACTATGAGATTTTGAGCAGCTTTATGATACGCACAGATTTTTTTAAATTTTTTGTTTGTTTTAAAATCATAGTGGAACTATTAGCATCTGATGCTTTCAACTTCTCTAGGTGTGCTATGTAGTCTTTTTTGCTCAAGAAATCTTGAGTTTAAACATCAGTAAAAGGAAAATATACATAAATTAAGAATGTAAATGGTATATCTAATCATCTCTTTAACGTGCACTGCAACCATCAGAAACTGACCTTAGCTTTGTTCTGAGCAATTGAGCATCTGTGGGTCTGCAGTGGGAGAAGGGGAATAGGCCGTCTGCATGAGACCACTTGCTGGTTTTATGTTCTGCAGATTGATAACTTAATCCAGAATGTTTGGTTCGTGGAAGGGATGTGTTAGTAGAAGTGTATTTTTATTTTTAGCTTGTCTCTACAACTCGGCTGTGTAAGCATAAGGTACCCTGAAGTCACTTAGGCTTTGCTCCTTAGAGGTCGTGTGTACACCTTGCTTTTCCTGCACCAGGCAGGGCTGGAATCTGAAGTAGAGTGTTTTTCTGAACTGTCTCGTTACTAGACATCCTGTGCTTTGGCGTGGCCCTCCAAAGGCTGAAACTGAGTGTTTCTTGTAATGTAGGCATGGTGCCAATTATGTCTACTGGCAAGTGCTGCTGAATCGATGTGTAGTTCAGTTGATCCCGAGATGAAACACACTTGGCTCTGATTTCCTGCTTTGTGAGATGTGTAGAACTGCTTACTCTCAAAGTTTTCCTTGGGATAAAATCCGTTGTTATGAAGACTTCATCTCTTTTTTTATTTTTAGAAGTGTTATCCTGTTTGTGGCAGAAGGTGGGTCAAAATACAGTCTGTTTATCTTAATTATTTCTCATCACTTTGCACAGTATGAAAACTGCAAATAGTACTTTAAGTGCAGCGACTTTATGATGATGAAATCTGCAGCTTAGGATAAAGTCCTGTGTATATCTCTGTGCTACTGTGTTCTCTTATGTTCAGTCACGTTAAGTACCTTGTGCCTCTGAAATTTGTGGAACAGTGGGAGATCCAGCTGATAAATGAGTAGCATGCTTCGAGGTGGAGTTTTTTGGTGGAATTTCTAATATTGCATTTTCTAAATTTAGCATTTTATTAGGCCAGATGCGTTCATTTCTGGGGTGTTCTTCCACAGGCACAGAGCTCAGCTCTGCATACCTACAGTGATTTAGGACTTAAAAGATGGATTGTCAACATGCTGTCCTACTTTTATTGTATTTGAAGAATATCTGGTGTGAAAAGGATCTTTGCAGTTGCACTCCAGTAGCCCAGTGTGGGGAGACTGTTCTGGAGCAGTATAGTGTGTAGGCATGCCTGTCATCTAGAGGCAGCTGCTCGTCGCTAAAGCATTGTTAGTTGGCCTGTAAAAACAACTGGTGGTTCCTGAATGCTGTCTCTGCTGGTCCCTGTGGGAATTGACTTGGGTGTTGTTGCTTCTGCCTCTGTTAGCAAAACTTTTAAACATACTGTGTTTACCAGTGTGGTAAATATTCCTCTTACCCCTCTCATTCCTCCTGTAGATATTCAATAACTGTTTCATAGAAAATCATCTGAATACTTTTCTCAAGAGCTAGGTAGTTGCTTGAATAAGAAAACTTAAAACTGCTTTTTCAGACAACTGTGTAAACTCCGGTGTTTTTGTAGAAGTAAATGTTCCGTGAAAGAAAAATACTTGGAAAGCAAACTGAGATAGAATATACAGGAAGCTTGAATGTCAGTGACTAATGAAATGGTATGTTTTGCATATAACTTTCTGTAAGGCACTATCTGTATCTGCGATCTTTAAATGGGCCAACTATTAAAAGGTATCCGACCTTCCTCAGATAAAATTTCTACTTAGAAATCTTGTATAGACTGTGTTTTCTCATAACCACTGCTAAACGATACTGGTATATAAAATGTAAGTGGGGAAAAGTCGTTCTGTGAAGTGGCATGTTTTCCATGCTCTGGAATGGATTAGTGAGTGGTACTGGATTTTGAATGTAGTTGTGAAGTCTGGTTTGATCTGGACTTTTCATAGTTCCATGGTATTGAATTACAGAACCAGAGTGTTAGTGTTGTTTTGTGACGAGGTCAGGCTGAGAGTAAGATAGTTTTTTTGTGATGATTATGTTAGTATGGTGAATGTCATCTGACTTTAGTACTTGTAAATAGGTAAGAAGTGGATGAAATCGTTTAATGTGGACAGCATGTTGTTTAGACTGCAACTAGAATAGTACATGCTGTTTTGAGACTGCGCTTGTGAAACAACCTCGTAAATTAGTCCTCAAAAGTACTCATTAAAAATACTGCAGGAAGAACTACGGTAGTGCAAGGAGAGCTGGGATCTCCTCGGCACTGTGTGTTCCGTGAGGGTCAGAGGAATGAGGCAGCCGAGCCACTCCCGAGTGTGCTGAGCAGTGGAAAAAAGCGCAGTGGGAAGTTAGCTGGCGCTGGCTGGCAGGAGGGCGGGCTGGCGGCTTTTTCCACTCCAGATGTGAATATTCATCACCTCGCACACGCACGCACACACACACTGCGGCTCGGGCTGGCTCCTGGAGCCGGTGCCGTGGCTCGGCCCCGCGGCAGCGGCTCAGGCTGGGAGCGCTCGGGCGGCGCGGAGCGAGCCCTCCCGCAGTGCCCGCCGGCCGAGCCCCCGCGCCGCTCACCTGCCCGGCCGTGCGGGCGGGGCCGGCCCGGCCCGAGGGGGCCGGCGCTCGCCCGGCGGGGCCAATCGGCGGCCGGGCCTGTTGCTATGCGCGCCCCTACTCTGCCTCCTTTGTGGAGGATGCCGTGGGCACCCTCCCACCCGCGCCGGCGCTGCGGGGCTCGCTGCGGGAGCGCCGGGCCGCGCCGACAAGGTGTGTACGGCGGGGAGCCCCGCGGGGACCCCGCGCCGAGGTGTCACCGACCCCGGGGCCAGGGGCTGTGCGGGGAGGGGCGGGGGGAGGCGGGAGGGCCCGTGGCACCGGCCCGGACAGGCTTTCCCGGGCGTGGAACAAGTTCAAGCTGTGTAACTAAAGAGTAATCGGCAGCTGTTGGTGGTGTTGGTTGTCTGTGGAAGGTGGTTTAAAACCCACCCGGTATTAAAAGTTTGCCTGTCCGGTTAAGTCTGTAAACAGTTCCTTTAGAAATCCAAACCAGACATTCTTCCTTTCCTTCCGTATACTGAGCCTGTGAAAGGCTGGATTTCTGTGAGTTGTGGGGTTTGTTTTCGTTTTCTTTTTTTCTTTCTTTCTTTTTTTCTTTCATTTTTTCCCCTCTTTTAACCTCTTTTTAAAGAAAAGTAATGGACAGCCTAAAAATTAAATCGGTTTATTCACTACATTGTTAGGGCAAGAGTATTAAACGTCCTGGAACAGGAGGGGAGGACTTCTAAGCCCTAGAAGTGAGACGTGTAGTTAAGTGTCAGATGTGCTAACAGTTGTAGTTAGTGTAGCCATATGTAACTGTTTGACTCTTCATTGTTATGGAGAAAAAAACCCACCTCTCCCCCCTCCCAAAAACACCCTGAAGCTTAACTGAGTTTCTTCTGTGACTTGTTATGTAGGTCAAGTTTCTCTCTCCTCTCTTTTATTTTTTTTTCCTCCAGCAGGAGGAAACTATTAAAGTATTTTGATTTCTGCTAGAAACAATACATGAAACATTATCAGCTCTTTGCCACTACTTGTTTGTCTCTGGGCAAATGAAGCTGATGCAAATATGTCAGCTTTGGGGGCAATAAAAACAGTATTTTTAATTAGCAGCTTACTGGTTGTTCAACTATATGGCATGTTTAAAGCTAATTAAATAGCATACTGAATTCAGTATAGACTTGAGCATTGTCCATTACTTCTTATGCAAACTTGTTATCTAAAAATGTGAATGTTGCTTGGATCAAGTACTTGCATATATTTTCATCCCTTGTTGATATTCCTCTGTAAAGCACCAGAGCTCTAGTTTAAGTGAGCCTGCTGACATTAGATATCCACCTCCTGACACAGGAGGAGGAATGATTCCACTAGTGTACTCTTGTATTTTGTGTGGGAATATTGACTTTGAATCACTGAAGCATTATTTTCTAAAGTAGTAAGGAATTTCTGAGAGGACAAAGTGAAATTTCATAATTGAATATATTAAATTTTAAATAAGTGAGTCTGCCATTTTGCTGTGTGGGAAATTACTATGTATTAGGAAAGAGGGAGGCAAACTAAATTCTTGGCTGAAATTCTGTTAGGCCTTTCAATTTTGATCCTATCTAATGTTTTATTCTTTGGAGTACCAGAAGGCTATTAGGGCTTAAGAACATGACTTATAATGTGGAAACTTGTAAATAGCTGACTTGTGCTGTGTGACATAGTTCAATTCTACAACTATCAAAAATGTTCTTTTGTCTTATGCATTCAAAATTCCATTGTAGGCTCTGGTGTCCATTTTAAAATGTGCAGTCTCTTACATAGCTTGAGAGTTTTAATGTTCTCATTTATCCTCCCAAATAAAATTTAAAAACAATTTTGCGGGCCTGGCCACTCTCCCAGAATTTTTTCAGATGGGAAGCATACATTGTCTCTTTTGTAACTTTTTTACTTTTGCAGGTTACTGTTTAACCGCTTAAGGGCAGGCGTTGTAGGTGAAGGTTAATAGCACTGGAAAAATTACCTGAGGAGCTTCATGCTGCTCCACCGTCGGCAGTTTCACCTCTCAGAGCTCCTTGCATTTCTCATGAAGAAGTACAGCCTCTCCCTTGGGTCTGCTAAGCTTATGCCTTTCCCTCCACCCCACCCTCTAATAGTCTGGACTACAAATACTGAAACAAACCTACTGGAGCTGGAGGTAGCCTCGCTAGCTAGGAGGAGGATTTTGGGTGGTCAAACATGTTCTGACAAAGTTCCACAAGATAAATTACCCACCACTTAGATGACAATGAGTGGTTGGTAACATCAAAGTTTTGGGAGATCAAGTAGCATAAAGAGAAGATGAATACAAAAGGAAACTGCAGTAGAAGAGGTCAGATGTTATGAAAATAGTTTGCTCTGGGCTTTTTGTTTTGTCTTTTTCTGTATTTCAGATAAAATAATGGAATTCTTAATCTACATTCCTCACCTGAGGACACTTTCTAACAAGTCCTGTGTTTTTTTTCCTGTGTGCTTTTTTAATTACCCTGATAGCTAGTTCTGTTCTTGCAGCAGTGCTGCAGAAGTTTCCAGCTTGTAGGTGTGATTTCTAACTGACATAACGTTGTAATAAAGTTATAGAAGTATCAGCTCCTATTCAATCTGCATACTATAATGTTTAATGTGTTGTCCATTAAAATAAAATTATTGAATTCTTGAGTGTTTCTATCTCTTCTCCTTGTGAATTCTCTTTAAAAGCTTTATTATTATCAGTGCATTTGCACTCTTTGGTTTGTTTCTCATTTTCTTGTTTTTCAGTTACTCCAGAGGAGAAAAAGTATTGCAGCTCAGTGGCATTAGTAGGTGCCTTGTATGTAGGTAGAAAATGTGCTTAACAGTTCTTCCCCGTGACTGTATTTATCTCGAGCTTGTGTATGCCATCAGTGTTCACATAGCTTCTTGGAGTTGGACCAGGTCTCTCGAGTTGACACGGTTTGATAGCCAGAAAGATGCCCTGGATGTAATTCACCAAGCCTTCATGGGAGAAGTTGAGTATCTCTAATGGAGAATTTCCCTGAATGTGCTGAAAGGAAAACCTTTTCAGGCACTTCTAGACTGTGCAGTTGAATCATTGTCATTGGACCCAGAAGTAATGGCACTCTGTTCTTGTTCTGGGTCTCTAAATCATTGCATTATATCAGATCTATCCTATGTATGGTTGTATCTATATCTGCACCGTGTCGAGCTGTACTGAGATTGCTAGTGCACATAACAGGCTCCTGGTCTGCTTGTCATCTGAATGAAAGACCAGCCTGGAAAATCCTGTCTGTTTAGCTGGGGGTGCGAATTTATCTTCTGATGCTCTGCAACTCTCTCTTCACATTCCCACATAAGTATTTTTCAAATTTTTCTTCCACTTTAAAAGTTTTGTGGATCTGAGTTTTACTGGCTGTACCTGTGAACAGAGTGCTCTTAGCATATGTCAGGGTGTTAAGTGAGTGAAACAAGGACTTCCTGCTGAAGGCCTCTTGCTTGTTCCTAATAGTACTTTTTTTTATTTTTTCTGAAGTAGTTTTAGGAACAGTAAAAGAAACAGTCATGTTGTTCCCCTTTTGTCATTGTAAGCCTCCCACTTTCTTCTGAGGGTGTGATGAGTGAGGAGCAACAAGACTGGCCTGCTTTCCTAGGACTAGATTCAGAAAGAGCCAGTATATTGTTTTAGGTCATGCAGATTTAAATGGAGATAGTGAAGTCAAGATAAGGTAAAATATTTTTAACTCCAACATTCTAAGCTTGGAAATGTGTAACCAAGTTTTTGTTTTCTTAGTGTATACAGCTAGTAGATAAATATATTTCAGATTATCTCAGAGGATCAAAGACAATATTTGCTTGATAGCAACACATAGTTGTGTCTGCTATTTATCCCCTGAAATAAAATTGCAAAACTGTTTTCTTTTGCAATATCAAGCAGATGGGATAAAGAAGATTGAGAGATGCCGTGGAACTTGGGAAGATCATGTGTAGTGGAGTATGCTTAAATAGGAGGTATATAGCCTGTCTTGGAATTCAGCCACATCATCTACTGTCTGATGAAATTCTTTTCAAATTGATGTCTAACAATAAAGCTGCTGCTTCTGGAGGTTGGTGTCTGCCTAAGTGTATGCTTTTTCCTTGGTGAGAAAGGAGGATATTGGCCAAGTTGAAGTAATGGCGGTCATCCTACCTGAAAGATAACTGAGCCCTCAGATGAATTTCCACATTAATTAGGAGATTTACAAAAGGGCTGAAGGTGGGGAGACTTAAATAGCAAGCACCAGTGCTAACAAGCAAGACTGTTGTTAAATAGTTAATAACAGATGGCTGAACTTCTGATGCAAATGATGAGACAGAACAAGAGAAGTTCTCTGCATCCTGACCCAGGGACTCCTCACTGCTGCCATGGCAACTAACACTTTTTTCGCTTCAGTTTTAGCAAAGTTTATGAAACTGAAGATAATTTGTTGGTTTTATGACTTTAAAATAAATTTTAAAAGGCAAAGCAAACCAGCTGGAGAAAGAGAAAAAGTAAACTAAGAGAAAGTGGATATGAATTCCTAGAGGCCATGCGTATTTTAGTTCCTGTAACTTCTTTCTAAAAGATGTTTGAAGTACTGTATACTTTAAAATGCCTGGCAGTTAAAGCATTAGTTTAAATACAAAAGTTCATATCTGCTCTGTCTGAGCAGATCTCTCTGAATCCTTTTCATTTAACTTGAATAGCATTGCAAGGGGGAAAGGGAGAAGGAGGTAGGAAGCTCTGTGCATTTCACCTGGGTATGGTACAGAGGGTTGAGGAATAGCCTGTATCTGGTAGGGTGGATGTGGCTTTTCATCTGACTTGCACGTGCAGCCAGGCATTTGCCCTCCCTGTGAGAGCTGGGGAATGTCACTGCAGGACTGTAGAAGCCTGTAGCAGCGGCCACAGAGGGGCTTGAAGCTGCTGCTGGACAGGGTAGGACCTTCTCTGCACCTTTGGCTCAGCTGTTGAAGACTGGGTGAGTATTCTGGAAATATGTTGCTACAGCCCTGCTTTTCTGTGCCCATTTTGCTGAGGTGCTGAGGTGTGAGCAGGATGCTAGAAGGACCCCAAGTGCTCTCTTCCTTGTTTTTGTAGCAAAGATACTCTACAAGTTCTGTACCTACTGTAGTTAAATTCAACCTAAACTGTCAATATCTCTTTTAGGGTAGGGCACTTGAAGGATTGTTGGTATAGACTAAACTTCATGGAACCGAAACTATGGGAGGGCAGGTTTTGATCTGGAAAGTCACGAACAAGCCATATGTATGTTACTGAATACACTTCTCATAAAGCATAAACAGCCCTTTGTAAGTCTGTTTTATCAAAGCTGTTAAGAACTTGTAGTTTCCCCAGCTTCTGCTGTGTTTGTGAGGTACCTCTATGCTTGTGGTCTTGCACTATACCAGTGGCTTCTTTACAGAATTAAGGAAGCACTTCATGTAGATGTGTACCAAGCCACTATATTCTCAAACTGTGTTTCCAGAGTGTATCATATTGCTGTATTAGATGGATCAAGGGTGTCTTCAGCCTCCAGGTGTGTAACTCAGTCATAATGGCACTTAAAGAGAAGGGAAGCAAATTCCTGAAGATTATTATTCGTTATCTGTGATACAAATTAAGAGTCACACTTGAGTATCATGTTTTGCTGGGTATTATACAAGCATGGAACAAAAGACTACCCTCACCTCAGACCTTATGCAAGTATCAAATGTAAAATCAATGGCTTCCAACAGAGGGCTGTGAGGAAACAAAGGGATAATACTGATGAGACAGATAAACTGTGCTTTCAGCATGCAGGCTAACAAGCCTTTATCACCATAACCCAGAAGCTGGAAAGCAGAGTCATTTTAATCAAGAGTCTTCTTCCCCACTGCAGGACAATACAGGGGAGGTAAGTACTGGTGATTAAAGTAATCAGAGGCCAGTTTACTGCAGTAATGAGTGGGTGACAACAGGAATGGTGGTAAGCCGTGGAGAATCTTGAAAGCTAAAAAAAAGAGACAAAAAAGACAACAGGAAAATAGGGTTTCCTGTTAGACACAGACCAGATGTACCTTCCTTACGAGGCTAGATGGTGGTGAGGCACTAACTGGTCTGTGTCTTTTTCACACTGGTTTTTGGTGACGAATTCCATGAGAAATCCTGCAGGCTCTGCTGGCACTTCCCAAGCAGGCAGATAAGGCACTGCCATCTGTTAGCCAAAGCCCGGGTGGCATTCACGTGGGCTGTGCCCAGCCCAGAGGTCCCCACTGGCAGGGCTTGTTTCCAGCTTCATCACAGCTTGGACTGTGAAGAATGTATCTCGGAGGAAAATCTTTGGATTTCAGACAGTGTTTTTCCATAGTCAAGAGGAAAACCAACTCATGCTGAAAGCAATTCTCTAAGTGCTATTTCCTAGGGATCCAGCCTAGAAAGAAGAGTGTAGTGAACCCAGTTTGCCTGTTTTTCTGGGGATAAAGAGGGCAGGTTGCTTGTTGTCTGGATTCCCATGCCAGATTCTGATCCTTTCAAGATCAACCACTAATTCAGATGGTAAGAATAAAATGTTCTGTGCTAAAAATTTCTCAGATGTTTTTTATTAGTCCTTGAAGATAAGTGATTGCAAAAAACCAGCTGTTTACAGTAATAGCC
The DNA here is from genome assembly GCA_035583135.1 of Lophotriccus pileatus. Lineage (NCBI taxonomy): Eukaryota > Metazoa > Chordata > Aves > Passeriformes > Tyrannidae > Lophotriccus > Lophotriccus pileatus. Next base: position 12,577,766 of record JAWWES010000018.1, on the reverse strand, counting down.
AATGTAGTCATATATTTCTAAATGGAAATTTAAAATCTTTTTGACTGTAGTCTTCTGTTCTTACTGCTTTGTTATCTCTTAAGAAAAGATCGTCTTCCTCCAACAAAATGATGCATTGTTGTCACTTGATAGTAATAAAATTTATTTTCTTTATTGATTTCTAGTAGAAAATCTCTATATAATGTTTTTGGTAGTGAGAGGGTTGACAAAATAAGTAGGATTCTTATAATTCTGATGGATTCTGGAATGTCTGTGAGGGTCTTTTTTTTTTTTTTTTTTTTTTAACCTGATGCTTAATTTGAGCATTCACAATAATTTATTAAATCTATTGAACCTGACAAGTGGGCAAATCCTTAATGTTGCCTGAACTATGCTAGTATCTGATGTGTAGCAGATAGTGACTTTTTGGCATATCTGAGCTGAAGTCAGCTTGGAGCAATTTTCCCTGAAATAAAGTAATTCTGACATCCTCTGATTGAAGTTTAATTGAATATTTACTTTGGACATTATTACTTCTTCTGCTGGTCCAAAATTCAGCTTTCTTTTTCCACCCCTGTTATGTACTTTTAATTAAAATATATATTTTCAAATCATCAAGGAGGAAGTAAAGTTAGGTTTTATTTATCTGTCTTTGCTTATGTGAGTTGTTTTTGTACAGATACAGAAGAGGCTGGGGAGGGCCTTGAGCTTTGGCTGGGTAAAAACTGTTGTTCTTCATACGCTGCTTGTGTACACTATTTTTAGTGCAGTGTTTTGTTTTTCCTAATAATTTATTGCCCTGCCTCTTGACTCACATGTCACCTGATTGTGGAGCACGTGAATTTTGGGTTTTGGATCCTTTACTGTCCTATGAGCTGGTAGTTTATCTTGAGGAGCAGGATGCTGCTGCTGCTGGTGAGATTGGGTTGGAGGTGATCGTGGAGGGGTGAGCCCTGTCCCCTCGGTTCTCTGGAAAGTATGTTCTAAGAATATGCAGTACAGGGTGTTACAAAACACACGTGCAGCCAATAAACTTGGAGAGGAGGCCAGGGATGGTGGGTGACTCGAGGTCAGCGCTGTGCAGGGAGACTTTTGCCTGCTGGCCTCACCGTGCCTGCCCTCGCTCGGTGCCAGCAGCGGCGCAGTCATCCGTGAACTCACTTTTTCCTCTTGAAGGGAGAATTGTTTTGAACAGATACGTTATGAATACATGTTATTATTCTTGCTCTTGTTAATTTTGGCACTTTGCACGAGTGTCTTGCATCTAGGATTGTCATAAACTTGTTTTGTTCTGTGAGGTGCCTGGTGGCTGGCTGTTTCTGGTAGCCTTCAAAGCTGCAAAGCAAGCCTGGCAGGATGGTTGAATGAAGGGGAGAGGGAAAGCAGACACTTGAATTTTGTAAGCAAGCAAGTATGCTATTTGAAATTTCAGTGTTCAAGTGGGCCCAGTTTTTAAAAAGGTGTTTTCCAAGATACATGTATGAGTTTCATTAATCTGATTGTTTGGGGTTTTTTTAAATCTTAAAGTAAATCTGAACTGTAACAAGATAAATGCCACTCAGCTAGACCCTGTCAATTCTTCAAATTGTGTGAAAACAAAGAAGAACAAAACCTGCATGCAATACATTAAGGTATTCAGTACTTGCACAGATGAAATAGGTCTAGACATGTAAAATGACTATCTTGATGATTTGGATTGAACTAAAAGTTCATTACTGCTCAGGTAGTTGCAGATTTTTTATTCCTGGCCCATGAGGTCTTTTCAGCCCCCTGGAAAACTGCACAGACTGTCATCTTCTATAGAATTTAAAAATAAAGCAAATTAACCTTCATTTATCTGGATCAGGGCCACTGGCTGACCTGAGTAACAGTGCTAGCATTCATTCATAGCTTTATAGTTTTTACAGGCTCCTCTAAGACAACAGAATATTTGAAATCAAGTGTGGTGTGTCCTTGACGGAGAGGGGTTCCTTTTTGGGTGGGTGCAGGGCTTATTGCTGCACTGGTGAGTTGCTGATAGCACCTTTTGTGCACTCTTACCAGATTTGTAATGCAAGTAAAAAAAAACAAAACTTTTTTAAAACATGCCATGTAGATGGTGATCAAAATAATTGCCCATGAAGAAATTACATACTAATCATGCATAGGAGAGGCCTCCGTTGTTTGTCTGGGTTGTTTTTATAGTCTTTAAATAGTGTAAACTACTTTCACCAAAAATTGGATTTGGTCATAGAATGTTGGGGTGCTTTTTCCCAAAAACATCTAGACTTCTGCCTACCCCTATCCCACAGTTTTCTCTGACTTACTGTTGTTTGGTTGGGGTTTCATGTTTTTGTTTATTTTGTTAGTTGATTGGTTTGTTTTGTTATTTTTTGTGTATGTGGGGTTTGTTTTGTTGTTCGTCGTTGTTTGGGGGTTTTTTGTGATTTTTTTTTTTGTAACCACAGTAAAACTGAGAAATTGCAATATCTGTTAAAAATAGATATTATAGATAGGTATAGTAATATATACTATAATAGATAGGTATCTTTGAGTAGATTTTCAACATACAAGAGCTTTCTCAGTAGTGTGGTTATAAAAAACCATTGGGCACCTGACCATAGTGGGAAGATGAGTGTGTTTGACTACTGTTCTTGAAAGTTTTTGGAGTGTGTGGAAGGCCAAACATTTTGGTGCTTACAAAACCTCACTTGCCTTGACAACAATACTGTGTTGAGGGCTGAGTGCTTAGTGAAAGGTTTCCATAAGGGGTGATCCTGTAAGTAAACATGGTACTTTTTTTAGGGGGTTTCCTTGACTCCAGTGGCTATGGCATCCCTGCTGATTCCACCCAAAAATGAGTCAGTGCTCTCACATAGCACTTTTCAAATTCTCTCTGGTTTATTTTCCAAGAAGTCCATCTATGGTCTGAAGCAAAGAGCACATGATGTAACAGTTACTTTTCTTGCAACGGTCTTATGGAAGAAGAATTCCCGTTTGTGCCTCGTGTTTCCACAGAGTGGAACCTGTGCACACACAGCGTAGCTGGCCTTTCCCAGCAAGTTTGTTGTGCTCCCACTGGAGTTTTGTCAGGCTCTTAATGACTCTTCCAAAATCATTTGCTGAAAATCCTTTTGACAGCTGAAGTCTACTTCACATTCCTCCTCAGAAGTGTGATTTTATCAGTATTAATGGAAAAATAAGCACAAGAACACTTGAAAGTATGTTGTCAAAGTTTCTAAGCACAATAAATATTTAAAGTGAGGAGATAAAGCATGAAATACCCCAAAGAGAAGCATTTTTGGTGTTAGTGCGGAAATTTTAGAAACCAGCGTTTTTTAGCATGTATAACCCTACATTCCTATGAATGCTCTTCCCAAAGGTACTTGGGTCTATTGTGAAAATTGTAAGCTACAGAGGGATAAAATGAGTAACACTTTAGCAAAAATCTGGTCAGCAAAAGATGAAAACCTGTTTTAAGTAGAGGGCTGCTGTCATAAGCATTGAAATACCTACTGCAGGATTTTTAAATAAGTCTGTGTTGTTTTCTAGCAACATCTGAAAGTGATTTATTATCACAAATTACTGCTTTCCATCTTTAGACCAATCTTTGTATAAAATATACAGAAGTCCGCAAATAGTTGAATCTTTGTCAAGCTGGATTGTTAAACAAATTAAAGCGGAAACTTATGTCTGTCGTCCTGAATTGTGTTGTGTTTAGGGCCTCAAATAAAATTTCTGGCACACAGTTTTATTTATGTATTATAAAAATGCTATCACAGCTGGAATTTAATGCAGAGTTGCCATCAACCTGTTTAATGGGAGGAATGCCTTGGCTTCCAAATAGAGTTATACTTCCTAACTCAGTGCTGCAACTGTCGTATGGATGATATGCCTTCAGAAAGAGATGAGGCTTAGCTAAATACTTGTGCTTTTTCATTGTTAATTCATGTTTGGTTTCCTTTGAAAAGAAAGCAGCAGCTTTGGAGCCACTGCAGTATGATATTTACAGCAAACATAAAGTTTAGCAAGTTGATGAAAACCTTCAGGCTGTGTGTCTTAGCTGTGTCGTTGCTGCTAAGCTTGTTCTTGAGTTAATGAGTAGTCTGAGCGAAGATGGTCATCATTCTCATCTCCAAAGTTACTTTGGCTGGGGAAGCTTTATGAAAGTCCTCAGCATCAGTGAAGAAAGTACGGAGAAAACCATAGTCAAACATATATATCTAGGAATTTCATACTGGAGAATTTTTAGTAAAAAAGTTCTTAGTAGCTTTCCCAGAAAACACCTTAGGAAGAAATGTTCACATATTCTGTAAGCTCTGTTTTCTGTTCCAGGGTGGCACAGGGCTCCTTCAGCCCCCAGACCGAGCACGTTGAATGTGGTTTTGCACTGTGGTGCCAGTGCCTGTGAAGCTGCCCTAGGGCCGAGCTCCACCTTGCCCTGCTCCCTGCTGTGAACTGGGGTGGGATTTAACACAGGAGCATTTCAGTAATTTGTTTTCAATATAATTCTGCAAAATTTGTATCAGCATATTTACAAGAATGGTAAATCATTGCATTGGTAGTGAGTGAAGGCTAAATATAAACCCTTTATTTCCTTCCAGTTACAGCTGAGTGTCTGTTCTATACTGAGAGCCACATACTAATTCAAAAAGAGATGTTTTCTCTAATTATTTTCTTTTGGAAATTAAAAGAAATACCTGAAAAATAGGTTTGAGTAGTAGAATTAGAAATCCTATTGCTTTGTTGGGATTTAATTTTTTTTTTTTGTGGTTGTTCAGGTAGGTTTATCAAGTCATGCAGTTTGTTCAAGCACAGTCTAATTTAGGCAGAGGCATCAGCTAAGTAAGGGAAAATGTAAAAAGCTTTGAATGCAAATTACTTGGTCTGCTCCTGATAGGTGTCTTTGTTTCATTATAGCAGAACTTCAGACTTTTTTTGTGTAGTCACATTTAATGTAATCACAATGTAGGAAACTGTAATATAAAGGAAAACAGAAAATTGGTTAAGTAAGGGCATTAGTTGAGCCAAGTCCTCTTTGCTTTCAGGGCCTATCTGCACGTTGGTACAAATACAACCTTTAGTTTTAGGGATCAGCAAAAAGCAAATGTTCTGTTCCCCCAACAGAACATTTCTATATTTCTGTTCTATTTAAATATTTCTATTCTATTTAAAATGCTAAAGATTGCAGCAGTGATAATCTTACAGCTTTACACCAACATTTCAGCACTTATATACCCATGTCAGGATAAAGTGGGACAGTTGTATTTTAGTATATATATGTTCTCTTCTGACTTCTGGTCACCTGAGGTACGAAATAAGCCTCAAAGTTCATGTTTTCAGGTATTGCTTTCCTTGTACTAAATACAGATGTTGAAATTGTAATGATCGACCTACTTCACCATTTGTGATTCTTACATACTCCTTTTCTTTGTCCAGTTAGGAGAAAATAAAACCAGTTTCCCTGATCAAAATGCAAATATTGGATTTAGAATCTGGTTGAATGCCCACAAATCAAAAGAAGCACGTTAAACTGTTGTTGCTTAGGTAAAAATAGAAAGCTACAGTTGGAAGAAGAGAAGTGACTCAGTAAGCAGTATGGTGATGGCAAAATAGGATGTCAGCCAAAACGCAGGAAGCAAGATGGGAACACCCAGATCAGTTTAACAGTCTGCTTTTTACACTCTCAAGAGAGCGGTAGTTTCTGAGGTGACTGCAGGAAACTTAAGCTTTAAATGACTTTAACTGGATTTACTTACTAAGCTGTTTGAACTTGAATGAGTTTTAGTAAAATGTGAATTGTACTTTTATTTTTTTCCCAGCCCATTTTTAAGACCAGCCTCTCTTTATTTACAGTAAAGCTGCCTGGAGGTTAGCTCTGGATGCCGTGAGAGGCGTCCAGCAGGAACGTGCGGTAGATAGGAAGCGATACACACGTAGCAGGGGAGTCACTGCAGCGCTGCACCCTGGAGTGCAGCTGATGGCACTGATTGATTTTTGTTGCTCTGGAACTCTGGAGTAACTTCATCAGCTGCCATGTAGCTGTGTCTTGATTTTTAAAAGTCCCCCCTGACTTATAAGATGGTGTGCTTTGTTTTGTTTTTCTAGTTATAAACTGGCATAACAGCACAAAAGCAGGTGAATTTCTTCCTGTTCTACAGAAAAGTGTGTAGGTCCAGCAACTTTTTATAGCTTATACTGCGTCTGTTCTAATACAAATTCCTATGCTGCCGTTTTCTGGCTACAGCTGAAATGCTTTGATAATCCGGTAGTGGTTCAGTTTAGTACCCTGAAAAAAGCAAGGAGACAGTAAGATGAAGTATTGTGCTGCTCTCCTCATGTTTTCACAGTGACTGTCCCCTAGCTGAAAGATCTTGAGCCATAGGAATGTGAGACAGTTGTCAATGTGGGTAAAAAAAAATATCTGTAAGATTATGTAGGATTTTTCCGAAGTTAAGGTGAGTAACCAGTTCGTTGCATTTGAATTCATTGCTTGAGTTTAAGTAGCTAATAGCTTACTTCTTGAAACAAGTAGGCCATCTCATGACTTTAACTCTTGATAGCTTAAATTAAACCTAAACTGTTAATATTGCAAAGCTTTTGAAGCGTGTGACTTCAGATATAATTATGGGTTTGTAATATGCAGACACAACATGACTGCTCATTTAGAGAATCATGAATTTGGGGGATTCAAGGGCAACTTTCTTTTGAAGTGAAGCACAACATGGAATTAGTTAACCAAAGCATCCGTAGGTGTTTCTAATTCCAGAAGAAAAGCTGTTAGTCAAACGTTTACATTGTGTTTCATTTCCTTTACAGTAGTTTCTTGAATCCCTGCCTTACTCTTAAAATGTGGAACTACCTTTAACCTATTTCTTGGAATAGGGAGGTACTAAAACTTGTTCAGAGTTGACTGTTTTGAGAGAAGAGCTTCTGCTGTAATTTTTTCAGTGCAGAGCAGTGCCTTTGCTAGGTTGTGATGGGTTCTGGCTGCTGGCAGTGCAGCCCCTTTTTCTCCAGTGTACATGACTGTCCTGCCATGGGACTCTCAGACTGAAGTGTTTCCTTATGGACTGCCTGTACCACAAATACAGAAAATAAGATTCAAGTACTTAAGCCATGCTTTTAGTCTCTCAAAAAGGAACCAGAGAGCAGATGTAGGCAACTGTGCCACAGAGCCCACTGGACAGCCTGGGTAGAGCAGGAGCAGGGCTTGCATCAGCTGGGAATCCCAACAGCCTACACCATGCACTCCATATTTTGTTTTGCTTACTAGGTTTCAACTTTCAAAGAAGTGAAATAAAAATGTCATTACTTTAAATTGGTGGCCTTCAAAATTTTTTTATGGGTGCCTAAATATTTTTAGAAAAGGTCTGGACTGTTACAGAGCATATTCAAAGGAAATTATTAGTTGTTTCATGGACTCTTGAAGAAATTAGCCCTCAACTGGGGAAGGTGAGGACTAATAGATACTTCAAGTTGAACAACTTTGCCTTTGTTTGAAGAAAGACACTTCACAAAAATAAGCTCTTTTTCTAAGGAGAGGATGAGCTTGGTAGATAGTTGTGGTCAGCAGTGCGGTATGAAAGGTGCTGGGACAATAAAATAAGCATGGACTAAGACAGACTGCAGTTGTATCACTGCCTGGTCATAATGGGAGGGTGGCACGGGGCAGGGGGGGCTCTGCTGGGGCCATTCAGTGCCTTGCTGTCCTCAGTCAGGACAAGGCAGGGGCTTCCAAATGTGACTTCTGGTGGCACCTGGAGCACAATGGGTTACATGATACCAAATGTCTTTGTTTCCTGCCTAAGCCTAGAGAATAAATTAAATGCTCTTCCAATACACATATTTCAGGAAAACATTTTCTGTAATTACTACAGAAAATGCTGTAATAGGAAAGGGAAGGGAGTTGGTCTGTTCTAGTGTGACCTAGTTGGGAACAGAGTCAGCTGGGCATAACTGGATTAACTGAAGTTTTGGGAGAGTCCTTGGGTTACAGTTAAGTGGATTTGTGAATCGCTACTATCACATAACTAACTTTAATTGATGTTTCAGGATGTGAGCCAATTTAATTTTTGTTAGGGGGGAGGGGTGGGAGTGAATTGTGAGTATTCTTTATTCCAGTGCTCCATGTACCTGTGTGTAGTGGATGGGGGAGGACAGGGATTGAAGACTCTCTGACATTTCTGGTTAAATGGACTTCTCTGTTTGTCCAGAAGGTTTAGAAAATTAGTCTTTGTTGAGGTTGGTATGTGAAGAGGCAAAGGAAGACAAAATGATGTGCCTTTAGGTTTTAGTTCTCCAGTGTTCTACATTTTGGTCTGTGCATAGTAGCTTCAGTCTAAATTTATAGTTTTCTCTTTTTTCCTCCTAGAGTACTCTGAGATCTGCTGCTATCTCTTGTGACCACCTGCTCAATAAACTTTAGTTTTAACGTGTTGATTAAAGTGCCATAGTGCCTTATTACTTTAATTCCTATGTACTTGTGACTAGGAACTGGATTTTTTTCTGTTTTAAGGGGAATAAACCCCAGACACTGTTGGGATGCATATTTTATGCTATATACTTGTATGTTCCATTCCTAGAGATGGAGCAGAGTAACTCATATTTTATAGTCAGGCTATAGGATTGAGGTTATTCTATACACAATATATGATGTGTCTTAGGGCTGATTCATACACAAAACCAAACAGTTACAGCACACACAGAGTAAGACTTTTTTAACTGAACACTGAGTTTGCTGTTTCCATAAATGTCTTTCCACCCTTGTCCTCAATTACATCAACTTGCATCATCTGTGTCTGTTGTATAGGAACAATTACCAGGCTTCTCAATAGTCACAGGGTTTTTTATTTATGAAAACTCTTAGAAGTTGCTAAATGATGTAGAGATCTAGTGGAGTTGAAAAAAAATTATGCCACGTCAACTTTATAGGAAAATATATTTCCTCAATATCTATTGCTGTTTGTGCTTTATTTTTTTTTTTAAATCCTGATCAAATAACTGGTCTGTTACATTGCTGACATAATTTTAAAGTGCTGGCCCTGTCTTTATAATGCTGTTATGAAAACAGTAGCTTTTCCTAGTTCAGTACTTGCTGTTTATCACCCTTTGAAGTGATGAAGTTTTTTATTTTGAAACAATATGGTGTGTTTGTAACTACAGCTAATATAAATATATAAATGTCTCTCTAGTTGGGTCTTCTCTTCTGTCCTTAAGACAAGAAACTGGTTGCTTCTGAAATAATAGGTCTGATACAGGAACAGAGGCAGTATTTGCAAATTGAAGTTAGAAGCAAGTTTTATCTGTTTCCATAAAGTAATATTGTGTATGTAATCTGAATCTGGAGCAATGATCACTTCAGATTTAAGTACTCTGCTTTATTGACTAGATCTTGCTTATTTAGTATTCACTGGAACTTGCATTTGGACATGCTTAAAGTGTCTATGGCTTGTTGTACCAACTTGTGATATAGATCTATGAAGACACTGAGCACTTCAAGCATGTAATATAAACTTTGGTATCAGATGGTTTTTAATGCAAAAAAAGGGGTGAGTTTTTTACCTAAAGCTAACCTGCTCAGCACAAGCACATAGGCCATAGGATTTATCTGTCAGTTTCTGCCAAGTCCAGAAAATTTGGATAACATATGGATTATCTTGTTAAAAAGAGAGCTAAATAATAGAAGGTCTGCTGCTTCTCATGGTAAACTGCTGTTAATTAAAAGACATGTTTATTTTACTGTTATTTGTCATTTAAAATTCCTCAGTGTAAAATTTCAGGTATTACATCTTACTGCACACATGCTGATCTTGATCACACTCTATACTTTTTTCTTAAAAACCATAGATACTTTTACATATATTAACTAGAAAGAACTTTGCTTGCACATTTTTTTAAGGAGGAATTAGCTTTGTTTAGTCTGCTAAGCATGAGACAATTCTTGTTTAAATGAATTTCACTCCTGTTGAACACTTTCTAGATTTTTAGAACTTCTATGTCAGAGTCGGCAAAATACTGCAGTAGTGATCCTTCCTGCTGTGGCTTTCTTGAAATTACCATGGCCTTTGGACATAAAAAGATGATCTTAGCAGCAAGATAATGCTTCAATTACTATGTCTTTGTCTGTTGTATATCAAAATCCTTTTCAGAGTCTTCCCAAATTCCTTTTTCCTATTCCCAGGTATGACTTGCCTATTGTTCACCAGACTTTCAGGTGGAAAAAAACCCCAAAAAACAAAAAACAAACCAAAAACTGGCAGGTGCCTAATTTTGTAATGACTCATATCACTGCCTAAGTGTCCTCGTCTCTGTTATTTACCATTCCTTTAATCTTTCGTGCACCCTTTATTAGTCATTTTCTGCCATCCATCAGGGGAATGACCATTTTAACTTACGCCAAATGAATTAATGTGTTGTTCACGTGCCTTATGGGGTCCTCCATCTGTCCCTTGGCTTTTCTTCTGCCTGAGGGCCAGTGGTGTCCAGATGAATTGTCCTGGAAGCACCCTATTCTTCAGCACCTGGCACCTTTTCATGGAGGTGGCACGTGCAGTGTGGGTCAGGAGTGCCCTACCCCTGACTGTGTCTAGTTATAGACTGTCCCTGCCACCCAGAGCAGCTCTGTAAGTGCATTCCTGTAGAAAGCAGGGGAAAAAGAGTCAGTAGAGATGAGGGCTCCTGTGCTATGAGCAGGGTTCCTTGGGAGTGCGCTGATTTCTCTTATTTACCTTAAGCAGATCCCTCAAAATAGGCTGTAAGCCCTGGGGTCCACGCTGTACAAGCCTGGGCTAGGCAAATATGTACATGCAAAATCTGGTTTTACACACTTTACAATTTGCATATGCAGATAATTGCACATTTAATTGGAGCTTTTGTTTCATGCTTCCATTCTTGTATGGATCTCTCAAGTCTGCCTTGCAATGTTTGCCAAATGCTCTGCTATTAGGGAACAAATATAAAAAACACTTCAGAAAGGTATTTTGTGCATGGCAATTGAAACATGAATAGAAATTAACTCTGTCCCTGTGGCAGTTTTGTTTTGGTGGATGACATAGGACATTTAAGATGAAGTTGTGAAGATGTCATGTGCTTTTGTTCCCCAAAGGCAGAAAAATAAAGGTAAAGAATTGCTGGCAGCCTTGCCTCCACCTGCTTTTCTTCACTGCTCTTAAAATAGACTTTGAAGTTAATGTATTTTAGCTTTCTTGGAAAAGAGAGCTTTCTGTAACCTCTTCAGTAATTAAATAATTTTGAAGCTTGAAGTGTTTCAAAGCAGAGAGGGGAATGACATGATCTGGTTGTACTTAAATCTGTTTGAATGATGTGTGACATCCTCGTGATGAGGGAGGAGGAGGAGGAGAAGGGTGCTCTACAAAACACCCTTCACTCATAAAATGGTGCATCCTAACTGCAGGAACTGAGTGTGCCAGGGTTCTTCACGAAGAGCATTGCCAGCTGCTGCTTTGTCTACAGAGACTTGTTGAGTTTTAATTCTTTGCACAAGTTTACACTGACCATGGTACAAAACAATGAATACCCCTGTATGTTTCTTGGGAACATTTCCTGTGTGCTAATGGTAGCTAAAAATGGACCTCTGAACTAAGCCTTGCTCTCAGCAGGAGGGACTCACAATAAAAATCTTAAAGAACACCGTGTCCCACTTTTTCTCTAATAGAAGTAAATATTTCTTTTCTTTGTTCTTAAATTTTTAATCTATTTTATTATATATTGTGCCTTCTCTTTCCATCTGTCACATGATACTAACAATGCCAATTCATTGCTCTCATCAGATGTCTCCCAGTAGAACCCAGGAAACCTTTTTTCTTCTAGAGAAGCTGTGGAAACACAAATGGTTGTTTCTCAGCCCTGCTGAAATGTGGTGCATTGACCAGTTACTACATGAAGCTTTCTTTAGAGTATTTTGAACTTTGTCCGCTTGTAGTGACAATGTTATGAGATGAAGAAAGTTGTTTTGTGGTGGTAGGGTGGGGAGTAGTGGGCTTTATGCGGAGTGAAGCCAGTCAGATACGAAGATCCATTTCTCTCTCTCTCTCATTTTAAGTGTAAATTGCAACAAACTGCAGGGTCAGCCAACAGCTGAAAGCTTGTTATACAGAAGATGTCATTAATTTTTGTCTTTTTGAAATGGCAGATACTTTGGATGAATACTTTGAGTATGAAGCTGAGGAGTTCCTGGTGTCCTTGGCCCTGCTGATCACAGAAGGTCGGACACCAGAGTATTCCATCAAGGGCAGGACAGAGGGCTTTCACTGCCCCCCGGCACAGTCGAGTCAGCCACCAACAACTAAGCATGAATGCAGCGACAAACTGGCCCAGGTATGGTGGGACCCATTTCAAGTGTCCTGGTGTTCATCCTTGATTCAAGTCAGCCAGAACCCCAGAGTGCATTCACAGTTAAGCATGAGCAACAACTGCTTTCTGTCAGTCCCACATTTAAAGAGTATGTAATTCGGTATCCTACTAATAATAGATCTGTCCTTAAAATGAGAGATCATTAAGCCTTTTATCCTTGAACATGAAATTCTGCATGACTACCTGAATGCAGTACCTATTTGAGTCTTTATTATGCAAATGACAAGTGCTATACTTAGCATTCTTGGTCTGGGGTTTCTTTAGAGAAAATGTAGGCTGACTTGCCTAACTTTTTACTTTTCTAGGTGTTCTTGAAAAGTTAGCGATCCAAAAAACACAAGCACATCAAATCTAGCCAGTTTGGGAATAAGTTTGGAGCATCCCATCTCTCAAGTAAAAGCTCTTAAGTCCGGTGGGAATTTGAGATATATTCATGCAGAAATTAGCCTGCTCCAAGACACAGAATTTATAAAGATACTGCTTGAGTGTGTCTATCTGAGAAGATGCCTTGTGGAGAGAAAGCTTACAAGGTAGCAAAGTGTAGTGGTTGGGGAAATGCATTTTTATGAGCTTTTTTAATTTTCTGCAGAAGTTGCTCAAATGGCAACCATGAAGGATTTGTTAATTATTTTTCATTTAATAGCTCTGGCATCCTATCTCTGATTTGGTGGAGCCTGACTTACACAATTCAACTCTTACCCTTTTCTAGTACTTTGGAATATGCTTTTAAATTAGATTTAAATCTGGCTAGTATTTTTATGGCTTGTGTAAATTGACATTTTTTTTTCCCTCAGTGTCGTCAGGCCAGGCGAACCAGATCAGAGGTTATGCTCCTGTGGAAGAACAATATTCCAATCATGGTAGAAGTGATGCTACTTCCAGACTGTTGCTATAGTGATGAAGGGCCCACCACCGAGGGGAATGATTTAAATGATCCTGCAATCAAACAAGATGCATTGCTCTTAGAAAGGTGGATTTTGGAGCCAGTTCCTCGACAGTAAGTTGGATATTAGAATTAGTTGATAGTTTCAAGAATCTTGTCATATTAAAGTTCTTAAAGTAATGGGTTAGTGGTTTTGAACTGGCTTTTGCCATGAGGACTGATCTAAGAAAACCACTGCTTACCAGTGAAATCTAGCACTTCAGCTTTAGTCTTTGTTCGCTCAAACTTTCAGCAGTGCACAATGTGCAATGCAGAGTATGAAAAGCTCCTAGCTGAAAACTGTCCTTTTAATACATTTAATCTTTTTTATGTTAAATGGTGTAAATTCTATTGTGGATAAAAACAAATCAGGCTCTGAAATCTTCAAAACTTCATTATTTTGCTTGATTCAGCTGTGTCTCATTTTCTGACCGAAGATCTGACAGTCTTCTAGTTCTAATAGTTCTCTGAATATTCTGACCAACATCCATGTATTTCTTTTTAAATGTCTTAGGAGTGGAGATCGATTTATTGAGGAGAAAACCCTTTTGCTGGCAGTTCGCTCCTTTGTTTTCTTCTCTCAGCTGAGTGCGTGGCTGAGTGTTTCACATGGTGCTGTTCCCCGAAACATCCTGTACAGGTATGCCCAGAACGGAAAAAGACTCATTTGCTGTTTGCAGATTGTTGCAGCTTGTCTTAAAATAATTTTTCTCTCCTGTTTTCCTGTTTGTTTTTAGAAGGTGCCACGTTGTTGGTCTGGTACCTTGGCAGTTTTATAGGATTCATGTACTTTGTGAAGTACAGCAGTTGCTGATGTCTCTAGTGCTTTTTCTTAGACACCTGTGTTATGAAGTAGATAATTAAAGACCCTTCATTCAGCAATTTCTGTATGGTTTCAGGGTGAGTGCTGCAGATGTGGACTTGCAATGGACGTTCTCCCAGACACCCACTGAGCATGTCTTTCCTGTTCCTAACGTTTCTCACAATGTGGCCTTGAGAGTCAGCGTCCAGTCCTTGCCCAGACAATCAAACTACCCAGTTTTGACCTGCAGTATTCACACCAACCTCAGCTTTTACGAAAAGCGAATGCAGGAGCGCAAGTTACATCAGCACAGCGACTCCAGTGCTGCACAGCAAGGCAGTACTTCCAGTCCGCAGTGTTTCCGTGGGAAACAGACGTGGACAAGGACATCTGAAGGCCTACTTAATGGAAAAAAGATGCCTGAATTTACTACATCTATCAGAAATTTAAAACTTTATCCATCTACCAGACTTAGATCTGACTTTGGGGCATCGCAGTCTAAAGTTCAGTGCTATAATGCTGCGGCAGACAATAAGACACAATCTCATGAAACACCAGTCAGAACTTTGAAATCCTTTTCTCTAGTAGATTCCCGTGTTTCAAATGGTCATTGCTCTCATCAGCCCACAGGAGAAGCCAATCCTTTGATAGGCTCTTTGCTTCAAGAGCGACAAGAAGTCATTGCGAGGATTGCTCAGCACTTGATTCACTGTGATCCAGCTACTTCACCAGTTGTTGCTGGACGTCCGTTCAACACCCATGAAAACATCTCGGCTACACCAAAAGCTTTTCGGAGTGCTTATGAAGATGAGAACTTGCCAAGGAAAGGCAAGGAGACCTCCCCTGTTCCTGCTGCCAACTTAGACAATGGAATACAAGAAGATGGTGGTGAAGGCAAAACTAGAGCAGTACCAGAGGTCACACTGCTCGATGCCCGTGTTCCAGTGAACAACTGTGGCCGTCAGTCGGCAGGAGAGAGTAATCCCCTGATCGATTCTCTGCTCCAGGAGCGGCAGGAGGTGATAGCAAGGATTGCCCAACACTTGATTCATTGTGATCCAGCTACTTCTCATGTTGCTGGACGTCCATTCAAAGCGCACGAGGCGAGTCCAGTTACTTCAAAAATTTTCCGAAGTACATATGAAGATGAAAATTTGCTGAAGAAAGGCAAGGAGACATCTTCTGTTTCTTTTGCTAAATCCAATTTTTCTTTGTCAGAAGACAGCAGTAAATCAGGGACAAAGACACCTGATACTCCCACCAGTCCTTCTAGGTTTGATGGAGAATTGAAGACTTCTCTGAAACTCCAAGCAAGAAGAAAACTGATTTTAGCAAAACCCAGTGAAGCTGTCCAAAATGCATTTCATCAGACTCCAAATAAAACTTCTCATGCATTTAGTAACATTTACACATCATCATCATGTGTTAAAGAAAATAAATCTGAATTCCCAGATAGATTGGAAACAATACAATCTGGTTATGCACAGAAAGACCAGATAACCAATAGAGTTAAACAGGGTTCAAATTCCAACAGCATTGATGAACAGATTTGCACAAATAAACTTAAAGAAAGAGCAGTTGTTTGTGAGAACAGTGACACAGACAGTTTTAACAATTTACAGACAGATAAATGCAGAATACTTGAAGGTACAAAAAAAGCAAATGTGATGCCGGTATCTGACTCTTTGCACAAAAATGATCTCAAGTGTTCAGATAAAGACTCAAAAAAACCAAATATTTATGAGCAAAATACTCAGCTTATTAGTATTGAAAATTATTTAAGTAAAGACCACGACAGTTTCAAAACCAAAACTAAACAAGATAAAACAAAAACTGCACACGATGAGAATGAAGACCCAACGGGCCTCGATTCTCAAAGCACTTCTCAGAAGAAACCTACAGAAGACAATGTAGTAAAGTGCGAGCGGCAGAAGAACCCGGACATGCAGGTAAATATATGGGGGAACAAACTAATTCCTGTAGCTGCTCTTAGTCAGATAGCTTGTACCCTATATCTGCTGAGGACCAATATGAAGAGGGATTTAAGCCTGATCTTGTAGGAAGCTGCGTGTTTCTATTGTCCTCTTGGTCTGAAGTAACTCAGGAAGAATTCCTTCACAGGAAGGGTTAAGCATTGGAATGGACTCCCCAGGGAGCTGGCGGAGTCACTCTCTCTGGAAGTGCTCAAGAACTGACTGGATGTTGCACTCAGTGCCATGCTCTAGTTGACAAGGTGCTCTGTCAGAGGTTGGACTCAATGATCTTGGAGGTCTTTTCCAACCTGAACCATTTTGTGTGATTGTGTAGCCTGGTCAGTAGTGCCTCCCTTCCACCTTCATAAGTGTAACATTGAGAAGTACAGAGTTTTACTCCACTGGTGTTTGACAGTGTAACATTGAGAACACCACAATTTTACTCCGCTCGTGGTTGACAGTGTTACGAACGACAGTTTCCATAGGTTGTTAGGCATCCTGTTTTTTTGCAAACACACCAGTGTCTGAGTATGGTATGTGATCTGTAGTGAGCAGCCGGTGTAATTGTAGATTGAGTCAAGGGGAATTTATGCTGAATGTTTCATAACATGCTGGTGTGATGCAGATCCACCTGGGGCAGGAGCCTTCTCTGCTACAGCAAGCGTTTTCATGATGGGCCATCAAAATATCCCATTGATAACCTGAGTAAATTTGTTTTGCTGACAGAAGGCACCATCTCTAAAACACACAAATACGTGGCGGAAGCATAATTTTCGATCCCTGGATGGAACTTCAACCAAGGCTTTTCATCCCAGAACTGGATTGCCTCTGCTTTCAAGTCCTGTAAGTTACTGTTGAAATTATCTTTTAACTGAGAAAGGGAGTATTTTGTTATTATAATGTCTGTATATGGTATAAAATTTGACAAAATACCTAGGAGAAGTGTGTATGCTTACTTTGTGTCACAGTGAATAATATTCTTTTGAGTGGAAATTAACACTTAAGTGGGAGTTAAATGAAGCAGAACAATAATTTTGGAAAAGAAAATATTGAAGAAGTAGTTGTTGAGATCTGATCAAGATTAACAAAAGGTGGCATTAGAAAAATCTATGGGAAAAATGCTTTAATGCTATTTTAGAGCACAAAGGAAAGCATTTTGAAGATTTGTATTTTAAGTGTAAGTTAACATTTTGTAGTTTAAGAGGTTTTGTGTGAGTTTTTACTGCCTGATTGCCTATTATTCCAAAGCTTTTGTTTCTGTGAACAGTTTGTACTGTACATTTTTCAGCAACCAGAGTTGTCATTGAATGACTTAGTGATACAAAGCTGCTGTGACAAGACAGACATTGGGGAACTGTTACAGTTCTTGGTGGGTTGTTGGGAGTTTTAAAGAAACAGGCAGTCTCAGTTAAAATTACTGAAGTAGTGACATTCTGTAATCAACACATAATATGCTTTATTCTTTAGTGCCTGTAAAGGCTGTCATATTTTCAGGGAAATTGGATGGAAATTGTTACAGCCTGTTTATTAGTAATGTTCTGTACTGTTCCAAGAGACATCAGCCTCCTGAATGTCTTTATTTAGGTACTTCCTGTTAATCAGAATTTACAGTCTCATCGTTAATAATTCTAGAATTTTCTTTACTAAGTTTAAAATGTGTAGGAATTACTCTCTTCTGCTCTGATTTTATAATCTTGTAATGTCATGAAAATTCCTGCAAAATGTGCTTACTTGGCAAAATTGCTTGTACTAGAGGTTCAGTTTTCAAATTAGCATCTTCTTTCCTTCTTGAGGTTCCTCAAAGGAAAACACAGTCTGGGTGCTTTGATCTGGATTCATCACTGCTGCACTTGAAATGTCTGTCTGCAAGAAGGTATGTTTTATTTACCAGAAACATTAAGAATTTTGAGGGAGGCGTAATGTATGTTCATACCTATATGCAACAACAAAGCACATTAGCAAAGACAAAAAAATGCTGTTCAAAAGAATCCTTGGCACAAGGCTTGGCAGTCCTGGGAGTTTCCGGGTTAGCACAACTTTGGGACATGACCATGGTATGAGAGCTGCTGCCAGAATGAATTCTGTCCTGTGCAGGGGTAGATACGCTGTCAGATACACTTGAATTTTCAAACAGAAAAGAAATTAATTTTTGATTCTTCTTCAAATCAGTGTTATTTGCGTGTTATATTTTGTTCTTAATGTTGAACATGTTAAGCATTTTGCCTTAAATTGTTCAGAGAACTAAACTTTTTAAAAGGAGCCAACCATGACCCTCTATATGTTACTACGTGTAACATAAGCAGTTTTTAGTATGGTAGTTTGATGTTGGAAACTACAGGATAGGAGAAAAAATTATCTGTATACCAGAGAAAATAATCTTATACGTTGGTTCCAGCTAATGGAGTTAATGAACAACCTAAATTTTTATTGTGCTTATCCCTTGTAGTGTAAAACTGGGGGAAATATTTTTTTCAGTTAACTAGAAAATCTTTTGCTCAAGTATTAACAGGCAGTGTTCAACTGTCACTCCTTTAAGACAGCATTGTGTAATACAGTAAGTAAATTATTCTTTCTAGAGCTGTGTATACCCAGAAGACAAAAGCAAATGTGTTATCCTTTATATTTATTCTGTCTTTTTTTAATAGCCCACAACAATGTATAAACAGAGACGGTGATCCAGACAGCCATGGGAAACCATTTCTAAGTTCTAGTGCTCCACCAGTAACAAGTCTTAGCCTTCTGGGAAACTTTGAGGTATTGCATATTCTCTAGAATTCTTGTGGTATTTTTAGTATTCTTCTGTACTGCTTTTAAAATGACATTGCTTTGAATAATTCCAGCCTTATTAGAATGTAAAAGTTCCTAACTAAATTGAATAAAATTTGTTTTAATTTCCAGCTGTAAAGGCACTTATTTCATGCCCCAGACATCTTCTGTTTCAGAGAATCAGATACAATGAGTTGCTTAATCTTTTATGTTCCACTATGGTCAAGTTAGAAGATGTTCTGTTGCCTTAAATAAGATTTAATAACCTGTAATTGTTCATGTTTATAATGTACTTAACTAGAGAAAAGGATTTACATTTTTTCTCTTAAAGTCTACTTAATATGTTACAAAAGCTGTGTTAAACATTTGAGTGTAGTGAACAGAATGTTTTTGAAGTGTAGTCTCCAGCTCTTCACTTCATGTAGCATATCAAATTAACAGCAACTAACAGCTAGTGCATTAACGAGTTTTATTGTACTGTTCTGTGAAATATGGAGTTGAAGATGTTGAGGAAAGTTACAGATTCTAGTTATTTTTTTTTTTCAGTTAGTATATGTCAAAAATCATGCATAGATCCTGCTGCAGTAAAGTTCTCTGTGGGCTTTTGCACCAGTTTCAGTAGGATGAAGCCAGGATTTGGATGATGCTTTCTCTTACACCACTATCATCATACTGAATGTTCCGTTCTTCATGATTTTTGCCTTAGTGTTGATTTTTGGCAGGTCATGAGAGACCCAAATTCTTATATAGATTTGTTTCTTTGTTTGCCGCTTATTTTTGCTGTGTTTTATTTGAGGCATTCCCAAGCTAAGCTGTATGTGTTTTGTTTTTCAGGAGTCTGTCCTGAATTTTCGCTTGGACCCACTTGGTGTTGTGGAGGGTTTCACAGCAGAAGTGGGAGCAAGTGGAGTCTTTTGTCCCACGCACATGACTCTGCCAGTTGAAGTGTCATTCTACAGCGTTTCAGATGACAATGCGCCCTCTCCTTACATGGTAAGTGTGTGGTTGGATTTATTTTAAATAAATTTTGATATGTGGAGGTGAAGAACAAAAGCTTGGTGAGTAGAAGGTTCAAGAAGTGAAGATTTGCAGGGACCTGGGTTATTTTCAACTGCCTATGATGGAGTTCTCTTGTTTTCCTTTCATTTCCCTAACTTTTTCTCTGTTTCTCTGCCCCTCCATTCAACTGTTCTCATCTTGGGATATTGAACATATTTGTCTTCCTCTGCACTGCAGTGATCAACCCCCACCATTTCCTTTCATCCATCTAACTTAAAATAGGCCATGAGGCAATAGGTGGACTTAATGGCATACATCTTGTTGTCCCAACAAGCAGCTGCCCGGGGCAACTAACCACTCAGCCCGAGTGGCCCAGGTGCAGCCCTTGTACAACTGCTGAGGGAGACCTTAGACTTTGGAAAGTTATTCAGCCCTTTCTTTTAAAGCAAATACTGTCTGAGCTGTCATGAAACACGGCACTCTCACAAGCTGCATGGTTTGCTCATGTTTGCACCAACATGATATTTGTGTTCTCTGTCTCTGGGTGCTAATTCTGTTCCACATTTCTACAGTGATTGCACAGGCTTTGCATATGTAAAAAGCAAACAGTGTCTTGTATGCTAGCATTGAATTAGAGGCTAGATTTGTTCTGAATGCCCATTAAGGAATCTCAGTTTTACATAGGTGACAGATCCAATTTTCAGAGGTTTTCATATGTGTATATCTGTCTAATATGTGGTAAAGGGTCTGTTTAAACATGGTAAGTACAGCAACAAACACCTGATTATCCCAATGTTTAGATTTTAAATTCATAGCAGTTACCATATTTCTGACCTTCGGTTTTGAAAAGTATTCAGAAAATTAAATTGCTTAGCGTTTAAGTAATGGCTTTGAATAAACTTTTGTATGTCTTAACCACTGCAAAGAAGTATCTGTTGTTTTGCTTTCATCTTTCTAGATTATTTCATATGATTTTCCAGGAGGTGAAGGGATTCTGATGTTCCTCAAATAGTTAAAGTAGCATTGCTTATTTTCCTAGCTGGGTTTCATTGTTTCAGGCTTTCCCACATGCTCTAAATATGCTATTATGGCTGAGTCTCCCAGGATTAATACAGCATTTGTGTAGTGCCTCCATCATCAGAAACATTGTTCCTGTTTGTATAGCTAGTTTCTCTGCTTTGGGGTCTTTTTTTGTGGTTGTTTGTTTGGTGGGTTTTTTTAAGTCCAGAGCAGTGGGGTAGAGCAGTGGTGCCCCGCAGGTTGATCAGACGTGCTCTGGGGCAGTACCTGAGGGAAGCCTCGGCAGCGTTTCAGCACCATGTGAGGCACTCGGGGTCACAGCTGGTACAAAAACAGTTGTCATTGTTCCAGAAGTTTGGATTAGAATGGAAGATTAAGTGCATCTGCCACCTTTGAAAAGCAGAAATCAGTTCAGTGAGCTTTGGAGTATTATTGGTGTGATAGTAGATGATACAGAAATTGAAAGGCGGAGACAGATCTTTTGTTTTAACTTACCAGCTGCTTTGAGAAGAAAGCTCTGTTTCCTCATAGCTCCCTGATGTGGAGAAGATGTGGAAACTTGGATCTGGTTTCAAGAGGAGAATGCACAGCTTTTAATGGTCTGCCAAAGTAATCTGTAAGGCCCTTACTGTTGATTTTTAACTGCATCTTAAATGCATTGTCTTATCTATTTTTGGTTTTTATACATTACTGATTGCATTTCAAATAAATACAATTATATGAATAGAACATTTTGATTTGTTTATCTCTCTGTGAACTAAATGTGTGCTTTGTTTTGTTTTTCTAGGGTGTAATTACTTTAGAGTCCCTTGGTAAAAGGGGTTATCGGGTACCGCCTTCAGGAACAATACAAGTGGTACGTACTCAGCAGATAAGGGTGCCTTGAAACCACTTATATCAAGAAAGTCATGCAGAGGAGATGAGGTTATTGGAGATGAGCATGAAGCTAGCAGTGGAAATGTGCATCTCTGTAGGTACTGTAGTTATTCAAAATAGAAATATATGTGTGGCATAAAAAAGACTCCCAACCTTTGAACCCATCTGTGCTCTGAAGAGACTTAAAATCAGTTACAGGGGATTCAGAATACTTGGGGACACTGTATCTTTGAAGAAGTGATGGGGAAGTAATTAAGCCACAGTCCAAATCCTGAAATTCTTCTGAAGCCATTAAGATTGAATAATTGTGTCTATATTTTGTAACACTACCCTTTTTTTGTAATAAAAACAGAAAGTAAATCACAGTCATTGCTTACAATTAATGAACTGGCCCTTTCTTTTAAGAACCCAATCCAAGGTAACAAATTCATAATTTCAGGTTTAAGAGCCCAGCCCTGTGCTTCCTGCAAGTGTGCTGTGTCTGGAAAACAGTGTAGACAAAAAGCTGACTGGAAATAATAAACAAAAAAGGGGATGCAGATTAGCAAAAGTAAGAGTAGTCATATACTAGTGTTTCATTCAGAATAGATTGTGTTTAGCATTATATTTTAAAATTGAAATTGCAAGTAGTTGAAGTGTTGATTAACAGGAAAACATGACAGTGTTTTTGCATAGAAGATTCTGTGTGGCAGGGGAACCAAGTGCATGGAAAACTACTTTGGCAGATCGAGTTTGGGTTAGGTTTGTTGGGTTTTTTTAAAATTTGTCGTCTCTAAAGAGTATTTTATTGAACTGTTTGTCTTTTCAGACCTTATTTAACCCTAACAAAACTGTGGTGAAGATGTTTGTGGTGATCTATGACTTGAGAGAAATGCCAGCTAATCATCAAACATTCCTACGGCAAAGAACTTTTTCTGTTCCTGTGAGACGAGAAATCAAGAGAAGTGTCAATAAAGAAAATAGTCACCAGACTGAAGAAAGGCTACTACGCTACCTCATACATTTGAGGTAAGCTCCTTGGAGTTAAACAAAACAAAGAAAACCCCAACAAACCCAACACAAAACCAAACAAACAAACCCACAAAAAACAAGTACCTGCCAAAATTTAATTCATAATTCCTTTCCCAGCCAGCCTTTCTGTATACAGACTTATTTGAAAAAAGGAATGCTTTTAACTTGGTCTTTAAGCTAGACAGTAGAGGAAGAGTTTGGATTCTGCTTGCTAGAAACAAAGTTAACATAGAAATAAAGCTCTCTCTTGGCATTGAAGTATTTTGTGCAGCTTTGTAAAGCTTAAATCTTTTCTTAGCAATAGAGATATTGTGCTGGCTGAATCAATGCACTTTTTTTTGAAGCTACAGGAAATAGTGAGTGTGGATGTTATATGGACAAAAGCCAAACTAGGGATCAAGGTAGAGAAGATACCCAAACTGCTTCACACATACCTCTTTACCAGAATAACTTGTAACATGAAAAGCAGTCTGAGTTACTCCTAAAAATGCAGTGTTTAGTAGCAAAAATGTAAATACCTGTTTCATGATACAACACTGCTGATAATGCCTTTCACTTTATAAAATATCCACTCAGACTTCCTTAAATGATTTACAAAGCACTGCCTGAAACCAGACTCTGTGCTGCTGCTCTCGGGATGTTCTGGAGACTGCAATTGGAAACAAAGGAGGAATGATGGATATACTCTGTCCTCCTGCAGTCTGCAGATATTTTGCCTGCATTTTTGTAGGAACCAAAGCCTGTATGTGCAGACCCAGTGCTTTCACTGCAGCACTTGGAAACCCAGCAGTGGTTGACATTCTGAAGTCTGACAGTCAGCAAGCAGAACAAAATTAAATATCTTACACTTCTTTCTTCTTCAGAATTATTTCTGCTACATATTACTTTTCCTATTTAGCAGTATGGATTTCCACCAAGCAGACTTTTCAAACCCTTTGTCTAGATCAGTGATTCCAGGCCAAGCTCTCCCATGAAGTGCAAGTTGACAGTCATTAAAAAAAAAATGTGTTGGTTTACTGGAATGTGAAAATAGTGTGATGATAAGGCTGTAGAACTGTGTTTCAGTTATGAATTTTAGCCTGGATTGAAACTCATCTTTTCAGACCACACTAACTTGTCATGTCTAACTTAACCACCTTCTAAAAACTTTGTTTGGGGATAAATTCCGAAAAAGTGTGTAGCCCCAATAAAAGGCTCTATTCACTTGTAATGTTGATCTACCTGTGCAGAGGAACTGGGGACAGGCCCCAGCTGCAGCGATGGGCAAAAATCTGTGGCCTAGTGGGTCTGCTGTACAGGCATAAAGAGTGGTGCACTTGTGTCCCTTTCTATTTTAATGCAGTTTCTATTTTAATGCAGTTTGAAGGCAAGTGTGCTTTCTGCTCTGCCATCTTTTACAGCTAGAGGTCTTTTTTAAGAGCTTCCTATTTCCGATACTTGCTGAGAGACAGAAATGTAGCCATTCTCATGCTTCTCATTTTGAAATATTTGTACAATTTAGCTCAGTTTTCAGCCCTCTGGTAGGAATCAGTTCATGGATTTAGAATGTGTAATTGGAAATGCATCCACTTCTGACTGGAAAAAATCCTCTCACAATTATGATGCTTACCTGCTTACTTTGGAAAGTGAGTAGCTGCAGAGTATGCCACAGGTTTTTTCTTCAGCAATGAACCCAAGCAGTGGGTCCTTTCTCTTAATGTAAGAACAGCAGAACTCCTTGAAATATTACAGTAGCTTATGTTAATCTTCTTGTGGTTTATTATACTGAGCACTTATGATTTTACGAAAGATTCAGTTGTCCATTTAGTAGCTGTCTTTACTAAAGATGGATTTTAATTAGGAAACCTTGAAAAATCTTAGTAGTATATTAATGCATTGTTTTTTAAAACTTCATTTTTAAAAGCAATAATGTTTCCTGAAGCCCATTTTACTGAAACCTTACACAAACCTAGAAGTCTTTAATTATTAAGATTTATTTTTGATTGTTGCTCAAGTTGACTTAGAACAGTGTTTCAGTTGTAGCTGCAGTAGTTACTGAGCACGAGCATCTTAAGCTTAGATGTTGAAATTTTGCTCAAAAAAACAAATGAAGTCACCACCAGTGAGCTGCATTGTGGTCGCATCTGCTTGCGAGGCCTTAATCACAGTTGTCAGCACTCACATTATGAAAGCTTCTTTTCAAGTGGTAATTCAGCAAAAATGCTTGCATAGGTCTGGAGCTTAACGTTGGCGGCCAGATTTTCTACAACAGTCTTTAAAGTGTCAGATTTATTGTATATGCAGCTTCTGCATGCAGTTCTGTATGTTTGAGATCCTGTTCAATACACCATTAGACTGTACTTGTACACACAGCTACACTATTGAAATACAAAATGTAGCTTGCACAGACAGCAGAGCTTTATTAGCTATTGAAAAAAAAAATCAAGAATTGCACCTGCAGTTTAAGTTGGTTTTTGAAAATTTTTGGGGATAACTCTTCTGTGAAGCCATGATTTTTTTGTGTTGTAATTAAACCTGCTTGAGCATAAGAGCTGTGAGTTCAGCTCTGCTTGTGCCTCGTTTCTGCCTGGTGTTGTGAGGATGGTGACCATCCCTTAGTTTCTAGGTCACGTTCTGGCACCCTGTGAAAGGCAGTTAAACAGCCAACCTGCCCACAGCTCAGCGTTTTCCAAGTTTTTAAAGCTTGGTCAACAGCCTTAGTTACTGACACATTGCCAGGAATTGCATGGAGCACAATTGTTGTTGCTTAACAGCTAAACAGGGGTTGTTACTGAAGGCTTAGTGGAGGGTAAACTTGAAACTGGTTGTTAAAAGTAGTGATTCCTCAAGGGGTTGAGAAACTTTTTAAAAAATATTTTCCTTATGTGACATAAGATACCTTTATTGGTGGAAGCTGAAGACACCTCCTATTAATGATTTACTATTTGCTTTCAATCTTTCTGTTCTCTTGCCATTTTTTCTTATCTAGAAATTTGTATCTTTATCCTAATGATTTTCCTTACAGATTTTATAGGTTGTGCTGTATAGTCTTTGCCACTTACAAAATGTGTCTTGCTACAAATGTTTTTGTGATCATTCTGCTATATCCCATTTCTGTGACTTTATTCTCTGTGAATTTTGATAGCCTGTAAAATACACATAGGGACTTTGTGCTTGGATTTATCATTTCTTCAGTAATATTTATCACTTTCTTTCCTCTGCCAGACTTTCTAGCTCATCTGATATTTTTGTCTTCAAGCCTTCCTATATTTGTCTGCTGTTACTCTTCATGGGACATCATCTGTCAGAGATGTCAGGTTGTGTTGGGTTTTTTTAAAATCTCTTTACACAAAACTGCTGGAGCTGCCACAGCTCTGGAGCCAGTCTCATGCTGGCCACTCCATCACTACTTCCCAAGGCTGTAGGTAATGGTTGTCTCTTGATTATTCCAATGTATTTGCATATATAAAAAGCAACATTTCTAAATCTAAAGCAAAAAATTAGGTGATGGATGCAGAGATGAGAAGAATCCCGTGAACTCTGATGCTGTCTCCCACTTATCCTTCTTCAGTCTTTGTGAAATGTCACGCTCAGAAACACCACATTACAGGGAACCATTATCCACTGAGCAAAGCGAGTCTTGCAGGATTATCACCAGTATGAAACAGCAAGCTTCAGAAGTTTAAAAATAGACCCTGCTGATAATTTTTTTGAAAGATCCATGTGTAAAATGGGAATTGAGATCTGTTTTATGATGGTGCTTTGATAACTAGATCTATTCTATATGAATTAATTTTAATCATACTTTTGCTGCAATAGACCTTTCAGTAAATTTTTTCCTTTTAAAATGTCTTATAAGCTACATGCTGAATTAACTGTTTGTGGTGTTCACTTTGTACCCTGTCCTTTTCACTCTTCCTTCTTGTGCTCTCCTCCAGAGTCCTCTCTTAAGATATCATCATCTCCCCTTTGCCTACCAGGTAAAGGGCTTTCACACTGACAGCACTGAGCAAATAAATAGTGATGGATGAGAGCTCTGTGGGAGCCAGTAGGAGTGTTCTGCTGGACCCTGCCACATTTAATGCCCTTGACAGCTGTATCTGGGAGAACAGAGTTTTCCTTTGTCTGGCTGTGGGGATGACTACGGGCTATTCTGCATCACTCCTCTGAACAGAACAGTGGCACAGAACCCGTTTCAACAACCTGCCTTCCTCAGATGGTGAAACCTTGATGGATCTTCCACAGTTGTCTGTCTGTCTCCTATTTCTCAGAATTTCAATTGCATTATGGAGAGGTTTATTCTAGAGATACTACTTTTGCTTCAATGGGATCAATAAGTAAATGCCTATTAAAAATCTGTGCAGATTGTAATACATGTGGTAATACAGCATGCACCGCTCTCAGCATTTGTAATGGTATCATTTTGTCATGACAACAGCAGTAGCTTTTCTGTTTCTGTTACAGTAGGAATACATTTCTCCCTCACCATGGCATAGTGGTACGGGCTGAAGTTCAGTTGCCCTAAGAAATGCTCCTTGGGCTCTCCTGCCTTTCCTGGTTGAGGGAAGGAAATTAAGGAGTTCTGCCAGATGAAGATATAGAATACAGTTCTCTGAAATGCAGATCTCGTCTCGCTATATACAGTTGTTAAATATCAGGAAAAGTGGAACTGACACATTCCTGGCAGGTTTGGAGGATGTGAATTAGGCTGTTTAGCTGCAGCATAAAGGATGAATGGGCCTAGGAATTGACCACTGTTTAATTTGGTGATTGGGCCAGTGAACTGTAGTCTCTTTGAAAAATAGCTCCCTATTCTATGCAAAAAAACTTCTGTCTGCCTGAAGAGATCCCTGTACTACTCCTTCTCAAGATGGACTTAAATTTGGTGTGTGGTGTAAAGCAGTAGTAAACTTCTTAGTGTTCCATAAAGACAGCAATGAAATATGTCTGTATGTTAGCTAGCACTGAAATGTACATTTGATATGTATATATTTGAACCTTCCCTTTTGTGTGTGCTTAGGATGCCCTTTGGCCATCTTCAGGAGTGCTCACTGAAGAGCATTTTTTGCCATTCCAGATTGCTGAGAACTTTAATCATCAGTGTACATAATTGGAGTCTGAACTTCCAATATTCCATGGCACTTTCAAAGCTGTGCACTGCATTGGTGATTAGGAACAGAACCTTTAATTGTCAAAAGAAACAAAGTAGAATGAAAGTGTTAGGTTATACTTCCTTCTTCCATTTCAACATTTTGTTTGTTCAAATGTGTTTTGGCCTTAGATAACACATGTATTTGTATCTTTTCAGGTTCCAGAGTTCTAAATCTGGAAAGATCTACCTCCACAGAGATGTAAGGCTCCTATTCTCTCGGAAATCCATGGAAGTTGATAGCGGCGCTGCATATGAACTCAAATCTTACACTGAATCTCCAACAAATCCTCAGTTTTCACCGAGATGCTAGCAAACAATGGCAAACTCAAGTATTCATTTTACTGTTGATTACTTCTTACAAGAGAAGATTGGTAGAGACAACAGTATAAAGTTAAGTCTGTAAAGGAATAAAAATAGCGCTCAAGAGAAAGAAGGTTCTGCGTGATCCTGGACCAGTTTTTAAAAGGTTTCTGGAATGAGCTTTGTGTATTCCAAGTAGACTGGAAACATACTTAAATCTAATCTTTTTGTACTGTTTAAAACCACTTCATTGGATGTGTTGCAATAGCAAATTCCCAAGTTAGTTTAGTGTTTACACTTTTTATTTTATTTTTCAGTTATTTAATATTTAATGTTTCATTTAATACTCAAGTGATGTTTGTCTTTAGTGTTCTAATGTAGCATAAATCCTATGTAAAATCATACTATGTATTTTTGGCATTAATATTGAAATCTGAAATATATACAGATGTCTTTAATCTGTGTGCTGTTTTAAGTGATATTCATTTAAGTTATTGAAAATGGGGACAACAGGTGAATTTCCATAACATTTCATACTATGCAAGCATTTAGCTGCTTTTTTCTCTTTAATGGTACCCTTTTCCATTTTTTCTCATATACAGATTTAATAACACTTGTGACCATAGTGCAGATTGTTTATTTACTTATGCATTTGGATCATTAGTTCAATTCACGTTTTGTTCCCTCAATTTCTTTTCTTTCCTTAAGGGCCATTTTAATTTTGCTTTTTTACTAGTTTTTCTCACATAAAATTCACGCCCTCCCCCATTTGATTTCTCAGATTGTGTTAAAGGATGTACTGTGCAAACAAATTAGTATTTATATCTTAAATATATGCAAGAGCTATGAAACTTGTACTTTTTGTTTTATTTTTAGATGAGAAGGATCTTCATGTAATCCTAAATATTTTTCATAGGTCAATTCCATGTAGGCCACTAGGTGGCCATAGGAAGTTTTACTAGCAATGCTACACTGGGCATATGAATATTTTCCGATACGTATGTGTATTCCTAAAAGAAAACACAGTCAGATGAACAGTTTATGCTAAGTGTTTAACTGTGTAACTGCGAGAAATAAAGTTAGAAGCATTTGATTATATTTGAGGTATATATTTAATAATGAAATTGAAGCTTTATGATGTTTGATGAAGACCTGAGTTTCTCAACCATCTCACCTTGATTTGTATGTTTTTCTTTGCATTGCTGTAGGTTTTTAGAGTGTCAGTAATATGAAAGGTGACCTTCATATTTGAGAGTGTAACACGGTTATCTGATGAAGACTCTGGAGAAAGAATGAATGTGCATCTTGTATATTCAGCACTGCCCTTAGATGAGAGAAGTCAGTGTGTCGTGAAGTCTCCAGGAAGTCTGCCAGGGATCGTAAGGGAGACTGGACTTTCCAGATGATGCTTATCAACTATCATGTATATGCAAATGCCTGCTGCTACAAAAGGGCAAAGCTCAGATATTAGGGTTCGTTCCCCACTTAAACAGTATCTTCCCCTCAGTTACACCAGGTTTTCAAAGGTTACCTATCATTTATTTCATAGAGACTTGGGAAAAACTGTACAGGAGGACATTGTTTCCAGTTTCTAATCATTTGTGTGCCCTTTAAAATTGAGAAAAGGTTTCTTTTGCTATATATGCAATTGCAGTTGCACTGCGTACAGAACTGGAGTCTGGACTAGTATATCAAGAATGTGTTCTAGTTCCTGTGTAGCTACTATTGAGTCATAAGCAAACAACATATCCTCAAAGTACTTATTTGTGTCATGGTGCACAGCTGCTTGCATACTTGATGAAAAAAAAGGATGAGAAAAGGACACACTTTCCATTAAAAGTCACCATTTCCCTCTAGTAGATTAACCTTTTATTTTGCACTGACATTATGTAATGTTTTTATCTTGATAACCTTATTTAAATAGATTTTTTCAAGCCATCTCCTTTCAGAGTAATATATAAATTTGCTTTGAACAGCAAAGAAGTGTGGATTTTGAACATGTTGTTACTACAAGTCATGTCTAGGAAATAAATTTGTATTGACTTAAATAGCCAAACTACACTTAACCCCTGTATGGATTTGGAATGAAAGTTGCCTTAGATTATCCGAGCACAACTTTGATTTTACTGAGTCATTTTCCATTTACAGCTTGATCTGAGTAAACACTTTCCTTTAAGGACACAACTGGAGAAAGGCTGAATGCTCATAAACTGTTAACTAAATTCCACATGACCTTCTATGCACAGGCTAAGAAATGAGACTTAATTTTTGAGAAGTCGCTGGTTTCTTCTCTTTTTTCAGTCCAACACTACTTGACCTTTTCACTATAAGCAATGAAAGCAATTTAGTTCTTGTATCTTCCTTCTCAGCCTTTATTTTCTTTATCTAAGACAACCCCAGACTGTTCAGTCAGCCCTGCCTTGTAGATTTTATTTGCTGCACCTCTCGTCATTCTGGCTTTCTTCTCTTGGTCTGAATCAGTCTTGAAGTGTCTCAGGCTGGACACAGCACCCGAAGCAGAGCCTCTCTGTGCCAATCAGACTGGAAGAATTGGTTGGTAAGTCTTACGGATTACAGTCCTCTTCATACATCCCATTGCAATGTGTGCTTTTTCAGTATCAGGAGATGTCAACTTGCATTCATCTTGTTACCCAGTATAAGAGATGTCCTACCTGCTGTTCTCCGTTATGGTAGCTCTCCTTATGGAACTTTGTTCTCTCACTAGCCAAGATTATATATAGTAAACACAGCATTGCTGTTGGAACAATTGTTTCCAACAAAGCTTGCATCCACCACATTAAAGTTTCATCATTAAGTTTCCCTAATGTGTCAGAGATGTGGGGAAGCATCAGAGATTACAGTTTGTTACTAGCTACCTTGATGAGACCAGATTGAACAAAAAGAAACATTAAACCCACTGGTTTTTGTAAGGTTTGTTCAGTAATTTTCAGTAATGTTTCTGTGCCCCCTTGTCTTCGTGATCTGCTTTAGATACACATCCTTAAAAAACTGATCTGGTTTCTGTAGGCTTTCTTGTATTTGAGGACATTGAAGAACTTGGGCTTTTCTGAATTTACTTCCCATTGTTCCTCTGTGTTGCAGAGGTTGTACTTGTTCCCTTAAAGAAAAAATTTCATTAAGGAACTGCTGAATCCTCAAAACTGTGTTTTCCCTCAAATTAATTTCCTACGAAAATTGAAAGAAATTCCTGGAGTTCGCATTCTTGGCTGCTCTCACTGCTTTGTTGTTATTTCAAAATCTACAAACTTCATCCTTTCTATGATTATTTTTCTATGTTGCTCTGTTTTTCACACCTTCAGACCATTTCTCCCTGCTTTTGCTAGAAGCAAAGGTGGCACACCCACCACTATCATGGCTTTTTTCATGGTTAGGCAAACAACACTAGTGTGTTCTATGATTTTTGCTGTGCAATCTGCCCAGCAGTATCCCTTTCTGAGTGAGGGATATGCACATTCCTTGGCTTCCTCGCAACCACACAGTCCAACTCTTTGAACAAATCTCTGTTGCACAAAACAAAATGCTTCCAACTACTGGTTTGTGGGGCTTTCAGTACCATTTGACTGCTTCTGTTTTGATGGACTTTTTTGACCTGTCTCCTCTGGACTTCCTGACCGTAATCGTGCCAATCCTGTCTTTCCTGGGCTGTGCTCCAGGTGGTTCCCACGCCAGGCAGGGTCTGCAGGGGGGACTTCTGAGTCAGAGGGCATGTGGAATTGTGGGGACACATAGTGGTGGGAGGGCTGGAGGTCAACATTATGGGAAAGTGGTGAAAGATGGTATACATACCTTTTGTATGGCAGAATTGGGAGCACACATGCATTTAAGTACTAAGTAGAAGCCATACCTGCCATTTACATAATCCCTGTATTTAGGGATCCCCAAAGATTTATTAACGGTGGGCTGCTTAAACCCATCCTTTTGTGTGGACTCTCCTCTTAAAGAGAGTCCAGGGAGGTTATTGTTCACCCAAGAAGACAGTGAAAAGTAGATAGGGAGGGAAGAAAATACCCGGTATAACATGATACTGTGCTGTTAAGAAGCTCCACTGGACCGAGACCTCCTGTCCCGCCAGCTGTGTCAGGGATTCAGGAGATCCTCGAATAATGCTGCTGAGGAATCAGCTCCTCATGTTTAAAAGTAGCCAAAAGAACTCGTTTTAGCCAAGCAGGAAAGGTCTTTTTTTTCCCCTTTACCCCGGTGCTGGGCCGGGGAGGCCACAGGAGGAGAGGTGTCGGTGATGAGGAGGTGTTGGTGAGGTGGGGCCGCTCTATTCAGCAAGAGGACCGGAGGAAATGGCCTGAAACTGCGACAGGGAAGGTTCAGATTAGATATTATGAGAACAGGGGCAATTCAACTCAAATATTGTAACGACTTTTTCTTCACTATTAGTGTGGTCAGCCATTGGAATAGGCAGCCCAGGGAGGTGGTGGAGTCACCCTCTCTGGAGGTCTGGATGTGCCGCCGGGTGACGCGTTTTCGTGTTTACAGAGGCAATGTGGGACTGGATGATCTACAGGCCTCTTCCAACCTTGACGAATCTATGATTCTATTACCCTTAAAGGGTGGGGCGCCGGCGCCGTGCGGCAGAGCTCCCACCCCTGAAAGCCGCCTCACGCTGCCCGGCGCAGCCCGGCCGGCCCCGGAGCCTCCAGGGCAGCCGCAGGGCGATCCCCGCCGGGCCCGGCCGGTCCCGGGGCAGCCCCCGCTCGGTGCCCACGGCGTGCGTGGGGCGGGCGCGGCCTCGAACCCGCGGTCCCGGACGTGACGCGCGGGGGCGGAGGCGGGTCCCCCGCCCGCGCGCGCGCGGGGGCCGAGGCGGAGGAAGTGTGACCCCGCCGGCGCACCGTCCCGCGCGCGCGCCGCCATCTTGTGCGGGCGGAGGAGGCGGCGGCAGCAGCAGCAGCAGCGCCGCGGAGGAGCCGCGGCCGCGCCTCCCGCCCGCCCCCTCCCTCTGCCCAGCCCCGCCGTCCCCTGCCGCGGCGCCATGTCTGCCGAGAGCCCCGAGCCCGCCTCGGCCGAGGAGCAGAAGGTGGGTGGCCGGGCCGAGGGGCACAAGGGAGCCCCGCGGGGCTCGTCCTGCCTCCATCGGCGCGGCCGGGCCTCTCCCCCCTCCCCCGGCGCGGGGAGCCCCGCGGGCCGCCGCGCGTCCCGGCCCGGCCGCCCCGCCCCGCACCGGCTGCCCCAGGTCCGCCGCCGCGCAGCAGGGCCCGGGCGGTCTCCCCGCGCAGTCCGGGCCCCGCCGGGGCGGGGGGGCCGCTCCTCCATGTTGGTGTTCCCGCTCGGCCTGCACGGCCTGACGGCCTTGGCCGTTCGTTCCCCTCCCCTCGGGTGGCCCGCGGGCCGCGCCGCCCGGCGCGGGGGGTTTGGGGTCAGTCGCAGCGGCGGGGGGAGAGCAACGGGAATCCGGGGGATAAACGTTTGTTTCACTTTTAGAAAACGTTTAGCTTTTAATGTGAACCGTTTAAGAGGAGAAATACCCAAAACACAAAGAGCGTGGCCTGTGCTAGTTACACCTTTCATAAAGAATAGCTGGCTGGACTGTCTTAGGGTATCCCTGTTATGTCATCTCTGACGGTAATAATTGTATCGTTTCCTGAGTGGGATTCGGCCTCAGGGATGACTGTGCTGTGACTTTAAGAAGCCGTTTGTTTTTCAGTCTTGTCATTGCTGTGTGAGCCCAGTCGCAATCCCCACGGCTATTTCCGATCGGGAGAAGTTACGAAACACAAGTACTGCTTTGAAGGGCGCTAAAAAAAAGGCAAAAAACCCCAACCCCTCCCCCCAAATTTAATCTACCTCAGATGTCAGGTTTTTGTTTAATAATTTATAGTTTGTAACGTGAGTTAGTCGTACAGGTGGGGCTTTGGGGTTAATCCGGAAGGATACGTTCTCAATAGGTGCAGTAATCAGAACCAGCTGCTTTGGCAGGGCTGTAATCTGCTCTTATATAGGTGTGTTCTGCAGCGTGACTTAACGCTTATGCCAGGTAGGCTGCTGGGGGATACTGTTCCTGTTCAAAGCCTATAAAAATAAGTCCCTGGCCTATGCAGCACTCCTAGAATAGCTCTGTAATAAGAGCATGGTTAAACATGTGGTAGCAAGTTTATTGTGATGCCTTCTAGTGTGTTCTGATGAAGTCAGGTGATCGGGGCCAGTTCTGCTAACAGAAGTTTCAGGCTGAAGTCTTGAAATGCAGTGTTTGGAAAAATTATATGAGAGACAGGAGTTCTTTACTGATTTGCTGATTTAATCTGGTAAGGTGTTCGAGAAAAATTATATAATATGAATAAAATAAAACTCTGCATTCTGTGAGATTATGCCCTGGTGTGATACTGTGGCATCAGTGCCATAATGACATTGCAATATTAATTTTCACTAAAACTGTTGGTCTGGGTAGGCAGAATCGAACATTTAATGCTTAACTCTGAAATACTTACATAAACAGCCCATTTTGCAGTACTTATTTATATGTATGCTTAAAAAAGATGATGCCCCTAAATGAACTTTGAGGCAGCGCTTTCATGATCAGAGGCTCTTTTCTAAACTTTTCTAATGTGCTGTAAGAAGCTTGTGCATGTGCTGAGTGAGAAAGGTTTTGAACTATGATGAAAATTGAAAATTGGCCAAGGACCAGTGTTTCCTGTTCTTGTTGTGAAAACTCAGGACAGTGGCAGGGGGAAGTTCAGAAACAAAGAAACTTCAGGCGTAGGAGAGTATATGCTTGAGTGACTGACTCTTTTTGCCTTAAAAGCCTGTATTTTTCAGGAAGCTGTTAAAGGTGGTGCATTTTGTTGCTGAACTGGGTTTTGCCACATCAGTTTGCTGTTTTCCCATTTTCTGCTTTGCATTTTGTGTAATGTCCTCTGTTAAAGAGGATGAGCCGTTCGTACCAGTTATAAAATATACCTTTTTTAGCCATGCAGTTCAGTAGTCCACCAGATATGTAACTTTATGCTGCTAGTACCTCTCTAAAGATTAAAAACAAAATCTATCTTTAAATGAGTTAGGTAACTACAGCCTTCCTGGTAGAGCATTTTAATGACTTCATGAGCTGTGTCAGATTCCTGTAGAGAACTAAAATTATAACTTCTGTGTGGTTGTCACTAGGAAGAAGAGCATGGTCTATCTTGATTTCCGCCCACTCCCCAATGATTTGTTAGTCACTTGGTTGTTGCTTCTGTAACTCAAGGGAGAATGTTCTAAATGTAGGAGTGGCTTGGGTTAAAGTCTTTGTGGCTCAGCGACACATCTCCAGGAGTGCTCAATATCACAGAAGAATATAAGACCAGGACGTGCAGGCAGTGATCTTCCCAAGAGAACGCTCCGAGGTCTCAGCAGTCGGGTTTAGAAGCCTTCTGAGCGGCGAATGAACACATCGAATGGCTTTCTGAATCCATCTAAATTCTTGGCACCCCCTGTATCCTTCAGCAAGGAGTTCTGCAGCTTAACTATATTTTATGTGGAGATCTGTTGTCTTAAGTATTTTTTGAACCTGTCCTCAGCTGGTTTTTTTTTGACACCCTAAGTCACGGTATTGAAATTCTTTAATTCATCTTCCATAGTTTTTCGAGCCTTAGTTGTTTTTGGTCATCAAGAGTAATAGACTGTGGTCTGTATCCTTTTGAGCTGCATTGATGCGTAACACAGTGTTTTGTGTTTGGATTGCCTGCTGTGCAATAATTTGTCAGCCCTGTGAGTTTGCATAAATGTCTCCTTTGATGAACCATGAATACATATTTATATAAGCTATTTATTGTTGGTCGGGTGTTCTTAAAAAATATCTCTGTTTGGATTTTAATGGCAAAATATGCCCCCTCAAATGCTTTGTTGGCTCAGCAGCGAGGACCCAGTGATTCAGCATTAGGTGTTGAGAGTGTTGAACTGAAAGGATTACTTTTGAGAAAATCCAGTCTCTGTCGGCATGTTAATGAACCACAATAGGAATAACAGCAGTTGAGTGATCTATAATGCATGAAAACTCTGGTGTTGGCTAGTGTGACATAACGTAGTGAGAAATGATGTAGTTTTATGGTCAGTAGAATCAGGGAAACTTTGCCCTTTATTTGTATTTTGCATTGTATTGCCCTGCCCAGCTGCATTTTCATCTAATAAAAAGCACTGATGCCTGTCGTCACAGAAGTTTCTCTTAACCTGTTATGGGAATTTTTATCTTTCCTTGGGAGAGCTGCTAATTCACGTTCCTACTGTACTGTGCAAAGCTGTTCTTGAGATGTCTTGGCCTAATGGAGGAACTAGACAATGTTATATTTTAAATCTGTTGTTATAATCCTTATTTCTGAGGCTTCTTACCAGGAAGATATTGAATATTATACAACTTGGAGCTTTTGTAATAAAGACAGGAGAGCACCTCGGATAGGCGAGTGTGGTGGCCCCAGTTCTTTGGCAGTTATGGCTTAAGTAGCTCCCAGCTCCTTGTGTTCCTCTGTCCTCACTGCTGCTGTGGTAGCTAGCATACCTGTTGGTGTAGCTGCTTGGTGATCCAGACTGTGGAAATGGATCCAAATAAAACAGTCCAACAAGGGGAGAAGAAAAAAAAGATGGATGGTTATTTTTCTGTTGAATTAGTTTCTTTAATCCATTACTGGGGAGTACAGGCAGTTGTGCTGATTGATGCAATGCAAAGGATGATGACAGGCATGGAAAAGAGTGTGAAGGGGCTGCCTAAGCAGCTCTAAGTGGACATGAAACCTTAGTCACATATGAATGAGGCTTATCTGATTTCAATGGCAATTCGTATTTCCTGCCTAAAAGTCTTTTTGTGACTTCAGATGATAATAACAATTCCAACACTACAGCAGTCAGTGCAAATCAGTGTATATTTTCCCTGAACCAGTAATGGTTTGCATTAAAAAAAAAAATGGCTATGACCAAATACTGGAAAGAGCAAAACAAGAGTTTTGATTGAAAGATATTTTAGAAATGATCCAGTGGAATAAATCATAGTTCATACATCAAATTGCTGTGTGGACGGGAACAGATGAGTGTAAAGTAGAGGTCAGTGAACAAATTGCAGTTTTGCCAAATAAGTATCTTCAAATTATTATTTTGAGCATCCATAGTTTACAGTGTACTCATAAAACAGGCATTTTATTTTACACAAATGCACTGTCCAACTGTCTTCATTCTCATAATCTTAGGATAACTGTAGACATGTGTAGAGAAATACAGTATTGCTATTAATGTTACAGCAGGTATGGTTTGGGGGCTTTTACAGTGGATATCTCTCTATATATAACACATTACAGTTAGAGCAGCCTCACAGATCAGCATGGCAATAAAACAGGGACATTTGGAAAAGAAAAGTATTCAACATTTGTTTGTTCTTAGCAGAATCCTTGTTTTGGCAAAAAAAAAAGAGTGTTGTTTGAG
The DNA here is from genome assembly GCA_035583135.1 of Lophotriccus pileatus. Lineage (NCBI taxonomy): Eukaryota > Metazoa > Chordata > Aves > Passeriformes > Tyrannidae > Lophotriccus > Lophotriccus pileatus. The sequence goes on along the minus strand of JAWWES010000018.1, from coordinate 12,540,222 downwards.
GATTTTTCTTTTTCAAAATTGAACAATACAAATTTAGAATAGACTGTTTTTCTTTGAGAGGAAAATGCGCACATCTCCTGGAGGAGTATCTAAGATGGGAGGCTGAACTCCTACAGTTGCTGTCAGGGTTTGAGAGATGGCTCACATGGTAGCAGCAGTGGGCATGTGGGTGTATTACCTGCGGAGGTATTCTGCATAAATATGCATTGTTGTGTATTTAATTTACAGTATCTCTTGTCTTTCAGGAAATGGAGGATAAAGTGATCAGTCCAGAAAAAGCTGAAGAAGCAAAATTGAAAGCAAGATACCCTCATCTGGGCCAGAAGCCAGGAGGCTCAGACTTCTTGAGGAAGAGGCTTCAAAAAGGAGTGAGTTCTTTACTGTCTATATAGGGTGTGGACAAAAAATGCCAAAGTTTATGTGTGTGATTGTTTTTTTTTCTTCTCCATGGGCTTTTGTGTGGTAAGAGACTCCTAAGAACTTTAAATTTTGAGAAAGCATAAGGAAATTCGTTTCCACAAAAGGAATGCCGAGTGGCAGGATAGATGTTTACAGCATCAGTGGCTCAAACATACTTGTTATAAAAAATTAAACTTAGAAGCTGCGGTGATAAGACCTAATAAAAACATTACAGCAACCACCAAGGGTTAGAACCTCATCCCTATTTTGTAGGGATTTCATCTTATCCTCTGATTTTATCTTGCCCATTCTTGTGCCCCCAAAATGTATGTTCACTCCTTTTATCCATGTTTTTAGCACATGAAAGTTTAGCATCTGCCGTTGGACCAGGCATCATCTTACGTCAGTGGTTTGAAAATGGTGGTATAATTCTGAATATACACCCTGACCAAAAAATAATGAGAGAAGGACGAAGAGTGAGTTAATACTTCAGTATCGTTCCACATCAAACCAGTATCTCTTGATTTTTGTAGTTATTCAGCTGTTTATTTTTTTAGTTTAATTATTCATAAAGTGATTATGTAATGCCTTTCAGGCATGTTAGAACTCTCTTCTTGGAATAATCCTGGTATGACACTACTTCTGATGGTGCTTTCATTGCTGTCACACTTGTTTTTTTTACTATTGTCTAGGCCCTTTGAGTACACGCAATGTTTCCAAGTATAAATCCTTTGCAAACCAGCTGCCGGCGTTCAGTGCTATTTGGTAACATCTCCTGGGAATGTTTACTGTTGGCAGGGGTTTTTTGATAATCTTTCTCTCATAAGTTGGAGCTTATGCAGCATAGTTAGTGGGTGCTGGGCATGGGCAGGTGGGAGATGAGGTGACTCCCTCTGAGTTACGTGGGTCAAAGGCAGCCTAAGTGACATTTCATTGGGTTCAGAGTATGTACAGACACAGGAGGGACAGGTAAGTGTGGATTGTGGTGATAATTCAGGAAAACAGACCAGCATTCACTCACCAAGGATTGATAGCCATAAAGGAATTATGACCTCTTGCACATGGTGCAAATGTGAGGAAAACTTTCCACCAGCAATAACAATCTGTACAGATCTTCATCCTGATTATACACTGTGGAATGTAAAGGCTGTTGCAACATGTACTTTCAAATTTGAGCAGAGGCAGATCAATGGCCATCTTAATTGGCTTTTGCTACTTTGATGAAAGACGGCATAAAATTGTGGATTCCAATTCCTAATATGCCTCTTTCAGGTTCCTCACGTGGTGATAATAACTTTCTTCCGTTTTATTTTTTTATTATTTCTGTTTAGTGTGCTCAGTGTCTTAAATGAGGAGGCATCTGTACTTGATACAGGTCCTGGTGTACTTCGGGCTGCCTGCATTGATGAAGTTTAAATAGGGTGAGGGTAATAAGTGTGCTTTCAGATACTGTTTGTGACATGGAGACACCTGGGCAGAAACTGTCAGTTTGAAAGGGATGATCAAATACAGGCCATCTGTGAGAAGCTAGAATAAATCAAGAAAATACAGGAATGAGTTGAAGGAAGAAATGGACTGATATGCTAATGCATGAAAGATGGTAGGCTTTCTCGGATATTCTTGTAAATGTATGTGGGCAGCTGTAGCCCAGATCATCTTCAATTTGGCAACTAGGACACGCTCTGCCAGTTCATATTTGCTGTCCAGAAATGTTCTGCCTTGTGTGCGCACCATTATTAGCACACTTTCTCCAGAATAATGGTAGACGAGAACAATGCTCCATCGTGCTCCTGTGGAGGGATTCTATTTGGAACTCTTACGTGGACAGAAATAGATCTGTTAACAGTTGCAACACGTCTGAAGATTGAGTGGTTCTCTTATTACCTAATTGCTGTTTAAAAGTTTCTTTTGGTTGCTTCAGTCTTGAAGGGCAAAATGTGAATGCCTTTTTCCAAATCAGATTATGTTCAAATTTGAGGTGTAGGCTGCAGGTGTAGTGCTAGAACACTGTTGGGTAAATAGGGATTACACCATCAAATGGATTGAATTGAGAATAAAATTGGATTTTTGAATAAAAGCGTGTGATTCAGATGTACTACTGACTGCATGGGAGAAAGAGATTTGGTAACTTGAAGGCTCTGACAGGGAATATTGAAAGCCACCTTTGGGAGGCCTTGCCTGAGGAACCTCCTCTCCCTTTGGTAAAGGCTTGTTAAATCAGGTGTTCAAATTACTTGTGTCTAACAACTGCTGCTACTGAACATTTTGCAGCTGGTTAATACTACTGCAGAATAAAGAGTGTGGTAATAATAAGCTGCCTGGGAGCACTTAAACGTAGCAGGGAGTGATGGCTCTTCTTCAGCTCACTGAGGACTAAGCCTATACAAAGCTGACTGGGGGGCCTTCTCTTCAGAGGTGATTGTGATTGTAACCAGCAGTAAGTGGTGTGAATCTTAATATGGAATCTAATTGGTTTTGGCCTCATATGAAATGTGTTCAAAGTCATGGGTTACAAGTGCCTAAATGGGAGACTTCATGGTAAAATGTAAAACATACAACTTCTCCTGCAAGATATGTCAATGAGCGGTTGAAGACTTGACGCAGAGCTTGGATGAAATTGCAGAATTTCCTTATCACCGTGCTTTTCAGAAGGACTGTATTTTAGATTTGACTTTGCTAAATAATTGGTTTGGGAATTTTAGCGATTATAGTTTCACTGGTTTATTGTATGCAGAGAACCATTTTTCTTGTTATTATGCAGTTTCCTGCTACTTTGATCCTCTGATATGATAGAGCAGGCTCTATTCTCCAGCTTTAGTTCATGCATTGTTTGGTTATTCTGTGCAGCAGAACTTGTTCACTACAACAAAATTTATAAACCCCAAGGTTTCAATTGTCAGAGACGAACTTTTGGGAAAACCAAGGTAACAATTATGTTCAGGTATGGGGTGAGTTTAATGGCGTATATAGAGCCTTAACTTAATGTTAAGAGTTTTAGCTGTCTGTGCTTAATAATCTTGATAATATCTTTTTTTTAATTGACATAGAGCTACTTCATGAATCAGTGATATTTTATAATTGTTTTCAAAATTCAGAATACCTATTGAATGATGTAATTCAGTGTATACATGTGATAAGATTTCAGGATTTTAAATATATGTATGCTTTTGTCTTCTAGCAAAAATACTTTGATTCTGGTGATTACAACATGGCTAAAGCAAAGATGAAGAATAAGCAACTGCCTACTGCAGCTCCTGACAAGACAGAAGTCACTGGTGACCATATTCCAACTCCACAGGATCTTCCACAGCGGAAACCATCTCTTGTTGCTAGCAAGCTGGCTGGCTGACGAGAACAGCTGAACTGCATGATTATTCTCATTCCTGTTATTTCTCCTTAATAGTTATTTCTCACCCTCACATCCCCCTTTTTCTTTCTTACACTAAGTCATGAGACTGACAGCTTTGCAGGTAGCGATAGCATGTGCTGCTATTGTAAGGGAATACTGTTAAGAGTAAAATGTAGTATTTGGACTAGTTGAGAACAATGCACTGATTAAAAAGGACAAGTTTGGTTAGAGCAATGTAATCTACTTGAAAATGTACATATTGCCCATTTCCTAGTGTAGGACTGGTTCCAGCAAGTGACATCGCAAGTTTTACAACTTCTAATGTTTCTGCTTTTGTTATTTCATCTTAATTACAGCATATTTGTATTTAATATAACCTCCAGTTGTGTTGGGTTTTTCTTCCGTGTTTGGGTTTGTTGTCTAAAATAGAGGTTTAGACCACAAGTTGCTAGATGGTAAAGCATGTACAAAAACAAAGACAGGGCTCTGATTGAATTTTGTTTCTGCTTTTGAACTTGAACGGCCTTAAACCTGTTTCAGCTTTAACAATAGAGTTTTTACTTGGGCAATATTTGCCCATTCTGGTGTAACTCTTGTGAACCTAGTGCTTATTGACAACTGCCTGTTGAAGCTGGTATTCTTTTCAGTTCCGTAGCTTAGGACACACTTTTGTTGAAGATGTGAATGAAGTGTGCATGTGCATAGACTGTTGAATTCACTCTTGTGCCATTTTTTGTAAATACAATAGTTTTGCACAACCTTTTGCAAACGTCTATTAGTTTTACATTTTAAAAAGCAGATAATGTGCCAATCAAAGCACAAGTGATTCTGTATCTTTCAAAGTCTTGTCCTGAAACTAAGAGCCCAGAATCTTGCTACTGAAAGTAAAAATTATGTACCTGAAATTTGTGAAACACACTTACACTTGACTCAACCTTATGCTTTTGCAGTTCTAAATTTTGTTTTGCAACAATATCCAGCATTCAAATATAAATCTGGAATTTATACCTATATTTGCAGGCAAGTGCCCTTTTTGTTCAGCAGCTGTTTAAGCTTTAAAAGCTGAAATGCTCTGTCTGGTGACATGGAATATGGCTATAGGTACTGTTCTAGAGAGTTCCCTGGGTGACAAACACGACATCTAGGTTCACTGGCATTTGATATGCAGTTGTGTTTGGGCTATTTTAGACTTTAGGAAGCAGAAGGGTATAATTTCTTTTTTTCTTGGGACTCGTGAGGAGGTAATAAACTATCTCCTTTTCTCTTTGTTATACAGCAGCCCCTCATTGGCTTTCAGGAAACAAATACCTGGAAATAGTATTTCTATAATGACCTATTGAGAAATAGGTAACTTTTCATATCAGAAAATAGGGAGGAACTCCTGTTCAGGTTTATGATGCAGACTGTAAGTACTAGATAGACAAAATACATAGTTGATATTAGACAGGTGACTTGATGCATTTAAAAGCATGTTAGTTCAATGAAATCAGAATATTAAAAGTGCAGTATGATCAATAGTGTAATTGATTTTCATGTAGGTAGTCACAGCCTTCATGTTCTTTGGGAGAACCAGAAACTCTTTAAAAAGATCGGTTTACTGAATACCTTTTTCTTTAAATAAATAGTTATGAAACAGCCTATTAAAAATAAAGCACCAGTGTAGGTATGATAAGAGAGAACACTTTTAAAGATGCATGTTTTTAGAATCTTGTACTTTGTGTTGACATACTCAGAAAGGTCTTACAGTATAAAGGACTGCTAGTCAAAAACAATGCTGGCCCTTATCTTCTGCAATGGCCTCTCTAAAGGCAAACATAAAATGGTCAAGAAAAAATGAATAGCCTTTATTTGGTCTGGTTTTGATCAGAAAAATATCAGTTTCTGTGTAATGTCTTTGATTCAGAGAAGTAATTCCAGAGAATTTCAGAATTGCTAAACTGATACTTTTCTGTATAGCCCTTTTCTAGTAATTACATGGGCTCTGTCAGGCCTGTCCTTATTCTTTATCCTCCACTAGTACTATAAAAAATTGGTGATTTTTAAAGAACAGGTTGAAGAAATGGACCTACTTCTTTAAGAAATTAGGCTGGAAGAATGACAGGGAAACTGGGAAATACTGAAGCAAGCTGCTTTTTATAGATGTTTGTTCTAATGTCAAAATCCCTCTTTATTTTTCTGTGCGTAATTGAAACTTAATGATAGGACTGGGCCTGAAACAAATGTTGAACAACTTAAGGTGACTTGCTGTGTATTGTCTCGTGCTACTACTCTGTAGCTCCCGTAAGGTGAGTTTTCTTGATGTTTGGGAAGGTTTAAAAAGATAGCCATTTAAATTTAAACATTCCACTCACTCAGCTATGACTCAGCTCGCCCTGCTGGTTGGACAACACAAGCTCTTCCGATGCTCACTTGGTGACTTGGAGTTCTTAGGATTACCACAGATTCAGCTATGAACATATTAGCTGTGTGTATATTTGAAGTACTGTAATACTAACTAGGTCAGTGACTGATTATGAGCCTTCACATCTGACAGACCTCAGCAGCAGGCACAGCTATTTTGATTCTATAAACGGTATAAAAATTAAAGTCCAATAATCACTTAACAGGAAATCAAACATGACTGCAAATCGATACTTTCAGCTTACTCCAGCAAGATTAACTCAGCTATCCAAACTGATGTACATAATGTATTATATGAGTTTTACCATTTGATAATTGCCTTTTTCAAAGAAAAACCTGTCCACACTGTAGACTGGCAGTCCCTTTCATATCTTGCCTTTAAAGATAGACAGTGTTTAGTTGTTAGAGTAGTACTCATGTAGGCTTATAATAGCAGATAGCACCAACATTTTATTTGAGATAGTTAAATGGATTAAGTACAACTTCACAGATACGTCCCCAAATCTGTAACACCAAAGGCTTCCCTCTCATTGTTCTTGGTGTAGTAGGACAGTGTTTGTGTAAAGGCCACAGGAGTACATTTTGTTGGACATATTTACACCCAGTCAAGATGTTAAGGTGATAAAAATGTCAATTGTTCTTTACAAACTTACACATTGTATAGTATACAGAATAAATTGATTTACTTAGTTTTTATTGCAACGTGGAGGTTTGTCTCATCTTTACTGTCGTTTCCTAAACAATACTGGATCCTTCGGTATTCTCTATGGAAAACTTCTAAATCCTAAATCTTGCTACTCTGTATCATTAAAAATATGACTGGGCTTCGGTTTCTAGTATGTTAGACTACAGAATTACTTTAATGTAATCACATTTATATATATTTCAGTGCTTATTTTTCTATTAAGGCAATTAAAGCTTATCGTTTGAAAACTCCGTAACAGATGATTGTTTTGGTCCCGCGCAGTGAGTGAAGGGGATGTCTGGCATATAGAAGTTTGCATTGTTGCTATAGACAATTGGCCTAAATATGGCAACATTTCCAGAAATCAAAATTCTGGGAAAAGTCCAACTAATTTCATAGTTATCCTGTGACTTAGGTGCTGATGTTTGTGTAGCTCCAAGACCTGTGTGCTGTATTAGCACAGTGAGCTCAGTCACCAAGGTTATGGTAACACCCTCTGTACTCTGCATACCTGCATGGCACATGGTTTGCTCTCTTCCTACATATCTCTTGCATTACATTTCAGAGTTCTTAACTGTTCAACCAGTTTTCTACAGCTAAAAGCCCCAGGCCTAGTCCGTGTAGTGTGAGAATATGAGAAAGGGTAGGAGAACAATTTTAGTCTGTAAATCCCTCAGCTTCGTCTGTCTTGCCAGTGAAAGCCACATGGAGTTAAACTGATGGTCAGTGTTGAATATACAGTGCTTTTCTGAAAGAGTGGGTAGGCCCATGGGCTGGCCATGCACTAAATATTAGTGCTGTGCCTTTAATGATTTCCCTTTTTATTTGGCAAAGAGAGAACTCGCTGCTCACTTGCAGAACAGTGACAACAAAATAGGAAGTTTAACAGATCGTGGATGTGAACAGACCACAGATATAAGAGATAGGACAGGACAGATGCTTTGTAATTTTTTTTCTGAAAAAAAATTACATAAAAATTCAGTATAAAATTCTGCATGTGGACTGTGTCAACTGCATCAACTATACATTGTCATCTGGCATACTCTAAGATACATTTTCTGAAAATAATGCCATCTTTTTGAAAAGATGAGCAGGATAAGAGATTATGTCATTTAAAATCTTGCCAACAAATATTTGATGCAGGAGTTGCATCTTAACAATGAAGTAGCCAGTTTGGATATGTTATAAGCAGGTTGTTTCTTGGCAACTTCCAGTGCCCCCAATTTCTGTCTTTAATGACAGATTTGAAATCCTGGTTTATGCAAATTGTGTCAAATCATAGCATATTTTGGACTCGGATATCTATTTTTTGCTGTGGCTTATAATTGCATTTGGCTCCTGAGCTCCATCTGTGAATGGCTGAGATCAGTAATCCACCACCAAGCGAACTCCTGAAATGAGTGTCTTTGAATTTAGAATAGATACCCTAAAGAAAGGGTATGAAACATCGAATATGAAGCAACACAGTCAGAGGGGAGGTTCAGGTCCCTTCTGAGAACAAAACTTGACATTCCAGTTGTTTGTACAAGCAGATTCTGAGATTAAGGGTGTTCAGGGGGGATGATCACACTCTTAAATGAACCGTGAACAAGTCACTTTGTCATTACACATGACAGAAGGATGATCAGTAGTTTTAGTATAGATTTGTTTTGCCCTAGCGTACAGATGAAGAGCACCTATGCAAGCTGCTTAGTCAAAACCTCACCTCTGACCTGGACAGCAGCTCCCAGGAACCCATTCTGGGCTTCTTGTAGCACCGAGAGCGAATGTCCGGTTCTGCTGATGGGACTGACCATCCTGGCATGAGACAGTAACAGCAGATTATCAACAGTGGTTGATAATCCTGAACATACTGGTAGAACAGGGGAAGAGAGGTATTTCTTAAATTCAGCTCACAATATTTTGAACTCTCCCAGCAGAATCAGGAATTTTTTTAATCTCTATTCTGAATTCACTAACCTTAGTTTCCTAGCTGTGAAGGCCGTATATATCTGCACCTAATGCAAACACCTGGGTAAGGCTCAATATTTTCATCTTGGCCATTTTTCATTTGTGCTTGCTGCTTTCTCCATCTTCTTTCTTTTAGGTAGCAGCAGTAATGTATAGCTGGACTACAGCATTTATTTGTTTGTTTTGGGAGTCAAAACAGCGTTGTATCTCTGGCTGTTTACTAAAGTGATGAATGAGTTTTGACCCATCTCATTCATGGCTCATTTTCTCTGTAAACAGGTTTGTCTGTTTCTTTAATAGTCACAGCGAGTTTCAGGGGAAGCACAGATACTACCTACTCAATACACTGCTGTTTTCTAAACAGCTGAATTTTGAGAGAGGATAAATAGTCAAAAGCACTTTGGTGGAAAGTGTGCCAAACATACCTCTTTCAACTTGTTTTGTGTTTTGGACCACTTGAACTAGAAGGATGCATTTCCAAGGTGAAAAGGGGAAAAAAAAAGATAGTAATAGCTTCAGTTGTGCTGTCAAAGAACTCCTGCTGTAAAAACCACTCTTTAATGAATCATAAAGCAATGAGGTGTCATCTTGAGACCTAGCTGGGATATGGATTATGCTTTTCCTTCCTTTTTGACATGGATGTTAAACTTTTCAGAGGTGTGTACCTCCATGTCTTGGTGAGAGCTGGACTTACTGAAGGAGCTTGTTTGGGCCCAGTTCTCTTCAGTATTTTCAGTAGTGGTTTGAATGACAGATGCAGTCAAGCTGAAAGAGGCTGTAAAGAATTTGAATGGTGGGATGAGAATCGGAGAGAGAAAAAAAAAATTGAAAACTTGGCACCTGAGAAATTCAAGCCAAAATACACAGTGGGAATAACTGGATGGATGGTAGTATGGCAACCAGGCACAGAGAGGCTTCAGCAGGCTGTGACACAGATGTAAATCCAGAAAGATGAGGCAGCTGCGCAGAAGGTTCATCTCCAGCCTGCCTTGAGAGGAGAGATCCCTGGGGAAGGCAGGGGCCCGTCCCCTGCGCCTGGTGGTGCCCGGAGTGCGGAACCTCGAGCAAGGCATGGGCTGGGGAGCAGCGAAAATTATAAACATCCCTGATGACGAAACGAGTGATTTGCTCCGTCTAGGAGAAAAAAAAAAAAAAGAAAAGAAAAGAAAAAGCCGTATGCTGAGGGAGAGGAGGAATACCGGCCCCGGCACAAAGCGGGGGGCTCGCAGCCCCCTCGGGGTCCGGGAGCGGCAGCGCCGGGTCCCGCTGTCGGAGCGCCCTGGGCGCGGTGCCGGGGCCGCGTCCCGCCCGCCGGGGGGAGGCATAGCGCTCCCGCCGCCCTCCGTCCTGCCCGTCCCTGCCCGTCCCCCCCGCCGCTCCCACAATGCACAGAGCCCGCCAGGTAGCAGCAACATGGCGCGGGCCGCCGCCTGAGCATCCTCCTCCTCCTCCTCCTCCTCCTCCCCGCGCCCGCCTCCGCCTCCCGCCGCCGGGCTGCCGCAGAGGGGCCGCCCGCCCGCGCCCTGCGCCAAGGCAGCCTCCGAGCTCTACACGAAGGGAGGG
>JAWWES010000018.1:12430399-12529652 GCA_035583135.1 Lophotriccus pileatus | reverse complement strand
GGGCGGGGGGCGGCGGGGCCAGCCCGGGGCGAGCGGCCGGGGCGGCTCCGGCGGCGCGGCGGGGACGCGCCCGGGGGGAAGCGCGGCGGGTCAGCACGGCCGCTCGGTTATCGCCTTCGGAAACACTTTCCCGACCCCCGAGGAAAAACGACTTCTACGACATGAGCGCTTTGATATTCAACTACCCTTTACTGGTGACACTGCACCTTCGGATTATATTTATTCTTTTGGCAGCCGTTCAGAAGCCCTGCAGTCAGCAGTGATGCGCAGCGTGACTCTCATATGCTCTTTAATCAGACATTTTTCTAATCTTTTTAGCCCTGTGTGTTAGTATCTCATCAGCTCCCACCTGAAAACAGTCGCTGCCCTATGCATCTTGATGGTGGGCAAAACCTGCAAACTGAGATGTGGAAATGGTTGTTTTGTGCCCTAGGGATGCATTGTTTTCATTACTCTGCCTTGAACTAGGGCAGAAATCTGGAAGAAACGACAGACGACGAGTTTTTAAGGGCAGGAGAGATGACTGAGGTCACCAGAACTGAGTGTACAGCATAACATGGCAAACTGCAAATACTTCTTTCAAAAAGCTTGCACAAAGTGTGTCATTAGGAAAGCCATGCCATCTAGATCCTTGAGCCACTTTATGAAGTACTCCCAAATTATCCCCAGTCTAGCATGGTGGGTGAGGAAGGAAAGGAAACAGACTTTTTGTTTTGGCATGAATAGGTCACTTTATTGGTAGAGTCCTCCCACTCAGAAGTGGTGGGGCATCACACTGACTGTGCATCAGGACAAATCAAACTGGGCAGTCCCTTCAACAGGCTTGGCTGTATCTGAGTAGTATATTTGTGTAAGAGAGATTGAATGGGAGGGGGTGAGATGCATGCAGCACCCCCTAAAGAATGCTGTTATATTAGTGGTGTATGACATCTTGGTGTCTTGTGTCTCACAGAAGAATATCTCTTTGAACTATCATTGCCCAAAGGGATGAAAATTACCACTCTGGTCAAGAGAGCCATGGTACTGCAGAGTTGTTCCCAAGTGCCCAATAAACCTTCTCTATATAACAACTTATTTTCGAAAGGTGTTCTTGATTTATCTCTATCTGTAGATGTTCTTATGGAATTGAAATGTCTCATAAAGTGTTGATCAGAGTACTTTTCTTTTTTTTTTTTTTTAATTTCCAACCCTGTCTGACCTTGAATTCCCTTCCTTGAGTGGTTGGATTCTTTGGTCAGAAGCTGCTCCAAAAATGTGGGCGCGTTGTTGTGTTGGAACTGCATTACAGTGGAAAGCTCAAGGCCCCTTGTAGTTTCTGAGGAAGGCCTGGCTCAGAATCAGGCAGGCCAGGGTAGGAAACCTGCTGGGGTGTTCAAGAGAGATGCTCTGCTGTCTTCCCCATCTGCTGGTTTTTCCCCAAGTAAGGGAGGCATGCTTTTTAAATCCCATTCAGTATCTCATCCTTGATTAGGTAACATAAATAATGGATTTAAGGTCATAGCACACAGAGGTAAAGAGAGCAAACACAGAGTCGAACAAGCGCGGGGATGATCCTGCGGTAGGGACTTGCTGGGTGATGAAGGCCAGTGAGATTCCTTCTGTGCTTTACTCTCACACCACAGGCTGTTCTTGTCCTCTTTAGAGTCACACGTAGGCACAGAAAGAGCGAATTTCACATCTTTTTTGTACTGGTAGGCAGAGTCAAGATATTCATTCAGGGCAGCTGCTTAAAGCACCAGAGCTTCCAGTACAGCATCAACTCTTACTGTATGGTGTTGGCACAGATATTCTGCTGGCAAGCAGGGTCAGGTATGGATGTTCAGCACATTGCTGCTGCTATGTGCGCACACACGTGTCTCCTGAAACGAGGTGCCTGGCAGCTGTCTGACCCTCTCCCACTGGAGACCCACATCCCAGCTTGCCTGTGTTGTTCAGGTCGCTGTGTTCATGTCAGTAGCTGGAACAGTGGTTGGTAAAATTATGTTAATAACTGGATAACCAGTGTTGCAAAGGAGTTGTCAGCTTCACTTCAAGCAGGAGAAACAGACTTCTTGTTTCCAGCTGCTGGTGGTGGGAGGGGGGCTCTCTGCTGTGTGCTCCAGTGTGTCCAGCTTTGCTAATATGTTATACCTTCAAATTTGGTTTCTTTGTTGCCAGCATAAAAATAGCACCCACTGTCCCAACCACACCTTGAAATAGCTGAAAGGAACTCTTATTTTTCCAAGGCAAGTTGTTTTTTGTTAGAAACCAGCGGTACAGATTTTTGAAGAAGTTGTGCCACACCTTAGAAAGCCCTATTGCTTTGATTCATTCTAGGTGTGCATCTAAACTTAGTGACTGTATGGCCAGCCTTGTAGCTGCACGTGGGTGAAGTTAATATGGAAATCTGGATTTAAGTTAAAGGACTGGCTCTAATGCACTCCCAAGCTGGATGTGAGCAATGGGCCCAAACCATGCAGGCTTTGTATTCCTGTGCCCAGTGATACTGCAAACACAGACTCTGCTTGAGGGCTGTAGCTTCAATTTTTTGGGTGCAGCAGCTTAAATTTGCTCCATGGGTTACATTCCAGCTATTTTTATTCAAAATATTATGCCTTTGAGCCTTGTCCTGTTGGATATATATCAGTGGCAGGTGTGTGGTCCTGCTGTAAGTTTATTTCTGAAAGTTTTGGTTCTTTGACTTTGGAAACAAATTTAGAAGAATCTTGATGTATTTCCTGGATCATTGTTGTCCTGCTGAGTGATGCTGGGGTGTAGTTGACAAACATTTCAGTAACTGTTGACCAACACCAGACAGGTACCTACTTCTGCTGACCCATAAAAATTGACAGGGACAATCTAGGCCATGTGTCCACTTTTGTTAAGTGTAATTTGCTTTCCTTGGAAATTAAGAACAAGTGAGAATGCTTTGCCTTGAACTGGAACTCTTTTGACTTCCACACTGCTGAGAGCACCACGTTTATGTTAGATGTTTCGTTTGTGAGTTTCAGGGGTGTGAAACCAAGCCCCAGCACATGCTTTTGTTGCCTGTACACAAAAATCAACACAACAGATCAAACACTGTGTTTGTGCCACCTCTTTTAAAGTCATAGTGAAGAGCTGACATAATTAAGTCATTTTTGTTCTCCATTTCCATCTATTTTTCCCTGGGTTTGAGTTGTTTCTGTTTCATGCTGTGCTTTCCTAGAGCGTGCTGCTGGGCCCCCTCGGGATTTCTTTGCCCATTTTGTATGGCTGTGTGCAGTGTGCTGATTTATTTACTTATCCATTCATTTATTTTCATTCTTGCCGCTACCAATGTGCTCCTCCCTTTCCATTATCTTGGAGATGAGGGCTAGCTAGCTCCAGCTAGCTTGGTCCTGACTTAGGGCCTGATCCAATTTCAGTTAAAGTGAGTGGAAATGTTCCTTTGAACCTAGAGGAATCAGTAAACAGTTTTCTCTGGACAGCACGGTCTGGGCAAGCTGAACTCAGTAGCTGACCTTGAAATGGTTCCGTTTTGGATTTATGAGCAGTAAATTGAGTTAGGGAAGTGTCAGAGGAAACTGCATAGAACAAAAAGCTGCTTGTGCAGTCCTCAGCATCGCAAGAGGCCCTTTCTTGCTTTCCCGGGGCTGTTTGCAGCAGCTGCTCCGAGTGTGAAGCCAAGGGTGTTTGTTACAAGGCTTGCTCTTCTTCAGTTGTGCTGGGTCCTTGCAAGCAAAAATGGCAAATGGCAGATTCTGACCAGGTTATGGCTCTTCTTGGGTGTGTTTGTGGTACATGGGCAGGGAAATACAGCAAAAAAACAACCTCAGCATAAGGGAAAAAATATAGCTGTTTCAAAATCCCTGTGCCTGTTATTGGGCTTTTCTTGGGATGTAAAAAATAAAAAAAAAGCTGCCTTAATTATATAGTCCTGTATATTGCTGTTCAAACTGTTGTCCCAAAATAGGTTCTTTCACCCAGTGTGCTAGAGGCCAATCCACACACAGAGTCGAAGTCTTTAAGTTGGTCTTTAAGTTGGTCATGATCTCCTCTTGCCGAAATTACCTTTTACCCACTCAGATCTGATTCAGCATAGCTGATGAGTTGGCTTTATTAATTTCTTTCTTATCCTGGGGGTTCTGTCAGATGTCCTTTGTGGCCTTTAAATTCTGCATTCTTTGTGTCCTCTGTCAGGGGACATTCTTCTTTCTAAGCTTTCTTAACCTCCCTCTAGGTCTGAGAACATTGAAGCCTCGAGCCCTAAACCTTAACAAGGCAATTCTACCAACAAATAATTTCTAACACCTGGACATCACTTTACAGCTTGTTAGCTGCTGTTTCGTGGTTTAAATATCCTTTCTTGTTGATTAGACTTGAAAGTACACCAAGATCAAACATCAAAGAACATCCTGTCTTAAGAAAATGTTTCCGCATCCCACATTTTACAACAAAACTATTACATGTGACCTAAGTGCTTTCTAAGCATTAAACAGCAACCACTTGTTTCAGTAGGTCACTGCTTTGTCCTTCCAGAACTCTGCTGCCCATCAGTGCAGGGATGGGGGTTGTTTATCTTCATGCACAGCTTGGGTGTCCTGCTCTGGGTCCGAGTCGGACAGTTCAGACCAGAGAAGCTGTTGCAGAAATCAAATGTGCACTGTCAAGCAATTGCGTCTGCACCTGAGTGAGCCTTGGCAGGATACTTTGTAACTGCACCTCTGCCTCTTAAAATCTAGTGCAGCAGTGGAAGAGGGAATATTTCAGTTGCTTCTCTGCTCAGGGACCTGCTGTGTCACTGGAATGGCAACCCTGCCAGTGACAGCTCACAACAGTGTGCACCCACTTTATTCCTATTGCCTTAAAGCTGAAGGTGCTCAGCATATAATTACCCAACAGTCTAACAATACTTGGTTTAGCCTAACCTTGCCATTTTTCTTTGTTTCCGTAAAAGAAATTTCCTGTAGTCAAATGTCAACCACAGCAGCTTAAGAAATTAAAAAGCTCTTAGCTTTCTAAGAGCAGTTTTGTGACATGTCAGCAGTCTATCATCTTGTTAAAATACACTTGGGCCTTGGGAAGCAAGATGAGTGATGGTTTAAGTTGGAGCCTAGTCTGCACCAGAGCTGCTCCCCTGGCTGCTGAGTGTGTCTGGAGCAGGGAATGATGGCACCCTGGTGCAGGCAGAGACATACCAAGCTGTTTGTGAAAGCTTCTCACAGCCCACAAATAGTTTTTAGGAGGGTGTATCCTGTAGTCCTAACGAAACACTGAGAGTGTAGCATTGCTGGGAGCTACTTTTGGGGAGGGGAGATCATAGCTGTATATTTTAAAATGTTCTTATTTTTATCCTGTAGATCTGATCTTGAAAGTTATAGGAGTTCTGTGTTACATGTAAAGAACTGTGAAGGTCCCATTTATAATAATTGGTCTTATTTGTTTAGTTCTTTGATTAACGTGTTGAAACATTTACCTAATAATATTAGTGGATTACATGGGATCCCCCTCAAACTGGCATCAGCAATCCTTGCAGAATAGTAATGTCTGTGCATGGAACTGCCACTGGTTATTTGCAGTCTGTTTTTACTGTAGGGATTTTATAGCATGTGCCAGATGGCTTGGGTAATGGATTACTATTATTTTTAAAATAAATAAATAATCTAAGAAAGTGCTGTCGAGCTTCTCCTATGTCAGAAAATGTGTGTAATGACCACCATTATCTTTTTTTGAGCCACTGAGCTCCAGGTTGAGTTGTAAGGGATAGGCTGCCTGTTGGGCAGATTTACCTGTCTGCTAGGGTCTCCTAGGGCCTTTGGGAGTTTAATCCTCTCCATGTGTTCTAATAACAAAGCACTTTGTCTCTCTCTTTATGAGACTCATCGCTTAATCTCTAGAAAGAAAAGCATTTTTGTTATTGAAATGGGCTCATTGAGGCAGCTGAATTGCAGGAAGTCACGCAAATGTCCAGGATCACATGGTTGCACTGTTTGTGGATGGTCTATTTTTAATAGGATTTCAGAAAAGCAAGAAGTGACAGTGAGGTTAACCACGGGTGGTGTTTCTGCTGTGAGGGAAGAGCAGTGTGCAGCTGGCAAGCCTGTTGGCCTGTAGGGCCTGTGCCTGGGTTAGGCTGTGTAGCAGACTCTGGAGGAGCTTGGGGTGGCCTACAGGGACATTCATGGAATGTCAGAATGGGTCAGTTTGGAAGGGACCACAGTGGGTCATCCAGCCCAGCCTCCCTGCTCAAGCAGCGTCATCCTAGAGCACATGGCACAGGATTGTGTCCAGACAGTTCTTGAAACCTCCAGTGAGGGAAACTCCACACCCTCTCTGGGCAAACTGTTCCACTCACGCAATAGAGAAGTTCTTCCTCATATTCAGATGGAACTTCCTGTGCATCAGTTTCTGCCCCTTGCCTTGTGTCCTAGAGGTTGGCACCACCAAGAGCAGTCTGGCTCCATCTTCTTGGCACCCCCCCTTTAGATATTTATACACATTAATGCATAATAATGTATTATGTTCGTGTGTTAATTTATACACACTCATTGAATTCAGGTTTCATTCCTTGACAGCACAAAACAAGTATTTAATTATTTGAAGTTTTGCTTGTGTTACTGGAGACTTTGACACCTGCACATATATATGAGCATACTCGCAGATGTTGCTGGTTTGAAAGGCATCTTGGCTGGAGGGAAGATGATGGATGCAGGTTTGCTTTGTGCTGTCATACAGCAAGAGCTCCTCTGATAAGAGTCAGTGATTTGTTTTATGCCTCTTGATTCAAGTCAGCTTACCTTGGTGTGCATGTATGAAGTTAGAGACGAGCAGAGTCCTTTGCTTAGCTGTGTTTTCTTTCACATGCTTGAAGGTGCAGAGGTTATCTCTGATCTCATTTTGTGCTCGCTGTAGTGGAGCAGTGTTTACTCCTGCGTGTATTGAGCTCGACTCCGATAGTGAGTATTTCTACAGTTGGGCCCAGGGCCAAGAAACGGCATTCAGGCA
The DNA here is from genome assembly GCA_035583135.1 of Lophotriccus pileatus. Lineage (NCBI taxonomy): Eukaryota > Metazoa > Chordata > Aves > Passeriformes > Tyrannidae > Lophotriccus > Lophotriccus pileatus. The sequence goes on along the minus strand of JAWWES010000018.1, from coordinate 12,522,686 downwards.
AGGCCTTTGTTCCTGATGCTTCATTAGCAAGCTACTCAAATGAGTTGAAGCAGCAGAATGTACCTTCTGCTTGTCTTCTCTTCTGCTGAAACAGCAAGGAAGAACTTCCTACTTGCTGTCAATAATAGGAGGTTCTTGTTGCAGAAAATACAGAGTTAGGGTCAGAAATAATCCCATGGTTCTTGGAAATTTTCATCATGTCTCTGATGTTCACTTTTTCATCAGACTAAGTCCTTCTGCTTATTTTCATAGACCAGAACCCCACTCATGATATGCCACAGCAGATGTATGCTTTTGTTTTTGGGGTGAGGTTTCTAGGACTTTGATTGGTTTAAATTGTTGTCAAAACTTTTAAGCATGTGGAAAAGCATTAGGCATGAAATTAAACCTGTTATCTAAAATTCGTGTGAGACGGAGAAAATGCAAGCTGTTTTGAATTCAAAGGCTCTTCATGCAGGAGCTTTTTCCTTTTGTTGGCTTTACTTCTGAGCTGTTTCCAGGGCAGTGAGTTGTATGATTGGGTTGCTAAGGCCTTGTTTACCAACACTAATGGCAAGGCTTTTAGTGACTTTCCTGGCAGAGAACAGCACTCACACGCCTGTGCCAGTGCCACCCTTTGCTTAGGACTGCATCATTTCCTCCTCATTCTCAGTGTTGCTTGGCTTTGCTTAACTCTGGGTTTGCTTAAGCCTGATTCTGCAAAGATTTATCATTATCCCGTGTGAGTAATCACACACTGCTTAATTTTGTGCTTTGAAATCAAGCACATAAATCTGAAAGATCAAACCTTTTGCTCTCTATTTCTTCTTACTGCGGGAAAATAATTTTGCTGTCGTATACATATATATGCTTGGAATCATTTTTGCAGGGAAACAAATGAGAACATCCTAAGCGTGTCTCTTGCAAAGTTCTCTGTGGATAGTTCTGTGTTCACAGCATTGCAGTAAGTTAGGACCTGTCTACTTAAACCCCAGTTTTAATGTTTAATAGCTGTGGTGTATTTTCAGGAGAAGCTTCCCCTTTGAGGACCTCTGCCATCTCATGGTGCCCTTCACCTTTTAGCAGGGTTCATTTCTTCAGTTTGCTCCAGGCAGGAGCCCAGCATGGAGATGGATCACCTGGGCTGCCCAGCAGTGCACAAACGTGAAGAGCACAGTTGTCAAGCTGATGATCTTGATGGGTTTGGAGTCTTCCTGTTCCTGACCATCCAGGTCCCAACAGGAGCAGTACAGCTGCTTGCTGCTTGCAGTTAGTTACAGTCTTTAATAGTTTTGTTTCTATGTATCGGTCTATTTATGTTCAGATAAAAAATGAAGAAGAGATCAGTGCTGGCCAAGCGGTTTGTGTGGGAGGTTTTGTGTGTTTTGGTTCAGTTTTTCGTTTGTTTTTAAAAAGAGGGTGAGTAGTTAGTGTGGTTACCTTAGAGGACTGCCTTTCTTGCTGAATTCTGGGCGTTAAGCAGCTGGAATGTAAGCACAGGAAACAGTAGGCACTGATAATGAAATCTAAAGGCTTCTCTCCTCCCAAATGTGTGTGGACTGCAGATACTGACCCAGCTTTTAATGTATCTACAAATTTTAATTTTGAAGAAGGTCCAGATGGGCTACTTATGGAAAGAGAGATCTTGTGCTTTACACCTTCTGTTCTCATTAGTGGCATGGATTTAATGTCTTTGGCCGGTTAGTCAGGGACAATTAGCAAGAACTGTCACAGATCTTTCAATAGCTGTGGAAGTACTCAAGGCTGGGGTAAAGCTTCTTAGAATGTTAAGGGAGAAGAAGGTACAAACCAAACATCAAAAAGCAAGTATGAATGAGAAGTGACTATGCTGATGAATGGTTTGAGGGAGCAGTATGAAGATTAAACTGGAGGAGAAGCAGTCAGGAGCGCAGAATGCAGCTGTGTTTTTGTGTATGTCACCTCCAGGCTGTTTGGTGAAAGTTGTGGCTATTTTCTGTACATCTTGAAAGCTGTTGCATGTCCCTCTTTGCTCATCAAGTCTCCGTTTTTGCCATTTCACCCTGCTTCAGGTGTGGCTGGAGGTAAGGCTGCCAGGGTAATTCACATGCAATAAAAGCTGCCACTGGCACTTAGTGGAAGTGGCTTGTTGAGTTTATTTAACTCTCAGGAGACAGTGAGGATGATTGAGAGCAGACTTTTCCAGGCTACTTACTTACACTGTGGTCTGATGAGAGCCCTCCCTTGCTTGAAGATTAAATGTAAAGGCTAAAGCAGAGTTGTTTTGAAGAGCTCTCATTCTGAGGATGTTTCACCTGTTGGACATCACTTTGCAGCTGGAAAATTAAAAACGGGGGAGGCTAAGGTAAAATACAAGGATATCCTGACAGGAGAATGGCTTGGTCCTGTCCCCCTAATTGTCTGGGGAAGAGGGCACGCTTGTGTCTCCACAGGAGCAGGTCCACGATGGATACCGTCCAGACTAGTAAGGATCCACCAGGAAATCTCCCTCCCAGCTCAACCAGCAGCAAATCCAGCACCAACGGATTCAGCAACTGCTACAGGAAGCGATCCCTCAGCAGCATCATCCTCAGGATAATCCTGCTTCTTGTGTGCAGCGTAACACCGACAAATCAAAAAAACTTCATCAGTCCATCTTTGACAGGATTCTTTCCATCCTGCATGTGGTGAACTCATTGCCACATCATTCTGTGTTAACATGGGGGGAGATTGAACATGTGATTTGTTGTATGGGTAGATGCAAACTGCACATTTTTAGCTTGACAGTCCTAAATGTAGAAGATCAGAGACTTCTCAACAGAGTGACTTTCATACCCATGTGGTCCCTTTCTTGTAAATGGATATGAAAACTCAGGAAGTCTTGCTCAATTACCAATGGTGTCTTTGAGTTCTTCCATTTGATTATCACAAGACAAGAGAATTTTGTGATTAGTTTGTGATTTACAGGAGGACACTCTTCCTCTTTGTAGAAGCAGAGAAATAACCTAAAAATACTATGAATCAGTCTAACAATGAGGGAATTCATTGCCCCAACACGGCTTGTCACACGTTACTCTCTGCAGACTCCATGGGTTGTTCACAAGTATCTTTAAAGCAGATGACCTCAGTTGTTTTGCTGAGGAAACCAAAGAGAGATGTTCCCAAGTTGCCTTATGAGTTAGTATACACCAAAACGAGATATATGGAAATATATTCCATGGAGATTGAGCCTGTTTTGCCTGGAAAGGAAACACCAACTGCCTCTGAAAGTGCTGAAAATCGGTGTTACAGAAGATATGGGACAGAAATAGATGTTTTAGACTATATGTATGTTAAAGTAAGTAGAATATGTTTGATTGTTTTCTTAGTTTTATCAAAGCATATAGATCTGTATAGCCAAGCTTATAATTGCCTGTTAGTATCATAGTATTGTAGTATAATAGTTTATTAATAAAGGTTTAAAGTAAGTACAGTTTTGACTTATGATCTTAGAGATACATAAAGAGGAATTTTCCAAACATGCCAGACATTCATTTTGTTGTTCAGGAGATTATCTCCCATAGGAAAAAAAAATGACAAGAGCAGAAATATTTGCAGAAGTTGTTAGAATTTGATGTCAGAGTGCGCTTCTTCCATGTGACAGTCTTACATCTTGGAAAGGTAAAGGTGATGTAAACCTTTTGCAAACAGTCGAAGAGGTAACACTTGCAGAGAAAAGGAGTGAAGTAGTTTCTCCAAGGCTAAATATGGTATGATTGAAAGTATGCTTCAGCTTGTGTGAAAGGCTTTAATTTCACTTCCCTCTCCAACACAGAGGTGTTTCCCATGGTTTCTCATGCTAATCGAGGTTAGCATTGCCCTGATGAAAGGGGCTGGTACGGGCAGGACTTGCAGCCCCACTGCTCCTCTGCCCCATTTCACTGGGGGGACTGGTGAGGGCAGGGCTGGAGATCCCAGGGCAAGAAACGCAGCTGCTCTTGCTGGAGAGTTTCCAATAACACCGTGGCTGTTAACCCCAGTTCTGCTTTCACAGCTTCCCCCAGTTCTTGTGGACAGAGTCTCTTAGGGAGGTTTATCTCTGCTCGCTGGTTGTGAGCTTGAGCTTGCCCACGTCATTCGTACCAGGTCATTCTGGTTTCCTGGTGTGGGGATTTACTGTTAATTTCTGTTAATTTCCCATGAAAAAATGGTGAAACTAAATACAGCTTCATTAGATGTGCTTCACTGGAGTCAGGTTGCTGTTTTAATACAGCAGAAAGGTGTCTGTGGTCTGGACTGGACCATAATGACAGTTATGATTTGGGCTTTCTAAGTGAAACTAGTTTTCCCTGAATAACTCAAGCTAAGTCAGTAAAACTTCATTTTAATGATGTAGCAACATGTCAGCCTATGTTGGTCTAATGAAAAATACTTAGTTAATCTTTGATATTTAAAACCTCAGTTTGGTGTTTTACTTTAAATGTGACTTTGGGGGGGTGTTAGGATTAAGTAAATGCAAGGGAGTGCTATTGGGCATGAGCTCAACTTCACAGAAAAAGACTCAGAACAGTACAGCCTTATCTACTATCAAAGTTTGTGTCAAATATATTTCCCTTCACTTTTAACTTTTAAATTGAACTTTCACAGTTAAGTCAGCAATTGTCCATGCTCCAGATGTTTTACAGATATGAGGAAATGTAGCCTTATTTCACTTCTGTGAGCTAGGTGATCAATTATGGCTCCACTTCCTTCTCAGTGACTTGTTGTTTCAAACTCCCTAGCTGTAGCACGGCATGGTGCAGTGCATCTGTCTGATCAATACAGCCCTTTATTTTCCCTAAGCAAGTTGTAGATACACCAAATAGCCTCATGGCAGCTTTGCAGATGGCTCAGTGCTGAAGCAGACACTGAGACTAAAGACAGCGCTTCCTCCTCGTGTGTGTGTGAGCCCAGGATGGAGTCCCCGCTGCAGCCAGAGCTATGGACCTCTTCCACCCACGAGCAGAACTGGGGCTGTGCCCTGAAAAACGTGCAAGGAACACGGGGGTCTGGACTGAATTTGTACCAAGGGTCTGGAAATAATACTTATTTCTGCATTTAGGTAATTAAGTCTGTGTTATGATTTGCAACATCTCAGTGTTTCCTCGTTTCATTTGCCCTCATAAGGGTTTGTGTTCTTGAATCTTAAATTCAGGCACACATGAATTTAATCATGACATTGAGTATTTGTGTGTGTGTGTGTGTGTGTGTAAGTTGGAGAATCTTTTTAATATACTGTAATATACTGTCAGCATTCACAGTAAGCACACAGACATGAAATCATGTATCCTTTTCCTAATAATCTTTCTTTGGTGCAACATGTCTCATTAGCTCAATATCCAGGGGAACTGCAGTTGTTTCTTTTGCCCTTAAATTTTTGTGGCCACTCTTCTACAACTCTTGTAACTCTTGTAACATGTTTTTCAGGTTGGATGAATTGTGAGTTTTAAGGAAGACTTATAATTAACTGCTTTTTGAAATCATGGCCTTCCATTTGGTGGTATGGATCAAAATGCAGTACAGCATATGCCTCTCTCTGTGGATGTGACCCCAAGTGAAGTTTTACATGAGTCAGAATATTTTCCTGTCAGTGTGTCTGGGGCAGGCGTCACACTGCTGCTCGGTGGTTTTGCAGATCTTGCTGTGGTTGTTCAGCTCTTTTGCGTCTCAAGCAGTGACCATTGGTGGTTTTGATGTAGCTGTAATTGCCTTATTTTTCAAAGATCTTGCAGAGCCACGTTTGACCGTTTGGTAGGTCTAGAAATCAAAACTGTTTCAAACACAACATTTTCTTCAGCCTTGACATTTCTGTGAATATGGGGGGGGGGGGGGCTTTTTAAGCCCGTTTACTTTAAAAGAACTTTTTTTTTGTGGGGTGTACTGAATGAAATGAGAATAGCACACTGCAGGGAGAAAGACAGCAGCGCCATTTCACTGAGGGTTTGTGGTGGGTCATTACACTGCAGGTTTGCTGATGACTGGTGGAGTATGAGGAACCCTGTGGGCAGGTGGGGCAGGTGGGGAGCCACAGGTCAGCGGTGCAGGAGCATCCCTCCTTGTCCTCGTGGTGGTGGCAGGGACGTGGGGAAAGATGTGGCTGTGCTTCCCTCGTAACAGACCATCCAGGCCCCTTCGTGAAACATGTTTCATTTTTCTGTCACTGGTCATACACTGCCTTGACTGAGCCCTGTCAGAAGCACCACATTCATGGTGTGCCCAGGCAGTGCTGCATGTGGCTTCCCACCACTGCCCAGTGGTTTCCAGCAGCGAGTGCGACTGGCATCACGTGCCGAGTCACAGAGTGCAAGAGGTACCCATGGCTGCTTGGGGAGGGTGGAGAAGAGCCTGTGAAAGGGGATCTGTGAAATACAACAGGAGCTCACAAGTGCTGTTCTTGCACACAGCAGCTTAGGGGGGTGAATGGGCAGTGTTTTGATAGCTAAAGTATTGTCTGGGTTCATAACAGCTGATTATAAACCACATCTGTCTCCCTCTGTATGATATTTTGAAGAGAAGGTCAAGTACAATCAACATAAAATGTAGAAAGCTGGTTTTTAAAGATGAAGTAGATCACAACTTTTAAATGTTTCATGTGTTTTAGCTCCCTAAAAATGTTTCTTATGAAAATCGTATCAATTACAACCTTGGAATATAACTGTTCTTTGATAGATTTGATAGTTTAAAGCAAAACACTGAGTTTTTTCGTCTGGATATCAGACCCAGTGTGTAGATTTGCAGGGTGACAATTTTCTCTGAATTTCAATGGAAAGGTTGCTGGTAACTGTAATATTTAAAGAAATATAAAAATATGCATTTCTGTTTGCTGATCAAATTTGCTTGCAGTAGCATGTGTATAGATATTCTGTGTTTGGGATTTAGGGTTTTTTGCATCACTTTGAAGTAAGGTGAAGTTTCAGGTAGGTGTAAGTCAATGGACATTTTTCCAGTGGCTGAAGATGCAGATCTTGCTGCAGCCATTCTGTGTGGGATGCTGGTAGTTTTTGATTGTACCTCGTACAGTCAAGGCATGTTTGGCAAATGACATACAAGTTGCTTTTGTTGCTGCAAGTCCCCAGGCCCTAAATACAAAGAAGTCCTTATAAAAATGCTTAAAAGAAGGAAAGGAAGGGGGGGGGAAGCTTTTATGTCTTTATGATTCAAATATAGTGGATATTTATAGGGTAGATGAAGTCCTCAAGATTTTTTTTTTCATTGAGCTGTGATTCAAGGAGTTTCCTCGTGTGTGGTGAAGGATGCAGGGCCTTACCTGCCTAACTGTGAGCACTGTGACCCAGATTTGCAAACCCAGTGTCAGTGGTATGCAAACTCATAGTGGTGGTGTCTTAGGGGGTAGCTCAGAGTCTGGGTCACTGCTGTCCCCCTGGGTGCTGTTTGGCTGGTCAGGGAATTCCCATGGGACAGAATAACTGTCTTTTGATCTTCCCATTAGGTAGACTAACTGTGTGAGATTGTTTTTCAGTTAAAACATTAACACAAATTGTCACTTACATTTGCCCCCCATATATCATGACTGAATGTCTTTTTAAATTAATGCTTTCCAAATATCAGGCCTTAAACTGTACAAGAGGTCTATAAATGGCTGTTGCTGAGCAACAAGACAGAAAAAATGCACTCCATGCCCAAAGAGTGCTATTGCCTTTAAGAAAATCGATAATTTCTGGATTTTTTTTTTCCAAAGTTAATGATTCTGTTTCCCTCAGGCCATAAGAAGAATTGAGGTGTGTTGGTCAGAGGTTTTGCAGCAGCCCACTTGTCCTGGAGGTGCTCTGCTTTCCAGTCCTCCCTGGTTACCTGGCGTTTTTGTGAAAGGAGAGTAAAGTCCTGTGTGTCTTTGCAGAGTGCAGTCAGCAGCACTTTTTAACAGGGGTGCAGTGTGTCCTTGGGACTGCCCACATATCACAGGACAGCACAAATTTTAGTGGTTTCAGCTGTGGAAGAAACAGGACCTTCCTCCTCCCACCTCCCTGTGAGTGATCATGATCCCTTTGTAGGAGATCCAGGTTGGTCAAGTTAAGACTTGTGTTTGCCTGTTACTCACCTGGCCATCCATCTGCTTATGTTGATACTATAAAAGTGAAACTTTGCTGTTTCAGGTGTTCCCAGGCTCAGTATTGTCATCTTGGTGGTGGCATTGTGAACCAGGCCTATGGGAAAATATAAAGCTGAAAGGAAATTATTCTAATAGCATCAGATTGTGTTGTCAGAGCAAGCTCAGCCAGGGAAATCCCACAACTAATGCTTTTCTAATAACTTTGCTTTTGCATAGGTAAGTTCAACACTTTTGCTGTGTGAACTTGGATGACTTTGTGCTCTGTTTTGTTGTTATGACTTACTAGCAGAGATACTTTTCTTTTTCCAGCCTAATAATGCAGCTGGCTCTCTCCAGGTGGCCATGTTCAGTCAGCAACAGGTTCACATTGAATGATTTTGGTGAAATCTGGCTTTGACTTTCACAAGCTATTGCTGTTCCGTTGGCTCCTTCAGCTCCTGCTGCCAGGATTGACGGTATCTCTGATCCAGACATGAATGAACTGCTTTATTCCTACCCGAAACCAAAGTCATTCTTGAAAGCAAAGGGGGCAATGTCCCTTGTATTTTTTTCATGGTGAAAGACTGTAGTTATTGAGGCTGCCTGTAAATAAAAAAAGAGATGATCTCTGCTGGAGGGAAAGTGGTACAATTTCACTTGTATGGGTAGACCTCGCTGAGAAACCAGGGACAGTTTTCTGTGAGTTGAAATTTCCTTTGTCGTTCTAGAATGTTGATCATTCCATGAACTCTTTCAGCTCTTACCCAAAGAGCTGTTAAGCTGGAAGCAGAGCTGTATCTCCTTCCTCTGTGATTATGCAATGGAAGTAGAAAACTATTTGACTGCTGAAGTGACTGTTGAGTCGCTTGCATTGCTAATTCTGTCTGTCAGCAGTGTCAATTAGTACTTCAAGAGGTTAATATCTCAGAAGAGAGGCTTTGTGAGTCATATGGTCTCATTTGATAGATAATTATTATAGTCTGCTGATTTCTTCATGTGATCTGAGAAGAAATCAGGAGGTATGACAGAATGCTGTGTTTTCCTATTATGTTTTCTTATTATATAAAATTGTAGTAATCCACCCAATCTTCTGACCCACCAGTAAAACATGAAAACTTCTGTGTTTCTTTTCTACTGTGAACTCCTTTAGAGTCCCTCTGTAGATATCAATAAGCCATAGTCTTTCAGCAGGCAACTTGTCCTTCCTTGGACAAAGTATGGTACTCCACACTTCCATGGGATTTTGGAAATACTGGGGGATTTTTACCTTAATCTGATGAGGTTGGTCCTCCCCATGCCTCTTCCAGTCCTACATTTCCAATGAGGAGAGGAAGAAGTCATCAGTGGTGAGCCAGAATCATACCCACAGAGAAAGGACAACATTATAATCTGGATAGCAAATCTAAATTTATTTGAGCCACATCAATATTGAAATATAAAGTGCAAGTGACACTATTGTTAAGCTTGAGCTGACATGAAAGGTAGCAATATTTTTCTAAACTTTAATTTCACTGCCTTGTCTTGAGTAAATCATATTTGTATCTCCCCTATCAGAAATTTTATTCAAAATTTGCCTTGAACTACCACAAAGAGTAATGTATTCATGGATCATAATCGGACACGATTACACTAAAGGTCATTTGGTTCTTCCTGTAACTCTAATTGTCATTTCAGTGCTAGAATTTTAGACATTATTGTCATTTTTAGACTAGAACTTCCTTTTTAAAAGGCTGATTTGTGTCAGTGTCTCTACAAGTTTATCTTATTTTAGCCTTATTTTAATGTTTATAAACATGATTTTATATGCTAGTAAATAAAGAGGGATGAATAGCAGATACCAGAGTAAGGTATTTCCCAAGAGAGAGGCCCTTGGTCCTGTTTCCACCTGTGGTGGTGCTCTGTTTTCCTCTGAATCCCCCTACAGGCTAGGCAGCAATGGGGTTTTAGTGTCAACTGATTATATAAAAGATAGGATTAAAATCTGATTTTGCTAATCATTCTGCTAAATTAACGAGGTGAAAATGTTGTGAAATGATTCAGTGCTTGTAATTAGGAGCATCTCCCTCTTTCTTCCCACCCCTTCTTGTTACCAGGTGTTTTCTTTGGCAGGGATTTAAGGCCAGGCACTGATGCTAGAGATGAAAAGCTCCAGCCTAGTGCTCATAGGATGACTTTAATATCTGTAGGGTTATGTCATGTGGAAGGTTCAGCTGTCTGTAGTAACCCAGTTTCTGTGGTGATCTGTTTTCTGCTTTCTCTTTCCCTTCTCTAGACAGTAGAAAATGTACAGTTTCAGCTGAATAAATTAAAGGTGCCTATTTCATGGTACCTTAGATCACATAGTTAGAAACTGCTACGCAGTTTTGCTGCCTCAAGTTAACAGCATTTGTGTCTTACAGGCTGCTCCTTTCTCACATCAGGAAATGTTTCTTTGTGTAGCCCAGAGGAAAGCAGCCTGCTGATCTGTTTTGCTAGACAGCAATTAAATGCTTTCCTCTTTCGTGCTACATTTGCTTTGCTTTCTGTTAATTCTTTGGAAGGAAAATCCCATCAGAAATACTGGGGATGGGGAACTTCTGCTACAGCTTGGGGGTGGAACCTGGTCAAAGCGTGGCATGCATTCAGTCTTCAGATGTGTCTGATGCTGTAGCATCTTTGTGTTAAACTAAAAAAAACTTCCCTGATTTCTGGCAGGGTTCTGATTTTTAGGATTTTGCTTTGTTGGGTTTTGTTTGTTTTTTTTTTTAGTAATAGAAAGTTCTGTGAACAGGTACATTGTGGTATGTTTGGATGTATGGAGTTGATGAAGCGTTGATTTTATGATTTGAAATTATGATATGAAATTGGGATTTGAAATTATTATTGTATAAAATGATGAGTTTATGATTCTTAAGTTTTAGAGGGAATCCTTTGTTTAAAAACCAAGCAGAAAGGAAAGAAAACATTCCTCCTGAGCACTCAAAGACTTGAATACTGCACCTCTGTCATCAAGTGCTGGTTAATTGTTTTGGAACTGTTCTGTAGTTTCTGTGGGTTTGCAGTTGCATTGCACATACACTTTTAGCACACACCTTCATTTCAGCTCAAACAAGGTTTCTTACTTTGTGAATTGTGGATACAGGGCTGAAAACAACTAATCCAAGTGCCCAAAGCATGGCTTCTGCTGCCACTTTCCTTGTTGTTGTTATATACAATGCTCTGTGAATGGATCTTTCATGTTTCAAATAATTTGTCAATATTTTGGGGAGTGGAGAAAAGTGTATGTAGATACTGAAGTACTGCGGCACTTTTGTACTGAAAACGCTAACAAACAGGTATGAAACTAATGAAGCTCAAAGAAAAAAAATAAGCCACAGAACCACAAATTTACTACAAGGAGAAAAGTTTCTCGTGTTTGTATAAAGTAGCTTCTTAGGGCTGTCATTAACATCCAGTGGAGATGATGAAGAAAGAGCAGGTGTGGGAGCATGTGAAAGTGAATTTTTATTTACTTAGGTCATTATCTGTCTCACTTAGTAGAGACAATTGGTTTATGTGTGGCATAAGCTTCTCAGGAGTTTGGGAGCTTTCAGGATGAAGGCAGCAGCACTGATTTAAGGCCTGCCATGTGTTAAGGGTAGAAGCAACACGTTTTGTCGTGTCCTGTCTTGCAACAAGAAAGCAATATGAAGTTTGCCATGAAGTCTTGCAGAAAATCCCTAGCAGAAAAAAAAAGCTGTTTGTAATTTTCAGTAGTGGGAAAACTGGGTTAATAAGAGGGGGTGGGGGGGAAGCTTCAGCATTCTTTGAGTCAGAGGATGCCATACAAAAATAAGTTGTGTAAGATTAGGTGGTGAAGCTGTATGACCAAATGCAGTTTTCTCTGCCACGAAATGCCATGCTTTGGCAAATACATAGTAGTTATTTTGAAATAATGTAGTGGATTGAGAGTGACTACACCTCTAAAGCCAAGAACCTGTTTTGTTTGCAAAGTTGGTGCGTGTGGGGCGATCTCAGTGCTCTCTCTAGGCATTGCAAGAGCATCAGTTCAGAAGCTTTAATATATTAAAAATGACACAGCCTTTTCCTTATGTTACTCAAGAGCTGTTTTCAGTTGTGTGGCTTTGCATGTACATGCAACTGTATAAGTAACTAGATGGTTTCCATACACCTTTAATTCTTTCTTGAATATGACATAACCATTATATCTTCACTCATTTAAAAATATGAATATTCTTTCTGGTTTTGAAAACAAGTCATATGTTTGTACTGGATTACTTTCCTGAATAAGTTTTGGGTAACAACGGCCATTAATGGGAATCTTGTTTGTTGGGGTGTTTTTTCCTACAGTTTGGAGGCTTTTTCAACCAAATATTTTCCTTTTTTTTTCTTTTGGCATCCTGGACATAAACCATTTTAAGCTTGCTCTATTTGTAACTACAAAGGAAAGAGCTGTTAATCTCTCTGAAAACACTGGGTTTTTTTTTTGTTTTCTTTGTAGATTTTCAGCATTGAATGTGTATCTTGGAACACTTTCTGCATGGAAAATGCATTTTTCTCTCTGTGTAGGCAATAAAATTAAGCTTGTGCAGCCTTTTATCAATAGAACAACTTATTCACCTCAGATGAACTAATTAACTTCTCTTGCTTAAGGGTCTGTCTGTTAAACATTTATTTAAAAAATTTAAAAAAACCAGTTTTGGTGTCTTGATGATTTAATTATAGTGCAACAAAAACTCACTGTTATTGTTGTATTGCAGTATGCCAGGGTTTGGATCCCTGACCCAGAGGAGGTCTGGAAGTCAGCAGAACTTCTCAAAGATTATAAACCTGGAGATAAAGTCCTCCAGCTTCGACTTGAAGAGGGCAAGGTAGGTCTGTGTGTTGTTCATAAGCTGATTGTTCTTGTTCTCAACCAGAGACTGATGAACCTAATGCAGGAAGCTCTACTGTCAAAATAAAAATCTAAAATCTACTGGTTTTAGGTGTGTGCAATTAGTCTTGTCCACTTACTTCCTGTAGCCTTTTTTTTGGTGTGCTAAATTTTACTGTTTAGTTACAAAAATCAATTTTGCCTTATTTTTAAAGTACATTTAAAAATAGTTGCTTCTTTCCACTGTCTCTTATGTTCAGTGGCATCACCTTTTTCTACTCATGCCATCAAAGCTATAACCCTGGTTTGATATTCCAGGAAGGACAGTGTTGCTAGGAGAACAGTGGTGCAGAGAAGGAACAGTGACTTTTAGGTGGAGCATAACCATCAGAAAATTAATAAAGATAAAAAGGGCAAGGATTAAGGGCATCACAAAAAAAATGCTGTGTACTGTGCTGAGGAAATGGTGACATGTGTACAAGGAGCTCACATCCTTCTTGTTGGGTTTTTTCATGGAAGTGGCAGGTAAATAAAGTGATTTTAGAGCTAGAGACAGATGACATTAAAACATCTGTATTAGAGATTAATTTATGTCTGCAAAAACTGTAAGTAGCATTTTTGTCTGGTTTTTCATTCTTCATAGCATTCTGCCAATGTTCTTGTGTTGTGTTAGTGTGTATGAAGCTGGCTATAGATTGGTTGGGAGTTCTGCTCAAGAGGAAAATAATAGGGAAAAATATATAATAGGGAAAATAATAGGGAAAAACTGGTCAGATTTAAGATATAGTGTATTTTATTTATTTAATAAAAAGGTATGGCAGCAAAAGCGTGGGGTTTGCTTAAGTAATAGTCTAGAAAGATGGCATCTCTATGCAGTTGCACATTGTACATATAGAAAACCCTTTGGGGAAGTTTTAAATGACATTTTTTGAGAAATAACAGCTAAATCAAATCACCAGATAATTTAAATCTTGTGTTTTTATAACTTGGGCATGTTTTTCTGGGAAGAATGGCTGGAGGGACTGAACCAGAAATGGAAATACCAGCTCTTTAGCAAGTGTCTCCAATTGATTTTCAGGACCTAGAGTATTGCCTAGACCCGAAGACAAAGGAACTCCCTCCCCTGCGAAACCCCGACATACTTGTTGGTGAAAATGACCTCACAGCGCTCAGTTATCTCCACGAACCTGCCGTTCTACACAACCTCAAAGTTCGATTTATAGACTCTAAACTCATCTATACCTATTGTGGCAAGTACTGTCTTTTCATACCATCATCTTTACAGAGAACGCCCTAGACAGGAAAAGTAGTTTGTTGATATGTCTGCCTTTAACTGAAAATCATTTAATGACAGGGCATGTCAGGCTGTTCTTAGGAAAACCCCCATGTTTGTGGTCATTGGGTTCATCAGGTAGGCTTGAGAGTATTACAGAGAAAACTGACTTCACTGTGTGTTCCTCTAGCTTGCCAGGGGACCCTGTTTATAAAATGTGTGTTCAGCAATTATAGCTTGCCGGTGGGATTCCTGTCTGGTTGGTGTTCCCCTTAGGCTTGCTTAGGTCAGCATGGGCTGGAGAAGGGACCTCACAGGGTGCAGATGCAGGATGCCTTCGTGGTTGGTGGATTTGCACTGAGCTCCTCTGTCTCTGCTGGAAGATCTTAGTTTATTTTCATGGTTTTGAATCAGGGCAACTATAGGAGTGAATTTGTAATGGTTCCTGAGCCAGTGCTTGTCCTGTCACAGTTACAATCAGTCTTGGTTTTACAAGTACCCTTTAACTCATGGTAGAGGTTACCCAAACTTGTAATTGTCTGTGGTACTTTCAGATGGCCAGAATGGGGAAAAGTTACTTTAATGATCACTTCTATCATAAGTGCAAAATTGTGACTGAGTGGTCTATTTTAAAGCTCTGTGAGGTAGTTTAGCCTCAAAATTTAACCTTGATGCTTCTGGGATTTTTTTTCTCTGTGTGCATATGTTTCTTTTAAATCTCAGTGTTTAGTCAAAATACATTGCTAGCTTTTAATATTAGCTTTCAATATACCTAAAATTTATAATTTTTAAAAATATTTCTCTAGTTTATCTGTACTTCTGACATCTGTTACAGCTCCACCCATGGTGATGGGTACGGAGAGCTGCGACAAGCAGCACGTTATCCATGTTGTGACGGGCAGACTGCAGGCATTAACATCCTGCCACATTTTGCTCACTCCGGCTGTTCCTGGTCTGCTGATTCTCGGCAGAGTGCATCTGTTCCCAGTCCTGCTCTCAGCACTGGCCAGATCGCGGGGGACTGGATCAGACTTTGCCACCCCCTGCTTGCAGCCAGACTTCACTCCTGTAGGAGTGGGAGATGACTCATAGCACATCTCATCCCGTCTTACAGTCAGAGCGCAGAATAATTTAAGTTGGAGGAGACCTCTGGAAGTCTTCAGTGAAGCTTCCTACTTAAAACAGGTCTGACCAGATCAGGTTGCTGAAGGCTTGGAGCAGTCAAAGTTTCAGAGTGTTTGAGTATCATCAGTGATGCCTGGAGATACCACCACAGCCTCTCTGGGCAGCCCCTGCTGCGGGTGCGTGGTGTGGTGCTGGCACTGGGAAACCACCTCAGTTCCCCCAGTGGAGACATTATCTCTGTTTCTCTCCCCAGTGCCCCCACGGCAAAGTTCTTCTGTGAAAGGGCTTTTGTGCAACTGGAGTCTCTCGGCCTGAGCTTGTGAGGGGTTTTCAGTCTCAGTTTGGTGGTCTCATGCCTGCTGAACACCACCATACCCCTCCCATGGGACAGCCTGCCCAGACTGCGTTCCGGCTGCTTCCAACGTGCGCCGTGTTTGGCAGCATTTAAAAGGCTTTCAGAAGGAATGTGCTGTCTGCTGGTTGGGTTTCGCTGGGTTTGGGAAAACGGGAAAACAGCACGTTTCATGTTTTCCCCAGTGCAGCTGCAGTGGTGTTTTTGGCTGGTTTTATCATTTCTCATGGGGCTGGAAGGCCTTAAGTCTTCAAGGATGGGTCTGCCAGAGGGCCTGGGATGGTGGAGCTTGGTCAGCTGGTTTGCTTCCAAGCAAGACTCAAGTGATTCTGGGAGCTGCATGTGGGTTTGTTAGAAACGTGTGGATCCAGTGGGGTGGGGGTTCCTGGTGGTCAAGGAGAAGGCTGTGATGGAGGTTCAGCTCTGCTGAGGAACAGTGTGCTGTGGATTTATTCACTTGGGATGTAGGCAGCATATGTTATGTTATAAACTAAGGAAAACAGAGTTGGCATGCCAGCTTTTAAAAACCTGATCCTTTGGCCACCTTGCAAACTTCTCCATCAGTTCCCAGCCTGAGTAGAGGTTACTTCCCCTCTGCAAAGATTATTGCCTTAGAGCTCTACCTGCAGGAGGGACTGCATTTGCCTCCTTAATCTCACTCACACATTAGCCAGGTTAGTTTAAATACCCCGTGAAGGTGGTTTCAGCTAACACAGCTGATGTAGTCCAAAGGATATTAAAACCACTTCAATCCACCAAGAGAATTAGGGTAACATTGTTCTCAACCAGCAGAACTAGAACTAGAATTGGAATGCATGGATGGATTTCATTTCTGGGTCCAGGGCCCTAGAAATGAATTCAACCATGCTGTCTTAGTGTAATATGTGAAATGGATATTAAATTCTTCAAAATTTGACCTTGAAGTAATGCAAACTTTTAAACAGAAAACCCGATTTCTTAATTTCAAGTCAGCTTTTCACCAGCAATTCAGAGGTGATTTATAACTTTGCTTTACTATTGGGAATATGAACCAAGGAATTAATGAAGGAGGTTGAAAAGTTACAAAGGAAAATTTGAATGCTTACATGGAAAAACTGCGATGGCTGTGATGAGAACTCAGTGAATACTGCTGGTTAGTTTGGATTAGTAAGAAGTACTGCCTGCTATGCAGGAGAGTGAACTTTAATTTAAATTAATAGATTATTTATGTTTATGTCCAATTTGGCCTCAGATGGGTGAGTACGTTGAAGATAAAAGAATAAGATGCACTTACTTTGGTTATATATAATAGGAATGGCACAAAGAGTAGCCAGAGTTCAGTTTAGTGTAACTGTAGGAAGCAAAACACACATAAATCTGATCTGGGAAAGGCCATATTTCTTAAAATAGCAATATGATTTAGTGGAGATAAAGAGAAGTTATATGTAAATTAATCTGGATTATAGCCCTGTGAGACAGACTGATTTCAAAGTTCTACAGAAAGCAAATAATTCCCAACTGACTTGTTTTGGTTATTTCCAGATGGTAGTTGCTCGTTGATTTCACAGATTGCCACTGAAGTTAAATGTTTTAATATGATGGAGACTTGTCATGAGGCTGCTTTTTTCAAATTCAAGGGTTTATTTTTGCCAGCGTAGCCAAAAGCAGGAGGGAATTGTCTGAAGTCTCACACAGATTTTTTTTTTTAAGTCTCTTTGATGAGACTTGCAAGTCTGGGAGGCTCAGCTTGGTGGTGCAGCCGTACTTCATTTTTTACTACTTTTTCACAGTTACAACAGGCAGATGTTAAACATCAGCACGGACAATATTCCTCGAGTCTTCTGGTACTGAGGTTTCTTCCCCTCCCTAACTCCCCTCTTATTTTCTGGGTCATTGTTACAGCACTAGAACTTGGCATGAACGTTTATAGAGACTTTTCACTGAAGCTCCTGAGTCATTTCAGTGAAGTCACGGCTGATGGAAAAACACAGCCTCTCCCTGCATGGGCGTGTCGAGACATTGAACTTGCCATACATATGAGGAAATAGATTGAGATCTCTCAGATCTGTTCCTGAAATATATTCTGTTGTTTATAACGTTTTTTCGATGGTTTGTGCTTGATATATAAATGCACGACAGGATGTAAAAATGGGATAATGCTCCCAGCAGCAGTGCCAGACTGTAGATGCTTTAATTTCCCTTCTCCCAGTTTTTCGATGGAAAATTTCTTAGATAGACATCACAATGCTGTAATCTGCACAGAGCAGAGAGCTGGGATCTGCACTGAGGAAGTCTGTGTGTGTAAGGCTGGATTTCTGAGCAAATTTAGAAGCGAGTTGAGTGCTATGGAAACGCTTCTGGTGCAGGTTCTTCAGGGACGGCTTGTCCAAGGCACATACGTAGCAGGCTTGCTGTAGTCACTGTGCAGCCATCTGCACCTGCATTGTCACTTTTAGGCACCAAAGCACGTATATGTGAGAAGAAATTCTATTTTGAAAATGTCCCCAGTTAAAATTAGAGTTTCTATTTCCCCCCACCCCCCTTATCACACTGTCAAGGTGAGCAGGAATTGCCATGTGAGGAGAGCACAGGTATGCCTGGCACAGCTGGGTCTCACATGGCAGCAATCAGTGTTTTCACCCTGCACGGGGCAAATAAGTGTTCCCTACCCATTGTAAATGCTGCAGGAGAGGGTTGTGTAAGGAATCTTTGTCAGAGTATCCCTGTGGGCAGAGCAGTTCTCATTTCTCACGAAAAACAAAATGTTCCCAGAAGCATTTGAGGTCTCACTTTGTGTCAAGGAAGTTTGTACAAAGTAAGACTTAAGTTTTCCTGTACGGGGAGAGTAAAAGAATGGCATGAGTTCAGAAGTGCTGGAGTGATTAATGGTTTTAACAAAGCCAGATATATGTTAAATTGGTATGGAAAATAGAAGAAAATGGAAGGTGTAAGTACTTACACAGGCAGATATGTAAGATAAATGTTTTATGAAGCCTTCTAGAGCTGTAATTACCTAATTTCCTGATATGACTTTCTCACTCTGTGTTAGCCCTATGAAATATGTCTACTGTTTGGTTTTTTGGATCCCTTTGAGCAGGAGGTTGTCCTGCCTGACTGGCAGAGATTACACCATGTCTCTGCTTTGTTGCTTGTCACAAAAACTAAAGGAGTTATCCCTGGGCACAGTACAGCAGCTGAAGGGTTAACACACTTCACATACCCAAACTGGCAGTCAGCAAGGTCATGCAGTAGTTGTAATTCACAAATCACAGTATCATTTGTAATTCACAGTAAAACACAGGGAAGTAGAATGCACATTCATTGGTTTACTGCACTGAACAGGCAGTATTTCTAGTCAACACATTCTCAATCTGTTTGTTTTGTGCATGCTAGTTTTAGAAAAGGCAGATAGGGAGAAAAAGTAAAAAGTTGTCCCTGATGTGTTTACCAAAAGAGGGTGGAAGTAAACTCTTGTGACACTTTTTACACACAAAATTGTAGTCAATAAATATCTGTTAAAGTCAGTAATATCAGATCCTTATTCTTTAGTTAGTATTTTTAGAAAGGTTTGAACAATAGTTGATGTTTAAAGCCATTTTTGGTTGCGTTTATTTTGAAACAACTATTAATAATTCCTTTTGTTTCATTTCCTTTGTAGGTATCGTTTTAGTGGCCATAAATCCTTATGAACAGCTGCCTATCTATGGCGAAGACATCATCAATGCATACAGTGGCCAAAATATGGGGGATATGGATCCACATATCTTTGCGGTGGCTGAAGAAGCATACAAGCAGATGGCCAGGTTTGTACACCACAAGTCTTTAAGTCATTGTTTTTCTGAAAGGACTAAAACAAAGTTGCTGGCCAAAGGCCTTCTCTTTAATTTACAGCTTGTGAAGTATTTTGCAAGATCCATCTTTTATCCAGTGCTTTAGTACATTTCACAAGAGGATGAGTTGCCTAAGTTAGTGAACAGTAAAGCATTGTAAGTGCTGTGGAGATCATGGCCACTGACAGTTAACAGGAATTACCACAGATCTCATCATTATTTAGGGCTAAAATTAGCCATGTCCTTTATATGGTTATGTTGTTTTACTTTGATTAGCAAAATGAGGAGGTACTTTTTAATCAGCAGTGGATTATTAAAGAGAAAAGTGCCAGATTCTTAGATGGTTTGTATTTATATGTGACGCTGACAAGAGAAAAGAAATCACTCGGCTTATGAGTGCTATTATAGGCTCCTGGTCATGTTGCTATGTCCCAGCTACATAATCTGCCTGTGGCTGTTGTTGACTAGAATTAAGAGGGAGCAGAGGGACGATGGCACAGAGCGCCTGAAAACTGAGTCTCTAAGGACACTGTAACAGCTGTGCAGGAAATCCTCATTTCTTTAGATGTTGCATGAAAATGAACTTGTCACCCAAGGGCAGTGGTTATCAGAAACTTCTTCCTCTTCACCCCAAGAGCCTGCAGTTTGGGGAGCTTTTGAAATAGTTAATTTCTAGGATAAAGATCTTTTGGGCTACTGTGTGGCCTTTGGTTAACAAGATGGTCCCTGGTATCCTCGCTAGTTAGCTGCAAGCTATTGATACAGTTTTCCTTGTTGACAATGTAGCCTGTGATTAAATTAATCAAGTAAAACAGTGGAAGATCTCTGGATTAATTGTGATGGCCCTTAGGCTGTACTGCAGGTGGGGGAGGTAAAGGGAGAATACATTGAAAACGATAAAATCTTCATCTTTGAAATTAGCTATTTATTCATTTAAGAATCTGTATAAGAACTAGAATGAATAAAATGCTCCCTAGCCTGTGAAGTTAGTCAGGTGTATATGTGAATACAGTGATTCACAATACCCACATAATTGATAATTTCAGAAGAAAACAGTATTGATACAGTACAGCATTTTATGACTATGCAAAAGAGCCAGTGTTTCAAAAATACTCTTGTTGTGGTTTAGCTCCAGCCAGCAACTAAGTACCAAACAGCCTCTCGCTTACTCCCTCCCTCCCCCTCGGGAATGGGAAGGAGGAACTCGTGGGTTGAGATGAGAGCAGGTTAATTAATTGAAATAAAGGTAAATAATATAAAATAATAACAACAGCAACAACAATAATAATGAAAAGGAGAGAAAGTAAAAAAGGGATGAAACCCAAGGAAAAGAAGTATGCACAATAAAATTGCTCACCACCGCTGACCGATGCCCAGCCTGTGCCCCAGCAGCCAGCAGCCCTCGGCTGCTCACGGCCAGCTCCCCCAGTTTATATGCTGGGCATGACGTTCCCCGGTATGGAAAATCCCTCTGGCCAGTTGGGGTCAGCTGTCCCGGCCGTGCTCCCTCTCAGCTTCTTGTGCACCTGCTCACTGCCAGAGCAGAAGACTGACAAGTCCTGGACTTCAGGTAAGCACTGCCCAGCACCAGCCAAGATGTCTCTGTGTTATCAACATTATTCCCGTACTGAATCCAAAACACAGCACTGCACCAGCCTCCAGGAAGAAAATTGCCTCTCTTCCAGCTGAAACCAGGACAACCCTCCATCTGCACTGTCGAGTGGCAGAGATACTTGCTTTACTTCCTTTTTGCTGAGAAAATAGACATCAATCTGGTACGGAAATACAAAGGCAGAACTGTGTGTTATGACAGTCACATCTGTATCATGGCCCTTTCATCACTGCTCTTTTAAACAGACTTGCTGCTCAAGTTCCTCTAAAAGCTCTACAAAATAAGAATTTATTAGCTTTATTTTATGTCTGAGGTATGGTACAGTTATATGTCAGTGAGGGGTGTCATCCAAATTCCCTGAATTTTTGTTCTTAATATTAACCATTAAGTGGAAGTAAGAGGTTGAAGAGGGATCTCTCTCCACTGGCTGACTGTAACCACTGTCTAAAGTGGGCTTACCTCTCATGGTGCTGAAATTTCAAGTTGCTGCCTTGCCTGTGTTCTGTGGCCTGTTAGCTGGAGCCTCTGCCATGGAGATGTTTATCTGCCATCGCTGGCATTCTCTGCTCTCAGGGGAAGAGTCAGGGGGCTGAGATTTTGGCTGGAGTTTCCACTGTGTTTTTTTCCTTTTTGTGTTAATTGCCTGCTCTCCAGCTCTCGCTGCACCCTCCGGCAGTTCTGTCCTGAATAACAACAAACAAGACGTGGTAGAAGTTCCTTTTTGAAACAAATTATGAGAAATTATATAACCATGAGAATTATCTTAAATAATCCTTCTGCACTATTTAATTAATTCCTTTGTGTGTCTACGTGTTAAAAACAATTTGTTACTCTTTTATGACTGACAGTACTTTCATAGGTGCAAAACGCAATCTGGGCACACAATGCAAATGAAAACAATTGCACTGAAGTAACAATTTAATTGGTTTAGTTTCCCAGTGTTTATTTCCTTTACTATTTGGGGTTTTTTTAGCTTGTTGTTTTTAAGAACTTCTGTCATTTGAAAATACTTGATTTAAATTTCTGTTGCTGTTTCAAATTTCTTAATCAATTGTCCCACACTTTAACTTCACTGATACTTTCTACCCTCTGAATAAATCACCTGTTACTTTAAAGAAAAAAAATGTGCAGTTTTACGTTTCTGCAGCTGGTTATTTAAAAATGAAAATCAGGTTGTCTGTGACTGTTTTATTAATGCTTTAATAAGTGCTTTGAATATTCATGTGGTAGCTACTCATATGGCATTAATCTGCATTTATGCATGTAATTGGTGAGATTTATTTTTCTCTTGTTTATAATATTTCCTAACTCCATGTTTAAATGATCACTGGAATAATTAGTCATGATGCTCCTATCCTTAAGGCTTCAGTGAGCTCTTCTAAATATTTACTCCTTAGGTCTTCTTGTTAATTCATAATTTAGTGATTTAGAATTTGTTCTTTCCAGCTCTGTTAATTTATCTGCTGTGCTGAGAAAGTCCTTCCATGTGCATGGTTATAACTAAATGATCTGTGTAGTCTTCATCTGAAGAAAATGCCCCATGGCAGCAATCAGGAAAGCCAGAGATTCCACCCTAAATATTTGCATTGCATGTTCAGAAAAGTACAGTGCAAAAATGTTGACCAGTGGAATGCCATGGTTGGAGCTCACATCTGGCACAACAAATGATGTTCAGCACCTGCTTGGGGTTAATTGCAGTGTAAAGCAGCACATCAAGATACCTTTGCGTGTGACATTTCTTGTGCATTGGGAGCCAAATGATGTGGTATTTGTGGCTGTGGGGTGGTGACCCTGTTTTAGCACCCAGCCAGCAGCAGTTCCATCACCAGTTTCCAGTGGAGGGTCAGTGGAAAGGAACAAGGCTCACCTGTGATAGTGTGGCATAGCTGACAGTGAAATGAGTGGCTACTGTTTGCTTGGTAGCTTCTTGTCTTTTTCAGTGCAGGAAGCGGTGTACAGCTGTTTTAAGACTCATCTCACTTGGGATTATTATTTCTTTTCTTCCCTGCTCTTCCTTTCTCTTCCTCCCTTCTCATCTGTGTCTTTGTACCTTTTTCCCTTTCTCTCTCCATCTCCTGCTGCTCCTCCTCACAGACTGACAGCTTTGTTTCCAACACCTTTCCTCTGCTGTGCCCAAAATAAGCAATGAACTAGTTTCATAACTGCACTTTAATTGTGTTAGACTTAGGTTTATGTGTGCTTCATGCTTACCAGTAACTGTGTAGGTTTGGGTTGTATGAGCCTCCAGACCACAGGTGTGAGGGTTTGGAGCAGGTCTCTTCCTCTGTTTTTTGGGTTTCTTTTTGGGAAAGCATTGCAACTTCAGTAGGAATCATAATCACAGCAGAGTGGCTCATTTCCTTTGTAAGATAACAGAAACCTCCATTTTTAACTGTATGGTTTGCAGCAAGATGTTGATAATTATACTCTTGAAGCTGTCGAGAATTACATGAGACCTGCATTAATGTATGAGATTTATGATTACCAGTGTCCTAACACTATTAGGGAAAAGTTCAGAATCACTCTTGCACAGGATTCCTTCCCCTGCCTAGTAAGGGTATATTATTAAGATAATGTATTTTTTTTATCAGCACTTTGTTGGTCTGATTTGTTCCATCCCACTTGTGGTTGATGACAGATAGAGCAGATTCAATTTAATAAATTAACTGTGAGATTTCCTTCTGATTAATTAGTAAAGTTGTCTAGCATCGTGCTAGTTGAAAGTAATGTTTGCAAACAGAATTACATACTGATGAGATCCATATAAAACTTAATGAATACCAGTGTGAAAAGCAGCAGTGTTTAAAGTGTCAATTTCCAAAGTTTTGCTTTTTTAAATTTGGACACAGTATAATGACTTATTCAATGTTAGTGTGTATCTTTCATTAAATTACCTGTAATCAGCAGGCTGCCACTCTGTTTTGTCAGATTTTCAGTGTTTGTCTGATGGCTTTCACCTACAGGAAGGTTTTTTTCTATCACTTTTTGTTCAAAAGAAAGCTTGGTGAGCTGTTGAGTAGGTGTTTTAAAAGCAGGTGACTTGACTGACAGTCTCCAGTTATCTTAGGCATCCCAATATTATGTCCTCTTATAAAAATGTGCATCTGATCAGCTGCTGCTTTGCTTCCCAGTGATAAATGTATACTCTGTTCTCCCCTGGCAGAAGTCAGGAAGGGGATGATGAACAAGCTGTCACAGATCTGCATTCAGTTATGGAATGAGAGCCTGCTGCAGTGGGTGCTGGACAAACATACAACAGCCTTGATATAGGACTTCTTAAATTAAAAGAGATGGTATTTTTGGGCCTCTGATGTTAAAAATAGAATGAAAAGGGGAAAATAGTCCTTTCTGATGAGATGATTTTGGAGTAGTCTCTTATACTTTGGATCTGACATTTCATGATGTTACTGAGGTACAAGACAGCAGATGGGGGAATCAACTTGATATAACATCAGGGACCTACTTGTCTAAGCAGTGATTGTTTTTAGGCAACAAAAGGGTTAAGTATGGTCCTAGCTGGAAGCTGGAGTTCATGTGAGGTGTCCTGCTGGTAGCTAAGCAATGAGCTTTCCTAAACTGTTGCAGGAGCGACCTCTGACTAATCCCTAGATAAATCAGTTGCATAGTGCTGGCTCATCTTTGTGCTCCTCTGGAGTGCAATCTGTCATGTGTTTGTAGCATGTGCTGACCTCAGTTTTCTTCATTTGTGTGTGTTGGGAGATGTTACCGACAATTCATGGTCTTTTCACCTTTTGACTTTTTTACAGTCAAGAGCTGTGTTTCCTGGGTACAATTACAGTGGCAAGAGGTGCACTTTTTTAATTCAAAAAAAAGGTATATCTTCTGGTTGTGAGAGTATTGCAGAATGCTTTCACCAGACTCCTATTGAAGAGGAGCAAAGATGCTTAACAACTTGAGGTGTTTTGGAGTGGCTGGAACAGATCAACAAGAAATCAGGTTATGCATAATAGTAATATTTCACTTTTGTTTGGCACGTTCCATGAGCAGATTTCAAAGTCCTCTACAGAAGAGGTCAGTATCATTATTTCCATTTTGTAAGTTGAAACGGGCATGGGGAGTGGGAAGGAAGCTTTTGAGTTCAGCGAGGTGGCAAAAGGAGGGCACAGAGCCCCTAAATTGAAAGTCCTGGTTCTGTGTCTGATGCCTCAATCACACCAGCTTGACAATAAAATATGTGAGAATAAATTGTATAACTGATAGTGCTACAGTTCAGTTCAGTGCTTTCAATGTACAAAAGTGAGCATGCTGTGTTTTCCTGCAGCATTAAGGGGTCTCTGTGCCAGGTAACAACTATTGCATAACAACATTTGCTTTCACAGAAGACTTCATGTGTTCCAGGCACTTTACAAGCATTCACCGTAGTCTGTCCCTTCTAATACTGGTGTATCAATTTCTGCTTGTATAGAAGACAGGTAAGACAGAGGTGATGTGCTGTGGCCATGCCTGGATCAACCCACATTTGGTCCCAGGCACTGAGCTTCCAGTCCCTGTCCTGTGCTCAGAACATCCTCTTTTCTCCAGCAGCTAAAGATGTCAGTGAGAAATGCTGCTAGACTTAAAAAAACAAGCTAAACTGGAAATATACTTAGAAATGCGATTAAAAAACATGGTTTATTGCACTGATGTTTCATGCCTATTAAAAATGAATGATTTTACAAAGAATTAATTTACTGCTTAGTCAGGAGCAATTGTTGTGACTCAAGGTTGCCACTGGAGAATCCTCTGGATCGTCAATGCACGGCCCCTGTGAAGAGCGGGATGTGTCGGGCCGGAGCGTGTTAGATCCAGGCAGTCGGAATAAACCGATGGGTATGGGGTGTGCAAGTGCAACAGAGCCAGAAATGTGGCTGCTGTTCTGTGCAAGAAGTGACACTTGCTCCTGGGGCAAAGCACTGGTGACTCACTTTTTCATTGCTTTTCTTTTCCCCCCATCACATTCGTCACAGGATGGTTCAAAGTGCTTTAGTCTCTGATAATAATCCTGAGCATTTACATAGCACTTTGCACATTCTGGGCGTTTCACAGAAGTTACTTTGTCAGTCCACACCAGCCCTTTGAGGGTGGAATAAAAATTATCTGTGTCAGGCTGCACCTTTCAGGATGTGCAAGTGGATTTGGAGGCTTTGGCGCCGGGAACGCTGCGATGACACGGCTCTGCAGGGAAGGAGGGGCTGTGCCTGTTGTTCAGAGCAGCACTGCAAGAAGGAAACTTCAAAAATTAGGGGAAAGGGATTCCTGCAGGAGGGCGAAGGTAGAGCACTGGGATGGCACTTGTCAGGGAGAGGGGCTCAGCAGCAGTGGAGAGAATGGCAGGGTGTACCTGTGCAATGTGGGCTCGAGGAAGCAGTTGGAAAGTAAGAGGACAAAGCAGGTTGCTTTCCCATGTTAAGGAGGCCACCATCCAAATCTAGAAACAGGGAATAACATAATTTATTTAGGGCTGCAAAGAGCTGTGTTATTAAAGTTAGTTTGTTCAGAAGGTTGATGAAGGGCAAGATATTTGATGTTGCCTCCTGCCCTCGATGTGAGAGGTGCCGGGAAGGCAGCCCAGAGCTGGCCGCTGCTGCTCTGCATCAGTCCAAGAGCATTAGAAAACTGCTGAATGAATTCTTGCTTATTTATTTATTTATTGAACAGTTAAATTACTTCTGTTTGAAAAGCAAATCCAGAGTCTGTAGAGTTGCCAGGTTTTATAATGGTTCCTAACAGATGCTGCATGCCCTGGGCTGAGTTTCAAAGGCCTTTGCGCTGAAGGAGTGTGGCTGAGCATGCACAGCCTTGTTTGCTGCCACACAACACTGCCCTTAGGCAAAGGTGAAGCTAAATATATTGCATTGACTCGTGTTAAACCTCCCAGCACTGGTGGGTTTTACAGCTGCCTTTTATTTTAGGATTAGTGTAAAAGCACTTTTGGTCTTTTAGAAAAACCAGTAACTGTAACAGTGGGAGCATCACAGAAAAATGGAGCAAAATGGCCCAAAGAGTGAACCTGGGGCTTACCCTGGTGGGGGACTGGGGGGACAGGTCTTGGGGAGAGCACAGACCGGTGAGTCTGAAAAAACCCCCCCTTATATCTCTCCCAAACCACATTTTGAGCTAAAAAAAAAGAAGAGTGTCCTAGGAAAAAAAAAAAAAAAGAGAGAGAGTGTATTTTGGTTTCAAGTTTACAATTACTGGTATTTTTGGAAACACTCTATTTCAATATTTGTTGAAATCAGACCTATTTAGTGAGCCTTCAGAGGAGTTGTGCAAAACCTTATTTATCTTGTACCATGGATTTGTCCTTCTAGTGCTTTATTCTTTTCCCTGCATTTGTCTGCTGTGCATCCTCTTTCCTGCACTGGAAGATGCCAGTCCCTTGGAGACAGTGCTCCCTTTAGCCTGCAGGGCCTGACCACCTGCAGCTGGGAAGTCCTTCCGAAATTTCTTAATGAGTTAATCAAGCTGCTTTCTGCCAAGCTCACAGAACATTCAATACTACAGAGAAACTCTTGTCTTTATATTGATACCTGATGAAATCTGATGGGTTTCACAAAAAGGAGTTGAAAATCTGCTCTGTGGGTAATTATGCCAAGACTGAACGAACTATTTGGAATGTGTTGAGTATTAGATGTGTTCTTCTATTCTGTGATTCTTTGATCAACACCAGTACTTCTAAGTAATTTGGGAACATCAGTAAAGCAGTTACAGTGATATTTAACACTTCCACACTGCTTTTAAGTGGCATTTTGTAAACTTCATTTATTTTGGCTTTGTTAATAGCGCCTCATGGAGGGAAAACAATCACTATTATACAGGTTTTTTTAGTCACGCTCTCAGATACAAAGACGTGTGAATGTTCTGACTGTGGATACTGCAGGTTATTTTAGTCATATGCTGCCACAAACACGCAATGGGGATGCTGAGAGATTGCAAAAAATAGAATGTTTACTTAGGTCAGAGTTCTGTTTGTATTGCTGGAGACATTAAATCATGTTCAGTTGCACGTGTGTATGTGTATCCCTAAGGGGTTTGGAAATCTACTTTATGGTGTAGGGTGTATAACATGGCACTTAAACTAGGTTTTTATTGGTCCTTGGTTAATCCTTTGGCTTTCAGAGCAGCTGCAGCTGATGGAAGTACAGCATGATTTCAAACCTGACAGTCTTTCAGAATGGATCCTATCTGACCTTTTGACCTTTCAGCAGTGTCATTAGTTTTTAAGTTATTTTCTTGGGTTGTTTTTCCTGCTGCCATAATTTAGCTGTAGGATGGCAAAGCACTAAGTTCCTTTTCTGTCTTTGATGGGTATGACGCACGTTGATGGTAGTGGTAATTATGTGTATATACTGAGAACAGGATCTATCCCAAATATTCCCTGAGTCACAGGTTCCTTCCCTGGGAGTTTATGTCAGGTACTTTGATCATTCAAAATTCACTGTTTTAAAAACGTAAAGCAATTTCAGGCTTACAAGTCTATCTTATCACCACACAACTGCAGTAGGACAGCAGTGAGATAAAGAAGACGAGACTGTCACTGCTGGATTAAATAGAAGTTATTTATTGTGCTCTTGCATTGAAGCAGTAGGAGATTTCAATGTTTGAAGAACACATGATCAGGCCTTTAGCAGCAGTTTGTGCTGGTTTGAGTTAAATAAAAAATGAAACTGTTGTATGCAATGGGGTTGGTGCCCTTAACTGTAACCTAAACCTGTTTATTCCAAAGGAGAAGAAAAGATCAGTAGCAACTCCACACACACACACACACACAAAAAAAAAAAAAAGGGGTTGTAGATTTATTTTAACCTTTGAGCACTGAAGCAGTGAGGGGGGAAGATGTCCTGAAGGTGGTGGCCTTCAAACCACCTCGACAAAAAGCTTCCCTAAAATCATCAGCACCTTGGCAGTGTCCTCAAGGTTAACGAACATAGGTGATTTAGGATCAAAGGCAAAGTACTAACGTTCTTCTCATCAAAGTGCCCTGTTGTTTCCTCTCTTCGTGATATATTAAGGATATTACACTCTGATCTTTTCTGCCAATCTCATCTGTGCTATGACATTGAGACAACTCAACTTTGATGTAGTTCATCACAGGAGAGCATTTCAAAGTCCATATCAGAATCTTTTAGAATTGGCTCTTAATGATACACTTTTGCCAGGGAGAGATGCTGGTAGCTTGGAATGGATTGATAGGAATATTGAGGTTAATATCTATAATTCCTGTATTCCTTTTGTTTGTTTTCCCAGGCTGATGTTTTTGTGGTGTGTCTGCTTATATACATTTATTTGACATTATTTGCTGTGGAGTCATGAGTCTGAAAGACAAGATCAAGTGGTACATCCGATGCATGGGTCGTAGGAAGCAAAAAAAGCACAAAAAACAGTCTTGTGCTTTGATGATTAAATTGAATAGCTCCAGGCTTCTTTAATCCCTTCTGAAATGCTTATTGATGGAGAGGTTTTTAACTGTTTTAGTGTTCCTGCTTCAGAGAGGAAATTTCAGTTGGTATAGAGGAAGAAGGTAAACAAAGATATCTGTAGGGATTTTTCAGTCTATATGTCTTGGTTATCCTGATCTGTTTGGACAGTTTGCTGTGGAGGTAATGGCTTTGATGTAGTAAGCTGGTTTGATTTTTGTGGGAACCAGCTTAAGTGGGTGCAGTGATCTTGAATGAAAATTGTTTGAAAATCGACAACTCTGCCTTTAATGTTAGTAACTTTAATGTTTCATTTCTTGCACTGTTTTTTCTTTTTTGCCTCAGTTTTTCCATTGGTCAACTGAAACCATTAAAACTGCCTTGGATGATGACAGCTATCAATGTGTAGTCAGTGTTGTTGCAGCACTCTGTGCACAGTGAAGGTGCCCAGTGACAGTCTTGCTCTTGCTTCCAATTTATCTGACAGCTGTGACCTCGTGGGAGTAGCAGTTCCTTCATCCCGAGCTCTTCTGAAAGCATCTACCACAGATTTCTATGAAATACAGAATTCACAATTAGCAGTAGTCAGTGCTGTTAAATGCATTGCATTAGGATATATGCACATCCACAACAAAAGGTGTTTTTCACCTCTTGAAAGCAAGGTTATTTTTTTAAAACCACTTGCTGGTTCCTTGTGCATTGTCATTTCATTCATAATCTGCAAAACCCTTTTCGGGGTGTAAGGTATCTCAAGTCAGTTTGCAGCACTCTGTTTTCCTCAGAGCTGAACCTCCTTTGAGCAGAAGCTATCTCCAGTGTTAAATTTTGCAGCATTTTTTCAAAGCATGAAAAAGCCCTGCTGGTATGTAGACTGTAATCTCAAGCTTCCAGGAGTTAGGTAAGTCTACATATATTCTGCTTTGGCACTCTGACAGTGAATTTCCTCATAAACATACTGCCTGTCGACAGAATTTTGTAGATAAAGCAAAATTTTCTGTAAAAATTACCAGCCTATGCAAAAATCTGTTTCTGCATTATTTTTGTCATAGATAACAGTACTTTAAATTATCAGTTATTTATTCTATAGTGTGTTCTTGTTCTTTTATTTGTCAAGAAATAGCTATTACCCTCAGATGATTCTTAAAGTGTAGGCCTGAAAGAATTTATATAGAAGATTTCTGAACCAGGCCCCCTGCTACTTCAAGCAATCTCAGCCTATCATTTCGCATTTCAGCTTGTGAAATGTCTGGGCCTGTCATCTTAAAATGGAAGTTTTAGTGTGGTTTTGTCATTCCTTTATTCTCCTGCTCCGTTCAGAAACGGCGGAAGGTGAACGTAATCCTGACCGATGCCTGGGCATAAGTGAGTGGTAAACTGCTCCCAGTCAAACTTGTCCAGTGTGCTGGGGTTAAACAGCTCTTTTCAGGATAATTTGGCTCACTGTGATGTAGTTCTGTATACCAGGATCTGATTGTTAAACACCTTGGGGTGAAAGAGGACTGCTCCACCTCTCATCTCCCAGACTGCTTTTCCTCATTTCTGTTTCTAAAAGCGTAATTAAAATGTTCCCTCTATTCAGGAGTCATCTTAATTTTAAAATCATCTAATTACGTGTTTTATGCAGAGAAGCAACTGCAAGGAGATGAAGTATTGCACAGATAATGGCTTGTGGCATCTGGCTGCACAGTGGTGTCACATAAAGCTGCTGCCCTACTTACTTGTTTCATTGGCTGAAAGTTTTAATTATAACTTTTTTTCCTGACTGGTGACATGTTCAGTGGTCAAAATGTCAGGTCAAAGGTCAGGGGCTCATGATTCAACTAAAAATAACTCTAAAGGTGTTACTTATACCTGAGAAAGAACTCAGGGAGTATGTTACTTTTGTTTTGTGGGGATTTTTTTTCCTTTGTTTTGTTTGATGTTTTTTAAATTTTATTTTATTTTGTTTCTAATGCAGCCTGACTGTGGAAATTTAATTTGACATAAGCAGAGGTTGTATTTTGGAAGGACCATTGCTTATGCCAAATCATTAACAGTAATGCTCACTACGTTTCATACATAATCCAAGGTACTTTGATTCTAGTTTACTTGTTACTTTTCTTTTAAATTTGGCATTTTGTTTCTTTGAAGTTTAATGACATAAAAGATCCCTGTGCTGAGCTGGCACAGCTCCACAGCAGGACCACTCCACCCTCCTTCTTGAAAGGCTAAGTATCTTGCTGTCTGTGGTAGGACATCCAGCAGACAAGTCTTCCCTGGGGTTGTGGCAGTAACAGCTCATCCCCTGCCGCTCTGGTGTTTGTCCTTTCTCCTGTAAGTGTCGAGTGTGATCTTGGGGCGTTTTGTTGTGTTTTCCTTTCTCTCCGCCAAAAAGCAGAAAGAATAATAAGCTGGAGGGTGGCCACTCCAGTGTGTTAAAGCAAAACAATGGACTAATGTCCTGTTGAAGACAAGAGCAGCCCTGAGCGTGGATGGAGCGCTGGCAGGAGGACGCTGAGGGAGCCCTTTGTTTCTCGTGGTGGCTGTAGCTGCTGCAGACACAGAGAGTCATTGCAGAAGAGACAGCAGCAATGTTTTCAGCTCACACAGAGCGAGCTGTATCTTCCCTAGGCAAATCTATGGAATGTGTTTATGTACTTACACAGTAATATAATAATGGATCCCTTATTCCTGAGCACATGAATGAGTGCTCAAGGAGAAGAGTATATCTTCGTATCTTATGACATGGAGGAAGGAAACTCTAGGCTAATTAGGAACAGTATCCCTAAGGGGAAATTATTTCAAACTCATTTTTTCATTAATGTCTTTGTAAACATGGAGATCCCAAGAAGGGAATAGGGACTGCAAAACCAGCGTGCACTTTCATGCTCCCACACATGTCCTTGAGGGATATGGCAGTTAGGATGAGACACCTTTACTTGTTCCTCTCTTGGCAGCAGAGTTTGTTTTTTGTTGACAGTTTTGTCAGAAGTCTGTAGTACTGAGTTTTCATTCCTTGGTTTTCTGAAAGCCTTTTGTACTTTGAGAACTAGGCTAAAAATAAACTTAACCATCAGAGGATCTATTTCATGGGACTTGAGCTTCCTGAGTCTTCATATATTTAATACGTGAAACAAAGCTGGTGATCTACAAATGAAAAGCTTGTTATGTTGGTGTCTCCTGTGTTAGGCAACTCCTGAAATCAGACCAGAAGTTTCGTATTTTAGAATGGCGTGGTATGTTTTTCTGGTTGAGAGAGCACAGGAGAAATAAAGAGAGAGGAGTGCCAGTCCTGTGAAGAAATGGTTGGTTTTGACTCACTGCAGGAACTGTCTGTGGGAGAGGAGAATTGTTTGTCATCAGTTGTCCCAGTTAAGCCTGGATGTTCGGCATTTGTTTGGACTTCTCCCACATTCTGCTGCTGCTCTGTTTGACCAGGAGGTCTCCCGACATGCAGAGCTACAGGCTCTCTCCTGCACACCTCTGCCTACCGTAAATGGACTCTGGGAGGGGGAATAGGGAAGAAACAAGAGTTTTTCTCCTACGTTTTCCAGCTGGAAATCTTCATTGCTACTGCAAACCATCCCAGATACACAGACATGCCTCAGGAGCCTTCACAGAAGTGTGATGGCCACTGTCACATCAGACCTGTGGCCAAGGCTGGCATCTCTGGTGGTCTTTGTAACCTGGACTACACAAACCCAGTATCAAGCTGAACAGTTCTGCTTTCCCACAACTTTCCCACTGAGACTGACAGCTTGGTGTGTGTGAATGTGTGAACTGTGCTGTAGTCATTCACACCTATTGCATGTGTTACATGGAAGTTGAGAATGTAAAATTAGGTTGCTTGGATCTTCTTAACACTTTGCTATTAAATTTAAAGCAGCATTTTAGCCATTTAATGTACTTTCCTTTTATCAAAATGTGGAAAATTTGCTTCAGCTGATACCTTCACTCGGTTAAACAAATGCCACCTTGGCTCTCCCGGGTGTGGGTGACAGAACCAGAGGCTCCTTGACCCTGTGGCTTTGAGCAGCATAAAGTGGATGATGGAGCTGTGCTCTTACCTGGGGGCTTGGCATTGTTTTTGAAGATAGGTAGCAGCTTGAGAACAGCAACACCATCTGTAAATAGTTGTTACCCAGAGCCTGTGCCCACAGGCACTGATTGGCATGAACCCAGGAGAGAGAGAGGAGGAAAGCGGTGAGGAGGAGGGACTCTCACCTCTGGGGCCATGGGCTCTGCCAAGGGACACATGCTATGGATGCATTACCCAGTTTCCTTTAGGGGCTCATAGTATGTAGGGATACCAACAGCCATTGTGAGCCTGGAACACCAATTTGAGACAAAACCACCCATTCTGACTAAGGTGGACAGGCTGCCTATGCATCACTCGGAAAAGGAACATGTATAATTGATATATGTTTGATAAATAGCTTCAACATTTCAGAGCAGCTTGGTTTTTTACCATCCCAGAAATAGAACCACACATCTTCTGGAGGACCTTTAGGGTACCCAGAAACCACAGATAGTTTCTCCATGCAAATGTTTTTGTTGCCCCTGCACAGCATTTACTGATGGCCTCAGCAGGCATTGGCAGGTCCTGTTGTGTATGTGCTGCCTGAATATGTGTGTCCCTGAAATGTTGCTACAGTTCCTGTGGTGTAAGGGCAGCCTTGTCTGCAGCCTGGCTCTACTCTCAGCCCCAGCTCTGTAAAGCTTTGGGGGAAAGTATCATTCCTCCTTTGTCTACTTTTCAGTACGTAGGATAGAGTTAAACTCACCCAGCTGAGAGGAGTAAATTGAAATATCTTTCATTTTAACTTCATTTGCTTTGAAAGTGTGAAATACTGTATAAAGCAAATATGGTCTTTATTTTAAAAGTTTCAGGCTCTATAAATGCTAATTTCTCTCCTTGTTTTTTGTAGCATGTTGTTTAGTCATACAGTTGAGGCTTATGCTTTTTGAGTTTAGAGAAAATTGGTTTAGTAGCAAATGGAGATTTTTTTTTTTAAATGAAAATAAATTGTTTCACAACAGAGGGACTGTCTTCACTCCAAAGCTGCTATTTGTGTCCTGAACAGCCATGCTTGAATTTTTCAGATCCAGAACAATTCTGGGAAAAGCTGGTGATTAGATCAGAAGGACAAAAAGTTTCTGTGGCTGGCTCTGCTGTTGATTTCTCTATCTGTAAGATGGCATTCATGATCTTTACTAATGAACACCGATAATTTAGTGGAGCACTATACCACAGCCTCTGGATAGAAGTAGCTGCAGAAGCACCTAGTGAATAGTGGTAACAGGTCCTTTGTGTAGCCAGGTTCTCTAGAGCAGCTCTGCTGGCTGGCTGGGCTGTCCTGGCAGCATCCATCCCGATGGAGCATCCTGGTTGAAGGCAGTCCAGTCAGCCATTCAGGCAGCTTGCTAACTAACTGCCTTGTCTCTGCCACGTGCATTTACCTTATTGCTGTTTTCCTAACATTTGTGGTGGAAGGGTTGTTGCCGAGCTGGGGATGCAGAAAACAAGTGTCCTTGAGAGAACATCTGGGAATTAACATGTCTTTGTGTTTCAGGGATGAGCGAAATCAGTCAATCATTGTCAGTGGGGAATCTGGAGCTGGAAAGACTGTCTCTGCTAAGTATGCCATGAGGTACTTTGCCACGGTCAGTGGGTCTGCCAGTGAAGCCAATGTTGAGGAGAAAGTCTTGGCCTCCAACCCCATCATGGAGGTAAGAGAGCTACAGCACTAACCCCCCCCCACTCCCCCCCAGCTGCAATTATTCTGGGTCTAACATAAGCATTCAATAGAGAGAGCAATCCATACTTTTAAAGAATATATATAAACATCTATTAAAATTTTGTGTTTCATCCATTTAAGAGGAGGTGCTTTAGGCATCATTTAGTGTAGCATTTATGAAAGACTGAGAAGAGGTGGGAGGTAATGTTTCAGTATTGTTAATGTATTTTACATAACAAAGTCATTTTTGTATGAAAACTCCTTTAAATCTCTTTGGCTTTGCAACACTGGTAGTTCCCAGACTGCTGGACAAATACCATTGCTGAAGACTGGGTTTGTGTGTAAAATTTCAAAGAGGGGAATACTTTTGGTCTTACCCACTGAATATGTACATCACACATTGGGGGCAGGTAGAGTATACTTTTAAGTGAAGAGAGTTGTTAAGTAAAGCAAATGTTAAATTTTAGGAAATAAAATCAGGAGAGAGAGACTGAGAAAACGAAGTTACATGGGATATACAGCGTTTCTTTCAGAGGAGAAGAACGTATCAGAAGACATAATTTCTGCTATAATTACCTCAGACTAGAGTTTCAGTTCTGGAAATTTGTGTAACTAACTGTAGTCAAGTCCCAGAGCCATAGTCTTGGGAGTGCAGGTGCTGACAATAGACTGTGAGAGGACATGCAGTTCCTCCTGCTTCAGGATCCCTGTTCTCTGGGAAGCTCAGGAGGTGTTGTAACTCTGGTCTCATGGCTAAGCAGAAAAGATTTCTTAGCCTTATCTGAATTGTTTCTTGTGGTTTTGCCTACATGTGCAGATTCAAGTTGTGGCTGAAGTTAAGGAACTATGTTAAGAGATGATTCACCAGAAAGCCTTGGGGGGATTTCTCAAGAGGAGTAGCACTGCCATAGGCACACACGTGCTCATGCCTATGGGCAGCTGGAGAAAATGCTTAGGACCACTTGGTAGATGTTGGGCATCTCTGGGCAGTAGTGTGAAGTATTATGAGTAAATAGACTGCATGCAGTGAAATTGAAATGCAAAATGCTGCCATTGTTTTCTTTCTCAGGTATTTTAAAAAATGAACTATGTTTTGTTCCTTCTTTCCTCCTGGCCCGAGGAGTTCATGATACTCAAACTATAGCTGCCCCATCACAGTTGTGTGTGTCTGTCTCAAGGTAATAGTGCCTGGTTTGTGGTGCTGTGTGGTGTTTTGAAACTTCTGTCTGATAAAGCAGGCTGTGATGGGCAGTGACTCGTCCAAATGTCCGGCTATGGAAGAAGCCGGGGCAGCTGAACCTTGCCTGGAGCTGGACCTGCCCCAGGGCTGGGGAGCAGTGTTCCCTGTTCCCTGGGGAGCAGTGGCAGTGTTGGAGGTGTGAGCTAAGCCCAGAGCACACCTTGCACTGCTCCAGTGTTTGCAGTGAGTGCAACACACCATCCAGGGCCACGCTGAGGTTCGGTGTGTGGATAATAGGGGTGCTGAGGGCCCCTTCTGCCTCCCCTGCCCCCCGTGGTGGTGGTCCCTGGGGCCAGGCAGGCGGCCACATCCTCACCATCACCAGCCACGGGCCGGCTCTGGTAAGAGGCTCTGCAGGAGGGGTCTGTGGTTGGCTGTTTGCTGGGTGAAATACAAGCTCCTTACAGGTTTTCCTGCGCCTCTTTTTTTGTTTGATCTCAAAACCTAAAGCAAACATCCTATTCTCTTCTCTCTCGCTCCTTGGACCCCACCTCCCTATCAGTTACCATCAGCTCAAACACTAATTGAGTTAATTTCCAAAAGCAAGGAAATTGAGGACTAAAAGTGAGCTTTCCATCCATGCCTTTTTTCATTCATGAAAAATCAATGATGATTTATTTTTATTTCCTTGGGATAACAACAATTTCATGAACATGGATATATCTAAATGTATATTTCAATTACTTCAAAGATTATTATAATTGGATGAAAGTTATCCTTCTAACTTCCAACACTTAAACTTTAAATAAGCTTTAAAGTGAGTGTTGTAAAATCTAGTGTTGAGACAGACTCTGATAACATAATTAATATTTTGAAATCTTCAGTTGATAAATAAGTAGAAACACAAATTAACATACATATTTTAGGAAGAAAATGAGTAATTAATTTTAGAAAGAGGAAACTCCTTGTTTGCTGAGCTGACTGTAAAATCTTAGGAGCAGAAGGTAATTTTATTTTTTAATTTCTATTTGGACAACCTAAACGTCAGTATTTTACAAGCTACCATCATTAGCCTCAGAATTTCACATCATCTTTGCCTACTACATACTCTGTAATGTCAAGAGAGCACTGTACATTTCTAACAACTATTTAAGGGATTACTTTTGCAGTCAATAACTATATACATTTTTCCCATTGCAAATATAAAAATTGACAAGTCTTAAAACACATCTTTATATGTAGTTTCTTGTCTCACTCCTCGTTACCCTCTATAGCTGTGCTAATGGTACAGCTTTGTATGTACTCTAGTAAGCAATCTTATAATCCCAAAGGCTTTCTTAACTATTTTTATCAGTAATACCTTTCAAAGCAATGATTGGTTTCTGAAAATATTGAAATATTATATTGCTCCCACCACCAACAAAATATATCACAGGAGCAATAATTTTAAATCACAAGAATGGAGTTAGAGTACATTCAGTTCGAATGAATTCAGTATTTCTTAGAACTGCAGAGATGCAGTTTGTTCCCAGATCCTTTACAGCCACTGTCCATCTGATGCCCACTTTGACATCTGCTTGGCTGGGTGTGTGTGTGCTGCTGTCATGAGGTTCTGACAGTCTAATCCCCACTTTCCAGGCTGTACCAGCTGGCACTGACCCATTCACTGGCCTTTTCCTTGCAGATTTGGGATACTCAGCAGTGCTGCTTGCTCTCATTTGTTTTTCTCAAGTTTATTTCAGTACAGTTCCTGTGGATGGCTATGTGAGCTGGGAAACTAGGACATAGCCACAGCTATGGTGCACCTCAGAGTTAGGTGCTTGATAACATGCACACAGTGGCATGTGATAAAAGGCATTGTGCTCCACCTGAATTACCCCAAATGCCATTCCATTTGATACAGAGATATCTTTAGGAATTTTTTGGAAGGTGAATTACTATGCCATGTCTAAACCATGGTCTAATTGAGAATAGAAAGTGCTTTTCTTAGAAGTTTAGCATGTTGTGATTTGCATGCCTTGAGTTCTGATACATCCAGCTGGTACCTGTTGTGGGGTGAACCCCAACCCTGATGAGGTAAGGCAGAGATGCACCAAGACCATGTAGGAACCACAGTCACTATTTGCCCTGGGCATCCCAAGACATGAACTATAGAGGAAATGCATGAAATACTGTTTGAGTATGAAGCTGCATTGAATTAATCTGAGAAAGTAAGTCACAAAGGGCAGCACTGAAGGATATTTCTGGGTGAGTGATCAAACTGCAATGGAAGGGGTTCAGTTTCAGGCAAATTACATCAGATTGTGCATGTTAATGTTTAGATTATGCATAGGCAAACAGTAAATATTGATCATTTTAAATTATACGTTTGTAGAAGTAGCTTGGGAATGTGGTGATTAGAGAGTAATAATAATAGCAAACTGTTAGCCAGGCAGAACAGAGGGGCTGTTTGCTGACTGTGGGTTTATGATAGGTAAATCTACAGAGGTTGTAAGTACTATA
The DNA here is from genome assembly GCA_035583135.1 of Lophotriccus pileatus. Taxonomy (NCBI): domain Eukaryota; kingdom Metazoa; phylum Chordata; class Aves; order Passeriformes; family Tyrannidae; genus Lophotriccus; species Lophotriccus pileatus. The sequence goes on along the minus strand of JAWWES010000018.1, from coordinate 12,483,821 downwards.
CATATATCTGTACACCTACATATATGAATGTATACAGGTGGAATAATTGTTATAGTTTTATTAGGTCCTTGGAAAAAATCTGTATGTATGTGAGCTTTCTGTTAGACTCTTTATTTCCTTCAAAAGTCTTTTGAGAGCAATAAAGGATATTTAGCTGGCAAATGAGATGATGTGGAAGTGAAATGATTGCTAGGAAGATCAGCTTCTGATCTTTCATTAAGGAAATAATCATGTTTTGGTGTAACTTGTTGACCAGGCAGAGATTGTTCTTTATTAAATTCTTGATTATTTTTAAATCAGGACTAGATTAATGTTGTTAAGTGTTTATGAACCATGTAGATGATTAAATAGATGTGATAATTTCTAAAAGCTGTCTAACCTTCACAATATTCCCTTTTTTCAGTCTATTGGAAATGCCAAAACTACAAGGAATGACAACAGCAGTCGCTTTGGGAAATACATTGAAATTGGTTTTGATAAGAGGTATCGAATCATTGGTGCTAACATGAGAACTTACCTCTTGGAAAAATCAAGAGTGGTGTTTCAGGTAATACTGATTTAATCTCTTCATTTTGTTATTTCATACTTGAGTCAATCCACCATCTCCCACGCTTCCTCTCCATCTTTGCCTACCTTACAGTCTAGAGCTCAGTAAAAATGGACTGATCCTTGACTGGCTGCCTAAAGGTACAAAAGTAATAATTACAGTTTGTACCGTGTAGGGATGTTACATGAAGTGCTGTCATATATTTTAAAAATAAGAGAGACTTATTGCACACTTTTAGCTGGGAGAGAGTGTTTCTCTTTCTTTTTTTCCTTTGAAATTATGAACTTTAGATGCTTAAGTTCAGAATTATGGCGTTGGTCATGAGTCATAACCTTCTGAGCTGTGTTAGTCCTTCATTTTAAAATTCAAGCTTTGCCTTGGCAAGGAAGATACTCCCTTTACCAGCTTACTCTAAATGCTGAGGTGAATGGTATTAGTTATTTTTGGAAAATACAAAGCTTTTAAGTATGATCATTTCACCCACCCGTAGAATTCTGATCTATATTTAATAGTAATCCACAGTTCTGAAAAGTGAAATCATACTTTTTTTTTGCAAGTGAAAATGTCTGCATGCTTCCTGCTCTTGAAAATGGATTAAATTAACCCAGAAGGAAATGATAGATGCTGATTTATCTTTCCTTTTTCCATGCGGCTACTGTGCTCTTAATGTACTGCTAGAGAAAGCATTATACATAGTAATTCATCCTGCTCATGGTTGTTTCTGCCACTTGTTAAGTGGTGAAAAATAATGAATCCCTTTCTTTTTAAAGGCAGAAGAGGAGAGAAATTATCACATCTTTTACCAGCTTTGTGCCTCTGCAGCATTACCCGAGTTTAAAACTCTACGATTAGGTACGAAATTCAAGTTCGTTGTGTTGTGGGATTGTAGGAACAAAGCAGCATCTCTGACCTTTTTGAGCCAAAAAGCCAAAAGAATTGCTGCCTCTTAAATTCTAAACTCTTAAACCTTCAAATACTAACATATATAGAAAATATCTAAAATGGCAAAACTCAAACTTCGTGGTTTTCTGTTAAAATAAAAGTAACAGATTTGGTTATTCAGCAGACTCTAATGCACTGCATTTGTAATCACTAGGACTTACTGTGTGCTAGATTCCAGAGTAGTTTTCCAGTGGAGAGGGTGAAATTCTCTTCTCTTGGTCCTTTAAAAGCTTTTTTCCATTGCTCCAGCCACTAGAGAATTTTACCCTTTCTCGTATAAGCACCTGAAGAACTTATTTTGCATCTACATACTTTCACTTGGGCCGTTACCAACAATTACTTTACCCTCTCTGCTAACCTGGTGATCACAAAACTGATAAGTGAAATTTTTCCTTTCTTAAATCAAAATGTTAATAAAGGAAAGGATGCTCATTTGACAGGAATTGGTGCTGTGTAAAAGAAAGGCATGATGATGACCTAAGACTGGCAATCACCTTATCATTTTAAAAATTCAGTATAAATTTCAGTGCTTCTTGTATATTTTTAAAAGTCAGTTTCATAGTAGGAAAACTGCACAGCCTGTCAGTGCTGGTTTCTGAAATAGAGTTCTAAAGTGTTTCTCTGCTCTTCTGCACCATCCTGGCACATTTAGGATTCACATCTGCTGACACAGGAAAGAAAGGAACTGATGTCATTATAACTAAAGAAGCCATTTAGCAGACTTCTCTTTGAACATTCTTGGAGCCTTAGCAGATCAGAAGAAAAGGAGTCTTTTAGTGCAGCTGGAAGCATGGCCACTGAAACCGTAGGAATTTACACAGTACCCAGGAGAGCTACTGCTCTCCCAGTGGAGCCCAGTGCTGTCCCGAGTGGTAAGAAGCTCTCCGTTCTCCAACCACAACTTCTCAGCCAGAAGGGATCACAGACACTCATAAGAGTGAGGCGGACCATAAATTAGAGAAGAAAATGGGCAAAATATATTATGCAATATCCTGATGCATTAATAGCATAATACCTGCCACGTAGTTCCAAAGTGCTGCTGCTGTCAGCTCTGCACCTGCCACTTGGCTCAGACCTGGAGAATAACTGCTTCCCAAGTGATTATTCCACAGGTGTGGAATTCTGAACCAAGGTTATGTAGAGAATATGTTTGAGGGCCTACTGTAGAAACCAGGTAGCTTAAGAATACCTACTTGCACTGTTAAATCTTGAAAAAAATCTCCTCTAGAATAAATATGTCTTATGAGCCAGAAGGCAAAAACATACTGACACATGTCAAATCATAGATTCTGCCAAGAGCAACTTAATCATGACACAGCTTTACAGATGTGCTGTGAATTTCTGCATCAATATGTGTACAGTATGTGTTCTTTTCTATTACAGGGAATGCAAATTACTTTCACTATACGAAGCAAGGTGGAAGCCCTGTGATTGATGGTGTTGATGATGCTAAGGAAATGGCAAACACCAGGCAGGCCTGCACTTTGCTAGGTAATTTGTAAAACACGGTCATATCCCAATTCTGTTATACTTGAAGGTGTTCTCTACATTGTATACGTATATTTTCTTCATATTTTTTTGTGTTTAAAGCCAGGAGAGTTTGATAACATAAACAGGAGAGTTTGTGGCTGAGATACTCGTATTGCATTAAGGAGGTATTTAAATTGCAATGGAATCATGAACCTAATGTAGGAGGAGCACACATTATGTGAATATAAATGGTGAATTCCCTTGGTGTAGCATATACAGTGTTGGAGGTCACTGACAAAGCACTTTGATACAGCAAATTAAATGGTTCGTTTTAATGGATTTTTTTTTCATCTGGTTGTAAAAATGTTTTTAATAGAAGCGGAGCCAATCGGTACTGTCAAATATCAAAGTCACACCCAGCGGTCACTGCTTTTCGCTCCTTAATAAATTTTTTCATCAACTGCAGCTCTCTCCATTCAAAACATTTTATTCATCCCTTTTCAGGGATTAGTGATTCCTACCAGATGGGAATTTTTCGAATCCTTGCTGGCATCCTTCACTTGGGCAACGTGGAGTTTGCATCTCGGGATTCTGACAGCTGCACTGTTCCTGTGAGTAGTAGAGCTGAAGGGCATGCTTTCCACTCTGACAGTTCTGCCTTCTGCTTGTTTGCAGGAACCTCTTCTGAATAAGAGTAATAATATGAAAATGAAAGGAGTGTGTTTATTTCTAATTTGTTAACATTTTCACAGTTCTTTTTGCAGATGGATTCAACTCTTCTCAGTTTAGAGGCTTTAGACAGTACTTTCCATATTGTAATGGTGGTTATACAATTATAACTGTAATTGATCTGTCCTAGAAAAGTCTACCAGACAGGCCAGCTTTGAAGTCCTGAGCAGGTGTCTAGATCTTTATATTCCCACACAAATATCTTCACTGTGCACAGTAATGGTTTTTTTGGATGGGTTTTTTTTGACCTTAAATGCCAAAATATCTTAAATAGCTGCAAAGCAAATGCTTCACAAAGTCCTCTGGGATGTCTAAACATGAGCATAGGATATACAGATATGATTTGTGTGACTCGTGTAAGTGTCATGGTTCTTTTTGGCCTTTGTGGAGATCGGCAACGAAAGCTACATAGTCTGATTTGGAAAAGCCTCCTCTTTCAGTGAGGGCCAAGGCTTCTTACCAAAGTCCGTATTCTGGAGATGAGAAGCAAGACAGCCTTCTTTTCTTTGGATTCACAATGACCAGCTTCTCCCTTTGCATTTCTTTGAATGTCTCCTGTTGGACTTCCTCTTTCTCCTGTTTCAAATAATAGCAACACTTGTAAGGCTTTTTTCTCGTGTCACTCTCCGTCCTTTTCTCAAGAACGTGCACTGGCAGTTTCTGAGCTGAGAATGGGCCCTTCATGGGGCCACAGGTGTGCCAGATCTGACACCACCTGTCCATGGGATCTAATGGAAACCACAGCAATGGTCTGGCTCTTTGGTGTGTCTTAAAAAGGTTTTCACTACAAAGAAAGCTCATTTAATGATCACAGGTAGAAAGCTGATGAGCCTCAGGACATGGTGAGCTTGTCTGTGCTGTGATGAGTATCTCCCATGCAGGAATCCCACTGACTGAGCAAGCACAAAGCTGCAAGTTCCTGTGCAACCCTATCCTGATGTGACAACACCCAGCAGGCAGTGATGAATGTCTGCTCGATGGCATTGCTACCTGAGCCGTGTCATCCCAGAGCTCTGTGCTCTGCTGGGGATGCTCTGGTGTGTGATGAAATAGTGGTGCTTCAGGGAGCTCAGTGAAGGGCTCTGTGTGCTGCAGTGTGAATGAATCAGTTTGTTTAATGTCAGCTTGAGCAACCCTAATGTGACACTCTTTGGTGCAGTGTTCATCATTATTGTTATTATTACTTTATTATCACTGCCTCTTGAGCCAGTAAGACATGCTCAGCTAACTGGATTTTGGAGGTGTAAGAGCACTGCCATGGGACCTGCATGCTGTAAGGACTAGAAAAAGGCCCAGAGAAGTCAGAAGGATGTGGAAATAGACAGATAAAGCTGATATGCCCTGAAGCTACTGGGCTACTGTAGTAACAGTCCTCAGCAGTCTGTCCTTGTCAAGACACTGTTTGTCAGCCTGCTGTTGAGCCGCTGGGTGCAAGGGAGTGTGATGAGGAAGCAGTGCTAGGGGAGTTCCTTAGGAGGAAAGACCTGTCTGTCCTCCTTGATTGCTAGTGATCAGTTTGCATGTTAGTCACAAGCTTATCTTAGCTCATTGAGCGGTACATGCACTGCAGGGCTTTTTATGCAGAAATCTTATATACCCATCTCAGCGTGCAAACCTTGCTGGTTGATTTTATCCAGTTAAACAAAGGCAAATTTTTTCACATGTACAGTCCAGTTTGAGAGTTAGGGAACAACATTTGTGTGCTGCAATCTCTTAGTGTTTGTCCTAGGAATTCAATGAGAAAAATACTGTAAGTACTGAGACCAGAGCACTAAAGCCTTTCCACACTTCCTCTTCTTTCTTGGCTCATGGTGCCATGCTCCATTCCCGTCTCTCCCTGCCATAGATGTCTGTTGGCAGATGAGAGCACCACTCAGGAGCTGTTCTCCATTTGGTCTGAGATAGTTATCTATAAGAATTCAAAATGCCAAGTCCATTCCTTTGAAGGCAGGTGATTCATTTTTCTGAAGGTTGCGGGTTTCCTGTGTGAGGTGTTTCGGTGAACACAAGTACAGTAAAATTAAAAGCCTTTGGGGAAACTTACTCTGTAACTTACTTCAGCAATGTGAATATGCTGAGTGGGTAGGGAACTTGTTATGTTTTGAAGGAAGAAGAGCTGAGGAAGCTGCTGCTGCTTACTGTAGGATCACTGCAGGAGGCAGTTCTTCTGGTTGCATGATTGTATGCTTACTATTGGTAGTATTGTTTCAGGACCTAATGACACTGTTTTTATTAGCCCAAGCATGAACCCCTCACCATCTTCTGTGACCTCATGGGTGTGGAGTATGAGGAGATGGCCCACTGGCTTTGCCATAGGAAGCTCGCCACTGCCACTGAAACCTACATCAAGCCAATTTCTAAACTTCATGCCATCAATGCCAGAGATGCACTTGCCAAACATATCTATGCTAATCTCTTTAACTGGATTGTAGATCATGTGAACAAAGCCCTTCACGCTACTGTAAAACAGCATTCTTTCATCGGGGTGTTGGACATCTATGGGTGAGTTTTTGTCAGAGATATGACACTCTTATGTAATTATCTGACTGCAAAGCATCTTTGTCTTTATCATGTACTGCTGCATGGATTACACAAAAATCCTCAAACCCTTAGCAGCAGCTTACTCCAGCTGAAGGAAGTAGGTGTTCAGTTTTGACATGCTATCTAAGATCTTTGTCATGACTTTGACATTTATAGTGGGATTTCAGATTTTTACTGTTGGTAGTTCACTTATGCATTGCATTGTGGAAAGTTGCAAGGGAATTGTAATTTCATGTTCCTCCAAGGTGGCACTTACAGAGAGGACAAAGATAACTAATGTGCTCTCCAGGAACATCAGTCCTTTCTCTGAGTTCCTCATCCCTGCCTAGAGAGGGAGCATCACTGAATTGCCATGTAGTGCAATTTGCCATTTCCCTGTGTATTGTGTTGCTTGATTGTGTTATTTATGCCTGAAATAATTCAATGAATTTAACTGGAGGGAGGGAATTTAAAATTTCTGGGTCATTTAATCTTTTTTTTTTTTCCTTCACTACACTAGTAATTTTGGGTATATGCATATTTTAGATTTGAAACATTCGAAATCAACAGCTTTGAACAGTTCTGTATCAACTATGCCAATGAAAAACTGCAGCAGCAGTTCAATATGGTAAGTAGGAAATGACTGGCATTTCCTCTTCCCTTTCCCCTCACCCAAGTCCATTCTGCTAATTGGGTCCCCAGTGGTTAGGATGAATTCCTTCAGTCTATTAACCAGCTGTCCTGGCCGTGGGCTTTGAGGGATGGGGAAAGATCGACTATCTCCTAGAAATAGATTTTATGACTAACTGCTGCTCTGGGACTATTTGAAATTCCGATCACAGTAACAATTATAAGACAGAAGCAGTGCTTGGCAATTAAGATCCTGAGATTGCCTGTCAGTGAGAGCACCATGTGGATGAAGTCTGAGTTAGCGGTGCCTCCGTAACCTCCGAGAGCCCTTGGATGGGCAGAGGGGAGCACGGCTGGAGGCTCCGCTGCTGGAGATTTGCTGCCCACGCTTCCTCCCCTGGTGTTATTTTTTGAGGCTTTTCAGTTGCATCCTGAAGTTGAGTGACGTGTGGCAGAAGGCACCTCTTCCCCCTCCTCCAGAGAGATCACGATTCTCTCCTCAGCCTTAGTGACGTTTGCAATTACATATCTTACCTGCATAATGATGAGGCAAGTTATTTCTGCCAGGTCTGTTGCTAGGCTCTGCTGCGGCACCGGGATGGCTCTGAGCTCTCTTGGTGAGCGTAGCTTCCTGGTAGTGTGTGCTCACAGAACTGGATCCCCTGCACCCCTGCTCATCCCACTGTGCTAGGGAGTAAGCAGGGGGCTGGAGCAGGGGCTGGGCTTTCTGGCTCGACATGCCCTTTCCGTGTTGATAGGGGCAAGACTGGATTCAACTCCCTGAGCAGGATGTTGTAACTGACGTAAAAATCTTGGAGTTTTCTCAGCTCTGCAGCAAAATCTAGTCACTGTAAGAGCTGTAAAGGTTTGCCTGTTTAGTAAAGATCACTGTCCCTGTGTTCCCTTCCTTCTCATGCCATTGCTGTAAGCATGAAGGAAGGAGCAAGGGGGCTGTTGTGTTGGTGCCCTGCCAAGCTGCCAAACCCAGCACTGCTGGACACAGACCTGTTGGACTGCCATGCAAGTACAGGGGTGGAGGTTGCTTAAAATTAAAGTCTGGTGGCAGCCAGAAAACCTTCATGTGCCACCTGGGGTGTCCTGAGCCTGGCTGAGGACAGGCTGCCTGGAGATGGCCGGACCACCCTGCCCCTTCCTGACACCCACAGCACACAGGGAGAATCAGGTCTGAAGGCACTTTTCACCACCCAATTGCTAGGTCCTCCACACTGAAGAAATGGGTTTCTGTTTTCTTTCAGGTCTTGGGTTAGATGTGACTCGCCAACAGAACGCTGCCATTGGCTTTCCTGTCAGGAATTAACTCGCGGTGTAACGCGGCTGTTAAGCGGCAGGGTGGGAATGGCTCCCACGGGCACGGTTAGGGAGCGCTGCATTGGAAAGGATGGCGTTAGGCTAATGAAATACAAGGGATAAACTGCTTTGTCAGGGTAGTTTGCTGCTGCTGGCTGGCAGATGTGTGCCGGGGGAGCTGGGACACATCTGAGCTGTGCACCGCGCTCGGGGCAGCTGGGGACAGTGCTGCAGGACGGGTCACACCCAGGCCCTGCTGCTTGGTGCTCCCAGCGTGGGCCTGCCTGACACAGCAGCATTAAGTGTGCAGAAAACTGCAAGTGGGGGATGAAACGGTCGTCAGAAATAACTGGAGTCAGCAGTCTTTTTGAGTTTTTAGAGCGCTTGTGCTGTTAAAACCACAGTTTGCCTGTTTAATATCTTATTCTGTTTCTTCCTGGAGTTTTAATCCGTCTCCTGCGCACTGTTCATTAAAGCTGCGCAGGTTGTTTGTGATGATATTTTTGAATAAATATACAAGTGCATGGTTATTGATCTTCGTGCCAGATAAATCTGTCACAGAATTTTGCTTAAAGGGTTTCTTGACTCCTCGAATCGTTCTTGCAAGTTTTTTGCTGAAGAGTAAATTTTAATGCAATGCGTCATCTTAGCAAAAAAAAAAAAATCTGCAACCATTTAAGAGGAAATGGAGCTCTGTTCTTTTACAAGGAAGCACATAAGTATTTATAATGAAATTTTACTTGAAATAGAGCAGTGTTCATAACTTTCAAATCATAAAAGCATGGCGCATCCCACTTTATAAGTCACTGTTCCTGCACTTGAAGCTTTTTCTGGGGTTTGTGTTCATTTTTTATAAGAAAAAAGAGCTTATAGTAATTGTGGGACAATATAGTAAAAAGACTGGAAAAAAATAGACCTTATTTTCAGAGAATATGAAGTGTTTTAATTTAGTCTGTTTTTTTTAGGCCAGGAAAAAAGGTTAATTTATTTTTCATGCACTTACCTGTTAAAGGGTTTATTCAGTTGAACTAGTGTGTCACTTGACAACCTGGATTCATGTGCCAAGAGGAATTCAGCTGAGAGTTCGATGTATTTAATCTGCATTTTATTTCACAGGAAACTCTTTTCTTTTTGCCCTGTAGCATGTCTTTAAGCTGGAACAAGAAGAATATATGAAGGAACAAATACCATGGACCTTGATTGATTTCTATGACAATCAGCCTTGCATCAACCTCATAGAGGCCAAAATGGGAGTTCTGGATCTGTTGGATGAGGAGTGCAAGGTGTGTGTTTAAGGGCTTTCATAGAGAAAGAGATCATCAGCTGTCCTGCCTCTGGACCCTCACAGGGAAAAGTCATCTCCAGACAACCAGTCATTTTGACACTGATGGTGAAAGGATTTGGAGAACATACAAGCAGAATTGGCAATTACAGGAGGAGAAAAAATGGGTTTAGTCACACTTTTTGCCCCTTCCCCTCCATCATGTATCTTTATCTGTTCCTGAGTCTCTGATCAAGCTTTGTTTTGACTTAGGTAACTTTCTCTTCCCCAGATGCAGTAAGTGGCCCTGTCAGATTTCTCCAAATTGCTTCTTGCTTTGTGTCTCACCTTTTGCCTTTTATCTTGGTTTGTGCCAGGCCATGTACAGGGGGTGGCCCATGATGTCTGTGTCAGTGGAAACCCAGCTTGGGGTTCTTGTGTATCACAGAGCATCACAAGAAATCTCTAATGGTGGTGGATGAGTTCTGCTCAGTCAGATAACGAGCCTCTGTGTTCCCCACCTTCGGGTGTGTGACACTGGGAGCGTTGTGTCACAGCAGCTACACCTGCTGCCGAGTGTGAAAACAGGCAAGCACACAGCTGGTTGCTGCTTCCTTGCTTATGGCATTGCTGGAAAGGGAAGGAGATGAAATTTGAAAGCAAACCACAGAGTGCTCTCCCCCATCTTAGTTTCTTTTGCTGCTAAAAAGTTTTCAAGACATTTTAAATGGCTCTGTATTCTCTTTTGTAGATGCCAAAGGGCTCAGATGACTCTTGGGCCCAAAAACTATACAATACTCATTTGAATAAATGTGCCCTCTTTGAAAAACCACGCATGTCAAATAAAGCTTTTATCATCAAGCACTTTGCTGACAAGGTAAGGGCTCTTCCTCTAGTACTTCTTTCTGGCTGGAGTGTGGGAGGGGATCCTGGGGCTGGCAGAGACTCTTCTACTCGCTTCTTGTAAAAAGTGTGCCTGCCTGAACACCCAGTCAGGAGGAGAAAATTGACCTGGCAGCTGTGCAGAGCCAGGAACACAAACAAGAGCTCCTGACTCCCGTCACATGCTGTAACCACTAACCATCCTTTTTCCAAACATGGAAGCTGAGCATATTTGCAGCTCTCAGCATAATTGTATCAATTCCAGTTATGCAGCAGAAATGCACGTAATAGGAAATCGTGTATCTCGCTCATTTTGGCTAAAGAGCAGCAACAAAACAATGCTGGTTTTGCTGCCATCTCAATGTGCAAAGAGGAAAGAGGCTAACACACCCCTTTTGTGGCTGGAGCAGTATGTGCTGCTCCCACCCACGCCTCGGCTGCTCAGGGAACAGCTATTTCTAGGGAGCTGGCTGAGGAGTGTCTCAGTGGAGTGCATGTGTTGTTCAGCTCCCACAGTGCTCATCAAACTGAGCAACTCTTTGGGTTAAAACAAAAAATTTAAAAATCCCATTTAATACAGTTGTCCTGTTAAACAAAGAATCTGCCTCAGAATATAGTCAGATTTGTCAAAAAAGCTTGCAAGAAGCTCTGGGATTCTTACCACTGGGTGTGTACATGCTGATGTGTGGGGTTGAAGGCCTTTATTTTCTTCCACTTTGTTTCTGGAAGTGAGGTCCTGTTCTTGTTGCATCTAGCGTTAACTTAATGTAAGCAGCAAGAACATCTCTGTAACTGTTTAGATTCATGAGTTCTGACTCATGCTGGATGGGAGAACAAGAAGGATTTAATTAATATTTCATAATTTCTTCATTAGGCTAAACTTTGGTATTTGAAAGCAAGGCTTTTCTATACCTGGTCTGAGCAGCAAGGGCCAGTAGCTCCAAGCAGGTAGTGGCAAAGCTCTAAGCTCTGATGTGCTGTCTGTGCTAAGAACTTTATGTTTTCTGTGTACTTACGGGAATGCATACAGACATCTTGAAGGCAAAAATCGAGCTGCAGCTGGCGGGTCAGCAGTCTCTGTGCCCTGACATTGTTTTCTCTGCGTAAGGCAGGGATTCTGCTGCCCTCTCCTGGCACGGTCTCCTGCACTATGAACATGAATGGTGCCCCAGGTAGCGCTCAGCGTGGGCTTTCAGCTGCAGAGGAACCTTGGGGACATCCTCTGCCTTCTTCCCTCTAGGAATTCTTTGAAATGTTTTGCAGCTCAGGGATATAGTGTCATTGTGCAAGCACTGATAAATAAACTTTTGACAATAGTTTTGGTTTTCTTTCATCCTTCAATTAGGACAGTGAAATAAATAGTGGGTTTTTATCAAACAGTCTGGATGTGCTTTGGCCCGAGACACCCTATGACCCTGTGATAGAGGATTGTTATGTATTGTCACAACATTCAGACATTTTATTGCTTCTGGTAAAAATAGTCTTTCTGAGCACAAATGAGATATTTCCCTAATAAGCTGGAGGCAGATGTACTTACAGCCTCTCAGCTAATGAGATGAGATGAGATACTTTGTTCTCAGTTGCATCTGGATTTCACACAGTTCTGCAGCCCTGATAACTGCAGTGAAGGAGGTGCTCAACACACATTTTGATTCTTCACCTTTACAGTAACCATTCAGTCATGCTGCCTTACCACAAGTACCTCTCAGCAGTGAAATATATCTCGTACAATGCAACAGCAGTATTTCTCTATGTATTTAAATGTTCTACATGTTACTGGAAAGCACTCTCTTTGAGGAAGATCTATATTTAACAAAGATGCACTTGGGAACTGATATTTTCAGCACCCACAAGAATTACGTTTTAAATGTGAATATTACAGCTGGTAAATTCTATGCAAAGTATACTTATTTTAACACTTGTTTTTGTAAAATTATGGCTTTCAGGTAGAATATCAATGTGAAGGCTTTTTGGAAAAGAATAAAGACACAGTTTATGAAGAACAAATTAAGGTCCTAAAATCAAGTAAGGTTAGTATAAGGATTTTTTTTCCTCTTCCTTTGCAGTTATGAAGCCCTGACTTAAGGGTCATATAAAACTTCTTATAAACCTGCCTTAGATCAACTGAAATTGAACATAGTTTGTGTTTTACTTGGCTATCTGAGTTTAAAAAATCCTGTATCCTAATTTTGCTCCATGTGAGATCAGTCCATATTTAGCCACTAATTTCAGTGGTTTAGGTGTAGGTGGGTTTAAGTTGTGGGGTTTTTCTTGTCAGGGGATGTGGGTTGGGGGAGGGGGAATTCTTTTTCACAAAACTTTGCTGTATTTTCTGTAAAGGCATCATGGTATTCTGATATACTATAGTACTATAAGAGGGCTTAATAGTTAAGCCCTTAATTTTGTAACCTGAAAACAGAAGCTCCTTGTTTATGGAGAGACAAGTTCTGTTCCAGAAGCAAAAAGAGAGAGGAATAAAATGTATAGACTGTAAGGACACAAACCAGAATTTATAGAGTCTTGCCCTCTTGATATCTATGAAAGATAACATCTGAATTGGAAAATGCTCTGTGAAGGAATATTACAGAACAGGTCTTCAGTGGCATCGTCTGCGTTTTGTAAAGGCAAAAATGCTGGCTGTGCTCTCAGAAATGTAAAGGCAATTAACTTGGCATTGCACTGCGATGGCTGTTGGGAATTTGCTAGCTCCAGTGGCCCAGGAAGCTGGGTATCAAGGACAGGCTATTTAAAATTACGCTATTCTATCCGAAAAACCAACATTTTTCTCTCCTGTTTCTATTCTGAGCAGATAATGTGAAGCTAAATCATTAAAACATGTGGTATAATGAAAAACCACAACAGACTTTCCCCTGAGGAAAGTGTTGAGGTGGTTTGAGTGAAGCCAGTTGCTGGAGGTGGGAGGGAGGCAGGTGGCATCTTTGGGGAGCTGGCAGGGGCCAGCCACCCACATGGCTCCAGCTGTGCAGGGTGGAAGGAGAGGAGTGCTCCAAGGGATGTCAGCCAGGGAATGAGGGACAGACGATGGGGACAGAGCCGCCATGAGAGCATGACAGCAGCTCAGTCAGGCTCAGTGTAGGTTGAGTCGTTTCAGTCTAAATACTGAAAAACAACGTGGTTTTCCCCTTGCCAAAACCAGTGTTAAAAAAAAAATAAATTCAACTGTGAAGAAAATAGATTTTCTGAAGAAAAATGTTCCAGTTTTATTTTTCAGCAGCCCTTCTTTGTTAGTAATTGTGGTAGCACTGCATTTCTGATTTTTATTTTTTGTTGTTGTTGCTGTTTTCTGGGTTTGCTGTGCACATCCAACAGAAGGTAATTCCAAATTGAATGCATCACCTGTCATCCTGGCCATGCCCACTCTCACATACAGCTTGGATACTTCTTTGCTCTCCAAAGTGCATGACACACACTGCTCTTGGCAGGCACTGTAGAGTTTAACTGTTTATTTTGGCCTTCTCTGTAAGTCCACCCACAGGACCTCTTTGAACTAGTTCAGTTTCCATGCGTGTATCATGAAAGCAATACAACAGTCCTGGGCTTTTATGCTTGCTACTGGAATGGTTGTTAAAATCTTCCGTTGTGGCTCTGTATTGAAAAAAATGATCTGTAAGATTGTTAGCAGCATGTCTGTTAAGCTGTCTGAAGAAATTACAGGGAAGAAATGCTTGCTTGCTTGTTTTCTACCACGTGAATTACCTGGCCTTTGATCAGTGTTTTCCCTCTCTTTGAACACTCCTAGTGTTCTGTGAACCAAAGAAAATTGATAAGATACTAAATTCCAAAACCAAACAGCAACAGGAATGTCCCCACAGTGTGGATCATCACAGCACTGCTCTCTCGTTGCTGACCTGTGCTGCAGAGGCCAGATGTTGCTCCTTTCTTCTGCTTGCAGTAACTGGAGCGATGTTGATGAAAATGGTGCCTTTAATATGCACTTTCCTGCTTTTCAGGCAGATTTTTCCAGGGTTGGATAAAGGGAATGAGACTTAGATATGGACAGCTTAGAAGACCTCATCCATCTGCAATTGAGGCACTGGGGACCCCTTTCCTACCCTCACTCCTGGTGTGTGGGAGCATCAGGAGTTTCAGAAAAAGCCTATTACATTCAGGGAAGTTTCTCTGTGGGATGAAAAGCCCTGGCTCTGTAGCTTGGATGCCTGTGCACACCAACCCCCTCCATCCAGCCACGGACAGCTGAGTGAGGAGGTGGTGGCCCATCATCCTCAGCTCTGTGTTGAGTCAGTGGAAGGAGAAGGGTAAATCACCCCCTGGAAATGTCATTCTTCCACCAGCTACAGAGGTAGACTCAGGTCAGATAAAAGCTAAGCTGTGATACTCCTTTTTAAGTTCAGGAATTTAGGATACCTTTGTGGCATTCCTAGTCATTCTGTTATGCTGGAGTGCTATGTTGGGTGCTCCTGGGGAATGTTTGATGCCTTCTGGTAGCCCGTCTGGCACAACCCCAGAGCCCAGGTACCATTTGGTTGTGCAGCATGTTTCACTGGTTATTGTGCATGCTCACCAAGTTTTGTAAGGCAAACCCAATTTTTTTATTTTTTAGGTTTTACTTAGCCCAAGTACTTTCTAATAGTGAAAAATGAATACTCCTATCTCTTGGAGCAAAATGCACAGATGCTAGATAAAAGATTATTCATGGACAGGTAGAGAAGTTCAGATTTTCTTACTCCTGTAATGGTTTTGAAGTGCTGTAGTTGTCAGTAAAAAGATCTGGTCGTGTTATTTTTAGTTACAGGTTACTTCAAAGCAGCTGTGTATTTTGTAGCCATTAGAGAAAGGGAAGTGGAAGTCCTGTGTGCTATTTGGAAGGATGTTTCAGGTTTTTCCTCCACTCCCACTGACAGGGCATAGATCTCAGTCAGATAAATTTGGCCAGTGGTTTGTGTTTTTTTTTAGTTAATGTCTCCTCTTTTCAGTTGATTATTTCAATTTGGAGTAATAAAGCAGCAGTCATCTTTGTTGCCTGCTGCCTTATTCAGTGTCCCAGATACCTGTCAACCACAAAGGAGTCTGATCCACCAGTGCAATATGAGAGGACCCTGTTGTTTCCTTCTTAGATCAAAGCAGCCATGTATAATTGCACTTGGTTCTTATGAAACTGCTGTCAGTATCTAACAGTTTCACATGGAAGCTATTGCTAGCTCTATGAAAAAAACACTCAAATCAGAATTTTATCTTCAGAAGGAAAGTCACTGATCAAACACACAAATTTTTTAGTATTAAATCATGGCCCACTCACTCTACCACTAGGTCATCTGCTTTTTTGCATTTGGAATTCAACAAAAATGCAGTGCTTACAAAAACTGAGCCTAGGTTTTAACCTTAAGCAAAAACAGGTGCAATGACGTGCTGGATTCTTACCCTCTGTGTATTTTTATGCTGTTATACCAGTTTAAGCTGCTACCAGAGTTGTTCCAGGATGAGGAGAAGGTCCTCAGTCCCACATCAGCAACCCCTTCAGGGCGCGTGCCTCTGTCTCGAACGGCTGTCAAACCAGCCAAGGCCAGGCCAGGTCAAGCCAGCAAGGAGCATAAGAAAACTGTGGGACATCAGGTGAGTTTGAAGATGCAGCTCTATTAAATAATCCTTCCCTCTACCTGCTGGTGCCTCTTGGGATCTCTTGTGATTTTGAGAGAGGTGCAGCTGATTATGACTTACAGTTTGGAAGAAAAATAATCCATAATTACTAATACACTGTGGGTTACAATGTCATGCAACCCAGTTTTTATTGTGGTGCCAAACACAAAACTAATGCTTTTCAAAGCAAACATAACATGCTGAAAGCTGAGAAGCATTGAAAATCTTATGCTGGGTCTTTTTGATCATGTGCTACATTGTCTGACTTGAATCAAAAGTGTGGTTTGGTTCCCAATGGGCCAAACATAAAATATCCACGTACATGTGCCATAATTAAACTAAAAGTATGCAGATCAGGTCTTTCTTCTGAGGTTATCTCAAGCATGACTGAGTTTATTGAGGCTTTTCCCTGATATTTTTTCATTTTGTTTTTTAAAAAGTTTCGGAACTCTCTTCATCTGCTGATGGAAACCCTGAATGCCACAACCCCACACTACGTGCGCTGTATCAAGCCAAACGACTTCAAGTTTCCATTCACGTAAGCTGGTTCACCTGTGGCTCAAGTAGCCCATGTATGGCAGGGGGTTGCCCAGGGCCCTGGAGGATCAAGGCTCTGCTAAAACCTGCTCACTCAGGGGTGAAGTGCTGTGTCTCCTTTCTCTGGCTATGAATTCATTGTATGTGTGTACACAGCAGGAGTATTACAGCAGGGAGATGTTTGGGGATGAATAGAGGCAGAAATACTTCTGATGGGTGTTTTTTGTTTGTGGTGATGCATGATAAAAAAGTTACAGCACTTTCATTGCAAGGTGTTTTAAGTGTAGCTGGCAGTTTGCAGTCCTTGAGCTTGTTTGATGTTTGCTGGAATTTGTTTTTGCAGACACTGGTGTCTTTTTCCTTATCTTTTTTTTTTTTCATATGTGAACTTGCTTAGAGCTTTTCTCAAAAGTCTGCTTAAAACCTGGGCACACAAACACTCCCATGGCTGTTGGGCTGGCCTGCAGGGAGCAGGGCAGAGTGAGCAGCTTCCAGTGCCAATGGGCTCGAACAGTTCCCTGGCCAGGCTGTCCTCTGTTACTCATGAGTTTCAGAAGCACAACCTGGATTTGTTTGCCACCCATCACAACCCACCCCTGCTCCCCACTGTGCCACTCCTGTCCTGGGCATGCACATTACCAGGGGTCCCAAGTA
Organism: Lophotriccus pileatus; assembly: GCA_035583135.1. Lineage (NCBI taxonomy): Eukaryota > Metazoa > Chordata > Aves > Passeriformes > Tyrannidae > Lophotriccus > Lophotriccus pileatus. Next base: position 12,466,725 of record JAWWES010000018.1, on the reverse strand, counting down.
ATCCAAAACTAGTCCCACACCCACAGGCTCTTTTTATTCCTCCCTAGATTTGATGAAAAACGGGCAGTGCAGCAGCTGAGAGCTTGTGGCGTCCTGGAGACCATCCGAATCAGTGCAGCTGGCTTCCCCTCCAGGTTTGCTGCTTTTTGGATTGCTTTCAGCTGCAGTTCTTTTTAAGGTAATATTCACTGCTGGGACTGACACTGTGTCTGGTTTTGGGACAGGTGGACGTACCAAGAGTTCTTCAGCCGTTACCGTGTCCTGATGAAACAGAGAGATGTGCTTGGTGACCGTAAGCAGACATGCAAAAATGTCCTGGAGAAGCTGATTAAGGTACTAGACTGAGCACTGGGAGCATTTGGAATCTAAAAGAATGAAGACACTGTGGCTTATTCCCTCATAGCCACACTATCTTAGTACTTCTACACAGTACTAAACTTCTAATACTGGCACAGGAAGTGTAGAATTTCCCAGTGTATGACAGCAAATAAAGACAGTGATTTTAAGTATGAGTGGGTTGAAGGTGAGCCTTACCTTGCTTAAGGGCAAGATGCATTAACTACACCTTCAGTAAGGTATAGTTATCTGGAGATTTCCTAATGTGGATGTGTTTCTGTCTGTGTGTGTGTCTTTCACACTGCTCCTCTCAGCTCCTGTACTGAAATCAACCTTTTTCACTCCTTTGATCCTTGCGATGTCTCCCTGCTTGGCACTGTGGTTGTCTTCATACCTTGACAGCCTCTGGCTTTGCCTCCTACCTCCAGTTGCAGCTCTACATTCCCAGTCTGTGCCATCCACACTGCTGGCATTACACCTGAACTGTGTGTTTCCTGGAATTTGTTGATGAGCTATGAACAGGCTCCCAAGAGACAGTTCCAGTCAGTTCTCAGGAGAAGGCGGTTTAAGAAGAGAAAGAGACAAAGCTGACTGGAGATACAGGATATCTGTGGAAAATAGAGGCTAAATATTGTGCTGGCAGGTGGTAGCTTGACTTTAAGTTCTGTGGCATTGGATGGACCTAAGTAAAATCTTCTGGTTTATGTATATGTGTAGTGTTAATATTTAGTGTTAAATGTATCCTAAGCTGTAGCTCTATCACTGCTGTTCCTTTCAACTTCGCATCAAACAGCCAACAAAATTGAATTTTTTTTATGTCTTTGTATGTTCCCAGTTTTTCCCTCCATGGAGTACTAGAGCCTGTAGAGATAAAATATTATTCTCTTTCTGGTTTAGTTCTGAAATTCCAGATATGTTTGAGCAGCAGTGAGAAGCTTTGTTCTGCTTTAGCCCTGATGCAATAAGCGATGTGTACATGTCTGAAGCCCCAGCTGTTTTGTTTGTACTGTGTAATGTGGTTGAAGATGGACTGTTCGGAGGGGTCAGCTACAATTTAAGCAGAAAATTGTACATGTGCATTGCCTGTATTGCTTTCATCCTCTTTGCACCTTTGTCACCTCCTGTAGCCTTCCATGTTATTATCTTCATGGCATTCTTATCTAAGCAAAAATCTCACCTTGCTCCTTTGGGCCGTGCTTGTGGCCTTATAGCATTAATGTTTTAGCAGGATCATATAGACCAAAATACCCTTCTCCACAATTTAATTTAAGTCTCAGTTTATCCGAAATATTACACAGATAATTTTGCCTCTTTACTAACTTGTGCTTTCATTTAGCCCTTCATACCTTTTTATATGCACTAACACTTACTGCTCTAACTTATCCTCTTTTTACCTCTGAAAATAGGACAAGGATAAGTACCAGTTTGGTAAGACAAAAATATTTTTCCGGGCTGGTCAAGTAGCCTATCTGGAAAAAATAAGGGCAGATAAGTTGAGAGCTGCCTGTATCCGCATCCAAAAGACGATCCGGGGCTGGCTGATGAGGAAGAAGTACCTGCGCATGAGGAAGGCTGCCATCACCATCCAGAGACACGTCCGAGGGTACCAGGCACGATGGTAAGCAGTGCTCCTGGGAAATCCCACACCAGCCTCAATTCAGATCCATTTAAGTAGGGCATTTAAATTTGTTTTCTCCTTCCTATGCTGTCTGAGAGGAAATGATTGTCCATGGAAATGAAGGAAATTGAGTATAATGAGTGTGTCTGTCCTGCCTGATTTTGACCTCCCTGAGAGGACAGTACCAACCTGGGTGTATAATGCTTAGAGCAGTACATTATTACTGGGAGCAGAGAACAAGTATGAGGAGATATGTTGCAGGTGAGGTAAAGCAGGACTCTTGTGTGAGTTCTTAATGCCCAGTTTCCATGTGCCCTTCCGGCTGGGTCTGTCCTGCTGGAGAAGCCATTCCTCATCCAGGGTGCAGCTCTGAATGGAGGTAAATCAGTCAGTGATTTCTTTGGATTGACTTCTGAGGGATGGCCATGAATGGGCCAGAGAGAAGGGTGGAGTACAGGTGGTATTCTTCAAAGACAAGGTGTTGATGAAGACTGTAAGAACTGACCTTTGGAAGGACGCTTGTGTCAAGATGCTTTGTAATTGTCTTACTCAGAGAGCCTAGAGCGAGCAAACTTTTTCTACAAGTTGAGCTTAGGAGAGATCTGGAAGATGACATGGTGGAAACAGCTTTAAAGGTGATGGGAAAGTAAGCTGAGTTATCTTGTCAGTTCTGCAGTACAGTTCTCAGAGCAAGTGAAAATGTTTCCCAGTAAAGCCTTGGAAGGTTTCTGTTCATCTGTCATTCAGTTGTACTGCCACGTAGTAGAATAGCAAGTAAATATTCTATATCACTGACAGCATTAGGAAGAAAGTGAAGATACAGGATTTAAAAAAACAATAGCATTCAAGCACTGGAACATCCTTACAGGTATTATTTGTAATCTTTTTCTTGCTTAGCTATGCCAAGTTCCTGCGGAGAACACGAGCTGCCATCACTATCCAGAAGTACCAGCGCATGTATGTGGTCCGCAAAAGATACCAGTGCATGCGAGCTACTACCATTGCTCTTCAGGCTCTCCTGAGAGGTTACATGGTCAGAAACAAGTACCAAATGGTAAGAAATTGTAAGCTCTTCTTCACTCTTCACTCTAGCTTTATTTCCACATACCTTCAGGACAAAGCTGCTCTGTGGTGTCCCGTCAGGAATCTGAAACGTTTGTGTGCGTGCTGTTGTAATGCACAAACAAGATATCAGAGCATGGACTGAGGGACAGCACCTGGAAATTAGAAGGATCTGGTACTGCCATCAGTTAGCTTGTCATTTTAGAGGTATTTTTGTTGTTGTCTACTATGGATGTACCTAGACTTTCAGTGCAGTCAGTGCGGAAAACAACGGAGATTTACAGTATTTCGCACTTTTTTCATAGAATTAAATAGAATGTTGAGGCGCTTAAAATAAATACTGAAGATGGCCTTGCCTCCATGAGTCCAAAACATAATTGTTTACATCATTATATGTAAACAATCCCTAACTGGTTATCTGAAATGACTGATGGAATATACTGAAGGAGACTAATGTTAGCAAAGAGATGCCCCCAAAAACAGGAGGTTGAAACTTAAGCATGAGAGGGGCTTCTTTTGTTTTGATTTTTCAGTGTCTTGATGTTGGTTTTGTTTTGGGGAAAAACCAGTATGACCCTGTCCTAGTGATATTGATAATACTTTCCTGATTATGCTTGATAGAAAATAATTCAGTGGAGAAACTACAATTTGGTCTTCAGTGTGGGTACCTATTTGCCTTTTTATTGGAATTATTAGCATTTTCATTATTACAAACTGTATTTTATATTGTGAGATTATATAAGATGTGTTTTTAAGAGTGGTTTGACAAATGTGACAAAGTGACACATGGGTCACAGCAATAGGTGACCTAAAAGCCATGTTTAGGAAAATAGGAGATGTTTCTCTGTGCCTGGTTAGTCCTATGAGTAATACACACCCCATCTGTCTTGGAGCATGGAGTTTAATAAACCTGTTATATTTCCTCTTAATAGAGATGGAAGGTTTCTGGAGGAGTCCCCGTAAGGGGTGGTCAGACTTGCCTGTCAGGAGGATTCCCCCCCGAGCGGTGAATTGTTCACCGCAGTAAAACATGACAGTCTGACAAGCACCCCTGCGGTGTGCTGTGCATGTGTGTCCTCCTGAGGTGGAATTTTATTAAAGCTGAGGTACAGGGATGGTCAGAGAGAGAAGCACAGGCTCTGTGAGTCGTGGGAAGGTAAACATGGTTGTCCTGAAGTTCCTGACGATTGCAATGAGTGAAACCGAAAGGTTACCCTGTGACAGGACACCTGGGCTGAGCAGTGACTCTGCCAGTAATGTGTGGTACACGTGTTGTTCCTTAGGATTGTGAAAGGTACCTGTTGTTGTTGTTAGAAGAGAGGGCATGTGTTGAGTCACGTGGCTGGTGCAAGGAATTTAAGATGGTTGAATCATCTGTTTCACACATCCTGGGGAGAGGTTCTGCCTGAGACATTGCGATGTGTTTCTCTGTTTGAGGAGTTTAGTTTCTCCATAGCTTTTACATAAGCTTTCCTGGGAAATACCTGGTAAATTAAGTGACTTTTCTGATCCTCTCACCTTGCATTGGAGGAGCTTGTTTCCTCACTGGATTATATGGGTGCAAGAATTCACTGGCAGATGAGGACCATCCCTGCACAATGGAGGTACTTTACAGGACTTGTTGCTTTCGAACTTGAGGTGAAAATGTTGTGGAAAGTTAGTTGTATTCCAGTGTTCAGGCACCTGCAGGGAACCTGAAGGAGTGTTCCAGAAAACGTATAAGAAGGAGACGGGAGTGCCAGCTGCATGGCAGGCAGTCGGACTTTGGCTTTTGACCTTGCTGTGCTTCTCAGAGAGCTGATTCCTTACCTTGGTGTGCTGCTTATCTGGGTGCTGGTATTTCAAGTCTTGTTTTTAATTCAGAAATAAATGCTAAGGGAGAAATTATGTATATCTTAAAATCATGCCACTTTGCCAGTGAATTTTAAAGTCATTGATTTGCTAAGAAGTATAAAAAAAAATAAAGTTGTTGGTACCTGACTGTTTTGTCTTACCGGCTTCATGGTAAATCAGTGTAAGAATTTGAGCTTTGTATGATCTTTAAACTATCAAATCCAAGCATTAACATGAAATCTTAAGTAGTTTTTTTCTTTAAAATAAACTGTTTAATTTGCAGAAGCTTTATTAAGTGAACTCTAAAGCTCTCAGTGTCCTGGAAGCCTTATGGGTATGGGCAGGCTCTGTGATCATAGCTGTGGTCTCCTGGCATTCAAGTGCTCCAGACCTGGAGGATGTCTGATTGAATTAGTGGATGAAGGATCCAAAATCAACTAGTAGACTCTTCCTAGTGGAAGTCTCTGGCTAACACACCAATAAAGGTTGCTGCCATTCTTGACTGTTTCATGTTAAAAATTATTAAAAAAAAAATACTTCTTTTTTTTTTTTTTAACACCTCAAAGCTATAGTTGAAATTTCTGCCATCAAATAAGTAGGAATTATTAAAATATAAATTTCTTATTAAACAGAAATCTTTCCATGCTGGCAAGTCTAAGATATGTCAAAAGAGACAACAGAAAATCAAAACAAAATAAACACAAACAAAACAGAATTCCCGGACTTTTCAACAGCTGCTACAGTTTCCTCCAGGTTCTATTGTGTACTGGCTGCACTGAATATCAAGTATGGTAATTTTAAACTTTGCATTGATGAACCCTATGCAGCATATGTCAATGATTCAAAAATGTTTAAGATAAAAATGCAGTAAAAAAAAAAAAGGATTGTATTTGTAATCCTGCCAACAGGTACCATGTATTTTTGTAATTAGCTGGCATCTGACATCAACACAAAGGAATGCCTGGTGCTTCAGTGCGCCTCCAGTTCTTTCTTACCATGTTTTTCCTTCTTGTTCTCTTTCATTTTACTCCTTGTTGTCTTCCATATTATAGTCTTCTTTTCCTCTTTGTTTTTAGTTTCAATTAATTGCATTTCTTGTTACTCTTCATCAGGAGTTTTTCTCTGCAGACTGAGGTATCTCTATTTACATCACCTTTACAGCCCTCATCATGGTGTCTGTTTAACTGCACAGCTGTAGTTTGGAGCTCTAACACCCCTTGTCATGTTCTTTCTCGACTGTAGATGCTTCGGGAGCACAAGACTGTTATTCTTCAGAAGCATGTGAGGGGCTGGCTGGCCCGAGTGCACTACCGGCGGACCTTGAAGGCCATTGTTTACTTGCAATGCTGTTACCGGCGCATGATGGCCAAGAGGGAGCTCAAGAAACTGAAGATAGAGGCTCGCTCTGTAGAACGCTACAAGAAGCTTCACATTGGCTTGGAGAACAAGATCATGCAGCTGCAGCGAAAAATTGATGAGCAGGTAAAAGCTCCCTGGCCTCGGGGAAGATGTGTCACAGTCCTGATTACCTTTCTCAGCAGCGCTGTGGGAATTCACAGAATGCACTGAATTTTCACTGTAAGGGCTCAGTTCTCTATTCTGATAAAGAATAGTGATAGAAGAGGAGAGGCCACAGTAGAACTTTAACAGTCAAACATCCATTTCTGTCTCTCAGCAGCACTGAGAGAAAACATCTGCTCCCTTAACGCCAGCATTTCACTTGAAGTACGTCAGTTGCTCCGTTTAAGGGAAGGTGAAGTGATCGTGTTTGATGTGGGTGGGCTCTCCATCTGATTTTATTTTGGGATGTGCAGGCTTAGAGGCTGGACTATTCTGTCAGCTCTGTTAAGCAATTCTGCAAAAGCAGACCAAAACCTTTTTGAAATGGGGAAGCTGCTCTTTTGCTCCCATATCTGGGTATATTCTGTGGGGAACAAAAAGGCTCGCTTAACCCAGAACTTCTCCAACAGTTGCTCTGTCTGTGTTGTGTTTTGCAAAGAACAAAGAGTACAAATCTCTGCTGGAGAAGATGAGCAACCTGGAGATCACGTACAGTACGGAGACAGAGAAGCTGCGGAATGATGTGGAAAGGCTTCGGATGAGTGAGGAGGAGGCCAAGAACGCCACCAACCGTGTCATCAGCCTTCAGGAGGAGATTGCCAAGCTCCGCAAGGAGCTGCACCAAACTCAGTCGGAGAAGAAGACCATCGAGGAATGGGCAGACAAATACAAACACGACACCGAGCAGGCACGTATGGGGTCTCACGGGAAGATTTATAGGGGCCGGGTGTCCACTCAGGTTTTGCCCAGGCTTAATTGCTTCAGTTGTGTGGCTGGTATTTTTACTGGGGTTTTAAGCAATGTTATACCTGTACAATCCCAAATAGGCTTGATACCTAAAGGGCTACAACTGTGGTAGAAGAATATGCTCAATCTGTATACTGTATGTAAGATATGTATCCAGTCTATTCAGATTTTGATGTTGAAAGTATTTGCAAATCGAAATGCTTAAGCACTCGGAATTGGAGGTAGTGCATTCATAAAAAGAAATCATTTTACCCACCTAGAGAGAGTAATCTCATAGGTATCAGAAATCCCATACTCAGTATTCAAAGGTACTACTATAGCCTACCTAATTTAAACAGCCAACTTATTCAACACATGTGTGTATGCACGGTCTAGTTCAACAGGTTTCAGCTAACCCCTTACCTTTGCTTTAACCACAAACAAACAGGTTGTTTCTTGGCAAGAGTACTTGCTGATAATGGTGCAAGTTCTGAATATTGGAAGAGCCAATCCATCATTATGTGATGCTGCAGTGATATATTTCAAGATCACATGAACATAAGGAAAAATATTAATTGATTAAGCAAAGTGAATGCATAATAACCAAAATCAGATATAAATTAGTAAATGGCAAACCTGGGTACCGGTAAAGTGGCACAGCTTTAGGGCAGAGGCAAGATGGTAGATTGTGATGTTAGCCAATGCAATAGAGTATACCACAGAACTACCAAATGTGTAACTATTCTGAGAGTATTTCTGTTTTAATGAACCAGTTACATCCTTGTGACTTTGCTGAAAAATATATGGCACTATGGTGGTTCAAGGCAGGTTTGGCATCTGATCAGAAATGGAGTGCAAAACATACAGGGGAATCTGCAGGGTGACATATTTAAGAAATATAGTTTGGGACATGAAGATATACCTCAGTTCACCAGTTTCATTCTCTGAAGAAAAGTTTAAGTATTTGAACTGTTAAAGATGTCATCGCTCTTAGAGCTACTGATGAAAGGTGAACTGCATTCTGAGTCAAAGATTTTACTCTCTCTCTCTCTAGCTGGTATCAGAGCTGAAAGAGCAGAACACACTACTGAAAACAGAAAAGGAGGAGCTGAACCGCCGCATCCACGACCAGGCGAGGGAAATAACAGGTTGGCTCTGTTCTCTTCATTCAGATTTTCCACTTTGTATTACCATGATAAGCAACACTGAACTGCATAGATTGGGCTAATTTGCCTTAGTTTGCACTACTTTTTGGTTTAGTGGTTTCATTTTTGTGTTTTAAGAACTCACATCAGAATTATTTACCATTTGAATTTCCATGAAATCCTAGGACTTTGGGGTCTTTTTTTGAGGGGTGACTGTTCCAAAGCAATTCAGTTTTAAAAAAGGAGGCTCTGATATTTAATACAGTTAATCTTCTACAACTTTTCTGGATGCTATGCCTGTAGAAGCACCCAGGAAAGCATAAACTCTAGGTGTGAAGGCTGTGATGAGAGGGGTCAGTGTGCGTGAGGCATAAAGCACCTCACATTTTGCTTTTACGAAGCACAGCAGTGGGCTAACTCCCCTTCTTCCTACCTCCTGGAATTACTAGAAGGTAATGACTAACTTGACTGAGTGAGCCCTCTGTGATTACCACAATAATGCCTTGACCCTTCATATTTTTGGCTAAATGTTTGCCTACAGAAGCACAAACATCATCTTCAAACATCAGGCTGTTTCACTGGTGCAGGCACATGCCTGTACCTCCAGGATGGATGCACTGCATGGTAGGTAGAGCTGGAATTCTCACTTTGGATTCCTGATCTCTGTGACAGAGTCAATGGAGAAGAAGCTTGTGGAGGAGACCAAACAGCTGGAGCTGGATCTGAATGACGAGCGGTTACGGTACCAGAACCTGCTGAATGAGTTCAGCCGTTTGGAGGAGCGCTATGATGATCTCAAGGATGAAATGAACTTGATGGTGGTAAGTGGCTCAACATCTGAGAAACCAAAAGCTGTTCACAACTGTGTTTAGGCAGAATCTAGTGAGACAGGTTAGTAACTGATTCTGCTCTCAGCTGTGTGGTGGTGACCTGTACCTGAAAAGAGGATTTGTCCTTTTAAATGCTGATTACTTATATTAGTTCAGCCAAAACAAATACATTTAAAATTTGTTGTTGACTTTTTAAAAAAATATATTTTTAATTGTCACATCTGTGACAACACTAAATTTCTGCTGTGACTTTGCTAGTGGTATTGCTCGTGCTGCTGCGCTTATTTTGAAGTCTTTCACATGTGCTGGAGTTGTTTGTACCACCTTTGTCCAGTGTTAAATTTTAAGTAGTTCTAGGAATTTATGTGTCAGGAAGCAAAAATATTCCTCAATGGAATGTCTAGAATTGCTGCCTGTGCTTCCTGTAAATGGAACTTTTCTTTCCCAGGAAGTGCTGCATTGTTGCTTGATTCTGCTTTCTGGGGCAATCCTTGATGGTGTAGTATCTGACCTGTCTCCATAGATTCAGTTGTGAACTGCATCTCATAGATTTTAGGTGGCATGAGAGACCAGAATCAAAAATCTTTTCTTATAAATTTTAATAACTCTGAAATAACACCAAATAATACAAGCTAAATTAGAGGTTGTGAGGAGGCAGTCACAGGGAAAACCATATAGCGGTACTGATTTGTTTCTTTTGCATTACAGAGCATCCCCAAGCCTGGACACAAAAGAACGGATTCAACTCATAGTAGCAATGAATCTGAATATACTTTTAGCTCTGAGATCACAGAAGCAGAAGACTTACCAGTGAGGATGGAGGTAATGTGTGATAGTTTTAATCTAGACCTTCCTGGCAGCCAGCTCATAACCAAGGAAGTGGCCATGTTCCCAGTATTCCAGACGATTTTTACATAAACCAGGGTATAAATAAGAAGGGAGAGAAGCCTTTGCCCTCTTCTCTTCTGGTGGATCTGAAGGTGCAGGTTCTCTGCTGTCGGTTCTGCCCATGTGGAGGAATAAGACCTTGTAGGCCTTGGGAGGCAGATAGTGCCGGCGGCCGTTTGGCGCGATTCTGCTGTCTCAAGGAGAGTAGTAAGATTTTCTTTTACTAGTTCTTTATTGAGTTGTTCCCGGGTTTCTACTGTGCATATCTAGTTTAGTTTTCTTTTTGTCCCTTTTTCCCTTCTCTCTTTCCCTTCAAGGGGGGCGTGTTTTGGGTCCTTTAGCTGTGTTCATAGTATTTTAATTGTATATAACTGTGATATATGTAAAAAAGTATATTTTGATTTAGTTCGATAGGTTTCAGATTCTTCAATTTTTTTCGTTTTCTTCCTTTTGCCCTAAGAGAATAAAGGTGAGGGAAGGGGTTGTTACTGTGAGTTCAGGCATTTGACAGAGAGCCACATCCAAACCATCACATAATGTTAAAAATTTCCCCTAACTTCTTATTGTTGCATGGTTGAACTCATCCTTTTTTTTCATAAGTGCTTCTGAAAACCATATCCTTATATTGAGATGTCTAATGCTTTAATCCAACTTTTCCCATTTCCTTTTAGAAAACACACATTCCCTAGTTAGTTGTGATCCTGTGTAAAAAGACTTTGTCAAAGTATGCTTTGAATTCTTCTTTGCATTACAGTAGACATAGATTAGATACTTGGCCATCCAGTTGATTTGTGTGTGAAACATTTGCTTGTCAGTGCTGGTAAGCACAATCAGTTCTTCAACACAAAGTGGGAGTTTAGAAAACCAGTGAGACTTTCCTGAGGAGTCTGCACACTGTATGTTCAAGGATTAAAACTGGCAAGCCATATTTTTATTAGCTACATGGAATGAGTTTCCTGTTAGGGGTGAGCAACTCACATTGGATCAGTTTTTCTCTAGTTCATAGAGATGAATAAAGCTCCCAGAATGTACCAATCCTTTGCATATTCAGTGATACAAATCCCAGGATACTGAAAAATATTCAGAAAGACTATTCTCTTGATTCAGCTAATGAATAATATTCGTGAATAACTGGTGGTGCAACTCCAAGCCATTGCTTAGTATTTCCAAGATAACCTCTCCTTTTGGCCCTTCCCAGAGCAGTGGGATTGGTAACACAGAGAGCCCTCAGGCTGGTGGTCTGGCTGTGCTTGGCACTTTGCAGATTCCAAGCTTTTTCTGTGCATTCTGGAGATGATCTTAACTGTGAGCCATAGCACAGCACGCTCTGTTTGCCCTCTGCCTGGGATAGGGATCTCCAAAGCTGCTTCTGACAGCCTCTGTCATTGCTGCTTTTGAAAGCCTCCGCAGAAATTATTTTCTACTCTGGATGCAAATCCCTGACGCACTGAGGTTGGCACAGATCCTGTGCAGAGTCTTTCATAATGTGCCTTCCCACTTATATTTTTCACTTTGTGTAATTGTTCCAGAATGATGCTCCCCACCTTCATGGGTAATCAGGAAAAGGACAGTGTGACTACATGTGGTTGCATTTCACATATGAGCCAAACGTCCTCTTTTCCTTCGGCTGATAGACTTACTGAATTGCTGTTCTGCAGCCAGTTTTAGGTTTTAGAATATGAATGAAAAGAATGAACTCAAGAGTGTGAATGAATGCAGCACTGTATTTGTTTAACCCCTTAACATTTCAAACTCCAGTTTGACTCTAGACCAACAATATAGTTTAATTATACAAAACCACATTAAAAAATAGGGTCCACCTCCGTGCAAACCAGTAAAGCCAGGAAACTCAAAAGTCTGTTTTGTTTTTCCTGAGCTGTTGGTGTGGTTTATGACTCTTCCCTTCAACAGTAAAAGGAGATGAAGTAGCAATGGCTGTGCTTGCTTGTCTGCTGCAGTCATTAATATTAATTTCCTAGTTCATTTTTTAGGCTTTAAAATTTTACGGTACAGTTCATACTAAATACTTTGATCTTCTCACTACATAAAGTACAAAAACGCTGATGGACAATTTCTAATGCACCTTCAGAGTGCAAATGCTGGCCCTTGACCAGAAAAAAGTGAAGAAGCTAGTGGATTAGGCTTAGAACAGGCTGTATAATTAGCATAATAAAAGGAGAAAGGCATAAAATATATTTTCTGGTACCTATTTTTTGTGTCACATCCCACTAAATTAACCTGTAAATCACCAGAGAGATTTCTCTGTAGCTGAAGAAGTTACTACAGAAATAATTAGGAAAGAAAAAAAAAGCAGCCTTTGTTTACAGTTGTTTTCAGGTGAGTCTAACCACAGACTTTCTTTTTCTCCTTTCCCCCTTCAAACAAATAAGACTATAAGGTATGCTTAGTTATAGATCTCCTGTCTGCTAGGTAGTCTCTAGTGCTTTCTTTTAGGCTTAGAAACATTTTATACTAGTAGAACCTTTTTTTAAAAGAGCGTTTGATAGCTGATAAAATATTTTAGATAGCCAAGTCTCAGAATAAAGCAATATTTCTGTGTTCCTCTCTTTCCCCAGCCTGTTTCCCACCTTTACTCACTGTCGTGCTTCCTTGGGATGTGGAAGGGAAAAACTTCTTGACTTCCTTCTGTTCTTTCTAAAGCAGGAACCAAGTGAGAAAAAGGCACCGCTGGATATGTCTCTGTTCCTCAAACTGCAGAAACGGGTTACAGAACTGGAGCAAGAAAAGCAATCCCTGCAGGATGAACTGGACAGAAAGGAAGAACAGGCTCTTCGTGCTAAAGCTAAGGTGGACTCCTCGCTTATCAAATGCTGACACCAGTGTCCCTTCTTGTGAAACAGTAGCTGTGTGAATGCTGACTGCCTTGTGCTAAATCTTCATCTTCCGCCAGTACTTGCTTTGTTTAATGACAAGTTTAATACTGGTGCTTAGTTCCAGGGATTGGTTATTTAGTTTTCCAAGGTCCTTGAGATCCTCTGATTGAAGTCAACAGAAACAAAAAGTGCCTGGGACTTCACTTAAAAAAAAAAAAAGCTGTTTTTGCTAAGGAATAGCAATATGAAAATTGACTTAAATGTTGGGGAGAATGAGTAATTGTGCATTTGAGGCAGAATAAGAAGCGTTTCAACCAGGATATAAAGCCAAAGCTGTGGGCTTAGACATGTTTAGCAGATTATAGGTTAAATTTTCCTCTGATTTAGTCTCCTTGAGTTCTTATAAAATTATGAAACCAGTTTTTTTCTTACTACTTTTATACCAGTGAATTTCTTTAGCATGTTGTGATTCATCCTGCTCTCTTTCATTACCAGTGATAGTGTTATGATTTGTACGTGATTTTATTTATATTAACCAATTATGTGTCATAAACTTATAATGAAATGAAAGGAGACAAAGCCAATATTCATACCAAGGCACTCAGCAGTACCAGAATGAGTGTTTAGCAATTGTATAGGAAAATAATTTCAGCTCTTTTTTCTTTTCCTGCCTCCACTAAATCAAAGAATAGAAAGGATTGAATTTTTAGTTCACACACTTGTTTTTTTTTTCCATAGGAAGAAGAAAGGCCTCCAATAAGAGGTGCTGAGCTGGAGTATGAGTCACTCAAGGTAATTCTAAAACAGAGTTTTCTGTTATTTTCTAGTGAAACTCTTGCCACCAATTGTATGTTCTGGCATAGGAAATTACTTCAGCCCTTCTGTTTCTGAATATTAGCTGGAGAAACTAGAAAAAATATTCCCCAGCAGTCATTTCATTGTAGGACTCCTCTTTTTGAGGTGTAGGATATGTAGCTGGGGCTACAGAACAAAAGATCCCCTAAACTAGGGGGCGTTCTCTGTTGTAACACTTAATACAGCTTGCAAGTTAATTTGAGCAAAAATATAGTGATAAATGTAGCCCTCTTTTTCAAAAATATTATTTAAATTAATGCATATCTTGGACTACTAAAAGTACAAATATTTTCTGATATCCCTGAGTGATGCAGAATCTTCTTAGCCTGATGACCACTATTTGTTGTGAACTTTGTTTCCTTTTGTTAAGGTGAGACTAAGAGGGAAAAGGATGGCTAAGTTTTTTCCCATCAAATCTGTCTGATTCATGTGTATGTGTTCTGGTTTTACACTTCAGATGGGGGGTTAGCCCTGTTAGTGAAATCCTCCCAGGCACTATTGACCGTACTCAAGAGGCAGGGATACAGGAGTGATTGATTGATTTGTTGCAGTTAGTCATCATTTTTACCATTTTTATCCACAGTTTTGTACCTGTGAGTTACAGTTGTGTTGCAGTGCTTCTGGGTGACAGAATTGTCCCTATTTCTTGTAGCGTCAAGAACTTGAATCTGAGAATAAAAAGCTGAAGAATGAGTTGAATGAGCTGCAGAAGGCCCTCACAGAGACACGAGCTCCAGAGGTAACTGCCCCTGGTGCCCCTGCATACAGAGTCCTCCTGGACCAGCTGACCTCAGTCAGTGAAGAGCTTGAAGTACGCAAGGAAGAAGTTCTCATCCTGAGGTCTCAGCTTGTTAGCCAGAAAGAGGCCATTCAACCCAAGGTAAATCACAGTCACAGTCAGCTTTGCCATGTGCTGAAGTTACATTGCATCACTGACTGTATTGCTTAATTTAATAGCGTGCTTGAAAGGGCAGAAGAAAATGGTATAGGTTTGAAAGCCTTTCTAAGTTGATCTGTTGATCCAATGTTAGTGCTCAAATCGTGACAGTCTGAACTGGGAGGCCAGATTAGTAGAACAATTTGTTTTTTCCAACAGCGTTCATGTAAAGATGTACAAGCTGTCAGGTACCAAAGGTCTGGCCAGGATCCCCCCAGACTCCTTTAACAAAGCAGAGATAATTCTCATGTGGAGCAGTATCATTTCTCTACTCCGTGTGTGGTTTGACTGGAAAATTTAGTTCTTAGGAGCAATTTCTTCTAAATCTGAATGGGATCAGAGATGAATCAAATAACATCAAACATCAAATCAATAACATTTCATAAAGATGACCTATGGAGATATGTAAATTCCGTATTATTGTTTGATAGGCGCTATGTGCTTTTATTGAGAAGAGTAGGTTATGACCACTGAAATGCTGTCTTCTAAAAAGCTCCAATTCTGATGAGACAGAGTAGTAATAGCTTTGAAAATAAGAATCATTCAACCTGAAAATGTAGCGCGTAACTCAAAGAACTCGTAATTTCCACTGAACTGAGCTATCTAGTGTTTCATAACCACTGCAAGGAATGAACAGATATGTCATCTTTCCTTTGCTGCTGCAAAGTTGTGTCTATATTTGTCCTACGTAAATTGGAAGTCTGTGATGCATGAAGGTGCATATATCTTGTTTCGAATGGTTAATTATAAAGAAAACTAAACTCATTTTTCTGTAATATTTGGAACATTGTAAAGAAATACTTTAATAGTAAGTCCTTGAATAACATATTCTTTCTCAGCATTGATGGGATACAAGTGTTGATTTTACAGCGGTTATGAGTATGAGGGAAACATGAAGGTGACCTGTGGGATGGCTCACAGCCAGTTTGCAGATAGCTTCTGCTTGTTAGGTTGGACAGCTGCAACACAGACAGATTTATTTTTTTTAATGATTTGTTTTTCTTCTTTCTTGCCTACCAATTTGATTGCCAGGAGGATAAGGTACACATTTTCTTCTACAGTTTTAAACCAGAACTCTTAAATGCTAAAAAACCCCTCAACAATGCTTGAGCTGTGATTTCCCTGCCTCTTAAGTAACCTACATGTATTTCAAGTTCTTGCACTTTACTTTGTTGTTACTGAAAAGCTTTTCTTATAATTCTGTGTCCCCCACATCTCCATCTTCAGGGTCCATGCAAGGCAACAAGTTACTTCAAAACAAGCAGGTTTTTTTATGGTAACCTGAACATGAAAGGATTAATTTAGGAATTGGTCTAGTCAGATCCATCAGTGCTCCTTGCTGAGTATGCTGGGGAGTAAGAACAGCACTGTGATCCAGGAATTAGACCTCTGTTCACTTGCACAATCTGTAAATTTCACAACACGAAAAAGTCTATAGTTTTAAGAAGTACCTTTCTTTGGAGTGTTTGTTATCCTCGACATGCAATAAACATTGTGGACTCACATTGTGATCTGCAGATATTGGAGAGGAATTGCTGAATGTTTGATTGGAAAATGTAGTTGAATACATAGTATTTAGGAGTATGACAAACTGAACTGCCTCTAAATGAAAGATGTTCAGACTGCTAAAGCTTGATAGGTTGGCAGGTGAGATACAGCAGTTTTACTGTGTGGTAAATTAATAGTAGAAGAACCACAAAGATCTTGTAAGGATATTGGGAATAATTGTTACATATTTTATTGGTTTTCATGTTAGATAGCAGAAATCATACTAGAAATGGAAATCTAGGCTCCAAAATTTATGTCCACAAAGTTGTTATTGTAAATACTTTGCAAAATTGTGCTCAGGAAAATAACATCTGCTTGTTTTGAAAGTCAAAAAGGAAAATCAGAATTCTGTCTCTTCTGTTCATTGGAGTCCTGTAGTTCCACTGTAAGTATTCCACAGAGATGACTCAGATCAGACTGGCCGAGGTGACTGTGAACATCTGTTAAGTGTTTCAGGTTTTACTGAAGAAAAGCAAAAGTGCCATTGTAAACATTAAAACTGAAACAAAATGGTACTACAATGCTCTCTAGCTTAGGAAGTCTCAAGCCCTTGCAAATTATTTCCAGCTTTGACAGAGTACTTCAAATATATGAAGTGAGAAATAGACCTAATTTATGAGATTTGAAAGACTCCATGTAAGGCTGTGTTTTAGAAATATTAACAGAATTAAGCTGGCAAAATCATTCTTCAGTTTCAATATTAGCAGCTGTTCCTGGTAATTTGACATAAAATGAAAATTCATCATTTCTTCAAATTTATTTTGTTTCTTTTACGTGCTGAACAAATGAAAAGAGATTAACACATGTACCCATTCATTAGACAGACTGATATTTGACTCTTTTGCATGCATATTTTAAAAGATACACCAAATGGACATAGAAATTATGGCCCAACCTCCTGCTCAGGTAGCCACACTGATTTTAACGTGGCTACTCAAGGATTAGTGTTGCACATCAGTGAAGTGAAGAAAACATGTATTCAGAGAGCAGTCATGTTGTTTAAACTTACTCTGGAAATCATCATTCTTTTTCCAGAATACAATGACAGATGCTACACTCCTCTTGGAGGACGTACAAAAGATGAAAGACAAAGGAGAAATTGCACAGGCATATATTGGACTGAAGGAAACAAACAGGTACAAGTTCTCTTTCTTTAATGTGTGATCAGTTGGGGTCTGCTGTGACACTGCTTGTATTGTGTTCAGTAATTCCATGTATGCGTGTATGTGTAGATACTTAGAGAACACTCACAGTTGGGGTTATAATTTGATTTGATTAGTAAAATTGTTGTATGCAATATTTGAAAGGATTTGGAAATAATGGGGAAATACAAAATCAAGCTTTCTGGATTTCCGTCTTCTTAGCCTTTAATTGCTGCATTGCCCAAACTGGGTGCCATTCCCCAAGGTGGTTTGTTACCCTCTGTACCGCAGTGGTCACAGGAGTCTGTCACAATACAGACAATATTGTAACAGCATGAAATACTGTAGCCAGTTGGGCTGTCACTGAGAACTGAATTTCATCATTAAGAAGAAAAACATATAAACAGAAAAAGTAATTTGCTAATTTGTCTTAGAGCATTTTTTGTTTCTCTTTCATAGTAATTTAGTGTGTAATATCCTTAAATGTCACCTCATCACCATCACATATATCTCTTGTATTTTTTTTAAACACGTTTCTTGAAAGGCAATCTCCCCAGGACTATCATATGCTGAATGAGGACGGAGAACTTTGGCTGGCTTATGAAGGGTTAAAACAAGCCAACAGGTTACCAGACTTCTCAGAATGTTTTTTTTTCTTCATTTGCATCTTCTTTTCTAGCTAACTGTGCCCCTTGCTATGGGTTTGCTTGAGCTACAGTACTTCTGTTGCTTTAATGGTTAGAAAAAAGTGCAACACAAATTTTACCAATTAAAGAGTTTCCTCAGACCTAGTCCCCAACCTTTTTACTTGTTTTATCTTTTAAAAAGTAAAGACGGTGGAACAACCAATACATAATTCATAAGAATACTTGCACAAAAATAGACTGTAAAATACCAGAAGCTCCACAACTGAAAATATTTGTAGCCATGTATTATTGGTCTACCTTTATGCCAGGTTTCAAAACTGATGTTCCTTACAGTTTTTCAGCCTAAAGAAGTACAGTCATTTTAGTAATTATAAGACTATTGTTTAAGTAGCTTCAGTGTACTCTTAACTTTCAAACAGAAATGAATCTTAGTCTCTTTGTTGTGACTCAAGTTCAGTAAATTAAACGTTCTTCTCCCATGTTTCTCTGTGCCACAATCAAAATGTAAGTCACGAAATAACCAAGAGAGAGGGGTTATCTTTAGTCCCTGGAGGTGCTGCCCAGGCCCCAGTGCAGTCACTGAGATCTGCACGCTGCTCCTGGAACGGGTGAGAGTCGCCTCCTCAGGAAACACAGCTCTGGCTCCCTGTGCACATCTGGGCACATCCATACCTGTGTCCCAGACTTCCAGAATGGTTCCTTGTCCTGCACTGACAACTAACTCAGTAGCTCAGTGCTGCTGATGTTCTTCAGTGTATGCGTTTGGTAGCCGTAACTACAGAAGGTGGTGTTTTGCAACGAGTGCTACTAACTAGTCTTTCCTTTTCTTGTGCTAACCAATTCTACACCTAACATTGTTGTGTAAGCCCGTGAAGAGCTAACTTGCAGCAAGTGTTCTGCACAGCAGGGTGGGAATTTGTTTGCTCTGCGCCTCTTGCTTCTTGTCCTGGCACTGCAGGGACAAGAGGCTTTATATTACATGGCAGAGCCGTGCAGGTAAATGACTATTTGCCCTTGCGTGCTTGATCAGTCTAGTTACTAATGAGTGTTCCTGCCTTATGCATATTTAAACCCTGAAAGATTGTCTAATTGAACACTGGTAGTCACTAGTATTGTCATTTCCGTGTGTCTGTGTATGAAATGATGATTCAGAGCACTTGGATGGTGCCTTGGAAGCAGGAGCAGATCCCCCCAGCACTGCTCAGAAGGAGCCTGGTACACGTTATCCCTGTTTCACATGAGAGGAATTTTGGGATGTGATGTGCCCAAGAGGAAAGAGCAAGTCAGTGCTGAGGATACACAGAGCTCCCAGATTCCAGTCCTTGTTTGGTTCTCTTGTTGACCTTCTGTGCACTAAGGACAACTCTTTGCAAAGTGTTGGCTTTAATGTAAAAAATAAATGTTATTTATATGCATTTGCAATTAGATTGTTTCTGACTGAAAAAGTTAACTCTAAAAATATTTTCCTTTGTTAATAATGCAGGGTGTTAGCTTAAGCGAAAACATTGCCATCTTCATCTTAGATTATTTGGTTTGTTTAGAGGTAAAACCTCTTAAAAGCCCCTCTGAAAGCAGTGACAATCTGTGAAGAGTTAGCTTCACATTTACTGCCAGAGCGGCACCATACACAGTGTGTGTTCAATCAAGGGAAATGCAAAGCAGTGCCACAATTAGCTTCTCTCCCTCTCCACTTTTTGATCATGCAAACTTAATTTAATTAGAAGGCATACTGAAGGGTTTAAAGAGTACTCTGCCTTTTTCATTTTCCTTTGCAAGCCATGGCTAATTGTTCCTGAGCAGCAGCTAAAGCTTTACACTCCCTCTGAGAATTGGGGATGCAACTTTCTAAGTGTGTTCACACAAGCTGTTGCTCAACCTCCTTAGGCTGCTGGAGTCTCAGCTTCAGTCGCAGAAGAAGAGCCACGAGAATGAACTGGAATCGCTGCGAGGTGAGATCCAGAGTCTGAAGGAGGAAAACAATCGCCAGCAGCAGCTCCTGGCCCAGAACCTGCAGCTGCCTCCAGAGGCCCGCATCGAAGCCAGCCTGCAGCATGAGATCACCCGGCTGACTAACGAGAACTTGGTAAGACAAATGCTGCTGCAGGAGCCGGCCGGGGGACTTACTGACCTGCCACACTTGTAGGTCCTTATCACTTTTCAGATGGCAACTTCCTGTAAAAGAATTGCAGGAGAGTTAGAGGTTTTTTTGTGTGTAAGCTAATGGGAGAGAGAGACTTGTGATTGCTCAGGACATAATAATGTTTCAGGGAATTTATTTGAAGTTTGGAGCATGGAGAAAGCTTGTGGATCCCAGCTTTCAACCAATGAGTTTAATCATGGCTAAATGGTTGATATCCAGGAAAGTCATCAAAGCTGTTAGTGCCAAAGAGTGATGTTTGCTCTGAAATATGATAGGTTTTTATTATGTTGGAAAACGCTGGTGTAATTCTTTAACTAAGGTCACTTTTCTTCCCATTTCTCTCCTCCCCACCTAAAGCCACACAGATAATCCATTGTGTTATAAGCTCCAGCTATTCAGTATATTTTGAAAGAACAAATAACCAGAGAAAAAGAAACTTGGTTAGAAGTCACTTAGCTAATAATTGTATTCCTTGTTTACTGCCCAACATTTTTATATGAAGGAAGAAAGGATTGGGTAAAACTCCTTGCTTTTCCCCATGTTCATTATGCTTGGGCTACTTAATTTCTGGGAAAATTTTCCAAAGAGACCTATGTTAGAATATGATTGGCTTGATATTGGTAAAGGGAAACATGCTACTTCAGCAAGAAAAATCCTAGCTGTAAGTGTCATTGCTTCCTCCAAACACCTCCAAACAAGCCAAGGTAAAATGTTTCCTGCTTATGTACATTGCAGAAGTTATCATTGTTAGTCTCTTGTCGTAATGCCAAAGATTTTGAGGAAAGCATCAGATCATTCAGCTAATAGATGCTGGAAAACTTATTGAAAGTAAAATATCAGTTTGCCTCAGCAGCAGCAATCTCCCACTGGCAAAGGTAAATGGTGAATGTTTTTGTCTCCGACAGCTCAATCCTGCTGCTGACTCATGTTACACTTTTTAGCCTTTTTTCCCCCAGAGACCTACTCATCACACTCTGTGTTCCCAAGACAACACACAGTCATGTAATTATATCCCACAGGAGTTTTCTTTGTTTTCAAATACATCAAATGTAATTTTACTTGTTAAATATAGACTCATTCCTTAGTATTTCACTTCTGATGTTTGAGCATTGCAAGTCCACTCCAAGTTGGGTGTATGTTTTTATTCCACTCCTAGCCCTGGAGTGGAAATAATTTACAGGCTTTCCAGATGTCATAGTAGAATTGTAGTGTTCACTGCAACCCTATCTTGATTAGCATAAGAAAATGTCCTGTCCTGGTTCTCACACAGGTTATATTCCAGGCTTTCACAGTACTAGTACAACCCATTTTTAAGAGATCTGACTGTTCTGCAACTCATCTGTATCGGCTTCTCCCTGGGAGATGCTGACATGAACGCCACAACTAAGCCCTAGACTACTTAAAAATAAGAGATTACTTGATCTTGGTTTATTCTGATTTAATCTATACAGTGCTTACTGAAGTTTCAGTGTCCCAAAGGAAGGGGGTAAAACAATCCTGTACCTATTTTTACAGTTTTATGAGGAGTTGTATGCAGATGATCCCAAGAAGTATCAGTTGTACCGGATTTCACTTTACAAGCGGATGATTGTATGTAGATCATGTGAATCCTGTTTCTCTGTTGTCTTGGTCGCTCTTTCTGAAGCACTAATTGAAAAGCAGGCTGCCTCCTTTTCTCCCTTTCAGAGGAAATCCCCCTGCAGAGAGCTTCATGATGCCAATTACTTCCCTCACTGCTTTTTTTGTCAGTCTTAGTGTCCTTTGTGTAATCTGCGTCTCTTTTTGATGCACAGTTTTGTTACTAATACAAGTCTTGCACTGCGAGCAAAGCCCTTTCTTTTTGAATACTGCTTAATACTGCCCTGAAAAAGAGGTGCATGATGCAAAAGGTGCTCAATTTTCGAAACTACTCTTTGGTTCAAAACTGCTTTTTGGTTTAAAACTTGGATGCATTTAAATTCAGTTCAGCAAAGGACTGATCATACAGGTCCTTACCAAGGAGAATAATCCCAGCCATGCAGTCATAGCCTGAGTTTGTTCTTAATGTTTTTCAAAAATGCAAAATACAAAGGATGACATTGGAAATAATGTTTCCATAATAATTAAAGATAGCACCATATGTAAGCGTGGAGGAATATAATGTATGAGTTTACAGATCTTAATGAGGTGTGAGATCTGTTCTATTTGTTTAGAGGAACCATAGAAAGCACTTTATTCCTTCTCACATACTTGTGGTTCTGAAATCGTATCCCTTCACTGCTACATTTGAAACAGTCTGTTGACCTTACATGTATTTTTTTATTAATTTCAGGAAAAATGGTTATATCTGACAATAAGTATATTGTGTTAACAGGATTTCTGTTGTAGAATTGAACACTGCTTTGGATATGAAGCATGGTTCATGTCAACAGGCCTAATATCTTACTGTTCAAGTATATTATATGAAGTTGTAAACTCTTCACTACATGATTAAGAGCAATTTGTGCCTAATTCTAAGTTGTTGCCCATGCTGCATTAATTTTTTTCAGTACTTTAGGGGAGGTGTAGTTTCCCAGATGATGCTTTTGATGCAAGGAGTTCATGATCCCTCACGTTCTTACCAGTGCCATGAAGAATCATCATGCTTATGAGATTTTTCTTTTAAGCTGCTTTCCAACACTTTACCTGAAATGGCTTTCAGGTTTTTTGAGCTTGAGGTTTTGCTTCCTTTAGAAAGACTCTCCCTTTTTTAATTACATGATTATTTTATGAATGTACTACAATAAATATGTCACAGAATTATTCAAACATAGATTTCTGAGGAGTGCTCCTTTGAAAGAAAAATACAGGTTTATTGCAAGAGTAGGACTTCTAGGTGCTAGATGTTGTTCAGGTGCAGAATAAAAAGTTGTAAGACACCAGTTTCAGTGTCAGGAAATGTGATCACAGCAAGAGAAGTGGCAGACCATCACAAGAAATGGCACATGTTTGGGGGTTTGGGTTTAGTAAATTTGAGTGCAAGTTATGACCTTTCTGCAGATCTCTCTCTTATTGTCTCATAACATGGATGGGGCTGAATAAGGAGTCAGTCCTTAAGGCATGAATAAATGATGCAGAAATGATGCAGAATAGCTGTTAAATAATAAAGAAAATTATTTCCATGGGGTATTTGGAAGAGCAGGGAGGAAGCATTAGGAAGATGTGTTTGCAGCAAAATGTCTTCTGCTGTAAGAACTGACCTAGTTCTGAGTATCTGCAGAATTTACCTGCCTAAGAGCTTTGCCTTCGTCATGTTGCACATAACAACAATATTTGCAGTACTTGGCTTGTGTTCCAGGCAGTTATACCAGCTTGCAACCCTCGGCCAGAGGATGGCACTTCTGTCAGCTTTCCTCACTGCCTCGTAATTCTGACAGCACTGATTTTGTCTCTGTCACACATTATGGGATGTTGCTCATATTGTAATCTTTCTCCCATTTTAATTTACAGGATTTAATGGAGCAGCTGGAAAAGCAGGACAAAACTGTTCGCAAGTTAAAGAAACAGTTGAAAGTGTTTGCTAAGAAGATCGGTGAACTTGAAGGTACTTTTATATTTTGAGGGAAAGATTTTGGTTTACTTTTTGTGATCTGATTGTCATCATAATCATCTGTTTTAGCAGTTATGAGGGCTTGAGGTCTTCAGTAGGATTAGCCCCTGTTAATTACAGAAACAGGAGGCACACTCAGAGCTCTGTGTTCCTTTATGAACCTTTGAAAGATCTGTCTTACTATGAAGCAATGAGAAAAGGAGATTGATATTTTCTGAAGGCAAACAAATATTTAAACATAAAGGAATGTTTCCTGGGCTGTTTGTGTACTCAAAGACAGTATCTGGTTTTGTCAAGACAAAAGCAATACTGACTATGAACTAGGCAGAAAAAAATTACCCAGTTCTCCTTTGAATGTGAGGTTTAGTTACTGAAACTAAGTTTGTTTTTTAAAAAGCCTTTCACTATTGTTTGTTTACTGCTGTGGACAAGACCACAGTAATATTGGTACATAATACAGAGTGGGAAAATGTTTGTAAAAAGACAGTTTTATGTGAGTTCATTGCCTGATTAACTTGGAAAGATGTAGTAGATCTGACTGGGATGGAGATGCTTTCTTCATAGCAGCCTGTATGACTGTGTTTTGGGGCTACAGAAGTGCTGGGAACACACCACTGTTTTGACTACTACTGAACAGAGCTGGCACAGTGTCAATGTTTTCTCTTTTTCCCTGCTCTGCCCCCTCAGAAAGCTGGGGCTGGGAGGGCATATGGGCACAGAGCTGACCCAAACTGGCCAAAGGAATATTCCATATTCTGTACCTCCTAATATCAGGAAGCAGAAGAAGGGGCTTTTGCATACAAGGTAGCTGTTGTTTGAGACTGGCTGGACATCAGTCCCCTTGGGATGAGGGGTTGTCATGAGTAACTGCCTTTGCTTTGCTTCCCGTCCCCCCCTTCCCCTCCCTTTTCTTCACTTGTTAAGCCACCTTCATCTCAAACCACAGGTTTTCTCACTCTTGCTCTTTATATTCTCTGCCCTGTCCTGCTGGAGCCAGGACATTCCTTAGAAATGTCATAGAAATGTCTCTGGTATGCATTGGCTTCACTGGAAAATATAACACCATTTCTTTTCATTCTCTCTCTGAAGTGGGTCAGATGGAGAACATATCACCTGGACAAATCATTGATGAGCCTATTCGTCCAGTCAACATTCCACGGAAAGAAAAGGACTTCCAAGGGATGTTAGAATATAAGAAGGAGGATGAACAAAAACTCGTCAAGAATCTTATTTTAGGTAAGTGTTTCTCATTTATGGCCTTCTCTGCTCCCATACACTCTGAAAAATGAATGATAATGTTGCCTAAAAGGCTATGGAGGAAAAATTGAGTCTAGGGGAGCTTTGAGACCCCCTCTTCTTCATCTTCATCTTCCTTAGAGCACATGCTGTTCTTGGAGGCCTTCCAGAGCTCTGGGCCTGAAGGTTGTTTGCTATTTCTTTTCACACAGATTTTAGGGTGTTCTCTACAATTCTACCTTGAAAATGAGACTAAACAGGCTAACAGAATTCAGGGGAATTGATATGGGAATGGGTAGCGGGGTTTGCTGTGTGTAATTGCTGTGTTAAAGGGTAAGGGATAATGTGCTGCTACTTTAAAATCTACATTCACTATATCATTACTTCTAAAATCTACAAAATTAAAAAAAAAAAGAAAACTTTAAGGCATCAATAAGAACACAGAATTTGCATTAGGAAATGGATAGCCTATTTTGGTTTTGACAGTGTTCAGTTTATCTGAAATCCCTAAATGTCTATTGTAATCTGGTTTTCCTTTCTGGTGAGTATAATACATATTAAAGTGTCTGCATATTTTTAGCAGGCAGTTCTGTTTTCTTACTCTGTTCTCACATTTTACCAAGAAAGTGGCTCTTCCTAGTTTTGCTCTCTTTTCACAGGCCATATATGTATATGTATGTGCTATTAACTGGGGAGGTTGCAATTACCTCATAACTTAACAAAACAATGTGTGTTTGTTTTTCCCAAGAGCTGAAACCACGTGGGGTAGCTGTCAACCTGATTCCAGGACTACCAGCATATATTTTGTTCATGTGTGTCCGCCATGCAGATTACCTTAATGATGACCAAAAAGTGCGGTCATTGTTGACTTCCACTATCAATGGCATCAAAAAAGTGTTGAAGGTTAGTTAGCCTGCTTGGTTTTAGAGGAACGTTAATTTAAAATTTGCTTTTGGTTTGATGTAAGAGGAATGAGGAAGAGGCTTTCAGTTAATTGGCTCTGGATTTCTGGTCAGTGAACTCCCACCGAAGTCACAAAAGAGTTGTCTTAAAAGGCAACATATTACATGGCTGCAATTTTATCCATGTTGTAGCAGAGGAAGTTTGAATTAATGGGAAAAGAATTACTTTCCTTTTGTTTTGAATAGTATTCCTCCTCTGAAGCTATGCTTATAATGTTTTGGACATAGTCAAAGTTTGCAGAATGAGTCTTTGTTAATCATCGCCGGAGCACTTGATTAAATAGTTTCATTGGCAGTTTTGGTTAACAGATTCCCTCATTTGCTTCACCTACACATTACAATGGTGATATTAGGTTACTGCCTAAAGTCTTTGCAATGAGTTGGCTAGGAGAGTTTAGGCCAGGTGTATCCTGAAGGCATTATTAAGATATAAATATGTTTACGCTTATGTAGTTTTCTGGTTTTTAAATGAGACAGATGTGTTCACAAGCCAAGCCTTTAATCAAGCTGTGTGTTTTGAAAAAATATTTCGTAAACAATCCCTCAGGAGCTTAGGTATTCATGGGAATTTTTGAACATTTTTAAATGAATGGAGTGTAAGCTATGGAGCTCCAGAACTACTCAGCATGTTACTCAGCATATACTAGATCCTGTGTTCCTTGGTGAGAAGAGTTTGTTGTTTTGTTTTGTTTTCCATATCAGGCTGCCAAAATGATTATGATGTAAGTGACACTGATCAAAACTGAATTGTTCCCTGTTCCTCCTGCTGCCTCTGCATCATTCCCATCCTCCCTGTTGGGCTCTTAACAAGAGTCATTGTGCCGCAGAATGGGTGTTTTGGGAATACAGTCACATTGCCATGTGATTTCTTCACAGAACATTTAGGATGGGCCTGTAAAACACAGAAACATCATATCTGTGGAGGAAATCATATCCTGAAAGTTCTTGAAAAATACTACAGAAAACAGGGAGGGTGTTTAATGGTATTTTGCCAAAAACCTTGTTTTTCTAATACACTACTGAAATGCAGTTTTGCAAAACAACAGAATGAGTAGCTACAAGAAAATGTATTTTAAGTGTTTAACTGTTTATCTAGCATTTCTTTATTTTACTCCTCCTACCAATCTTTGTTGAACTGTGTTTGGTTTTATCTTCAGAAAAGAGGAGATGACTTTGAAACAGTGTCCTTCTGGCTATCGAACACCTGCCGATTTTTGCACTGTTTGAAGCAGTATAGTGGAGAAGAGGTAAGCACTGCTCCTACTCTGGTGTGTCTTGCTCTCCAGTACTTCTGTCAGCACTGTTCTTTAACAAATCTCTGTGATATCTCAAAATCCAGTCAAAGTCTTAAAATAGCTACACCTTTTTGGAATGATGGTGATGACATCAGTGGAAAGCACAGCAAGATAAGATTTGAACTAGCTTCCTTTATTGCAGACTGGGGGCCCAGAGGCTAAATGGCATTGTGCTCACAAAAGTGCGAACTCAGATTAAGTAGAGGAATCTGGCTGGTACCATGATGTTGTTTAGTAATGATTCACTGCACTCGCTGTGGAAAGGGCTGTGTTAAGCCCTTTAACCATGGTATGGCAGACCAGTTTACATTTGGAGGCTGTGGAATACCTCATTCCTTTTTCAAACTTAACTGGGCTTTTGGCCATAACTGGCCAGGTGACAGTGTCCATGCTGGAGTGAGAGGGAAGGGTCTTACCCACCAGAAAGCTGGCAGAGTTTGTTCCTGTGTCAGATACTTGAAGTTTCAAGTTAAGGAAGCAGATGCTGTGGACATCACAGTTAAAAAGCAAATCCTAGCATTAGTCTCAATCAGAAGTTCCAAATTAAAGTCTGGGGCTGTGACTATTACTTTAAAGCTATTACTTATAGTTGCATGAAAAAAAAAAGAAAATACAGGGTTTGTGTAATATTTTTGTACTCCATTGAATCATTAATTTCTGTTATTTTATGAATTCAGGGGTTTATGAAGCATAATACACCTCGTCAAAATGAGCACTGCCTCACTAATTTTGATTTAGCTGAATACAGACAAGTACTGAGTGACTTGGCTATTCAGATCTACCAACAACTTGTCCGAGTGTTGGAAAATATTCTGCAACCAATGATTGGTAAGGCAAATTCCTTAAACTTCACAACATAGTACTAAAATTATGATGGTGGTCATGGTGGTAACTTTATCTTGTATTTCTTCCTAACCAGTAGAATTTCATTAATAGTTCTGGTGGTATTGTGTTCATACATGACAGGGACAGGTTGGATTAGAGGAGAAACTAAAACTGTGGTTGGTTCTTCTGGCAGTGACAGAATAAATCAATATACCTTATTCATACTTGTCATAAATCATGCCTTTGCAGGAAAAAGGTGTCAGAACAATCTGATATTTGTTGCCCTGTCTGTTGGGAAATATACAATGGAAAATTTAGACAATTTACTTGAGAACTTATAACTGAAAATAACAACCAAATATTTTTTCCATATTATTGTGAGCAGGAATGAGGAATAAAATAGGTAGCAGTGGTAAAGCTCACATTCAGAAATCTTTTCTTCATTGAAATTACTTTCCATTTTCTGTTCAGACAGTACTCTCACAGAAATTTTCAGTATGGTTTCCAATCACAACATTTAGAAGAATGGAACAGCTCTCGGTTTGCTGACTCTGCTGCTCATATGACTCTGGGAGGAAGAAAGTATTTTGCTGAGCTAGAGTTAGATACTTCTTTCAAACACACATGCTGGATTCTTTGTAAAAACCCTGTAAATTTAGATTTTGCATAACCTAGTGGGACACACAGTTTTTGGAAATCATGGTAAACTGTGGCTAGCAGAAAGCCCAGCCTGCTCTTTTTGTTTTGCTCTGTTCCACAATACACTTGTGTATCAGCAGTTTTCAGTCATTATAATAATGTTGCCAATCAAATGCAGTTTCAGGGATGCTGGAGCACGAGACCATCCAAGGTGTCTCAGGGGTGAAACCAACAGGACTGCGGAAGAGAACATCCAGCATTGCTGATGAGGGAACCTACACTTTGGACTCCATCATTCGGCAGCTGAACTCGTTCCATTCAGTGATGTGCCAGCATGGAATGGATCCAGAGCTGATCAAACAGGTTGTCAAGCAGATGTTCTACATCATCGGGGCCATAACACTTAATAACCTTCTCCTGCGCAAGGACATGTGCTCGTGGAGCAAAGGAATGCAGATAAGGTGGGAGAGCTCGTTATACTTTTCTTGAATGCACTGCTGGAAATCGCAGTGAACTCTTGACACTGTTGAACATCATTTTGGTGGAACCGCAGATACATCTGGAATATTTATTTTTCCACACACAAACAGTTGCAGATGATGTTAAACTGATTTTGTGACGTTCAGTTAAAAAGAGTTTGGTTGCCTTAGGCCACATCTTACCTGACTTTCAAGTAAATGTGGTAGAAGGAAACCAAAAGTATTTCATCTTCAAGTGGGAATCAGAACTGTAGGTGAATGGCTGGTAATTGCTTTCTCAGTTTTTAGAGAAGAATAGCAAACAAACTTGCTGCATTTTTTTGTGTATGGTGGTGCAATGGATAGCTGTTCATTCACACTAGTTTGCTGCATGCTGAAGTAAAGCCATCTTAATCATTTTGGCATCAGTTGTCTGATGTCCTGACTGGCATATGTCAGAAAATTTATTCAGGGCACTTGAAGTCCCTGAAGTGACTTCACAAAACCTCACTGTACTTTAACATGAATATGTTTTTATCTTCTTATACTTGTCACATTCCTGCAATTAATACAAACAAAAACAAATGAGAAAAGCTAGTTACTGAAAGCCTTTGACCATAGTTTCTAACTTATGAAAATCAAAATTTCCTGCCTTAATCAGAAGAAAAGAGTACAAAGACAAAATTAAAGGAAATTAGAAGTGTGAAGGAAAAACCATGTAAGGACAGAGAAGAAACACTGGGAAAGAGAAATTTCCATTTAGCGATAATCAAGCGTTAATGTCTTGATACTCTTACCTCTTTGTACAGGTACAATGTGAGTCAGCTGGAAGAATGGCTACGGGATAAAAATCTGATGAATAGTGGGGCTAAAGAAACACTGGAACCCCTTATCCAGGCTGCACAGTTGTTGCAAGTGAAAAAGAAAACGGATGAAGATGCAGAAGCCATTTGTTCAATGTGCAATGCACTGACTACTGCCCAGGTAAGTAAACTCTCATTGTCTGTCCTACTGTCCCTCTTGAGCACCTCTGCTCTGCTGGTGTTGCCGTTGCCTGCCAACACTGCTGTCACACACAAATTGGAGGTTTCTTACTTTGTTTTGCATTAGTACAACTAAAACAGATTGCACTGAAGGGATAAAAAAGGCACCAGACCGTTTTGACGTCTGATGTTCAAGATAAGTTTAGAACAAATGAGAGGAAGCTCAGTGGAGTGTTCAGGGTGTAGTACTGTACATAATCTTTGTTTGTCAAAATCCTCTGAGAAAATTCTTCTTTCAAAGACATCTCTGTACTCCAGACAGCTCTGCCTGGGATACTAGGAAATGATCTTTCTGCCAGAAAATCAGAGTTAGTATCCAGTCAAGTTAATGGCTATCTCAGACAGAACTGTTGTCTCCAAGTCTGCAAACAGAAGTATTAAGTTACTATACCCATTAGCCTCAGAAGGCTGAACCAAGTGTATCTCTGTAAACAGACTTTTATTTATGAAAGCTTAGATTTTGTACAGATAAGTTGCAATTTTTAAAAAAAAAACACGCTACATTTGCATAGAGCTTGTACAGGAATAAAGGGATCCAAACATCTTTGGTGCTTACTGAACAATTCTCACCAAGAAAAGGGAGAAATTTCTCTATTTCTTTCATAATGGTGTCAGCAGTACCAGTTGCATTGATGCAGCCATTTTCATTTAGTAATTCACTTTACTGGAAAATCTCTTAATTTTCTACTGAATGAGAAGTTAGAATTCCACGTGCTTGAAGTGTTTCAACTTCTTAACAAAGTGTTCAGAGTGTTTTGGACTTTTAAAAAACAGAATGGTAAAAAACCAAAGAGAATTTTCAATAGGTTTTACACATTTAGCCCATATTATTATTTAAAGTCTTTGTGATGCAGTTCTTGCCTTTGGTGGTTTTAGCCCTATTTTTAGAGAAATGGCTCACTCTTGAAGAACAGTGAAGTTGTAAGACTACAGAAGGTCGTAATTACAGTGTCAAAATTAGGGTGAGAAATACACCATGATTTTTGGGGGGGTGGTGGGCTAGGAACACAATCAGTTAATTCTCATGTGATTTTTCCTTCCTTTGGTATTTTTCTGCACATTTGTAGAAATTTAGAGTTTTTACCTCAAAAGAACACATGTTCTGAAGGAGGCAGTTGTATTACATAGCACCGAGCAGATGATGGAATTCTGTATGAGTCAATAAAGCAAAAAATAACAGATACTTGTAAATAATTTCATTTTTTAAATAGCTAATTTAAAAATTATATTATTCATAACCATGGATGCATCTGTTGAGTGATGAGTAAAATGAGCCTAATAGTGATTGTTCTTCTTCACAGATTGTAAAAGTTCTGAATTTGTATACTCCAGTTAATGAGTTTGAAGAGAGAGTCTTGGTATCATTTATACGTACAATACAGGTATGTCTATATCCTTTCATCAAAAATCATTTGACTATTCCTGTGAAAACCTCTGATGAGCCAAAATAGCTTGCATCCTGAAATACATTCAGGATGATGAATGCTTCTTAACTATTGTTTTTTAGCTGTGTTGAAAAGGTGATGTCATCCTTAAAATTTTAAGCAGTCAAAGTTGCTGCCTCCAGACTTGCATGAAAATGTTAGTTTCCCTGTCATATGTATGAAGGTTTTGGAAGGTGAGAGGTTTCTGTGCTTATACACCTTTGTGTATGTAAACACACTTGTATGCCAACTTTTCAAATGGTAGCACTTATATATGCAAATTTACTTTAGTCAGGCCTGTATCTTCAAGAGAAATTCCAACTGCTTTGAAAACTGAGGCCTGTGTTCATACCAGGGTTCTTAATGTACCCCTTCTGGTTTTATATATATATTGATGAAAATGAAAATTTTTTTGAGAACATCAAAGAAAAACAGGCAGTGGAACAAAATAAAGGAAACAAATACGATCTTTCTGGTCTATGAGAAGTTGCATTACATTTCTAGCAGGATAAGGGAAATAGGGAAGGTAGAACTGAGATAAAACTCTAATTCCACTTAGTGAATAGACACTGTTACCAAGTACTGGGCAAAATCTTCCGTTTGCAGGGAATCTGAGCACTTCCAGATTGCACTGTAAGGGGAAGATATGCAGAACTGAAGCCCATGAAAGTAACTACAGTTCAATGTCACAATTCTTGCAATTGTGTTGGCCGAAGTTGATGTGGAGTGTGTGTTTGTGCACACACGTGTATCTGTGAGCACAGATTAAATACTCCCTCTTTGCAAGATGATTGTTCCCAATGAGGTGGCTAAGTGATAATGTAATCACTTTCTTATCCTTGCAGGTGCGTCTGCGAGACAGGAAGGACTCTCCTCAGTTGCTCATGGATGCTAAACACATCTTTCCTGTTACTTTTCCGTTTAATCCATCCTCTCTGGCATTAGAAACCATTCAGATCCCAGCCAGCTTGGGCCTGGGCTTCATATCACGTGTCTGATCCCAAGGATGTACCGTCAGTGTTAGATGGAGAACTGGTTGCCTGATATCTTTACCTGTTAAAACATAGTGAGCCACTAAAAACACATTTTCTGAACAAACAGCCTATATAAGCCCAGATCTGTAGTTAAGGTAGCTGGAAAACTGCACAACAGCACCACAGACCGAAGGCTAATAGAAAGATGTGCATTTGTGCTCAGTCAGTGCATTTAAGAGGACTTCACTGATTCATTTCCAGAGTGTGGAAATCGGGCTTGGACAAACAAATTGTGTCTTCAGCTGTCTAGAGACATTTTTAGATCCTTAGTAACATATTTAAATAGTGTAAATTAAACTCCATATGTAATCTTCTCATAGGCGGGGACCAACAGGGACAGTCACAGTCCTGAACATGGAAGACTTGAAAGTAAGGCATTTTGTAGTAGAATACACAGTCACTTGGGAGCCTGTTACATTTAATTTGTGAAAACTGGAATGGAAAAACACAAACTGGCAATATATAAAATTATTTCTTAAACCACTTCCTCATTTATGTCAGTTTGACATAAACTGTAGTGATAAGTCTTACAGCTCACTATATGCTATAACTTAGGTGTTCATTTGTTAGTACTGTGGTTTACCAAACAGACTAAATCGCTGCTGCATATTCTTCTGTTCTTTCAAATGTACGACAGTATCAGACTAAGCACTAAAAATAAGATACTTCATTTTTTTGTCGTCAACCTTATTTGCAGTCTGTTGCAGTCTGTTATTTTAACTGGATTTTTGCACATGGTATCAAATAACATCTGTTGAGGAAAATGGTAACTAAGCACAAGTAGCACACTGGAAATTATATGTTTAGTTATTTTTAAACTAGTTATTTTTGAAAGTAGTTAGCTAAAAATACAGAATCCTGAAGCAAATGGTCAGAAGTCAGTAATGATTTTAGTATTTATTCAGATTATATAGTCTGTCAAATGCTGTTCTTTGTTTGTAGACCTCAGAGGTGACAGTGTGTATTTTGAGTACAGTCTCTTTTAGTTTGTTGCCACGTAAATAAAAAGTCTTCTTTCACACTGGAATTTGAGGGGAAAAACTGTAATAAAAGATTTCTGCAGTAGCCCAGGGCTCTCATTCTTTGAAAGGTTGACTAACAAGAACGTTAAGTAGGTTTTGACTATGATGCTGTCATTTGACTATGATTCATGCTGATTTAATGGTTGGAAATCCAGGGTGCATAATGAGAAACTGAGTTATTTTGGATATTGCAAATCTTACTGTCTCACACATCTTGGATCTGCTATACAGAATTCACATTTCACAATGTGCAGCAGAAGCCTTGCTTAAGGGTCCCATTTCTGTGGTGTATGGTTTAAATATACAATGAAAAAAAAAAGCCACACACATTGCTCAATTGCATTGTGCAATATTTTTAATGTATTATAATAATTAGCATCTTAGCATTAACATTAATTTCTTCTAGAATATTGATGAATAATCTAGAGGTACACTATTAGACTGTTTGGTACTAATCTGTTTGCCTGCAAATTCACAGGAAAAAAGATTTGCTGTTAAGCAGACTGAAACATTTCAGTTTTGTTTTACTTGAGAGGCAGACATGTTGTTTGTATGGTTGCTAAAATCAGAAGTAAAGACAACCTAAAGTTTGTCAGTATCATTTTAAGATGCTCATGTCATCTTATTTTCAAATATGTACAGCCCATATTACATTTGGTGGATCATGCCGGTACTTCCAAGAAGCTGCGACTGCACTGCAAAAACGTTTTGAATGATCTTTGCTAAGTGATTGAGATTGTTTTCCTCTGCATGGTATACCAAACACTCTTTTTAAAATTATTACTTGATTCCTGAAACTACGGCTGCTGTTACGTGGCTCCAGATAAGGCGTAAGGTAGTTTTCAGACTGTTAGGGGTACTGTACTTGTCAGAATGTAATAGGAAAGCCTTCTCATCCAGTAACAGGGTTAGGAAAGAAAATACATGAGAACATGCTGACCTACAATTTTTTTTTTGTCCTATTGAAAAACAAACAATTGGCATAACAGTATGTTCATACTGTAGATCAGGAAATGTATCCACTACTTAAGCATTAGTGTTTAAAATGTATGCCTAAATGTATTTTTGTTTATTTTTTAAGTTTGTTTACCTGTAAAAAGCCTTATTGTATTGTTTCCTTAAAAAAAAAAAAAAGTAGTGGTTAGTAATTTATAGGTATTATCCTTAAACTCAGTGGTTTGACTGGTATTACTTTTATATCACATTAAAAGTATATGCTGCTTGACATGTTTTAAAGGAAAATATTTTTGAGTTGGAATAGATGTGTAGTAGGTAATTCATCTAACATTTTACATGGCAGTATTTTACATGCACTTTTCAGAAGTAAAATTTTAGTGTCAGTGTATAATATATCTTTCACCTTAGGACTAAAAACTCTTTAACCATGGAATATAATGCAGAATTATTTTAACAACTTTTTTTTTTCCTTTGAATCATTGTTATGCTCTTTTAATGTGGACATATCTTTTATATTTTAATTTATTATCTATTGAGATGATAGATTTTATCAGATGCTGGAAAAATACTTGTCAATGACCCCTTAGAATTATATACAGTTATTCTAGAGATTTTGCACAATAATTACCTCATTCAGTTTGGTGTATTTTTATTCCAGTGATCATTTTATTCTGATGTTTAGGATACAGTCTTCTATCCAAATTTTGAAAAATTACTACTCACACTTCAATCTGGGATGGATCATGAAAGTGCTTCAGTCTGTTAAATGTGATTAATCTATCACAGAAAAAAAAAAAGATCAACCTCTTTGTTGAAAGTGGATTGATATCCAGTAACATTTGTTCCCAACTTGGAAACACCAGCATTTGCAATTTGAAAGTCTACATGTAATTTGTGATTTAAACTGAACACATTTCAAATACCATACTAAACCTATGAGTAAACACTTGGGTTTTTTAAGATGCTGATACTTCATGTGATAAATAAAAGCCTTTAAACATAGGTTTTCACTCGATGCCACTACAGTACATAGATGAAAAACAAAACATTGTCAGAATGACCTGAGCTCTGATCTGTTGTAGTGTCTGATGTTGTACTTAGTAAATGTATGCATCATAAAAACTGTAGCCTAATAGCTATCACTGGAAAATGTCCAAATAAAAGTACAACTGTACGATTTGCTTTGGATTTCTTTGTGTTGGTTGGTTGGTGGTTCCTGAGCTGTGTGCTGGTGTAGTCCCCAGGCGGTCACACAGTTCCCTCTACCTCCATGGCAGGCTTGGTGTTGACTGCCAGGGGAGTTGGTTAAAACCTGAGGATGTGTAAATACACACCCAGATAGCAGCAGTGTGCCATAAACTGCTGAGCGTATTGCAAAGTACTTCGTTGGACGTAGCTCATTTCTGTTATGATATTTTGTCACCTATATTAACTGCTACTGAAATAAGATTTGTCCTTCACTAAGCCATTACAATCTGTGCCAGAAAAGCTCCTTTGGTGCCAGGCGAGGAGGACGAGCCCCTCAGGGTGAGCGGGCCGGGAGGCGGGCGGGGCCGGGCCGGGCCGGGCGCTCCCCACGCCCCGGGGCGGGGGCCGAGAGCGGCCCGTGGACACCTGCGGAGCGGGCAGTCCCGATGGCGCTGGCCGAGCTGTACACGCAGGTGAGCGGGGCGCGGGGCAGCGGGGCGGGCCGGCCGAGCCGAGCCGAGCCGAGCCGAGCCGAGCCGAGCCGAGCCGAGCCGAGCCGAGCCGAGCCGAGCCG
>JAWWES010000018.1:12415827-12430299 GCA_035583135.1 Lophotriccus pileatus | reverse complement strand
GAGCCGAGCCGAGCCGAGCCGAGCCGAGCCGAGCCGAGCCGAGCCGAGCCGCGGCGGGCTCTGCGGGCTCTGCGGGCGCGGTGCTCGAAGCGCGGGGCCGGCTCTGGCTGGCCGGGACCCTCTCACCGGTCCCAGGGCACCGGGGGGAGATACTCCTTCCTGAGCAAAACACACCTTTTTCTGAGACTCCTGGCCTTCAAGGCTAGGTCTGTGCTGTGCTAGCCAGCGATTAGGCAACTTTAAGGTTTAACGCAGCCCTTCCCCTGGGCACTCAGTTTTGGAGTGCTGCGCGTTCTGTTGGGCAAATATTGAATGTGTGTGGCAGAACTTGGCTCTGAAACAAAGATTCTTCCTCCTTGATGCACCTGCTGAAGTTTTTGCACAACTTTCCCCACTTTTCCTGTAAGTCGCCGGAGTGTCGTGACGTATAATTTGTTTGCTTAGCTTTAAATAACAAAACCAACATAGATATGTTAGTGATTTATAAGCCCGTGTCTCTCCTGTTGCAACAGCACTGCCGTAACAAGCTCCCATTGAGCTCGGTGCTGCAGGGCTGCTCATTCTTAGTGTTGGTGCCGCACTCGGAGCCGCTGGAAGAACAAACAGCAGTTTTCACTGGAATAATGTCAGGGGGCTGAAGGGAGGAAGGAGCGCGGGTGTAACCTGACACGGGAATGAGCAAACTCCCTTCTGTTTACCTGTGAGGCAGGGTTTGGACACAGCCAGCTTTGTAGGCTGGGTGCATTTGCCAGTGGAGGCTCCTGCAACTCCAGGGGCCTTTTCTGAAGAATCAGTGCTTTTGTGACATTGTTTTACCTCCCTTTCTCGTCCGTGCAGTTCACCTTCTTATGTGGGAACACACTGTGTGCCCCTGAGGCTGTTTGGTGGTGATATTCCAACTGGCATAACAACGAATAAATAAAACAACAACCACCCAGAGGGTGGTTGGGTGCTGGAACAGTCTCCCCAGGGAAGGGGTCACAACACCAAGCCTGGCAGAGTTCCCGATGTTTGGACCGTACTCTCAGGCACATGGTGTTACTGTTCAGGAGGGTCCTGCAGGGCTAAGGGTTGGACTCAATGATCCTTCTGGGTCGCTTGCAACTCAGCATATTCTGTGATTCTGTGAAAGAATTCAATTTAACAAGCACTTTTGGACACCAGAAAGTCAACATACCATAGGAATGTCGCAAAAGAAAATTTATACTTAGGGACACATGGAAAACTCAAAACTAATTTAGCCATGGTTTTCATTTAGCCATTACATTTGTGAAGGTGGAGTATTGCCCCTTTTGGTGGGATAAATGAAAACACTGACATCACAGAGCTTTGGGGTTGTTTAGAAAATGTCTTTGTGATTTTGGATATTGCGTGAAAAAAAATGTCATCCTGCTGGAAGCATCAGCAAAGAGGTATCATGGAAGAGGCTGAGGTTTCGGTTGTCATCACCTGATGTGCAAACCAGTTTGGCGTATGGCTGACTAGAAAGGTCAGTTTCTGTCCTCGGGGATGCTGAAAACTCACCTGGAGAATCACTGAGCAACACAAGCTAAGTTGCAGAATGTCCCTGCAAAAATCCCTCTTACCCTAAATTGTTTGGTGTTGACCCTCGGGGATAAGAATTAAGAAAGCTACTGTTTGCAGGGACCTCTGTGGGCACCTACCATCATTCAGTGGGGGTTCTTGGGGCAGACACCCTCATGTTCTGAGGATCTACTGGAGCTTCCAAGGCTTATCCCAAATTAATAGAGGAAAAAAATCACTTGTGCTAAAACCAACAGTTGCAGCACCAAAATGAGAAGGTATATGAGTCCCCAGGGTATCTGTTGGTCTGCTAACACTCCACGAAATCCTTGACTAATGTTAATTTTTCAAGTAAGCAGCTGCAGCAGTTCTCATGGGTTTATTTAAACAGTTTAAACTGACCATGAAGATAGCGAGGGTAAGGGAATTAAATGAAGGGTTCTGGTTATCAAAACATAAAGATGCTGAAAGATTCTACATTATGATTGCTTGTGTAAGTAGGGATGGATGAGATCGCTTTCCAAACCCTGTCAGGATGAGAAGCACGCACTCCACATCACTGAAGTAATTCCCTACTCACTGAGGTTTCCAGCTGTGTTAAGAAGTGCTGTTTGTGATAGCTTGTCAGGCAGAACATTTAAAGAGTTTGCTTATGTTTCAGCATTTTACCTTCAGCAAAGAAGTAGGTGGTTTGAACAGCATATTTACATTCAAATATTATAATAGCTAAGCTAACTATTATCTTGTTTTTCTGTTTTAGTACAATAGGGTTTGGATCCCTGATAATGAAGAAGTTTGGCAGTCTGCAGAAATCACAAAAAACTACAAAGCTGGAGACCGTTTTCTCCATGTGCAATTAGAAGATGGAACTGTAAGGAGAAAAGCCCGAATTATTGTGGGGTTTGATGAAATATATTTATGTAGAAACATAGGACTCATCATTATGAGATCTAAATAACATGTCCATGATTTCTTTTTTTTATCATATTGAAATTTGTACAGTAGCTGCTACCCAAAAATATGAGGAGTGCAATTTTATCTACATAACATTAGTATAGAACACATATCTCAAATATTGCTTCTGAAACAAGCCCTGAAACTCATCTTAAGGTGAAGCAGATCAGAAGTACAGAGCAGGAACAGTTATCCTCACAGGGATAGCTGGTACTTTTTTCTTCCCTAAAGTTGTTGCTTTACGTAAGATCTGTTAATTTTAGTATCCAAATTCTTTACAGATTTAATATTTTTAAAACAGCATTTCTGTATTCCTGCATTCCTGTTCCATAAAGACAAGTATTAAATGAACGATTAAGTGGATTTGTTAAAGAAACAGAAGTGAGTTTTAAAC
This sequence comes from Lophotriccus pileatus, assembly GCA_035583135.1. Lineage (NCBI taxonomy): Eukaryota > Metazoa > Chordata > Aves > Passeriformes > Tyrannidae > Lophotriccus > Lophotriccus pileatus. The sequence goes on along the minus strand of JAWWES010000018.1, from coordinate 12,427,427 downwards.
TTTGTGTAAAGAAAACTGAATGGTTTCAAGTAAGGATTGTTTTGGAGCTGCCTTGAGTTATGAGCAGGTGTTTGCTTTCATTCAGTTGCAGCTGGTCTGCTATTTTTATCTGTACTTGAGATATGCATGTGTTTGGAGAGCTAAATGTGTTTACAGATTTCAATACAAAATAAGTAAAGAGAATGCAGCTTTCTTTTTCATAAGCAGCAAGGAGCTTCAAGTCCCCCAAGTTTAGTGGGATGTATGGAATTGATGAAGTAGAAGATCGGACAGTGCTTCATCAACTCTGTAACTTTGTGTAAAGGTCGGAGATGAGTTTCTGTTCATACAAACATGATGCATTTTATGGTGTTTCAAGTAATTTTTGTTGACAGGAACTGAATTACCCAGTTGATCCAGCTGCTTTACCACCCCTACGAAATCCTGACATACTTGTTGGTGAAAATGATCTCACTGCACTCAGTTATCTCCATGAACCAGCTGTTCTACACAACCTTAAAGTTCGTTTTGTGGAGTCCAAGCTTATCTACACATATAGTGGTAAGCAAAGTAAAATGCAGTGTTTTAAAAAATAATAATAAAAATATCTTGGGTTATTTTGCAATATGTTTGAGTAATATTTTCCTCAAGTGTATTTTAGCTCATGTTATCTGGTTTTGTGTATGAGTATAGACTTGTTTGTTGATCAGTATCTCCTACCTAGTTTATAAAATATATCTGCTATGTAACAGTTTAACTGCTGTTGCCAAAAATCAGCATTTCATTTAACTAACCTGTGTTTTATTTTTGTTTTGTACCCTTGGATGCAGGAATAATTTTGGTTGCAATAAACCCCTATAAACAGTTGCCAATATATGGAGATGCTATTATCCATGCATATAGTGGGCAAAACATGGGGGACATGGATCCACATATATTTGCTGTGGCAGAAGAAGCATACAAGCAAATGGCAAGGTTCAGTATGTTGTTTAATGTACATAAATAACATTTGAAGTCTAGTGGCAGTGTTCATTTTCATTTAATTTAACTGTGTATGTGCCACTGGCTAGTAAGAATACCTTTGAATAGGTGGCTTAACTAGAGGAGAAATTCCTTAACCAGCTGAGGAATTTCTGGAGTTCATAACTATTTTCGTTCTTGATGGGGGGTAAAACTCTGACTTAGCTCAGTGCATAGCAATGACAGCAACCTAGGGATTACAACTGAAGAGGAGTAAGGGAGGAATAGATGAAAGATGGAACTGATATATGAGAGTTGACCACAGCTGTGATTTCAAAGATTTGTTGCAAATGTATAATTCCCACATTTATACATGTCTGACTTGAACTGTCTGATTATTTGGTTCTAGAAATAACAAAAATCAGTCTATTATAGTCAGTGGGGAATCAGGAGCTGGAAAGACTGTGTCTGCAAGGTACACCATGAGATACTTTGCCACTGTGAGCAAGTCAAGCAGCAATGCACACGTGGAGGATAAAGTATTGGCATCCAATCCCATAACTGAGGTAGGTTTCAGAGGGTGTCTGTCAAGCCTGTACTCATCGAGGAAAGAATTCCATGAGCTGCTGGGAATCTTTGTTTGAGGTCTTTAGGGATGTTTTATCTGCTTGAGTTAGATATCCAGTTTAGAAGTTTAGCCTCTGAATGTTACTGGTGGACAGAGGTAGTCAGCTTCAGGAAGGTCCTGTCTGAGTTACCAGTGGCCCTTTGGAGGCACTGGTTTGCCTCCAGAGTGTTGTCTGACCACCTATTAGATCATGAGAAAACAATATTGAACAAGTTGTTTGTTTGTTTTTATTAACTGGAATAGAAACCAGCTAGGGTTCCTTATGGTGGGAAGATGTCCTTTCTCTAACTCTCAGTTTATGTAGCATTATACTGTTTGACTTGAGGTTTGTCTTCAGTTTTGGGGCTCAGAATTTAACTCAGTGCTAAGATTGATCCCTGATCACCTCTGCTTTTAGAAACTTGCAGATGAGTCAAGTTTGGTCAACATTATTCTTATGAGAGACCCAAGTAAATCACATCATTAAAGTTTATAATTTTTATAGGCTGTTGGCAATGCAAAAACCACACGGAACGATAATAGCAGTCGATTTGGAAAATACACTGAAATCAGTTTTGATCAGAGTTACCAGATCATTGGAGCTAACATGAGAACATACCTGCTTGAGAAATCCAGAGTTGTTTTTCAGGTGGGTAAAATAAAGTTTAAAATAGTCATTGTCAATATAGCTACAAAAGCACTATACTTTACTATACTTTTTTGGTTTCATATAAAAAAATTATGTGAAGTTCTGAATAGTGTGTCTAATCAGCATTTGATTTATTTTTTAAAAGGAGATAATATTATTTATGAAAAGAAACTATTTTACTCCTATTTGGTCTTCCTTATGTTAAGTGAAGGATGCATCTCAGGGACAATTCCCTGAGATAAGTGCAAGAAGTATCTGAGAAATCCGTAACGTGCTGTCACAACAATAACACATGTCAATTTTATCTGGAAAGGAACAGCATATGTAGGGCGGAGAGAGTCTTGGTAAAAAAATGGTTGAAAATTTATAAGGCCAGGGTTTATTGCATGTGACTCACTACAGGGTCAGGGCATAATTGTGAGGATATACTAAAGAAAGCATTTAATTTTGTAAAACTGTTTTCAGGAAGTTTTCTTTATTAATAGCATTGCAGCGTTTTAAGTACACTGAAAAATATATCTGTTTATTTGCTGCCTGAAGGATGATTTGGAAGTGGAGGTGTGTCTGAGTTACCACAGGGCAGTGTTTCAGCTGACACTCCTGCACAGTTGTTCGTTACATTATTTGGCAGTCCATATTAGTTGATGGTTGTTGGAGCTGAAGAAATTATTAGAGTAACATCCTTGGGGAAAGAACTCAGTGTATTGGTAACAGAAATAAAGTATACCTGAATGTATCACTTCCAAAGATCATGCTGAAATCTAAGATGTGCCATTTTAATATAGAGCATTTTCTTTGCCAAACTATGTTGCAGCAGAATTTAGCCCTCAGGTATCATTATCACTTTACAATAGTGTTGAATATGAAATGTTTTTCTGTTTGTTTCTTTGTTCTCTTGTTAATTATTTTTTTCTGTACTGTTATTCTTTGCTTTATTTTACAGTCAGAGAATGAGAGAAACTACCATATATTTTATCAGTTGTGTGCATCTGCTATGCAGCCTGAATATAAACATCTGAAATTGGGTAGGTCTCAAGAAAATAATCTGCTCTTTGTTTTTGCAGTGTAGTATTTTTAAGGCTGGGATTTCAAATGCTAGGATGTTAAGTGCTTTATAGCATAAATCTCACAGCCTTAAAATGTGACCTGCATTTTTAAGTCACTTAGCTATTAATCCTGCTTGTTTTTGACTTGGTAGCAAATCCTTAGTAACTCAAATAGGGCACAGTCAAGTTCCTAAGTGCCTCTGAAAACCTTATTCTCATACTTTCTGTAGTGACAGGTGCCATGACAGTTTAGGGGCTTGATTCACTTATCTACAGAGAAGCTGGGAGAAGCAGACCTTAGGTATATGTTTACTCAGTCTCCATTGTTTATTAGATGAAATATTAAGATTTCTAGGAATTATGAATACTGATTTCTGTCAGCTTAACTGAGTTAGGCTCATGGAGTTCTCTCAGAGAAAAGAGAACCTCGAGCTCATCACTGAAAGTGCTGTCATCTGCCATCATCTTTAATTTTTTGGTATAAAGAGTTGTAACAAATGGCTGTCCCCAGTCCCTAATTTTTGCAGGATTACAAGCTTTGCTTCTTATCTATAGGAAGTGCAGAAGAATTTAACTACACACGAATGGGTGGCAGCACTGTAATAGAAGGAGTCGATGACAGAGCAAATATGGTGGAAACTCAGAAGACATTTGCCTTATTGGGTAAATTCTTGGGGATGTATTTTCAATAGATTTTTTTTTTCTGAAATGGGAAAAGGTCGTTGGTTTCTGAACTATCCAAAATGTAATTAACAAAATAATTTCTTTCACAGCTTATTTATTGTACTGTTGGCCTGTTTTAAAAGTACTAGGCAGGAGCAATTAGCAATTGGTGTTCATTGTTAATGGTCAGAATCACTGAGGTCTGGAGTCTTCTTGGCCCTTAAGCTAACATGCTGTGACAGAAGTGGAAGTGGCAGCTTCTTTGCCCCTGTATGGCTTATGTGAAAGCCAAATCAGACTTGAGCTGGCGCTTGGGGAGGTACAGGAATTTGTGCCTAATCTTTCATCGGATCAGACAGGCAGAAAATTGGCAGAACCAAGGATTTGCATAGTACTCCTCAGAGATGCTGTACAATTCTTGGCTACACAACAAAGCAAGCAGTCCATCATTGTTCTATTTTAATTAATTGTCCTGTTTCTGGGTATTTAAAATAATCGAGAATTGTTTTTTCAGGTCTGAAGGGGGATTTTCAGATGGATGTTTTTAAAATGCTGGCAGCAATCCTACACTTGGGCAACGTGGAAATAGCAGCTGCTGGAGATGAAAGATCATCCATCAGTGTAAGGAAATAGCTTATTCAGATACCAACATTTTCTATTCTATTCTGTGCCAGAAGTCCTTTAGCAATAGTTTCTCTCCTATCCGGGACTCTGAGCAGCATTAAATCTGGTGTACAAAACTTGGTTGATTTCTCCATCCTCATCTGTACAGAGGCACAGCGAGAGTCGACACAGATGCTGTTTTGTGCCCAAGTTCAGAAAGTCTTAACAAAAGGCAAAGTGTGGCTAAGAGTACCCCATATCCAATTGATCCACAGCTGTTGGAAAAGCCATTTGGGACTCTCAGCAGGATACAGGAAACAGAGCTGTGTCAAAGCTTCTCAGAATGTGTCCCAGTAAGCTGTGCAAGTCTAAAAAGCAGGAACACCTAAACACAGACTAAAGTAACTTTCTTTCAGTGTCTTAATCCAAAGCATCTCACCCAGTCCAGGTTTTTCTCTCCTGTATCAGGAGTTCTATCCAGTATTACTTGCTTCAGCTCATCTTGATATTTTGCTGGATGAAGTAATAAACAGAGCCCCTGGTCTGTCTAAAAATAAAAATCATAGTTTGATGTCAGTGGTGCAAGGATTTCACTGTCTAGACAACAGTTAATAAGTGTAATCTGATAATATTTATTTATCTTTTTTAAAGATGGAAGATAAACATCTCAATATATTCTGTGAACTTCTGGATTTGAACTGTGACAAAGTATCCCGATGGTTGTGCCACCGAAAGATTATCACCAGCTCAGAGACTGTGGTAAAGCCAATGACAAGAGCTCAGGCTGTTAATGCAAGGGATGCTCTGGCAAAGAAGATCTACTCTCATTTATTTGACTTCATTGTGGAAAGAATTAACCAGGCTTTGCAGTTCTCTGGCAAACAGCACACTTTTATTGGTGTTTTGGACATTTATGGGTAAGACAGTCTCTGGAAACAAATTGACTTCTAAGTTGTGCCCTTTCTTTAGAGTTGATAAGAGGCATTTTTCAATTTGTGCTGGTAATGGATTTGGAGGGGGTTGTTTTACTAAAAGTTCATGGTCATATAAGTTCTTTAGCATCCAGAATAGTGGAAACATCCAGCTACTGTAAATATTAGTATCTTTCGTGAATGAGGTTTAAATTTAACTTTTGATATGATACTTTTAAGTTTAACTCTGGATTTTTTTTAACTCTGTTATAGCTGGTAACATTAACTTCTAAAAAAGTTTTGAAATGCCTTAACATCTTCATTAGTTTTATGGCTGGTTAATTTTCTTGGAAACATTCTGATAGCCTCGAAATCTTTTAAGGATAATAGTGTTTGATTTTGATGTCAAGGGTTTTTTTTCTTTTCTTGTTTGAATTGTGTTTCAGATTTGAAACATTTGATGTGAACAGTTTTGAACAATTTTGTATCAATTATGCTAATGAAAAGCTACAGCAGCAATTTAATCTGGTATGTTTTTATTTGTTGCAGTTCTTTGTCTTACTTTACGTCAGTTTTTAGATTATCAATAGTGGATATTAGCAAATGCTATTTGTGCTTGAATAATGAATATTTCTTGATAATGACTATCCAGTAATAAATAAACATTTTTTACATGTATGTATAGATACACATATACATATGAAAATTTATGAGTTTATTTTCTTACAAGACAAACATGTAATATAGTCCAAAATATTTTTTTCTATTTTATGTATACAACCGTGCACATGCACACACTTTATTTATTTTCTTCCTTAATTGTTGTAACCTTACATTTGCATAATTTTCACATATCCAGCATGTCTTTAAACTTGAACAAGAAGAATATATGAAGGAAGATATCCCATGGACTTTAATAGACTTCTATGACAACCAACCTGTCATTGACCTTATTGAAGCTAAAATGGGAATTTTAGAACTTCTGGATGAAGAGTGCTTGGTAATTTAAAAATTCTTGCATTTAAAGCTCACAGAAAAAAAAAAAACACCCTACATAGATTTTTAGAAGTTGGGCTTATAATCCATATTTTGTCCTTTTATCTGGGAAGTGGAACATTTTCTTCATAAAAGGAACATTAAGGTTTGCCCTCTATTTGGTAATTAATTTTAATTGTAAGCCTCTTAGTCTATTTTGCTCTTGTAGAACTAAGAACCTAAAATTAAATTCTTACCTAGAAGACAACCCAGCAACTGGAGTTCATCACTGTGAGGGTAGTGCAGTACTGGAACAGGTTAAGCAGAGGTGCAGTGGGATCCTCATCCTTTGACATTTTATGGATTTCAGTTCAAACAGCAGTTTATTGGTGGTAATCTTGCTCCAGGCAGGAATTTGGACTCCAGGGGTCTATTCCACCAATATTTTGGAAATGAAAGTGGTCCATGAATCAATAATTTTGATACAAAAAAGCCCCCAGCAGTCTTGCTTTTTAATAAGTACTTGTTGAATGCACCAAACCTACATCCTTGCTTTTCTTTCTTCAGTGTTACTGGTTTTCTCTGTGTCCTCTCCTCACTGTAGAAATTTCTAATCTATTTTATTTTCTACGTTACATGTAGTTCCTTTAGGCTTCCAAACCTACTGAAGGAGCTTTGCCAGGGAGGAGCAGGTCAGGGAAAGTTGAGCCCTGTTAAAATGGTCTCTGAAAGGTGTTTTGGTGATATTGGCAATCTGTACTTCATGGAATCCAGACCATGGAGCAATATGGGTAATATGTTTTGCTCACTGGCATTCTCAGGGATCACGTGGTCCCCATTTACAGGTAGCATCCTCTCAGGACAAAATGATTTATGACTCATCAGAGAATGAACTCTAGTCAGCAAATTTGTGGATTAATACAACCCTCTTTCATAAAATGATTTGCTACAGGGATCCACTGGTTAGTTTGAAGACAGAAAAACTGGTTGTTCTCAGGCCTTGTAATTTGCTGAAGATGTTTTATTCAGAGTATTTATTGACAGTAAGCGGTTTTGCTGCCCTTAACAGTCCAACAAGTTTGCTAAAGAGCTCACCCTTCTCATTTTTACAGTTGCCTCATGGAAAAGATGAGAACTGGCTTCAAAAGCTATATAATAATTTTGTCAATAAAAACGCACTCTTTGAAAAGCCAAGGATGTCAAACACGTCTTTCATCATTCAACACTTTGCTGATAAGGTAGAGTGTAAACAACACAGTAATATTTCACCATGTTTCCAGCAATAGCTCATTCAGAAAAGAAACAGACTTAGAAAATAGCAAATATTAACCATACTTGTTTGGAACTTCTGTAAAATTGATCTTCAATACATAGCACTCTTTATGTATTGATAATAGTGTCTGAAATGTGCCATTTAAACATAAGAAGCGCTTAAGATAATGAATTTGAGAGTATAAAAATAAATCATCGAGGTAAAAAAGCAGAAAAAGAGTAGAGTGTATAAATAGAATAGTTACAATTGTAGTCCATACACATTTTAATCTCAGTTATTTACATTTCAAATGTAGTATTCTTTTTTTGATATTTTGATTTGAAATCATGGGGTAATAAAGGAGGAAAGAAATGACTAATGAAGGCAGAAGGAAATTGCAGTTGATAGTGGATTTTGACAGTTTGTCTTGCTTCTAAATTTACAATATGCATGCATGTAATCTTGAGATAATGGAACTGGGAAAAGAAGAATTTCAGCCATCGTGTTTAAGACTAATAAAAAGCTCTTAGCCACTATGTCTGAGAGAGTAAAAATTATTGTTTTGCTAACTGTTTATGTGTTGCTGAGAAGGTAATGATTTTGCCTGTTTGCACAGGTAGAATATAAATGTGAAGGCTTTCTGGAAAAAAACAGAGATACAGTACATGAAGTATTGATTGAAATCTTGAAAGAGAGCAAGGTTTGTGAACAATCAGCAATGACTAATTTTCTGAATATCTGATTTTACTGGAATTAATTCAGATCTGATTTTAAAATATTTGTTTTGATATGAAATTTTCATTGGTTTGATCAATTAATTTAGCCAATTTTTATTAATATTATACAAGGATATATTTTTAACATTAAAATAATATAGAAGATGAAAAACCACAGTGTTCAACTTTTGGTATATGTGCATTTACTTTGCCAGTTGTTTTTTTTTTTTATATCTCCCTTGAAGACCATTTTGTAATCCTTGTAACAGAAAAACCTTTTTTTCCTGTAGTCATTACGTGCAGCTTTGATAGGTAGTTTATCATTAACAACTGCCTTTGTTTATTCTTCAAAAGAGATTAAGAGAATGCCAGGGCAAGGAAAACATCAGATGTCTTACATGTGCCTGCCACTTCCCATCTGCTTGAAGGCCCTGTCCCTTTGAAGTCTACAGCCTTGAGACTTCAGAATTACTGTTAAGAAGTTAACTTCATCTGACCAGAAAACATATTCTTAAATTACATATTGTGAAAATATAACCTTAAGTGGTCTTATTTTTAACTCTGCTCTGTGTTTATGTCCGTATTTGCTCATATTGAAATAGCTTTTGCAGGCTGCCTGAACAGCTGCTGAGTTTTGTCTGTGAAATGTGTAAGTGCTTTGCAATAGACTCAGAATCATTCCAGCTCTCCTTCAATTGTTGTTTGTTTGTGGCTTAAATATCCAGTTCCAAGTCCTGCAGTACCTGGCCTAAGCATTAAGGGATCTGCACTTTATGTTATAGTAAATGTAGTTTTTATTGAAATGTTGCTACAGTTACACAGCATTTAACTCTGATTCTTTCACCACACTTTTAGTTTCATCTGTGTGCAAATTTTTTTCAAGACAATCCAGTGTCCGTTTCACCTTTCAGTTCAACCATAAACATCAAATCTGCAAGGCCTGTTCTCAAGTCACCCAACAAGCAGCTCCGGACGACTGTTGGCAGTAAGGTACTACAGAAACGTGCCGTTCCGTGATGCTTGTGCTTTCAAGGCAGTCAGAGAGTGTCATACTGGATCCTGTTACTGTTCATGGGGGACTGTCCGCTTTTCAGGACAGCCAGAACCAGCCACAGAGCAGTGTTCCAGGACTGGGTATAAGTAGGTGTGTTTAACTTGTATAAAGGAGACTCCTAGGTGCATCAGGGCTGTTAAATTTCCTGCATTTAAGATCTAAACGCTAAGAATACATATCTCAGTGTCCAGCCAAAGCCTGATAAGTAATTAAAAGGCTAAGATTTGACTTTTTGCTTAGCTGCAAATGTTTCACCAGCAAAACTGTTATGTCTGGTATTTTCTAGTTCCGGAATTCTTTGTCTTTGCTAATGGTGACACTCAATGCAACCACCCCTCACTATGTACGGTGCATAAAGCCAAACGATGAGAAGTTGCCTTTTGAGTAAGTATGTTAGTGGTGTTGAGCTGTTCTCTTACCTTTAAAATCAAAAGAGTATTTTTCCTTGTCACTGTAGCGACGTGTCAGCAAGTTAAATTCTTATTTCCCATAGGAAACATATTTCTCCTTTCAAGATAACTAAAGTTAAAAAAAGTTGTCTTTTTACAAAAATAGAATAATTCAGTAATAGTTATTGATACCTTAAAAATTCTGTATTATCCTAATATTTTGCAAGTTGGTTACTAGTGCTTGTGTATTTGTCAGAACATTTTTGAGAGTAAGGTTGCCCACCTTTGGTTTAAGTTGATGGATATTTTGTACGGTGTGGACTAGCACCAGTTCATACTCAGGGAGTAAAACCCATTGCCATTTTCTTTGTAAACATACCTTTTGTCCTTTAAAAGAGCTTTAGCAGTCAGAAAAAATGTGAACAGTGTTGAAATAGAAATCCAGTTAGTAGAATGGTTCTAATTATTATAGCATTCCAAACCCAGCAGAAATGTAAAGTATAACTCTGCTTTTTTAGGTTTGATTCAAAAAGAGTTACTCAGCAGCTACGAGCCTGTGGTGTTTTGGAAACTATTCGAATTAGTGCACAGAGCTACCCATCCAGGTAGGGATGGCAGTGACCCTCCTTGTGTCAAAAAATATTTAGTTGTCTGTTAAATGAAAGTAATTTGTTAACTTTTAATTTTCCAGGTGGACTTACATTGAGTTTTTCAGCCGTTACAGCATTCTTATGACACAGCAGGAGCTCTCCATAAATGACAAGAAGCAGATTTGCAAGATTGTTTTGCAGCGGCTAATCCAGGTTGGTTTGTATGCACCAACCCACAGATGTATATTGCAGCTTCTACTAGTAATAAAAGGTCTCTTTTCCAAGAGTAGTATTTCTCCTCAAATAGGAAAGATATTAACATTATTGCTGTTTTTCCTGATGTAGTGTGCAGTACGTAGCCTTGTGAGGCAGTGACCTTGTGTTGTGACACAGTCGTGATGTGGCCATGGACAGAGAATTTAAGGACTCTGTGCTTAACGTTGTCACTTGCAAAATGGAAGATATTCTACCTATATTTATAAACCAGTGAAGAGTAAATGGTATACATTTGTCAAGTATTACAAGCACAAGAGGGCTTTTGATGGTGGAATGCAGCATACAGAGAACTGTTTTAAAAATGTGCTATTTTGCACACCACTCCTATTTGTTAGACGATCTAGCAGTGTTGAAGCTGGTCCCAGTCAAGCCAGCAATTCAAGTCAGCATGTCAGGAGTGAGTTCAGACTCAGGGACGTGTACCACCAAACACAGGCACACTTGCTGCATAGCTCTGGCACAGGCCAAGGGTAAGAGGCTGAATTTAAAAGCAGCTTCAGCCCTGAGTTTTTGCTCACACAGCTCACTGATTCAAGGCAGGAATTGGCCATCAAAAGGCATCGTTGAGCCCATGGAACCTTGGCAGACTTGCAGAAGGGAGTGAAGAGGTTGTTGTCAAGGCTTTGATGATAAGTCCAAAGCCTCCCTTTAATTTTTAGATCACTAGTCTGCAACTTATTGATGTACTTCTTTGGGCCTTTCCTGTTAAGTGGATTTTCTCCCCTCAAACTCTTATCTACAAAGAGGACAGAGGGGATATTCTTCTTTAGCAAGATTATGTCATTTCAGAAGAGCTTGCCCGAAGTGACAATTTATAAAAGGAAGAGAATGTCTGGGCTACAATAATAAACTAAATAAATAAATAATGGCCCGCCTTCGCGAACGAAGAGCCGGGGAAGGTCCTTACCCGCATATGCAGATAAGGCCTTC
>JAWWES010000018.1:12391361-12415419 GCA_035583135.1 Lophotriccus pileatus | reverse complement strand
CTCCCTGACCGGGAATCGAACCCGCGGTCTCAAGGGTACCAGCCCTGCGTCTTAACCACTAGGCCACCGGGGGCTCCTATAATAATAAACTAAATACTTAATATAACTACTGTTTTCTTTTTCAGGATCGTAACCAGTATCAGTTTGGGAGAACAAAAATTTTTTTCAGAGCAGGACAGGTTGCTTACTTGGAAAAACTGCGATCAGATAAGCTGAGACATGCATGCATCATGATCCAAAAGAGTGTTCGAGGCTGGCTGCAGAGGAAGAAGTACCTCCACACAAAGCAAGCAGCTGTTACCATCCAGCAGTATTTCCGGGGGCAGCGGACAGTACGGTACTCCTGGCTGATAAATCAGTTTGCTGTTGGGGTGTGTCTGAGGGCAGATAGAAGATCAAACCAAAGCCCAGAGCAATTGAGGCTGTATTTTCATTTCCTCTTGATTGTAATTATGGACTTGGAAATGTTCGAGTTATTCAGCTGATATGAAGAAAGTTCTCTTAACAGGTTTCTAATGCTGTCTGTCAGATTCCTGAGAGGCCTCTCTACCTGTAAGCTCAGTCCTTAGCTGATGATATCTGAGCCAGTTGTCAGCAAGGGCTTACTGCTTAGCTTCAGGGCCAGAGAAGAAATCAGGGAGCAGAAAGGACAGTCAGTTTACAGGGGTCTACAAATTAGCATGCACAAGTGATTGCAAGGAGTTGTACAGCAAAGAAACTGCACCAGTCATTCCACAAAACAGACTGAGGGAAAGATGGCTCCATGTAGGCTTGGAAGTTTTCAAAAAGAGACCAGAACGACTGCTCGGGGACAGATGTCAAACGTTGTGGATAACTTCCCGTCTCACTTTGACTGAAGAAAAAACAGCAAATGCCTGTTTTCAGTATCTTTGTTGTTGTTGTTTTCAGTATCTTTTTTGTGTGTGTGTGTTTTATTTGACTGACCAAAGGAATGAGCACGAGAAATCTAATGTGACCTAAGTAAACTTTGTTGTCTTTTTAATCAAGGCAAGCTATAACTGCAAGAAATCTGAAGCAAACGTGGGCAGCTATAACTATTCAGAAATACTGCCGGGGTTACCTGGTCCGTAGACTTTGCCAGCTCATCCATGTGGCTGCTGTAACAATACAGGCTTATACAAGAGGATTTCTAGCAAGAAAAAAATATCGGAAGGTAAAGCCTCTCAAAAATTTAATTTCAGTGACTAGAAACAGCTGTTGCTCTGTAAGAAAAATGGAGACAAGGACAATGATCCCCAATACTTTACCTTTTGCACGCCTGGTTCTCATACCTTCTACTCTGTTTTTGTATTGTTACTATAAAAACACTGAATCACAGTAGATACCAAGAACTTTTTCTGGTTTACACTTGACGCAGATCATTTTGTGTGATTGCTACAGTGGCTCAGTGTGTCTGCAGCCTGGTAATTTCAGTATTTTGATACGTCCTTGAGAAGCATCGTGCTTACCAGTGTGTGTAGACCCACAGGCTGTTATAGTTGCTGCTGATTGAGCCATGGATAATTACAGACAGATGTTGGTATTTTATTTGAAAGATGCGTGAAGAACAGAAGGCTGTGATCCTTCAGAAGTACGCCCGCGCGTGGCTTGCCAGGCGCAGGTTCCAGAATATTCGGCGGTTTGTGTTGAATATCCAGCTTTCATACAGAGTTCAGCAACTGCAGAAGAAGATAGAGGAACAGGTGAGGGAAACCAGTCGGTTTACGGTTTATGCTAATTTCTTTATCATATCTGGTCTAGTAAAAGCACTTCTGTTGACTAGAGGCTTATGTGAATTTAAATATCCATATGTTACTTGAGAAGACAGGAGAATATGCCAGGAATGTGGTCCTTTATAATAAACTCCTAGACTTCCTGTATCCGGGGTAGAAAAAATCCTCTAGGGTTTCCTTATATTTTTATGTTAGTTATGCAAATGAAGCTGCAATGAACTTTTTTTTATTATTTCTGAAGTAGTCCATCCAATCTCTGGATCGGGTTACTTGTTGGCATGAAGGACATGTGAGATACTGCTCTGGTACAACATATTTAGTAACTTTTGGGAATTCTACATTATGTTTATTTTTGAGAGCCATACCAGCCAAATCATCTTTAAAATGGTAGTTTTAATCTAATTGACGGAAACAGTCCCTGGTTGAAATAATCATGACTGGTGTGGGATGGTGAGCAGAAGTAGGTTAGGTGCTCCCTTCAAAATTCTGTGAAACAGTTTCAGGTGTGCATTTTTTTGTTTCCTTTTAACCTGCCCTGCTCATTATAGAGTAGAGAAAATCACGGTTTGCTGGAACGATTGACCAGTCTGGCTTCAGCTCATGTGAATGACACGGATACAATTCAGAAACTCGAAGCAGAACTTGAAAAGTTAACTACTCAAAAGAGAACATATGAAGAGAAAGGGAAAAAGTATAAAGAGGACAGTGAACAGGTAAATTATAATTGCCATCTGGGTGCTTTTATTTATAAATCTTCTATTTTTTTCTTTTTTTGTTACTTTTTTTGGATTTATCAAATGCATGATTTGAGAGTTGCTAAGTAACTGTGCTTTTATGTGTGTGTGTGGGAGGCAGCAGAGAAGAAAGTCCATAGATGCTTCTTAAAATGTAACATCTTCTGTGACCTATTTCTTCCTCCTTTGTAATTTGTATATTATGCTTGCTTTTTGTGTGTACAGAAAATCTTAAAACTTGAGAATCGGAATAAAGAATTACAAGAACAGAAAGAGACCTTAGAAATCAAGCTTCAAGAAAAAACTGAGGAAATGAAAGGTACAATAACTAAAGGGAGTTTCAAAGGCATTGCAGTGGGGTAAATTTGTAAAGTCGAGTTTTCAGCAAAAGTAAATTACTTTTGTATTAATAAGAGCAATGTAAATGCTGAATTTACATTAATTGAAATTCTTGTTTAGAATGTGTAGTGCAAATGCTTTTTATTTAATAATTAAATTAAATTTGTTCTTTCAACGGCAAAAGCTTTCCTCCTCTTATGCTTCCTGTCTCATGCACATGTATTCCTTCAAATTTAATATACTGCTTTTAGGAATCTAGCTTCAAAGGACACAGGCAGCACATGAGATCAAGTATACTTTAGAGGAATAACAATTTGGTGTTGAATAGAACCTTTTCTATTTTAGAGAATTCTTTATAAAATGTACTGTGATAATTTTGGGTGCTTGAGAGAGTAATTTCAGCCTCAAAATATGTTAAGGATTACTTACTTAAACAAAACTTCTCATTATGGTCATACTGTTTTAATAAATTTACATAATTGCATGAAAGTCTTTGAAACATTGAAATATCTTTTGACAGAGAAAATGGATGACCTCACAAAGCAACTCTTCAGTGATGTACAAAAAGAAGAAAAACAGCGAATGTATGTCACCTGAATTTTATTGCTTTGAAACAGCATTCATTTTTTCTCTTTCCCTGCCTTCCTTTCTCCTGCTGTAAATGTGTTATGTTGACATCCCTTATGAATCTATCCAGGTTCTTGGACAGTAATGCTACTCCTGAAGTACTTCACGTAGAGTTTAGGAAAGCACTTGCGTGTTTGTAGGTCAGTCATGGAAATCATGATAAGACTGTTCTTGCTTTTTCAGTTTCCTGTCTTTTCATGTGTCTTTCTAAGAATTGAAAGGCAACCTCGATCTAATGGTTTCTTTAGAAATATCCTCAGAATTCGGTCAGGGCTGGAAGAGCAGCTGATTACTTTTCAAGTAATTATGGTTCATTTAAGTTTTCTTCAATAAAACAAGTCCTTCAAATTAAAACTAAAACAAAGCCCACTCTTTCACTTACGAATGTGGAAAAATAAAACCACCTTTCCATTGTCTTCTTTAGGATACTTGAGAAAAATTTCCAAAATCAGAAGCAGGACTACGAAAAGGAGATTGAATTGCTCAAGGGAGAAATTAAGATTCTGAAAGAGGAAAAAACTCAGCTGCAGCATCAAATTCAGCAAGAAATTGTCATTCAGGATGGCCTGAAAATGGAAGTAGGACAGCTTACAAAACAAGCACAGGTGAAGCATGATGCATATTTCATTTTGGAGTCTTTGCTAGATAAAGCAAATAGAGAATGTGCATGTTTTATTTATAGATTATCTTCACTAATTGTTTTATCTTCAGTGCACTTTTAGAACAAGTTGTAGTTAATAAACTACATTTGATACACCACTATGTAGCATTGTGTTCATGTAGCACACAATACAAGTAAGTTACTGCAGTGCATGTTTGCAAGAGTAATTGTGCTTGAATATTTACACAATTAAATGTGTGGATCTTTTTTTTTCTTCCTTTTCCTGAGAATGTATTTGTTTCTCAGGGGATTTTTCATAAATGCAGTTTATAAACTGAACCTGAAAATAGTACTGTGTAAAGTCACATTTTTTTCTGAGTCAGTTCCATGGCACAAACACATATTTTTTCAGTACATCACATTTCTTTTTCTGCTCTGATGCCCAAGAACCAGATGCTTTAAATACAACACATTTCATTTTACCATTCCTTTTACCATATTAGCCTGTTCCTAATTATAATTATCATTATGATTTAATTGATACTCAGCTCTTGTTTTTCACTCCTTGTCTCAGTCTCTAATTTTTCTCTGATTCAGAAAATACCTGAGTTACAAAAGGAAATCGAGCTGCTGCAGACACAAAAATTGGATGTGGAAAAGCAGGCCCACTCACAGAAGCGAGAATTGAGGGGTGAGCCACTCACCAGATAAGGCAGAGAACTTACCAACTGAAGACAGTTTACATGGATTTCTTCTATGTTAGCTTTGACAAAACTCCAGTTCTCTTTCCCATCCCATAGTGATTTCATTCTATTCATATATTTAATCATGTGGGGGACAAAAAAGACTCAACAGCTGAGTTTTACAAAGTGATCGCTGCATACTGAGATCTGGTGTACCCCTTTGAAAAACCTCTGATTTCAGACATTTGTCCTTTGTGTTTAAAAATTAAACTTCACTTGGAATTTAAACTTCACATAAAGCTTAACAAATATCTTGTAGAGACCTAAGAATGTGGAAATGGTACATTATCTGATGAAGTTTTCCTTCTCCTTTAGCCTTAGGTCCAATAATGTCAAATATGCTTAAATAACTTGCTGAGTTTGGTTCCCTTTGGGAAAAGGTACTTAAGAAGCCCCACTGTTGTGAACTTTGTTCAGTGATAGCAATGTCATAGAGAAAACCTGTATCTGCAGCATTTAATGTAGTAACCTAGCACTGGATGACAAACCATCTATACAGCTGTAGCAGCTGTTCAGATTCAGACCAGAAAAGTGTAACTTTGCATTGAAAGTTTGGTGTGTTTAGAAAAACAAAAATCAGTATTGGTGATACATCAGTCTAATGCACCTACATGTCCCAAAGTAAAACCAAGTTCGTCATTGTATTCTTGTAGTAAATCAGATACTTAACCAAGTAGCAGGAAAGAACCTCATAGATTTAGGAAGAGGTTTGTTTAATTTTTGTAATTAAGCTTAATTTAAAATGCATGGAGAAAATAATTCATGTAATAAATCATTTAATTTTTTTTTACAGAAAAGATGTCAGAAGTTACAAAACAGCTTCTTGAAAGTTATGATTTTGAAGATGTGAGAAGCAGGTAATTTTGTTCTTAAAAAGTCTTAAAAGATGCATTTTGTTCACATGCACACTCATGGTACTGCCTTGCATTGCAGACTCTCTACGGAGGATTTGGAACACTTAAATGAGGATGGAGAACTGTGGTTTGCTTATGAGGGCTTGAAAAAAGCTACAAGGTTAGTTCAGTTCTTCAGTGTTTTCATAACTCCAAGCTGTGATCTAGAAAATAAATTGAAAGAGCAGTGAGTAACTAATTTGACAGTGTAGTACTGAACTTCTGTTTAAGAAGTGAACAAACACTACGTTATATGATGGGCTGAGCAGCTTAAAATCAGTTTAACAAACTTTAAGTAAGTGTGTATGTGTGAGTCAGGGAAATGTGTTTCCTCTGAGATATCATGCCTAACTTTCAGCTCCCTTAATGCACAGGTGATGTAATGGAATATCTCTGTATTAATCGCAGCACTTTGTTTTCACTTGGTATTAAATTTGACCCATTTCACCAAGGTCATTCTGCATCTGCCACGTTCTTTCTCCCTTTTTTTTATTTAACAGAGTATTGGAAAGTCATTTTCAGTCTCAGAAAGAAATATATGAGAAGGAGATTGAAGGTTTGAACTTTAAAGTTGAACACCTTAGTCAAGATATTAATCATCTACAAAAATTATTCCGTGAGGAAAATGACATAAATGATGGTATTCGACTTGAAGTTAGCAGGCTGACTTCAGAAAACCTGGTAAGATCAGGGTGTAGTAATCAAAGTGTAGTAGTACAATCCAAATGTGTTTGTGGCACAGAGCACTCGAAATCTTGTGGTCATGTCCTTGAATTCTCAAGGCTCAAACAAATGGGGCCATCTAAGATTGCACATCCATAAGGTTCTTTCCCTGCCTGTTTGGGGTGGTGTGTAAGGGAGCAGCCAAGTTTCTTGTCCAGCTGTACAGCTTGTTGGGGCAGCCTTGCAGAGATTTTTTTTTCCCCTTTTCTTTTGCATAAACCCAATTTGTGATTTTTCTTCAGAAGCCTCTTCAGAGTTCTGATGCTCTCCCCACCAGAGGGCAGCTAAGCATACCAAAACACGCCAAACAAACCGCAGGCGCGGCTGAAGGGTCTGGTGCTGTGCAAAACTTGTCTGACACAAGGAACAGATATTATTCCAGAAAATAGCATACACCGTATAATTCCTCTGAAAAAATAACTGGAGAAATAGTTTGAAAACAAAATTATGAAAATTAAAAATATAAAAAAAGTTATTTACAATGTTTTTTAAAAAAAAAAAAGGCACAACACATTTTATGGCATATTGAAGGCTTTTTTCCACTGTTAATTGAGCTGGGGAAATTAAAGCCATGGTGTAATTTCCTTTAAACTGGAAGAGAACAATGGTACTACTGGGACAGTCCAACAATTTGATTAGCTCACTATTTCATTTTTAACAGTGGCCAGCAGCAGGTGCCTCCATAAAAGTTAAACAAGTGAGGCAAGCAGGTAGCAGTTCTCCCCCAGAGTCTCTCCTCTGGTTTGGACTATTTTCAGTTGAAGGTCCTGAAGCGTTATGGGGATTATTTGTGTACATTTGAAAAGAGGGAAGGTGCTGAGATACATAAATCTCCTTTTCCTCTAAAAGGTGATCCCAGATCTTAAACAGCAAGTTTCTGAACTTGAAAATCAAAAATTAGATCTTGAAAACCGTCTTCAAGAGCAGACTGAAAAGTTGAAAGGTAAAGTACCAGTATGGTCCCTTGTCTTTCAGTTAAGAAGAACATGATGGATTCCCTATATTTGAACTTTAAAAGCTGAAGCAATATTCTGTGACAGCTTCATTGCCTTACTACTTATTTTCTTAGTAAAATGAAAGAGACACAATAAAAAAAATGTGTTGTATAGTTTATATCTCTTATTAAAGAATAAAATACATGCAAGCACGTGCTTTTTCTTACCTTTTTGGGGGCATTCAGTTCTGTAGTTTGGATGTTTTCAATAGGGCTCTGCAAAGAATATGTGGAATGGAGTATGACCTTTGGAAGCAGTCATAAAAAGGAAAGATGATTTGGAACTTAAGGCATTCTCTATGAGATGGACTTCAGAGGGTGCTGAAGATTCAGAGTTAGAGGGATAAGTTCTTGCTCAGTTTGCTTGTGTGAAAGTTCTTCTCAATTTAGGAAACCATACTCTGCTGAGGGTTCTCTCTGGCTGCACGTCTTCCTAGGCCACTGATCTAAAATTTACAAGTGGTTTTACTGCCAACTGCAAGAAGTTAGTAGTATGAAAATTCTTCATCCCATGTAATTTTCTTTATGTTATGGAGTAGTCACATATTTGTCTGACACATTATCTGGCAGGTCATTCCGTTTCATTAGGAGGAACAAAATTATGAGCATAAGAAGAGATTAACTGAATACCAGTGCAGAACAGTAAATGACTTTGATTTTTTTGTTTGTCTTTTGTTTTGGGTTTTGTTGCTATTTATTACTGGAAAAAAAAAACTAAAGAGATGTCTAATCGGCTGCATTATGAGCTAGAAGGGAATAGAACACAAAGACGGTAATTTTTATTTACTTTTTTTTTAAATTTAAGAAATGTAGTCGCTATAAGCTGCAGTAACAGTCAATTAAACACCTTAAAGTATTACATTTCATTAAGATTTACCTTACAGTGTTGTGTACAGTTAATATGTAATGGATGAGTACGATATAACTCTGCTTTAACAAAAGACTAAGACACAAGACTTCTTACCTACCTATTTCTAGAACTAATGAGGCCCAGAATGAAGTGGACATAAAACAAAAGGGCACAAGCCAAGAAACTGAGGGCCTGAGCAATGGTTTGATGCAAGATGAATGCCAGGATGAAGTACAAAGCAAGATAAAACAAGTGACAACTCGGCTCCATGTGGAAAACATGGTGAGGAAATGAAATTGTCATTAAGAAATTGTACTTGAAATGAAGGATTAAAAAAAATTAAATAATGATTTTTTGGTATGGATAGGATATTTTCTCAATTAATTGGGGGAGAAAAAAAATATGAAGGTGTTTCTTCCACCAAATATAAGTAAAAGCACATCATAATGTGCTTTAATTGTGGCAACAACATAGAGCAGTAGAGAACAATTTTTTAATTGTGTTTTTTACTCTGAACTCACTGACTTTGATTATTACAGGATCTTGAAGAAAAATTAGACATGAAAGATAGAATAATAAAAAAATTGGAGGATCAGATCAAAACTCTTACCAAAACTCTTGAAAAGGGTAAGATATTGTTTGTTATGTGATCTATTTTTTTAATAGTTTTGAATGGTCAGTGTCTGTTTGAAGAAAAATATATTTTAAAGAGGTGGAGTTTGGGGTGGGATTAGAAATTTAAAACCTCAGGAAAGTGTGCCAGGGGAACCACCAAGAGAAATTGCATAAAAGTCCTTTCCTGGTTTGTTTGGGGTTTTTTATGATAGGCACGTATGGGACCTAAACTGTATGATAAATATTAAGCCAGAGGTATAAGGTTCTGCCAACAGAAGTTAACACATACCCTCACACAAACTGTCTCTGAGCCAACAAAGTTAGTTTTGCATCAGATGAGTAACTCCTCCTGTTACCCTTCAAGTGGCAGATGGTTCCTGATATGAAGTAGTTTGTACAAAGCTCTTATATACAGTGTAATTCTTTGCTATAGGAAACTCTTGAAAACATTGCAGAGGTGTCTTGATGTAGAGATGTTGCTGTTGATATGCCTTATTAATGCAAGTAATTCCACTGAATCCAGCAAAACTGTTCATATAAATGTTACTTAACTCATAATGCTTGGAAGCATAAGCTAAGAACATTAATGTGAACAGGCCTGTTCTCTGTTACAGAGAAAACTGCTTTTCCCCAATAGTTTGTTCTAATGTGGCCATTAGCTCAGCCACTAACCTGGAAGTAACAGTGCTTTTGTGTTTGACAGCTGAAGCTCATGTGCCAACTTCGTCCAAAGAGTACATTGGAATGATGGAGTACAAAAAGGAGGATGAAGAAAGGATCATTCAAAATCTGATCCTTGGTATTTTAGTAAAACTTGAAATTTTCTAAGTTTTCAACAATATTCAGAACACTACAACAAAAACTGCAAGGCCATATTTCACTTACATTCAAAGTTGCCTTTTTCCCTACTCCCTTACCACCAATACTCTATATTGCTCTTTTTCTACTACCAGACATTTCAACTACAGAAGTGCTTTATCTGTGTAAAAATCATTTGTCTGACTCTACATAATGCTGACTCTGTTATCTTTCTTATTATTTATTCACCTCTAAAGCTATAAATCTCAAGAGCACACCAGGGAGTTGAATTTATGTTCTTCCTGGTCATCTACTAAGTCACTGGGCTTACATCCATGTGTGATGGTTACTCTCCTGTCTGTCCTTTCTATATCATTCCCTTCACTGAAAGGAACTCTACTTTCACATTTCTCTTGTAGAAGAATTTTTTCCTTCATCTGGGTTGCTTTACAATGTCAATTTTACTGCTAAACCAGCCTTTTGCATTACCTTGATACATTGAATCGTTGAATTTTTATGTAATAAACCCGGTGATTGTCCTTTATGCAGATTTAAAGCCACGTGGAGTTGTAGTTAATATGATACCTGGCCTTCCAGCTCACATCCTATTCATGTGTGTGAGGTATGCAGATTATCTGAATGATGCTGACATGCTGAAGTCCTTCATGAATGTAACCATTGATGGTATCAAACAGGTTGTTAAGGTAGGAATTGTGTTTGGCTGTAATACATCATACTTTTTTATTTCTCACATAAAGTATGAGATGCATGCATAGTACCTGGGGAATGCTGACACTTCCATTGCTGCTATTCCTATAATGGGATGATAATCATTAGTGACATCCTTTTTGAAGTCAGTTAGCTGAAATGCGCGTGTGCTTTCAGCACTGGTAAAAATCAGATGGACAGAAATGAAGGTTAGTATGTCTGGCAGCAGGCAGGTAATGAAATTATAAGAGGGTTTTATACTGCTCTTCTACTCGTGTAATAATTTTTTTGATACTGCAACACTAGTACCTAAATATTAAAATTTGTTGCCAGCCAGTTTACAAAAATTAGGTTGTAAAGAATTGTTAGCCTGTTGTCTCATCTGCATAACAAATTCAGCTCTGTGAACACTTTATTGTGGATTTATACCTGGAAACACCAGGCAAGCTCAGGCAGTAGACTGTGGTTTATGCAGTTGAACGTGTTGTACCGAGAATGCCTACAGTTTGTTTAGAAACAAATTTATCGTGGAGTTTATCCGCTAAAAGAGCTTATGTTTACTTAGCTAACATACTATAAATAAAATATACTTACACACAATTAGAATTATTATGTAGTTCAGTTTCATTTGTGTATGCAAGTGTTGTTCACCCTACACTATCCATAGGAACGTGTAAAGAACTGTTTGCTCAGGCTAATTTATTTAGCCAGTTTGTCATATCAAAATACTTAAACAGTATTTACCAAATAAAAGAGGGATCTTCACTGTGTGTGTGTGAGCCTGAAAACACAAATGATTTGTTCACCTAGTATGTTACAGGTGCTGTATGCTCCTTCTGCTTTAGATTGACTCTATTATACCAACGCTGTAATGGTCTTCAGTTTAGTTATTAAATTAACTTCATGAGACAATGCCATAATAAGATTGCTTTACTTATTTTAAGGAACATTCAGAAGACTTTGAGATGTTGTCCTTTTGGCTTTCCAATACATATTATTTTCTTAACTGTTTGAAGCAGTACAGTGGGGAAGAGGTAGGATTGATTTTATAAAATAATTTCATTACTTTACTTTTGATAAACTTTAATTGGAATCAAAAATAGTGATAATAGATGATTATTTGCCAGCTCACCACTGTTCCTTCCAGGTATTCACATATTCATGTTGCTGTGCAGTGGTATTATATGTCTTATACAAATAAAAAACCCAGTATAGAACTAATAGATCAAGTGAAATCAGGGAAAGATCAAAGTGCTAAAGTAGGTTAAAGATATGACCTGAAAACTGCTCCTTAATTTGAGCTATTTCACATGAGTTTAATGTAGAGATATCCAGCTGTCTATCTATCTATAATATAAAAAACAGTTTTACTATTTTACAGTTGGGACCTTTCAAACACCTACCACTACCAAAATAAGGCTACAGAAGAAAACCTTGGGAAAGAAACAAAACAATAAAATGTTCCCTTTTTTCCTTATTTCACTTGCTTAAGTAAAGTTTTATCCTGAGATTCAGAATTCTTTCAATTATTTTCAGTTGCAAACACTTACTATATTTTTTGGCTAGGTTTTATAAATTCAGGTAGACTGAATCAAATTGGAGACAACAGAATAAAGTCTTCAGGATTAAAGGAAAGAGATGCCACAAAGCCTTGGCATCTCAGTGGGTGCTGGATCACCGGCAACGCTCCCTCTCGTGGTCGTACCGGGAACGGCTGCAGAGCAGCGCAGAGAACATTTAAACTTAGTTACCAAAGTCTTTTATAATTCGTTTGCAACAGTAGGCAAAGGTCTGAATCCAGAATTTACTGTTAATATCTATTTCTAGTGAATATTCAAGACTTCACACAAGCTAGGATTCCGTGTATACTTTTGAAGTCAGAGCTTTGCTAATGAAAAGTCTGAAAAAAATATCCCTTTGCGGCAATAAAATGTAATTTCTTTTTTGTTTGCCATCATAGTTTAAATAATTATATTTTTTACTTTTTTTTTTTTTTTTTTTTTTTTTTTTTTTTTTTTTTTTTTTTTTTGTGTCAAGGGGACAGGGGGAGTTTCCTTTCTGTCTAAGTGATCTAGGAATTGTTCCAAAGTTCATTGAAGTCTATGCCTGTCTTTCCCTTGCCTTTAGGAACAGAGTAAAAATTAAGCACTGGAAGCATCCATTGAAATTACCTGTAGCTTTGACTCATTAGGAGACTTTGTTCAGCCAGAGGTGGAATGAGTTACTGTAATGCATACTTTACATTGTAGTAATGATTTACAATTATAATGTGATGTGATTCTAATAATGATATTTACAACTTACTTGTAGGAATTTATGAAGTGTAACACTCCACGTCAGAATAAGAACTGCTTGAAGCATTTTGATCTCTCAGAATACAGACAAATTCTTAGTGATTTGGCCATTCGAATATACCACCAATTCATTCTTGTCATGGAGAACAACATTCAGCCCATGATTGGTAAGACAGCACCAATCCCAACACACCTAAATGCAGCTTGTGAAGTGTATGAATAAAGCTTATACATGGAGGCAAAGGGAGGGACGGACTTCTTTCTCTTGTTGATTTATAAATATGTGTTCCAGCATGTGTGTTTCCACACATATAAATTCCACTGAGTGGTATATCCCCCACAGGGTTTGGAAAGACTTTCTCCTCACAGCATTTCCTGGTGTGGGATAATGCTTTGAATCTGAGGAACATCAAACAAAAACAAAAGGCTTTTTAAAAACTGTGCGCTCCAGAAGTCTTTGTCAGTATTCCATTTTTCTTCTATCATTTAACTTTTAAAATATCCTGAAAGTAGGTTTTGTTCAATAATTAATGTAACTGAAAGGATCCTTGGGAGTTTTGGTCTTATCAGTTATTTTCTGTTGTGTTTCAGTACCAGGCATGCTGGAATATGAAAGTCTTCAGGGAATTTCTGGCTTGAAACCTACAGGGTTCCGTAAACGTTCTTCTAGCATAGATGACACGGATACCTACACAATGACCTCTATCTTGCAACAGCTCAGCTATTTTTATAGCACTATGTGTCAGAATGGCTTGGACTCTGAGCTTCTAAAGCAGGCAGTGAAGCAGCTTTTCTTTCTGATTGGAGCTGTCACCCTCAATAGTCTCTTCCTCCGCAAGGACATGTGCTCATGTAGAAAAGGAATGCAGATAAGGTAAAGCCAGTAAAGTTTCAACAAGCTTGAGAATGAATTTTTAACACTTTCATGTAATATCCTTTGTCTCTAAGTCACTGGGTATTCTGTGGCCGTTCTGATGGAAGCAGCCTATTGGGTTTTTTTATACCTTTTGAAAAAGTAAATCTTTGCAATTTGAACTGAGCTTTCTCAACGTAGCAATTACAAATTGTTCTTTCCATGGAAACACTAATGGAGGAAAAGGCAGAGAAAATTACAGTCTGAAGTTTAAAGTCAGGCATGGTTAGGATTCTTTCCATGCTAGCTCATTTGTGATGTGACCAATAGTATTTTTAATTCTTTCTTACTGTAGTAAACAGGTGCAGTGTCCCCTGCCTGGCAGAGAGACAAAAGCTGACTTGCATGTTTCATGCTCTGTGACAAGAAAGGCACTGAGACAGAGCTTTGAGGGTGTAGATTGAGCATCATCTGTTCTTGCTACAAGCAGCAAGAAAACTTGCTCCTGTTTTGCAGAAGATACAGTTCATTTATTCTCCAGTAGTCAGTCTGCACTCTAATGTGAAAGAAAATCAGTGAAATCTTTTCCCATCTGGGAAATTACTGGAAGAAAGCTGCTTTAACCTTTAGGTCATCAGTTGTAAGCCTGGCTCTGCTTTGTAACTTGCAAAGATTTTTCTAATTTCTTGTACAAGCTCAGCTGTAAATGAATGTTTTCATGACATATGATGCAATAGGCAACACAGTATATATTAGTAGTTTTCTGTAAACAACAGCTAATGACTCACTTTCTATTGACCAAGCTTTTGAGAAATAAAAACAAACAAACTAAAACAAAAAGAAACAAACAACCCTCTCCCCCCAGAAAAACCACAACAATTTGAAATATACAAAGGAGTATATATAGTAAACGTAAAGTTCAATGAGCTATTGATTGTTTGATTTTTATGATCTGCAGGTGTGGTTTTTAACTTAAAATGTACTAATTTGAACACTGCATTAGAGGAGTATTTCTTCTTTAGCAGTCTTTAAAGTAACTTTCTTGTCAAGGGGAACCTGACGTTTCTGTTCTTTGCTCGTGGTTTAACCCAGATGTAATATCAGCTACTTGGAAGAATGGCTTAAGGACAAGAATCTTCAAACCAGCAATGCCAAAGAAACTTTGGAGCCGCTATCTCAAGCAGCCTGGCTCCTTCAGGTTAAAAAGATCACTGATGATGATGCCAAGGAGATATGTGAGCACTGCACATCTCTCTCCACTGTGCAGGTAATGAACCATCTGTTTTCTTCTGGCAGCACTGGTTGAAGAATCTCAGCTATCTAAAATAATATGTTGCAAAATGCTATTGGCCTTTCATTTGATAAAAATAACATTCTTCAGCATTCTGAATCATCACTTGCTAAACTGTAATTTTAACTCCTTATTTCTGATTGTTAGCATTTTAACTGCTCCTGTGGTGAATACTTACCTGCTTTGTTCTATCCCACATTTTTACTTTACAATGTATTTTCTTTACTTTGTCACAGAGTTTTTTTTTTTATTGTTTCCCTTAATCAATTCAGCTTTTTCTACATCTCCTTGATCCTGCTGACACCTCTGGAAATGAGTCATAACAATAATCATATATGTAAACAATTCATTAGGTGACTAGTCAAAATTCTCTCTTTACTGTAAAATGTTTTACTGAAACCTTAATTAAATATCAATAAGGATGTCATAACAATGTTTTCTTCTTTTTGTCTTCTCACTTTTTCTGACATAGTAAAATAGTCTTTTGTAATTTGAACAGATAGTTAAGATCCTCAACTCATACACTCCGATAGATGACTTTGAGAAAAGAGTGACTCCATCATTTGTTCGGAAAGTCCAGGTAAGAGCTACAACTGTTATTTCTCATATTCAGCTTCCAGGACACTTCACACACACAGTTTTTGATGTTATGTAGTTGTAGCCAACATTTACATCATATTATTACTACGTTGCTCATCTTCTAGACATTTGGAAGTGATGCAAACAAGTCTGCTTCACATAATGTAAAAGCAAGATTTGCAGTGGGAAGAGAACAGTGGACTGGTTTTGCTTTGATTCTTAATGCAGTATTTTCTTACCCTTTCTGTTATGATTTCAGGCTATGCTAAACAACCGTGAGGAGCTTCCACAATTGATGCTTGATACCAAGTATCTCTTTCAAGTGACGTTTCCTTTCACCCCCTCTCCACATGCCTTGGAAATGATACAAGTCCCCAGCAGCTTCAAACTTGGCTTTCTCACAAGGGTTTAATGAAACCAATGAATTGGTATTTCCTCAGAGACTATATAAAGACAGGCAGACTTTCATGGTTCATATTACCCGCTGGTGGGTAGTACAGCAGCTTGCAGTGAATTAAACTGTTAGAAACTTCTTCTTCAGTCAAGACTTAAACAGTAGGAGTAATTTTGGCTTGTTGTTTCCTTCCCTCTGTTCTTACCCTTTTCCCTCCATTTCAGTCCTACAATGATGACTTTAAATCATCAGCTGGACATAAAGCTTACCACACAGTTTTTTTACTCCAAACCTGACAAGAAAAGCACTTATCTGACAGGTTTGTATTGCTGCCCTGTCAGCACCAGTCAGAGGGGAAGACTGCCATGTGATAGATGTTACTGCTTTACAGTTTTCCTTGTCTTCACTTCCTGTAACAAGTGGGGCTTTTTCTTCCCAAGGTAATTCTGTTCTTTGCCTTGATATACTGGATCTGTTTGAGAGTAGCTTTCATCTTTACTTCTTGTATCCTTATTTCTTTCACAAAAGTAGTCTTTCACAACAGTTCCTCCAGAAGACTGTAGTAGGAGGGAAGGGAAGGTCCTTCCATAGTTGTTTAAAAAAAAATCAACATGAATAGCTACATTGAAACTGGGGAACAAAGATCAAGAGAATTGCTGTTACAAACCCACATTGTCTTTTTTGTGGGCATGCTGGCTAGGCTCCCTCTGCTTGCAGTGCAGCCTGGGGGCTCTGCACAGATCTTTGGCCAAAGCAAGGACTCAGGTGCGCCTCTTCAAGACAGGTTTCAGTTTTGTTCTCTGCAGTGACAAGTTTGGATTTAATATCAGTTATTGTAATGGAAAAGTCAGATATAAAGTTCATGTTTTCATCCGGGTTTGAATTACAAGCTTGGTTCTCCAAAAGACAGGACATCTCCTGGTTTGGTTCCATCTCTAGTGCAGTGTATTTCAGATTATACACTGAGTATGCACGTGTGTACACCACCTTTCTCCTTTTCTCTTTTTGCTGGTTTCCTTCCTCCAGTCCAGAGTCTGAATAGGAGCAGGTGCAGTTACTGTGGTCTGCTGTTACTGATAAACCCATCTTAATTCCTTACATTTCATCTTTATTTATTTCTTTTCAATTGCAGGATCCTTAAAAGGAGAAGTAGTCTCCTTTCTGCTTTGTTCAGCCTTCTGCCTGTAATCAGGGAGTAAAAAAGTAACTTTATTTAGTTCTGGACTCTGTCAGAACAACTGGGGAAACAGCATTCACCTCACCACAATGATAACTGTCTTTTAAATTCCTCAGTAAATAATGCAAGTTTTCTAAACTACTTTATTAGACATAGTTATTAAAATCAAGCACTAAAGCTTTGAAATATTTGAAGGACTCTAATTAATTTAAATATTGCGGGAAAGAACAATTGATCTAATTATTATTATTATACAGTGTTAGTACTACTTGTTTTACTTCACAGAACAATCTGTAAATATAAAGAAGGAATCATTCTTGCTATTTAGCGTTCTTGGTGTTCTTGGTTCTCTGCACAGTGTAATACTCATCATGATATCCACAGAGATATATTCAAAATATGTGAAGGAAAAAAATTTTCTGTTTGTTCAACAACAATAAAAGCTGTACAAAAAATCACACCTGTTGGTAGACTACTATTTTAATGTGTTAAAGTAGCTTTTAAATCACTTTGTAGTGCTTTGTGTGAATGAATAGCTATGTTCTCAGTATGGAATCATTTGAAAGAAGTTACTCATAACTATGTGAACATTAGTGAGTACTCTCAGTCTTGTGTTGCACCGTAACTGTTTATTTAATGGCCCAGTTGCTTTGCTGTAACATTGTGTATCTTCCTGTCAGCATGGCATGCTGTCCTTGGCTCCTCAGGAGTTGCTGGAAATATTTTAATGCAAGCAACTTTTGTTGCCGTAATTTGTATATAGCCTTTTTTTACAGTTACTGGAGATGAATGCCTGTTACCTGGGACGAGGTGAGTAAAATCACAGCCCCCTCTTTCAGCCACATCACACAGAAGCATCAAAGCACAGATATCCTTTATGAAAAAAACAGGTGATCAAGGAAAAATTGTGGATTGTGTGAAATATGCTATTAAATATGCTATTAACACTGTGTATGCAAACAGCAAAATATATTTTTAAAAGAAAGTTAAAATAATCAGGTCTACTATGTGCTCTCAGAAACTGACCTCGCTTTTGCTGACACTAATGCCTTCAGCCAGTGCATAAGTACAGAATTCTTTTTGTCTTCTGTAGTTCTTCCAAATATAAGGAGCAGTTTTAGTGAAGTCAGATACATGGAAGAGGCATTACTGAGGCTAACTGTCCTAGAATGATAGTAAAAGAGAAAACTGTTTCGTTCAAATGGGAAAATCCCAAAGTCACAGGATATGCCGCGTTGGAAGGGACCGACAAGGATCATCAAGTGTTGAATGGTGATCCTTGCTGCAGTGGCAAAGCATTGGAATGGTTTATGGAGAGATGTGTGAGATGCTCTTGGCATCTTTGGGTGTGTTCAGACGTGTGACTCCTGCAGTTTTTGGGAATAGGACTCAGCAGCATAGGTGGTCCCTTTCAGTCCTGTGCTTCCACAATACTCTAATAAAAAAGAGTATAAAGAATAAAAAATTCTACCCAAGTTTCTGCTGGGCTGAGACCTATTTTCTTTTCCTTCTTTTGTCTCAGATCCTCTTGACTATCAAATGCAAACAATCTAATGGTATAATTTCAATGACTTCATAGAGTCTTAACGGTAGATGTGACCTTTGGCACTTTTTAAATTTTTCAGATATGTTTTTGTGAATTTCCCCAAAATTTTTTCAGAGTGCAAGAAAAGCAGAAATATTTAATCCTATTGATTTTAATTTTTTTGGCTTAGATTAATAGTAAAAGTATAACGAAGTAGGAACCAGCATGTACACTAATCAGTTAGTTTGACTTTTAAATTTTGTTAAGAATATGAGATAAACATCAACAGAATATGAGATAAACATTCATCAGAATGTAAAATTGCTGTTTGGAAAAATCAGTTGTCAATCACCTCCCCAGTATGTTTCAACTTTGCTGTTTCGAAGCCACCCAAAAATTGCTGCTGTATGGAGCAGGCAGGTAAGATCTAGTTTGCCAAATAGTTTCTGTCCTTTATTGTATATTCTGAAGGAGGGCAGTTAAAATAAAGTCTTTATCATCAGTAATCATCAGCAAGTAGCTGATCTGAGGTGATGCAACCAGAGAGGCTGAGCTTTAAATACACTTTAAGTAGACTTAGTAGGAAGGTTTTGTACATTAGCAGTAGCACAGGGCTTATTCAGTCATCTTGAGACTCTTCAGGTTCTTGCTGTTTGAAAAGGTGGGTAATTTTTCTTACTTATCAACAAAATTCATTGTACAGAATTTCTCTTTAAGTAACATACTTTTTAATGATTCACCATGCTACCATTTTTAGATTTCTAATGTAACTTTAAAAATAATAAGGTTAAAATTTCAGGCTACAATGCAAGAAGTTGTAATGGTTTTAGACCTTTTGGATTTAAATATCTTTATAAAATAATATACAAGTCGGTCATTATGACAGTCTCAGATGTAATACTGATTTTTGATTTTTCAGAAGTTTTGATAGCTTCTATTGTAGCAAAATTTTGTAATGTGTCATAATCTCATCTGAAGTAAAATACTGATAGACAGCTGTGATTCACCCTGTATGTTACTGTAGGAAACTCACACACTTTATCAAAGAGTAATTCTGCCCAGAG
The DNA here is from genome assembly GCA_035583135.1 of Lophotriccus pileatus. Lineage (NCBI taxonomy): Eukaryota > Metazoa > Chordata > Aves > Passeriformes > Tyrannidae > Lophotriccus > Lophotriccus pileatus. Next base: position 12,395,884 of record JAWWES010000018.1, on the reverse strand, counting down.
TATTCATTCCAAGCCTAACAGATCCTTGTCAAAAGTTTCTAGAGCTAGTGATGATGTTTTGTTCAAATAAGATGGCTTCACACCAAGTATCTAAATCCCTGATTATATCACATGAGTTGCCTTCAGTGGGAACCACTAATTCTAGGAACCTTGGAATAACAGGTTATTCAGTTGTGAATGTCCAGTTTTAAGAATCTAGCAGAACTGAGCCCAGGAGCTGTAGTCACTTAAAAGCCATGAGCAATACCTGCTCCCTGAAAGGATGGCAGCTTGTGTTCTCAGGCTCACATTTGCTCAAGAACACATTAAAAACTTTAGGACATATTTGCTGCTTTTCATCAAATGGAATATAGAGCTCCTGGACTGTACAGAGCTGACTGAAAGCTCCATGCAAATTTTAGATTATTGTGCTGTAGTTCTTTTCAGGACTGATTGCTTCCCACGTGTGTTGGGATGAAGTTATGCATCCCCTGGAGACAGCAGCAAAACTTTTATTGACTTAAGTGTGGGCAGGATTTCTGCGTTTATTATCTAATTTTTCATGTCCACTGAAATACATAAGAATAAACAGCAGGTACACAGAGTAAAGTTTGGTTTGTATAATGGCCAGCCAAACAAATTCTAAAATCTGCATAGCTGACTGAATTTCTTTTGTTCCATTTAAATCTGTCTTGCAATAGCTTCTTCTGATTGTTTACCATAAATTCATTATTTATGTACATGTCTAAGAAATGTTAAAAGCGTCCATTTTTAGACGTGGTGAAAGGTCCTATTTTCCCTATAAAAAATGTACAGAGAAAAATGACACTGCGTTCTTGTTTGTTTCTCTGACTTTCAAGTAGTTTTTAATACTCTCTTCATGATAGTGCTTTGATCCTAGAGGTGCCTGGCTTCAGAACAAAGGGGTTTTTGTAATGACCCAGCTGTCAGTGTGCTTGAAGAATCAATTTCTGCTCAAGAAGCATATTGTTCATATTTTGTAGCTGCTGCTGATGGAATCCTAGGTCATCTTCTCAGCTTAAAAAATACTGTATAATACTGACTATTTAGTAAGGCAGGGGAAAAACAATATTGATCAGTGGAGGTTTCTCAAAAGTTCAGCTGTTGTTATGCATTTCTGGTTATTGTCTGCTGACAGATGTTGAGTAAAAATTAAAAGTACTTTCCCACATGTAGTGAATCCATATGCACAGCACATATTATAATGGCGTGTATATATATATACATATATGTATACATATATATATCTTTACATTTTTCTGCATAAAATTAGAATCTGCAGAGCATGTGACTGTTTTGTATATAGTGACAGTTCATTAAGCTCAAAAGATTAGTCACAGAGAGAGATTATCCAGCCTACAGATGTCTATATAAGCCTAGGCTGCATTAGCTAGCACAGCAGTAGTGGGAAGCTTTGTGCTGGACTGGAATGCACCCTTTCCTTCTTCTCCATCTCTTTCAGCTCTCACAAACTGCAAAGATGGACCAGACCTTTTTAGCAATTGTATTTGGTCCCTGTGACAAGTGCTCCAAAGAGAAGCCTCTCAGGCCCGTTTACATCAAATCGCAACAACTCAGCTACTGCTCGCTATGTGTGGAAATGGTACGTTGTTGATTCCATCACCAGGCTGTGGGAAGACTGCAGAAACAGGGGTTGGATGTATTAGTGGTCTGTTTTGTTGGATTTTTCTGGACTGCAAATAAGCATTGCTAGGCCCACAGACTGCCAAGCAAACACCTCTGCAGACACCTGGTGTTTCCATGAACCCGAAACAGAGGTGGCCCTGGGGCTCAAGGATATGTTTTATAATTTTTGATTGAAAAATCATAAAATCAAGCTTTTTCCCTCAGCTGTGCAAATGTTATGTGCCCATCTAAGCTCTTCTCTGAGATACATATGTGAAATTCTGCTTGGCCTAAGATCCCATTTACCTTTAACAAGAACTTTAGAAAAAAAGCTATATTATTGCAATAAACTCATTCATTAGTGACTAGGGATATGTTATTCATCTAGTCTCTCTCAGTAAAAGTGAGACTCATTAAAGTGCTGTCAGAACTCCCTCATGGCCCACATTTCACACTGCAACCACATTGTCTCCTATGCTACGTGCAGTACCTGGGTGAGAGCTGGAAGTAGCTACAATCAGAATAAGGTGGGAAAAAGCTTATCCTCATTGAGTAGAGGAGTGGAGTGTCTCCCGTCACCATGGGCATGCATCACCACAGAACGTGGTAATGGGGGAGACTGGCAAACCTGTGGCCTGACCATCAGGTCCTGCCACATACCTGCACGAAGAAGGAATTATGTTGGAGGCTTTCTAATCTCCAGTAATAACTGGTGAGGTGATATCCCACTATCCTGGCAGGAAGCACCGTTCTAGAGAGATCGCCATGGGGTTTTTTTAGGTGAAATACAAAGCTAAGGTCATGAACCTGTGTGGCTGTTGAAGAGCCTGTCTGCAAAAGTCCTTTTGTAAACTTAAGAAGTTGTCCAACTTGGCAGTATTTTATTTCATCTTCCTAAACCATTGTGCATTATCAGTTAGAGAAGACATCCATCACTGTTTCCTCCCCAGAACTGGTCTCTGCTGTGCCTGAATAGGGTCCAACTGTTTGTTGCATTTGATTGTCAGATGAAATGATGTCTGCGGGAATGCTAAAAGGTTTAGCAAGCTGTGTTTACAAAACACTGTTGTACAAGCAGATGAGAGCACTGATTTGGTGGCCTAGGTGGTGCATGTGTACAATTCACTGGCTGACACAGCACATTGTCATGGCTTATATTGTTTAGGAGGAAATTTAGATGTAAGGACTGCAAGACAAAAGACAGTCCCTTCCCGGTTTATTTGCTTCTCCTGACTTTGAAATTGCTGCTTTGTTCAGGTCCTTCTTGGCCAACAGCCTTCTTGGCTATTTATCCAATAAATTTTTGCATTACCTGATAAATGCATTCTGGAATTACAGGAAGGGGGCTGTTTGTTATTTACAGTCCCAGCAATTTTCTCCTTATTATTCGCATTATGGACGTTTGGCTCTTACCCGCTGGAACAGCTGCTGTCTGGAAGCAGACTGAGACTTCAGGAAGAATTGCATCGGTACCTAACAGCCTGTTAGGCTTCCTATTAGCACTGCAGTAGGATTTGGTAGATCTGGCCTAAGCTTGCTTTATATTTAGCAAAAGATTTAAAAACAAATATTCAGAACACAGAGAGCTCTTTGCACTAGCACTGAAATACACGTGGGTAGGGAAATGATATTCTTTGCTTTTCTGAATTGATTTTTTAGAGTTTGGCTTACATCAAAATGCACAATATATCCTTGCCACACTTGTGCAAGTGTTTGTGGATGCATGTGCATATTGTAGTGTCTAATTGGCTGATATTTCTGCAACTTCCCAATGTGCCCATGCAACTCCTAATTTCATTCCAGCAGATGCACAGATGCATTTTCATCAGCCAGTCTTTGTGATTTTCCCAAAAACAACATATGTTGAGGGATAACAGAATTAGAAATTGCTGATTCTGTGTTGAGATCATCCTACTTCAATTGTTTTAGACAAAGTAATCTTCTCCCTCTATGGTTTTGCTTGCCTTGGAGTTTGGTGCTAATCAGTAGAAACTCCGTCAATGTTTGCTGGCTTAGTTTCCCCGTAAAATTATTAGTAAATTAGCTTACAATTTTAAAAGAGATCAGCTGGTGAATTAGTGAGAATGAAAACTCATTTTAAAGGCCTAACTTTTGAGATAGGCAACAATTTGTGACACCCTGCTAGATCATTCATTTTCCCCAGTGTCCTTATTATCAAAACAGTACCAACTTTCTTCCATCCCATCCCCCCATCACTACAATCTTGTATATTTGCCATGTGTGGCACTCATTAACCCAGTACTATGTTATCCTGTAAATTATTCCAACCCTGGTCCATTTTATTAAAAGCCCCCAGCTGGCCTTACTCAAACCTGTGGGTTTTGCATGGTTAGCTAATGACAGCACAGGTACTTAAGCAGTAGTTGGTCAGATGAACTAAATACTTATTTTTTTAAAACTTTTAATTCAAACTAATGATATGCATCACACACTTCTTCAGGTCACTCTGTTCGGTACAGGCTTCCCTTTCACCTCATGGATCTGCCTACCCCTGTCATCTCAGTATCATGTGTCAGGTGCACATGTGTGGTTCCCAAGGACTCTCACATTCTGAACTGTTCTTTGTAGACTTTTTAATCCCATTCCCTAAGGCAGTGAGACTGTTCACATGGGTAAGGCAAGAAACTCTGAATTTTTCACTGTCAGGACTGTGCCAAGTATCTGACACGTAGGTGTTATCTATGCCAAATTCCAGAGAGCTGATGCTTCCTACCAAGGTAACGAAATTTCCTACGGCTTTTGTTGGATTTAACTTCTGGGCCTCTTCACACTTACCAGGTGTCAGAAATAAGACATTTATCATAGAGTAGAATCCTTCAAAAATAAAGTTTCTTCTTCAGAGTTTTCCCCTGCTAGCGCCCCAGGACACAGCTGTA
>JAWWES010000018.1:12310316-12391261 GCA_035583135.1 Lophotriccus pileatus | reverse complement strand
TGAGTTAAATACAGGTAAATTTAATTTTTCAGACATGAAGATAACACACTACAAGAAGATTTCTGTCACTTTCCTGCTAAAAGATGTATGGGATTTTTTTTTTTTATCTTTTAGTATCACTTTAAAAATATGGAATTTTTATTTCTTTGGCAATGTCTGTGCTGGAAGGCATTTCCAGTGTGCTGATTACTGTAGGAGGCTTTGAAGGCTGTTCCTTTATCGAGCACTATGTGAATTCCATAGCTTATACCACCTACTTTTGCTTTTGTGATTGTGAATGCAACGGGATCAATCAGTTCAGGGCTGCCTGCATGGCCATCAGGCTGGTGGGGTTCGGTCACACCCGTGTCTGTGGACAATGAGAAGTCTGGAAATACATCCACTGCCTTTGGCTCTCCAGCAAAGTAACCCAGCTTCTGCTTGAAGATCCACTGACTAAAAGAGACCTGAGGACACGACCAGATCAGGGCTGAGTCCAGCTCCAGAATGGTGGTGCAGAGCTCAGTAGCTCTGCCCTTGCATCCGTGTTGGACAGCAACACAGCCCCGTGTGGGAAAGGACTTTTCTCCATCCAGGATATGCCCAGAGTCCAAACAACATCTGCAAACAGTCATTTTCTTATCTCCCTTTCCAATCTTGGCCCATCTCCAGGTTGAACAATAGCCATAGGATTGTCTATTTTCTGGCTAAAAGGAGACAATGGGAGTCAATATGCACAAACTTACTCCCGGTAGATCAAGCCCAATTCTGCAGTAAGAGGACATTTCCAAGGAATTTCCAAGGAATTCCCAAGGAACAAGGAGTGGCCAGGCTATATGCCATGGCTCTTTCCCTGGAAGCACCAGCTGGTCCTTGTGCCCAGCACAGCTCCTGCTCTGCATCCAAGCAGAACCCAGAAAGTTGTGCTCCTGGGCTCACACTAACACCAAACTGGAGGGTTCTTTATTCACCCTTTGGAATTTTGGAAACTGGTCCGTTTCAAGAGCTGGGAAGGCCACAGACCCTCATATGCTTACCTAAGAGCAGGAGAAAGAAGTAGCTTGTTCAAAGGGGAGTTACATAAAAAAAAAAAAAGAAAAAAAGAAAAAAAAAAAAAAAGAAAGAAACTCTGCTAACACCAAATTTAAAAATTAGGAAATCAAAGGATAGTAAAGGGAAGGGTTCTTACCACTGCATCTGTACTGCTGGCACAGCAGCTGAGCCAGAGACCTGCATGGCTGAGTCTCCTACCACCCCCCCCCACCCCAATCGCAGTATCAGGGAATGATGGATCTAAGCTGGCACAGGTTGTGTCTTCCCAGTTTGATATTTTAAAATGCTATTGGGGTGACAGAGGGCTTTTTTTTTTTCTTCCTTCCCCCACAGAGTGTGCAATTTGTACAAACAAGTTTGGATGCAAAGCAGGAACACTCTTTGGTGTGTGTTTCTGGGGAAACTAAGCCTTTGGGCTGTGAAAAGGGCTTGGGATGCACAGTGTGTAGGGGCAGGAGGTGGGGCTGGTCCCGGCTGTCGGCCGGGAGGCCGGTGGGATGCTGATGCTGGATGCTGGAGCGGCCGGACAGAGGATACTGGTCCCCACGGTGTGCGTGGTCGGGGCCGGGCAGCATCCCGTCCGGCCTGGACGTCAGCGGGGAGGGGAGGAGAGGGGGAGCCCGAGCCGGCTCCGGCGCCGTTGCTGAGGCAGCAGGAGCCTCGGCAGCATCCCCGAGAGCCGAGCGGGCAAACTCCTCCCTCCCGCTCTCATCGCCGCTCTCCCTGCTTCCTCCGCAAAGATGGCAACTGAGGGGCTGCGCGAGAACGAGACCTTGGCATCGCTGAAGAGCGAGGCCGAGAGCCTGAAGGGGAAGCTGGAGGAGGAGCGGGCCAAGCTGCACGACGTGGAGCGTGAGTGGGGCCGGGCGCGGGGTGCGGGGTGCGGGGCCGGACCGCGGGGCCGGACCGGGAGCGGGCCGGGAGAGAGCAGGGAGCGGGCAGGGAGCGCGGCCCCAGCGCCGGGACATCGCTGCCCCCGGGCGGGGGGCGGAGGGGCCGCTCGGGGCAGGCAGGACCTCACAGCATCCCCGCAGCATCTCCGGAGCACGGCGGCGGCCGGGCCCGGGCCGCGCTGCCTCCGGCGGGGGTGGGCGGCCGGGAGGGGCAGGGACCCTGAAATACCCTCGGTGCAGCCCGGGATGTGTCTGCAGCCGCTCGATGTGCTGTCAGGAACAAAGAGTAACCCCAGCCGCGTGGGAGTTGATAGGAATTTGCTTTGATGAGGCCGGTGTTTCACCCAAGGTGTGGAAAGGCTTAAAAAGGAGCATCGTTTCCAAACCCGGCTCCTCTGCCCCCCTTCCCCCGGGGAAGCAGCTTGCAGGGATGCAGTGCTGATTCAGAGGTGCGGGGTGAGTCAGTGCTGGAGCTGTCAATGCTGTAACTCACCGTTCTCAGCTGCAGCTATAAGATCCAGGGGTAACGTGACAGAAAGTACATGGACAGAGCTCAGCTCTGCCCTCCCACCATCACCCCTCTCCAAGTTCAGGAAAAATAAGCTAACCTTACTTACTTTATGGAGCTCCTCAAGTACGTATTAATTCACGTGTCCAGATAGATAAAAATAGTTTTATTTTCATAATTTAATTTTTGTAATTACAATGATATAATCTATTGCACGTTTTGGGGGGATTTTGAGGGTTGTTTTTAGAAACACATATAAATTACTGTTTTCCTCTGAAATCCCATAGCTTACTCTATTAGAAATATTAGTGGGTCATTAAAACTTTTTCCTCATCTGTTTTGATGTCCTAAACATTGAAAAGGAGTCTGAGCCTGTATCCAATGCCTTAGTTCTTCATGTTTTCTAAGAATGGTAGAAAATTTACAAATATTTGTCAGTCATTTGTAAATTTAAGGTGAGGAAGGATTAAAATGTTTTGTTTTCTGGAGTAAATAGAGCATTTCTTGTCTAAATTAGACAATCATATATTATATGAATGTCCTATTAATTGGAATTATTAAACAAATGGAAATAGCCTCATTACAGAAACATTACCATAAATCACCATATTTCTACAGTATAATTTCTGTATCAGAACTACCAGGGCCTCTGTTTAACACATCTCTTAAGAATGTTCTTAAACCCATTTTTGCTCACACAGAGTTTTACCTGTGATTGCAGTGACACCATAACTCTGTGTGCCACTGGTAGTCACAGGATATTCATGTCTTTGTCATATGTAAAATCTGTAAATTTCCACTGGAAAGCTGTGTTTGCATAGCTGTGACAGGAGTTCTGAGACAGAAGTGTTATGCTCTTGTAGAACAATGCTCCCTCATGATATTTTATATTAATTCTGTATCAGAGGTTTTTTACACTTCAGTTATTCCCAAGTACTCTTTCTGCAGAGCTTGTAAGTTTCAGAACAAAGCATCTTTTCTGGGTTTTGCTTTGTTGGTTGTTTGGTTGTTTTTTTTTTTTTTCCTAATATAAAATTGTATCTTTCACATTTTTTTGATTGTGACTTTCCCTATGTGGTTTCCAAAACAAACAGCTGGCTGAAATAGGATTGCCCTTATTTGTTCAACTGGTTTGGAACATCAGCTCTCAAAAATGTGGTCAGAAAAAGGAAATGCCAAACATACATTTGATTTGCAGTCTTACAGTTTTAAGGACTCAGTGCTATAGCTTAAAATTTTAGGCGTAGAGAAAAGTTTGTTCTGTTTGTGCAATCCATAAATTTTTAAGGCCAGACAGATCATTAGACCCAACTGACTTCCTGCACAGAAAAGATCAAAGACCCAATAGTACCTGCATCAAGTCCACACCTCCTGTTCAGGCCAAACAATATTTTTAAGAAAAACAGGCAGTTTTGTCTGGACCTCTGTAAAACTACTCAAGCTACTTAGTGGCTTTAGCTGATCTACTTGTCTGAGTGCATGATTTTCAACTATCTTGGAACAATATTGAAGAATGCTTAAAAATAATTATCTGACTCTCAAACCTGTGCAGGGCGGGAGCAGGATTATTATGGCTGTGGTTGGAGATAAGGGTCCTCAGAGAATCAGTGAGGCTAAACCAGACAATTTCAGAGTCTCAGCTGCATTGACATAATGGAAACGCTTTGTCCATTGTCTGTGCAACATTTGTTTTTTCAGATATGTTCTGGACACAAGCATCTTTCCAGCTGCCATAATAACCTCCTCTCCTGTGCTTTCATGTCTTCTGATTGGATCATTTGGCAGGTTTCTATGGGCAATAATAGGGAGAATGTATCTTTTCCTCAGCGGGTTTATATGGTACCTTCTCAGAAATTGGCTTCTGACCTGTGGACAAATTGTCAGGAATGGTGGACAGCACCTGTCCCTGGGCTCTGTGAGACTGGTTGAGCAGAGGTTTCAGGTGAGAACATTATTCTGGCACAGCCTGTGGGGCTGGTAGCTTTGAAAGACAACTCTTGAAAAGGTAATCCACTAGAAATCAGTCTCTCCCTTAGGCAGAAATTGCTTCCCTGAGCCTGTGCCAGGGAATGGTCTCGAAGTTCAGGATGCCTGCTCTGTCACTGTCACAGCCCTTCCTAGCCCAGGAGCTCTCTTAGAGCCCTAGAAAAGTGATGAAGGGTGAAGTGGCAGTGGAGCTTCAGAGCATCACCTGACATGGGGGATGTGGACCTCAGTCTCCAACTTGGCAGTGAAAAGCTTAAGATTTCCTGCACCAGCTCATTAAAGCACGTGAGCTTTGGCATTAATTTCGAAAGGTTTGAGTGAGGCATTGCCCCCGTTGCTAACAACAGCTGGACCATCTTAGGTTTCAGTGTGGACAAACACACAACACAGGGAGATGCTGGATCTACTTCTCTAGACAGAGTAATTTTTATTTCTGGTGCCAGTCTCCTGCCTCAGGACCCCTACTCTGCTATGAGATTTGAAGTAAATCTCACCCCCCCTCATGCTCTGTGTGAAGAGCTGCTGCAGGGTGCCAAGATAATCATGGCCCTGCTCAGCTCCATGCTGGATGAACATGCTGGAGCGGAGCAAATAGGTTCTCTCAGATGACACTTTCTCCCAGACATGTACAGATAACCCCAGCATGAGGCATCAGGGTTACATGAGACACCTTTAGTTGTGTCAGCTGCATGTCTGTGCAGCTTTATGTCAAAATCAGTTGGCATAAATGGAAATGCATATTTTTTTGATTTTAAAAGAGTCAGCTGAAAGAACTGCTATTAAATGAGGTGTGAAATAACTGATTTCTCCATGAGAGGATGCTACTCAGGAAAGCTGTTTGCCTGCCTTCTGTTTCTCTCTGTTGTAAAAGAAAAAGCTGATACATCCCATGAAGTCCTTGGTGTCTGTAGTTACTGTTGAAAAGTTGGGTAGTGTACTGTTATAGCAAATGCTAAGCTTCCTGCTCACTCAGAGCTGTGTCCTGGCCCTGACAGCTTCCCTGGCCACCGGGAGGTTGGTTAGTACTTGTATCACACTCCATCACCACACAGTGCTGAGAGCCAACTGCAGTTGGGAGTCTCACATCCAGAACAACTGTTTTACCATTAAAACTCTGGAGATTTGATGCCTACCCCCTTCTTCTGTGTGATTTTTCCTCTAAGAACCAGTAGTGGTCTTCACTTCTGCTGAGTACTTTGAGGCGTGTATAGCACTGGAGGCTATCTGTCCACTTTCAGGCCTGAGGATTTCCCAGTAGGAGGGGGCAAAGGGGTAGTCTGTTTTCCAGTTATACTTGGGTGTGATGGTCTGCAAGAGCTTCAGCTGCTACATCCCTGGAATCCAAGCCCTGGGTGAATTCATCCATATCTTTATCTGGTAAATATGTTCACATGCTGCCCACCTTGGTTTTACCACCTGCCACCTCTGAAGCAGAGTTCATTGCCTTGCACCATGGACTCAAAGTTCATGGATTGATTCCTCCCAGGGCATTCCTCCTAAACACAGAGATTTGCCAGGGCAGAGCTCTGATGCAGGACTCTCTAACCATCAGCTGCTTGCAGTTCATCAGGTGGCAGAGCGTGTGGAGGCGCTGGGCCAGTTTGTGATGAAGACCAGGAGGACCCTGAAGGGCCATGGAAATAAAGTTCTCTGTATGGACTGGTGCAAAGACAAGAGAAGAATTGTGAGCTCTTCCCAGGTATGCTGTTGGGCAGTATACAAATCTGGCTGTGCTGTGTGCCACTCTTTGCAAATGATACCTGTGAATAGTGTAAATGTTTTCAAGATGCCCTGAAAGAAGTTTATTGGCGATGTATTTGTTCAGAAAGCTTAAATCTAAGCTTCTGATCATTGCTCCCCCCGTTGTAGTTAATACCCTGAATTGTTCTTGTCCAGTCAGACACAGAGCTTCCCCATATTCCCTCCTATAATAGAAAACAGAACTCATGTAAGGCCATTTTTATTTCCTTGTTCTTTACAGATGAAATATGTAGTAAATTTTTCAGATTATGTGTTCAGAGAAAATAATCATGAAAGGGCAAGGGAAGAAATGCTGATTCTTTCAGAGATTTCTGTGCACAGAAATTTCTTCTGCAGTCTGTATGACTGGTGTGACCTTGAAAGCCTCAAATATCCTGCCAAAATTACTGCATTTAGTTGGGCATTTTGAGAAACAGTCCTAACACCTGCTCAAGACCAGTCTCCTAAGCTGGAGGAGGTAATGAGATAATTACTTTCTAGATCCCCTGGTTCTTCCTGAGCCCAGTATGGCAGCGAGTGAGCTTGTTGCATCTCACAGCTGTTCACTGACCTACATGAAATCTGTCAGAGGTCTCACTTGAGGGATAAAAATAGGCAATCTGCATTGCAAGCCACCTTCAGTTACTATGAGTTTTTACCATTCATGGTGATCTCAGCAAAGAGAACAATTTTAAATAACTAATGTCACCTTTTTTTAAGTAGTTAAGATGTTAGTGTGTAGATCAGAAAGCTGAACAGGCAGGCTGAAATGCATTTTGTACTCTGTTTTAAGAACTGTGTAAGTCCAGGTGCAGCAGCAGTTGTTGCTCAGTAATAAACATTTGCTTACAGGGAGGATAGCAATATTATGTGCATAAAGCAAAGTAGCTGGCACAGGTGTAGCTGCCATACCCAAAATGATTGTGTTGCTCTCTGTAGAGGGTTCTTAGGATGGCTATTTAGCAGATTGTATCAATGGATAATAAAAGGTTAGATAAGTGTAGTGAGAAGTAAAGGGAAGACCAGGAAAAGGCAGGAAAAGGGAAGATGAATAAACAGTGCAATGTCCATAAACAGTCCCTGTGAGTGCTGCCACCTTGTAAGAGATTTGTGATACGGGTCAGCTCTGTATTTGTAAGGTCCTGTAGTGAGCCACTGACAGGTATCACTTGGGAGAGGTGGCTAGCTTTGCAGGTGGTAGTTACTGGCTGGGAAAAACACATTGTGAGGGCTCACTAGTAGCAGGTTCCTGAGGAGGTGGTCCTGGCCGTGGCACGTGCTGCAAGTGAAGGGAGTTCTCATGAACCCACCAAAAGGGAAGGGAAAAAAACAGGGAAAAAATTTAGTCTTCTAAGCTAACATGAGTCATTTTGGTGAGGAGGAGATATATTTTTATTGTGGTAGATACAACTGGCGCTACTGAGGAGTGTCTCCTCAGTGCTTCACTTGACCATTGTGCTGTTAAGATGGAGGCAAAAATTTCAGGACAAAACAGACTGGGGGATAGAAATGAGCAGCAGTGTTTTCCCCAAAGTGGGAAGCAGGTTTACAGCCATGTCTCTGTAAGGCCTCAGTTTCTCCCTCTCTCTGTGCTTTCCTTTAGGATGGGAAGGTGATCGTGTGGGATTCCTTTACTACCAACAAGGTAAGTGAAAATGCAGCAAAATTGAGATTTCTGTGCCCAGGGCAAATTACAGTGGGATGAGATGAAGGGCTCACAGGTGTCACAGGAGAGTGGGATGGTGGGATAATATACAGACCTCCACCAGCACCTCAAAACAAGGCAGTCACCTGCCTTGACCTGTCTCTGAGCGATCCTCTAGCCATCCTCCTGCTGCTCTGCTGAGTTCGGCAGTAAGGGTTGTCCCAGCCTGGCATGTGAGTTATGGCTGGGGGAAACATCTGTACCTTTCACTGACCCTAAGAACGTCTCACAGAAATACTGAACTTATTATAATCTCTAGGCTGTTTTCCTTGCACTGATTAGAGAAACAGTGATGTTGCAGTCTAAAGAGATGCTGTGTTTCAGGAACACGCGGTGACGATGCCGTGTACCTGGGTGATGGCATGTGCATATGCCCCATCTGGATGTGCCATTGCTTGTGGGTAAGTTCCCAGTTTCCACAGCTGCTTACACAGAGAAGTTTGATTTTTTTTTGTGTTGTCCTGGTGCCTTCAGAAGCTGACAGATAGAAGTTTGCGTGCTGCAATTGTGGGTGGAAGGACTACATTCAGTGTCTCTGATTCTATTCCTATAATGGCTTGTACACATTATCTCCACTGACTTCAGTGGAATAACATTTGTTGTGTAAGCATTGGAAATAATCCCCTTTCAGCATTTATATCATGGGTTAGGAATTCTGCATGCATGTTACTTCCCTGTTCCAGTGTGGTTGTCTATGTTGGATATGTATTCTAAGGGAAAGAGGTTTTAATCCTGTTCTTACTTTGCACTCATTCTTCTATGAGGTAGAGGTTCATCGCTAATAGTTAGCAGTATGTGACTAGATCTTGCTAAGATGGGGTGGGGAGAGGATACCCCATCCTTGATAATCTTCTGCAAGTTTCTCTTGGAAGGCTCAAGTTTGAAAACACTGGGTTTCTGCAGGGGAAAAAACAAAGAGACAAAATGTTGGCAAAGCATCTTTTAAAAAGTGACTGGGTGGATCAGACAGACAAAGCAAGCTTGGGGCGAGAGAGGAACAAAGGGAGACTTCACTGTGTGGCCTGAAAATCTAGAAAGCAGCAGACTGAGACAGACAGGCAGACTCCGTAATCATGTGTGGAGAGCGAGTCTGGAAACCGGGTTTTTGACTAAAACTCGAAGAAAGGCAAGAAAGCTCTATCTTCACACATGTAAGGGAGACAGGGAGTACACACATGCATTCATTGCACTACCAAATTCTATAATTCTGTTGTGCTGTCAGTTAAGTGCTGTACATGTAATGTAAGGCACAGAACCAGGAACTGGTGGTGTGCCAGGCTCCCAGGGACCAGGGCAGGGCTGATCTACCACGGTTCCAGGAAAGGATCAGACATAAGTCAGATCCTTCAGAAATGAGTCCTGTATCTGATACAGCTTAATTGGTAGAACTGTCCAGGAGGGACATACCAGCTACAGAGGTTAGTGCTTCTGTTGCCTTTTTTCCAAACTCTCCTACACCCCTGTCTTCACACCTTCTAATTGCTATGCCATCTCTTCCGTAGTTAGGTCAAATTTGTTAAGATAGATCAATAATGATGCTTAAATACTGATCTTTGCAATGACAGATGTCAGCAGAAAAATGGCAGTTTGGCTGCATGTGAAACATTAACCCTGAGGTGACTGCTGTCACCTCCAAGTTTGTGCTTTCGTGAGGTTTCATTCAGTGCCATTTATAAACTCAATAAGGGTAAAAAATACTGAGGCGCAGCTGTTCAAGTTCTGTAAAGCAGCCAGCCTGGTGAGGCAGCTGGGGCTTCCCTGCACAGGGAGATCCCACACAGCACAATACAGGGAAGTCGGTACTTGTAAGGGTTTGGCAGCGCAGCACTGACAGGTGGTTTCCTTCTTATCACCACTCGCCTTTTGTCGTTGCAGTTTTAACCAGTTCTCCTCTCTCTGTTATTGCTATTATTACTCTCTTCAGTGGCCTGGACAACAAGTGTTCTGTGTACCCTCTGACATTTGAAAAAAATGAAAATATGGCTGCAAAGAAGAAATCGGTTGCAATGCACACAAACTACTTGTCTGCCTGCAGCTTCACTAACTCAGACATGCAGGTAAACGCATTCCCTTCCCGCTGCTCACCACCACCTAACATGAGCTGCACTCATGCATGGGGCACAGAATGCTCCTTGCTCCCAGGGCCACATCCTGCTCCATGCAGGGGCTGCTGGAAAACCCTCGCAGGGGGCAGTGAAGGTACTGCAGAAGTTGCTGTAAGGAGAGGCTCGTCACAGCCCGTGGCCTGGCTGCACCCTGCAAAGGCCTGTTGCTTCTGCAGAGGGAGCTCACTGGTACCTGTGTGTTCTCTGCTCACCTGGTCTGTGCCAGTTTGTGCTCGTAGGGGCTCAGGCTATTGCAGATAGTTAAAACCATGGTTTACTTAGGATTAGGTTGGGTACATACTACGCCAGCTGATAGAGACTGTCTTGTTTGCCTCCTTTGTCCTGGACATCCGGACAACTTTGCTTTTGCTTTCATTCTTAGTATTTTTTATTTGTACTAAGTAATACATTTGGCCTCAAGGATGGCCCCACAGGGGCATCCCTGTTGTCTGTACGTGCAGTGGTGTGTTCCCTCGAGGGAAAGGAGTGATGCTGTCCCCATGTCACAGCCAGTGGGGTGGAGCACAGAGGCCCACAGTGGGAGGCGATGGCAGAGCCAGGAACTAAATGCAGATCTTCTGAGACCAGGCAACTCTGTAGTGAATATCTCAAAGATCTCATTCTGCAGGAACACGGAAGATGATGAAAGGAGCCAAGATAATCCCCTTGTCCTCTCTGATTTCTGAATTTAATTAAAGCTCTGCTCAGTGCAGCTCTGCAGCAAAACAAGTGGCAGAATGGAGCATTTTCATTGCTCTCGGTGTCAACAGAGCTGCTGGAAAGGGATTATCATGTCCCCTTCTTCCAGATATTTGGAGCTCTTCTGAAGGTAATATCAGCTCTCATTGCTTCTATTTCGGGACACGTGAAGCCCGAGAGTATGTTGTTGTTTGTCACTCTCTGGTTTCTGTAATGACTCTGAGGTGCTAATTTAAGTCCATTGCCATGGAAACAAGTGGTGGAGGTACCCAATGCTCAGACTTGCTTAGCCCTGACCTTGCTGTGTAGGAACCCTGCTGAATTAGAGCAGTCTAAATTAAGTGGAATGTTTTTGATGAGACATAAAACCAGTTTCCTCCTTTCTTCTCCATACCTAAATGCATTATGATTAAATCCTATGACAGAAAAAATAGCAATTTATTTTTTCATAATAGAAAAGAAAGGTTAGGTCTTTTTTCTCCATATTAAATACAGCAAACTGCATTGATATTGAAGGTAATGTACAACTATTGTTAGAGTGGATCCCCGGTGGATTAAGGTGTTTTATATTTAGTGATTCAGAGATTTTTCTGAAGTCTTTAAAAAGAAATCTTCATATGATTGCTAGGCTTATAAAGGATCATTTATGGCACTGCATGTTATTATTCAAACAAATACAAGCAAGTGGTTTGGCCAAGCTTCTGTTAGGACACTGTTATGTAGGAGATCCTAGGGAATACCAAATTTCTTATCTTTTTCCATTCACATAAAGGCCTCAGAATTAGAACTATTTAGGAGCTCTGAGGGTGCACAGTGCAACAGGTACATGGTGCAGGAGCTTTCCCAGCTGTGTGCAGAACAGTTCTTGTCACCGGGGGGAATGAGGTCCCTGTCCTGGAGCAGCTCTTGCGTGAGGTGGAGGTGTCCCCCCTCCCAGTGTCCCCCCAGGTCCCAGTGCCAGGTGGTGTCAGGGCTGCTGCTCTGCCTTGACTGCCTTCTTAAACTACAGCTCTGTTTTCCCTCAAAGGAATGAAAGACTGGATAGGAGTTTAGGAGTTGATGTGCCCGTGGGCATCTGGCAGTGCAGGGGAAAGAGCGGAGACCTAGGGATGGTTCATCATTGATTAAAGCCACTCTCAGGCTGTGTGGCTGCTGAAAGAAGGGGTCCCAGCCTTACTCCTCATCACGTTCCCATCTGGTCCAAGACAAGTGCTGAGGTGCAGAGCTGGATGACCCATGCACCTTGTTCTCAGTGCCCCAAATCAGTCTTGCTTGAGAGAGCCTCCCCCGCCTCAGTGAGCAGAGCCAGTGAGCCTCGCTTCCTAAATTAGGTATCTGCAGCTCTGCAGTGTGATAATGCTCCCCACGTGACAATGCTCTGTGTGTATTAATAGCAACAGTTAATTGGGATCTCAAGTGTTTTGCATAGGGCAGGCAGCCATGCTCCAGTGTGGCAGGGCTGAGAAGCAGGGTGAGGCCCGTGGTGGTGGAGGAGGTGAGGGTGGCCCCTCTCCCCTCGCCGCTGTTCCCAACCCCAGTTCCCATGCTCCCAGTGAGCAGGGGCTGTGTCTCTGCTGTCCCCTGCCCTGTGCAAGTGCTGCCTCTTGCTGCCAGGCAAGGCAGGATCCCCATCCAGTGCTGTAGGAGGCCCTAGGGCAGCAAGCCAGAGTCCAACAGCAAAGATTGCTAATTCCCTCCTCAGTTTAGATTTTCAGAGTTGGTTTGGTTTTCAATAGCAATACCCTGAAATAGAGTATATAACCTTTTTCTTTCAATATTAGCCGGAGCTCTGGGTTGCCAACAGACCCTTCCTTTACACCTTTAGCTGCTTCTATTCCCCTCGTGTCTTTCTTACACAGTGTTGCAAGAGCAAATCCTCAGAGCTGAAAGGCTTCATTCCTCAGCCAAGTACAAATATTTCTCAGAATAGAGAAGTTCATTGATCCAGGCTCAAAAGCTGGCCAGAAAGACAAGTCAGGACTTTCTTCTGCTATTATCATCTGAGAGCATTAGTGTCTCTCTACTGCAGGATTCAGAACAGTTTGTTCTGCAGCTTTGCAGACCTCTGTTTACGGGAAGAGCTTTCGGAGCATCTGTCAAACATGTTTAGTGTTTAACCTTTATGCAACTCTGTGAATGGGTTCGTGAGTGTGTGATCATCTTCTTCTTGAGGAGTATTTTGTTTTTAACTTCTGATTACCCGCAGGGATCCCTTGAGTTTCCTCACCAACCATGAGAAAAACCTGTGTATAAAACCGAGAGCCCTCCTTTGCTCACCCTTGCCTCCTTCCTCGCCAGTGCACAGGAACCCTGTCAACCTACAGAATTTGTGATTGCATAACAGCTTCGGGTGCCAAGGGGAAATTTTGAACAATTGAGCATCATCAGGATTTAGCCACAATAACAAACTCTGATCACATGTGCTTTCTACAAGCACTGTAGCAGATGGGAAGCTGTGGGCTGTGTTCGGTCAGTGTCTGTTCAAGCCCTTTCACACACAAATGGTTTTGGACAAGTGAGAGCTGATGGACTTACCAAACAACTGTCTAGACAGGCTTACGGCCCTTTCAGAAAATCCATGTCTTAAGCCAAATTAATTGGGTTTAACCTGAATATTTCAAGCAGAAAGAAACAATAAATTATAGAGAGTTAAACAGGTAAACCTAGCTCCAACAGTTCTTCCCTTTACCCGAGTTGAATTCCAGCAGCCTAAATACAGACAGGGTTAAATACAGGAGCAGAGAGGAAGACCAGTATGGTTCTACCTTCTTTTTGGAGAATAAGAAAATGCCAGCAGGTCCTTAGTGCCATCAGCTCTGCAAACCCCACTGCACAAACATTGTGTAAGTATAGTGGTATCAATACAGCTCTCCTTTCCACTCTTAACTTCTTTCCTCAAAACTAAAAAGCATGAAAAGTTCTTAGGTTCATATTTGGTTTATGACTTTCATATTTTATTAAATTAAAGCTGTCCTTTCATGTATGTGTAGGATGTCAGTTGTTTCTTTGTCACTTGAAGGTCAACTGATGATTTTTGTATTGTGATTCTTCTCACATCCTATAGATCCTGACAGCAAGTGGAGATGGAACTTGTGCTCTATGGGATGTTGAGAGTGGGCAGCTTCTACAGAGTTTCCATGGTCATGGAGCTGATGTCCTGTGCCTGGACCTGGCCCCTTCTGAAACAGGAAATACATTTGTTTCTGGGGTAAGCAGGAGCTTCTTTTCACAATATAAAATTAAGGAATATGGAAATGAAAAGCCAGCAAAGCAGGAGGCTCCTGATCTTACTGAGTGCCGGAGTATATGTTGGATGCCCCAGTGCAATCCACTCATTTCAAGCACATTTTCCAAGCTGGAGCAAATTAAACCCCTGACAGTGAGGTCAAACCCACCCAGCCAGTCTGACTGCAGTTCTGCTTACTTAGCAAGTTCCACCCCACACCAAAGCAATCCAGCTCAAGATCAAAACAACGCCTCTACAAGGAAGGGAAATGCTCAGAGTTAGAGCAGTGGGCTTCTGCCACAGCAGAGGTGTGAATCCCTGTGGATTGGAGCCCAGAACAGCAGAGGACTTCCCACACATTGCTCCTTTCTTGTGCCCAGCAATCTGGAGTGAGATGGGGTGTGACAGGCATCAGGTTGTGCTCAGGACATCGAAGTGGGGCTGCAAGTGACGTGCATGTCACTATGTCCCTCAACCACTCCCCAGAAGTCATGGGGTAGCTTGGACACTGGCTAAACCTTCGTGCAAGTTGGAGCAGGGACATGAGGTGTGGCCACATCTTCAGCTGTTGCTGAGTCCTCTGTGCCTTCCAGCGGTACCAGAGGCATTTAAAGCCCCTCTATCAGTCAAAAATGATAGCCCACTCCCGGTCCTGGCCCAGAGGAACACACAAACCTCACTGGGACTGCAGGACTGGACTGGTCTGGGAAAGTACCCAGGGCATCTTCCAAGTGTTGTTGTGCTGCCGAGGGATCACCGTTCCCAGGCAGCTGAGCCATTGGCACACAGCCTGGCAGTGAGGCAGGCAAGGCGTAAAGGTGAGTGAAAAGGGGCTCTGCTCCTTTTCAAGGTGATCCTGGTCTTTCCCACATTAGAGACTGAGTGTGCAGGTGAGAGCTGGCAGCCCCTGAGAGATGACCTCTCTTGCTGGAGGCAGGTTGCTACCAGTAACATCGCTGAAGATACCTGGTTTCTGAGCCCCACAAGCACTGGCCCAGGGCTGATCATGTGCTTGATGATGGAATGGCCCTTGTGCCAGAGGGTGCCGAACATGGAATAGGGCTTGGAGTCATGGTCCCATCTCTGCACAATAAACCTGTATCTCTTCTGTTATGGCTGTTCTATCAGATTTGGCTGGCCCATCAGGAGCAGGGTCCAGCACCCTGGCCCAGTTTGCCTGCTGCTAGCACAGCTGCTCTGAAGCGTGACTGAAAGCTAATTCCATCCAAGTGCATTACTTCTCTCGGGTTTTCCTGTCGCTGAGTTTGCTTCCCAGAAAGGATAGATTCATTCTCCCTGGGAACAGCTCAGCTTATTATAGGGCAAAGAATCGCAAGCAGCTATGGTGCTGCTAAGAGAATATGTCATACTGGTGTTGATACAGCAGCTTGGGCATGTCTGTGCTTACAGGCACTCAGTTCATCAGATGCAAAACACCACTTCAGATCTGTCTTACATCGTGTCAATGCAGGTATAGGCAGAACAGTCCAACCTGAAGGTATGGCAGCATGGAGAGACTCCCTGTATGTTGTGCCTCTGTGACACAGTAGTCTTGAGCTGGAATAAGCAATGTCAGCACATCAGCACAGAGGCTGGGTGATGTTACATTTAACGACTTAACTGAAAATTCCAGCCCTCCTGGGTGAGCTCAGGGCTGTGTCCCAGGCTGTTGTGCTCTGTGCCCTCTGAGCACTGCTCCGTGGGCTGAGTTGGCTGTCACTCAGGGGGCCCATCTCTCTGCTGGTTTCTCCTTCAAAACCTTAGGAGTCAAAGAACCAGCTTGTCAGATTGGTCTTGTCCCCAGCCTCCCAGAGAGGTCAGTAAGAACAGTGCACATGGAAGTGATGTGAAGGGCTGGGCTTGGGCTGTGATGGGGCTTGAGAGGGAAATATGCTGAGTCCAAAATATTCTCTATCCTGTTCAGTTTCCCCAAGACTAAACCAAACCACAAACTGGTGCAAAGGAACATAAATAATGACATAATTAGTAAAAACACTGGGGTTTCATTTTAAAAACAATTTGAATTTTAAAAAAAAAAAAAGAGAAATATGTGAATTGTAAAGAGACTGTTTAATTTAATTAGCAATCATTTGATTAAAATAAACAACATTTGTGGCATAGTCTGCTGGGCAGGGCACTCTGGCTCAGCACAAGCAGTAGCACCTGATCTGCCCTGTATGTCCCACACAGCCCCAGAGAGGCTGAGGCCACAGAGCTGAGCCTTGGTCACTGCCTACTCCTCAGAAGGGGCAGACTTATTAAAATCTTCCATCACTCCTTAAAGAAAAGACCGTGTTCCTTTTTCCTGTCACTGTGACTGTGTTGCAGTGAGACACTGCTGCTGAGAGCATGAGCCTACAGGTATGAGATGGTTCCCGCCCCAAGGACATTGCAGACAAGATGGGTGAGGCCCTTGCCCAAAGCATTCAGGGTGCTGAGCACTGAGTGTTAAATGATCTTTTCAAAGCACAGTTTGCAAGGGCAGATTAGAGCTTGTGGGTGAGGTGAAGTGCTGCTATGCTGCTTTTCTCATCCCAAGGACACCATCAAGCCTGAGGGTGCAGAGCCCTGACAGGGGTTTACTCTGGTGGGAGGCTGGGCAAGAGCCCTCTGGCTGCACCTATTTCATTTTCTATTTCAGTGTGTGAAAAGAATTCGTTATAAAACTTTGAACGCTGGGTATTAAGTTTTTGTATTGGGCACGTTAAGTGGTAAGGGAAAGAGTGAGTTATGCAGCTCTGTGGCATGGTGGGGTGCAGACACGGGCAGGGCAGCAGCACAAGCAGAGCAGGGCTGTGAGTGCTGGTCAGTGTGGGGCTGCCTGTGCAGACAACCCAGCGCCATCTGCACCCCACTGTCCTGAGGCTCCAGCCTTCATGATGTCCTCTGCTTCTACCTGCAACTGCACCAGCTTGGGGTACCAGTGCAGGCAGCTCTGGGGCTGCTTTGCTGGTTAAATCCCCTCAGAGCTGTGATGTTCAGAGCCTTTAAAAGTAGCTGGGCTTGGTGACAAATATCACGTACATGAGGGGTGAATGTCACCATTTGCTCAACTGTAGTGATTTTTTGTTTCTTGGTTTTTTTTGTCTTATTAGGGATGTGACAAGAAAGCCATGGTTTGGGACATGCGGTCCGGTCAGTGCATCCAGTCATTTGAAACCCACGATTCAGATATCAACAGTGTCAGGTCAGTTTGTTTCTGGGAGAGGACACATTTGCAATGTTGAGCAATGTTCTGGTTCTATTTTTGAAGTCTGACCTCATCCAAGTAATGTAATGTGTTCTGGTCTTCTTTCACTTGTGCACAGATATTATCCAAGTGGAGATGCCTTTGCCTCTGGTTCAGACGATGCCACGGTATGTTAATTCAGCAGCCTAATTTAGGGAAATTCTGTTACTTCCCAAGCCAGATTTTCCTAGAAGATTAGGTCACAACCACAGAGGACTTTTAGTGACTAAACTGGGCCTGTGACACCATAGTTGCAGAAAGAATAATTCCTATATTAAATACTACATATGTTATAGGGGAAATCTAGTAACAGCGGACTTGTCTACATGAGGTACTGTCCAAATATGCATTTCAGATTCTCTGTGTTTGA
Organism: Lophotriccus pileatus; assembly: GCA_035583135.1. NCBI lineage: Eukaryota > Metazoa > Chordata > Aves > Passeriformes > Tyrannidae > Lophotriccus > Lophotriccus pileatus. The sequence continues at coordinate 12,373,768 of JAWWES010000018.1, read as the reverse complement.
AGTTTCAGGACCAAAAATAGGGGTCTTACTGGAAGATATTTGACTTCATGTAACTGTTGGTCAGAGCATGGGAGGAAGCAGCTGAAATGCTGAAGCTTGTGACAGGAGAAGCAGCTTGTCCCAGCAAGCAGAGGGTCTGTGGGCTCAGCACAGAGCAGGGCAGATGTGGGCAGCTGGCTCTGCAGCCCCAGGGTGGCCTTGGTCACATTCATCTCCTCCCTGTCTCTGACTCATTGCCAGCACTCTTCACTGCAGTGAGTCACTGCATCCAGGTCATTCTAGATCACACAATAGTTCTTAATGGATCCTAGTTATCTATGGGCAATCTCTGAGGAGGGGCACAGAGTGTATTGACAGGTAAATTGGGTCATATGCAAAATGCCATTGATGTGGTGCCCTCCACCCTGAGTGAGGCACACGGCTGCTGGCTCTCCCTGCAGCTGGTGTCCCATGGTGGGCCAGGCTCTGCCCCCACCACAGCCCTGCAGGGACTGAGCTGGCAGTTGAGTGTAACTTGAGAGCAGATGTTTGGGAAACACTTGGCACCTTATTTCTTCTGTTTATTCAAACATCACACTGAGTTGGGCGAGGGTGAAGACTTTATCTAAAGTACTCTGCCCTCAGAGCGTGTTTTGAGTCTGCTCCAATACTAGCTAAACTCAACAGAAACATTCCTTTTGTCTTCATTGGATGTGGAGACATTCCAAGGCTCTTCTGGAGAGAGTGTACCCTGCTTTTAGGTCTTAAAAACTGCAGTTACTAAATTAATATCTGTGGTGAGCCCAGCTCTCTGCACACTTGGATGTGGTATTGTGAGCTCTTGAGATGCTTAGGGTGTGATAGGGAGAAATTGTCTATCATTAAATTCTCATGAGAGCAGTTTTGTTTTATGCCCATTATCACAAGCTCTCATGCCCAGTATCACAGGGTCTTATTAGTTTATTTGATGGGTTTTTTCTTTCTTAACTAGTCTTGACACCCCTGACTTAAGCAGGAGAATGGGAAATTCCACCTCTGTATTTCTGACAGAGGTTATGGCAGTTTCCATATACCCCGTTCTTTAAATTAAGAGTTGGTATTTTCAGTGTTACAGGCTGGTATCCTTGACCTGATTTATATACTTGGGGATTTTGAGGAACAGATAATCCTGGCTGTCTGGAGATAAACCATAAAGGTGTGCTCACATGACAGTGCTGTCACCTGCAGTGACTCCAGCTCCCCATCAGAACAGTGTGATGAAATTATTCATCAGCTTGGAGCAGTGGGTGACCTGGACTTCACACACCTGGCAGCTCCCCCACTGCCTGGAATCAAACAGCCTCTTCTTTATGTGCAGGCTTGAATAACAGCCATTTTTCAGTAGTAAACTCTTAATATTAGCAAAGCCATCTGACCAGTGTTTGCTTAAGCTTAACTCATTGAGGAGGAGTTTCAGTTGAAATAGTTTCAAAAGTGTGTTTTGATTTCAGGGCTAACAGACTGCCTTTCTGCATGACAGTGAAGTCTGATACATGACTTCCATGTTAAACAAGCCAAAGTTTGCTGGCAAATGATAAAAACAGGAAGTATAGGTTGTTAGAGGTGATTTGGGATTTTCCATGAGAAATGAAAACCAAAGATCTGTATAAAAGTGCATTATTTCACTTGATTTACTTTCCTGTTGGTTTTTCAGACAGAGGCCTCACAGCAGGGCAGGGACTGTTTGCTATCCTGGCTTACTCAGAGCAAGGGCTACCATCTTTTCCTTTGACTTTCCCGTTCATGTTTTACACTGTGTGTTTATAGCCTTGTTAGTTCCTGGTCCGTGTTCTCAACGATGATTAGAAATTTGATCCTGTGTCTCCCAGACTCCAGTTGTGGCTAAACTGTTGTTTAAGAGATTGTGTCCCCATGTACCCCCCCAGCAGCAGGATGCCCTAATCTGTAGGAAACCACAGAGGGGAAGCAAGAGGGTGTGGGGACTTTCAGTGGGCAGCCACGGTCCAAAGCCCACCACTCATCTCTTTAGAGCAGGACAGGCAGGAGGCTTAGAGAAGTGGTTTGAAAAAGCAAATTCTTCACACAATTTATACAAAACAGCCTTGTGTTACTTAGATCCCTGTTAAAGGAGTCCCAGAAACAGCAGGCAGAAATAGCAGAAGGAAAGAAGCCAAGCAGCCACTTCCTGTGATTCCTGTTAGGCTGCACTTCCCACTCCCGTTTTTTCAAAATATTTTAGCCAGTGCCTCCAGCCTTTACTGAGGCATGTTTGTTGGTTTTGTTTTAATCCTAGTGTCGTTTATATGACCTTCGTGCAGACAGAGAAGTAGCAATTTATTCCAAAGAGAGCATCATTTTTGGAGCATCCAGTGTGGACTTCTCTCTCAGTGGTGAGACTTGAACTTTGGAGGTTATCTTAGTGTTGAGATTTGAGGGGAACTGTAAAATTTTTCAGTTTAATTTGATAAAGCATTTGTTATTAAGTTACCAATAGTAATAAGTGCCAAAAGAAACATTTAATGCATGGAAGCATTTTTCTTTCCCCCTCTGTAAAAATAATTACTTTTTAAATAACCTAGCTGGCTATTGCTTCGTTGTAGTGATGAAAAGTATTTTCCTGGCCCTACTGAAGGCAGGAAATATTTTACCATTAACTACAGCTGGGCTAGAATTTCACAATAATGATGAAAAACATTTCAAAGGAAATATGAAGTGCAACTAAACTATTAAATGCGCTTGCATAAATAGTTTTTAAAAGGATAATAAATGATTAATAGTAAAAATGTGTTAGAGGGGCATGAAGACAGAGACATTACCACTTTTCACTACAGATCCTGAGGCATGAGCTCGAGTCTTCTCTCTGATGCTGCCCCAGCACAAATGCAGAGCTCCTCCAGTAACCCTGGGTGGGGATGAGTGGGTGGTGAATTGGCCGCCCTCTGGGACTGAGGCAATGCCTCTGTTATGGTCACAAGCACCACAGCTTGTCCCGTTAGCAAAGAATCACTTACCAAATTGCCTTCTAATCATTCAACCACTTATATTCAACTTCTTGTGCAAAGACTGAGCAAAGTATTATGATCCTGCAATAGCTGTTGAAGTGCTCTTCAGTCTGTCACGATTAACAGTTATCTCCCATCTGTAACGACTGAACACCTTTTGTGTCATTTAAGTAAAATGTGCCGCGTTTGTAACTCATTAAATTTAACTGTTTCAGCATTTAGTATGGACAGCTCGGGGCAGGGCTCCCGCAGGAGCACAGTTAGTCTGGGGGGAGCAGTGGTCAGAGGGCAGCACGGGGTTGTGGCTCACGGGGGCAGAAATGTCCTGGAGAAGGCTCTTCCTGCAGTCAAGGCATGATAAAACCTCACCGTGTAAAATCTCTTTCTCGCTGTAGGTCGCCTGCTGTTTGCGGGCTATAATGATTACACCATAAATGTCTGGGATGTGCTGAAAGGGTCTCGTGTATCCATCCTGTTTGGACACGAAAATCGCGTCAGCACCTTGCGGGTGTCTCCCGACGGGACGGCGTTCTGCTCGGGCTCCTGGGATCACACCCTCCGAGTAAGTGCTGGCAGCACCCACTTGGAGTGCTTCTTTGTTTATTTCTTCTTTAATAGAAGGGGGTGAGGGGAAGGTTGTTACAGGAGATAACTAATTCCAGAGGACCTAAGGAGACTATAAAAACACGGTGTAAAGCATGAGCAGGAACTACTAAAAATCCCCACGAAGTGCTAGCAGAACTGTTAAGTGTTGGACTCGTGGGTTAAAAATATCGTTGCTGCTGATACTCTGTACCACTCACCTGATTGCCTGGCCAAATTCTAATTAAACGTTTGATGGAAGGGTCACTCTCACAAACCAATTTTCTCATTCTACAGATCTGGGCTTAATCTGAGATCCTGCTTGCAGAATCAAGTGAAGATTCAAACCCTGGACTACAAAAACTGCATAAAGAAGCCGTTCCTCAAAATCACATATTCACTACATTACAAAAGAGTGACACTGAACCAACAGATTAAAGCAACTAGGTAGAAAATGTAGTAGTCTGCTTGAACACATAGCAAACATCAACTTAGTAGTAAAATGAAATGGTTTAAATTCTGTTTTGAAACAATATTCTTTTATTAGAACTAGTTTAGTTAATTATAAAGGGACTTTTCTGCAAAGTCACCTGTATCATAGAATTGACTATTTCAGTGCACACTGTGTATTTATTTGCATGAATTGAGTTTCTTTTTAAAGTAAAAAAAAAAAAAAAAAAAAATCCTGATTTTGTCAGGATGTAGCATAAGGCTTTGGAAACATTCCGTAGTAGCATATTGAATTTTAATGTTGAAAAGCGGAAAGAAAAACAATTCTGATACTTTATGATGGTGTTATGGATGACTGAACCTTGGTGGTATAGAGGAGCAAAGGGCCTACTGGGAAGGTACTGGCTGCTGTCATAAAAATGTATTTTTTGTACAGAAAAATTCTTTCAATCCCTTTTTTTTCCTACTGTCTTTTTAGATAGAAATATGTATTTCATCTCTGTTACCTGAATATAAAGAATCTAAATATATATAAACTGATAAACGTCAAAGAGGAGGGATATAAACATGATTTACAAAATCATGAGGTAATACTTAACCAGTAGTTTCTTAGAAATTTTTAATTGTATCACTTGGTGAGTGAATTTTCTTTTAATTAAAAAAATACTACATGCTAAGCACTAAGGGATGCTACATGCTAAGCATTAAGCACCATTATACCAATGGTCAAATCTTTTCCAAGTCAGTCATAGTCAGTCTATGATCATGATTCTTATTTGCCTTTTGAGCAGTTCATACCACTTTGGCAAGGCAAGGTAGCTTAAATATATATTAAGGCAGTATATCCCATTTTAAGGTCCTTCTGCAATGTCAGAGCAGTGTAAGTTCATGCAAATGTGGGCCAAACCTTAAAGCCAAATCCCTGGGTTTCAGGGAAGCAGGACAGCTGGCCACATTGCTGGCAACACCTAGCCCTCTGTGGGAGCATGGGAATGCCATACTGACTGGCAGGACCACCCCCTGCAGAGCTGATGTTGTAGAATCAAGATTTAATCAGATAGATATGAGAATTAATTATAGAATTATTGTGAGAGTATGTCTGCATTTATACATTGAAAACTATTAGGATTAGAGTGTGTCAGTTCTGCTCATACCAACAGGTACTGAGTCTAACTTGAGCAGAGGCGTATAGGGGGCAAAGGTTTGGAATAATGCTGGGAGCTTGCACGGTCTGGCCTTTGAAATGCAAGTGGCGAGATACAGCTCTGAAAATATCAAATATATGATTTATATTTAGATTGAAACAAGAGAAAAGATCACTGGAGTTTTAAGTTCGATGATAATATCCTCATTCTATTTGAAAGTGGATTTTTTTTACAAAAAGATCACATAAGAAACAAAAGTCTCCTCATTTATGAAAACATTAGGTTCTGTGGATCCATAACCAATAAACCTAGGACACTGACATTTATATCAGCCTTCCATCCCTAACGGAATAGTTCAGCTGTTTTCACTTGGAAAAGTCAACTCTGATGCTTCGCAATATTTGTGGCAAACTATCCCTGTAACAAACTGAATGCACTATGGAAATGTCATATAGAGCTCACTGTGCAATACTGAGTCAATACACTGTACACATTTGATCAAAAGATTAATATTAATGTTTAGATAGTATTTATTGGCGAGATGTTTGTTTCAAACATACTACGTTGTGTTGATACTTATGAACAGCCTAAATACAATAAATTGTATTTTACATACTGAGAACATGTATGTAGTAGTTTCTCCCATCTGTTAGGTACTTGCAATGGTTGCTATGATTTGGGGTTTTTTTGCTTTTTTTGACATTCACTTTTTGTACCATACAGCTCCTTAGATCATTTTTCCTGCAAAATCTAGGGCAAAGCCCAGATCTACCAGGAAATTGCTTCTGGAATATCTTCTGGAAATACCCAAGGAGAGCCACAGCAACTGAGAGCGAGCAGTCCTTGAAAGTACCTGAAACACCATCTGAGCTCCCCCTGCATTCAGGAGGCCAGAATTCAGGTTGTTTTCCTGCTCAGAAGGATTGCAGCTAATGTGATGTTTTCCTTCCAGATCCTTATCTGGAAAATGCAGAGTATGTGTTTGTGGGTGTATAGGATTCTCCTCGAGTTGCAGTGGGATGCCAGTGAAAGCTGGTCACTGAAATGCTGGGGCTGTTGCTGTTTGGGTGAACCAGATGTGCAGATCACCTTGAGATGCAGCAGTTCAGCTTTCTGCCTTGTCAGGAGAGAACTGTGCTGGGGCCAGCTGTCCTATCCACTTCAGTGTAGAATTTGTGGTCAGCATGAAGGTGTTTGGTGGAAGTGCTCAGTTTAGACACTGAAAAAAGCACCTCCTTAATTTAGGTGCATTGTTTCATTTCCTCTCCTCTGAGGGGCTGGGGAAAGTGCTGAGCCAGCTTGTTCTGAGTGACATTAGTACTCAAACTGTCACCAGATCCAGTGAGAATGAGGCTGACATCGCATCTTGCACTTCTGTTCTTACACGGAAAAATCCCGTGGTTCTCGCACTTTGGGGCCACTGCCTGTGGACTTGTCTGTTGGGCTGCATGGTCTTGCCACCTGTGAAAAATCACCTTTTTTGTTCCTGAGATAGTGGTGACAGCATGAACCGGGACAGGCCTCAACTTCCCATCAGATAAATGACTCAACTTCCCATCATAAATGACAGACAGAAGAACAGGTCACTGAAGTACCCATTGTATTTCTTACTAGTTAAAGGCTGGCCAGGAAAGATTTGGAAATCCCAGCATTTTGAGTCCCCCTTGGTCTGTCAAACTATTAATGTCAGAAACACCTCTATTCCATAATGTGGAGAGAAGAGAGCTATATCTGGGGCAGTCACTATCGGACGGCTCTGTCCTGTTAAACAAAAATGCCATATAAACAGGAAGGGTGGAAAAGGATATTGCTAGAGAAAGAGCAGCCTCTCCCTCTTGCTCTCCTGCTGTGAGGAATGCAATAGGAAATTCCTGCTCCAGGATTAACAATCGTAAGGAAAAGTAGTTTAAAAAGCATGTGTGTAAAGCTCTTGTGAAAAGTAAAGATATCATTCCAGCTACTGCTCTAGCACATAAACACAGACTATATTTCCCTGCTTCAAAAAACAAAACAAAAGCCAAATACGGGACTGAAAAACTAGAGTTTGCCTTAGGAGTGACTCCAATTCTTGACAGCGATCTGAGAAATTGCAACAGGATTGATTCCAACCATCTATTTTTAGATTTTCTAACAGGGATGTAAAATGGAGACAGCTGTATCTCAATATAGGTGGAATGAAGCCAAGCAGTCCTGTGCCGACACGTTGGTCACCTTGAGCCGGTTGTGGGATGAGAGGTGAGAGTGACCCGGTCCCAGGCAGCTGTGGCAGTGCCTCTCCCACTGCGGGGCTGTGCAGTGACAGTGGGTCACAGCTCACTTTGCCCCAGCCTCACCTGCAAACCAGCACTGGGCAGGAAGCACAGGCTGGATGTACTCTGTGCTGGATCTGCCATCAATCGTGGGGTGATATTTATGGGAGTCCCCCCAGTCTGTGAATCAGCTGATGGTACTCAGAGCTGGAAGGGCACAGCCGGGGTGCAGGCAAGGTGTCTCGCCGAGATAGCTCCATGGTGCTGTGCCAATTACAGCAGTGTTGTTCTCAGCCGTTTTATTTTACACCAACAGTGTATGAGAGGTCCTAATCCTAAATTTTCCTCTATGCCCATCAAAGAGCAAAGACCACTGCATTTTCTGGGTAAATACACAAGTGCACTCATCCCATAGTCCTGGAAAACCTGCATCTCCTTTTGTGCAACACATACAGGTTTGGGGCAGTAATGTCAAAAAACAAACAAACAAAACCCCAAACTCTAAACATATTAAAGCAAGTATTTTAATATATTACAAATATATATTAATACTACTGATATGTGTTTATTAATATATTTAATATATATCAACATAACTGAGCGTTTCTCTCGGCGGTTCAGAGAGCACTGCTCCGCCGCTGCCCTCCGAGAGATGCGGGCGGACCCTTCTCGGCCGGGAACGCGCTCCCCCGGCCCCGCTTGGCCCCGCCCCGGAGGCGGGGAGAGCCCGGGCTGGGCCGGGCCGGGCCGGCCGGAGGGGCCGCCCCTCCTCTTAGTCGGCGGCAGCTGCTGCTGCGGGGCCGCCGCCGTGGGCAGCCGCCATGCCGGGCTCTCTGAAGGAGGAGACGGCGCTGCTGCTGGAGGATTACTTCCAGCACCGCGGCGGCGGCGCCGCGCTGCCCCCCAGCCCCACGGCGGCCGCGCTGCGCCGGGCGGCGGCCGAGCTGGAGCGGCAGGAGCGGCCCTTCTTCCGCTCGTGCGCGCCGCTGGCGCGGGCCGAGCCGCGGGAGGCGGCCGCGCTGCTGGGGCGGGTGGCGGCGCAGCTGGAGGCCGACGGCGGCCTCAACTGGGGCCGGCTGCTGGCGCTGGTGGTGTTCGCGGGCACGCTGGCGGCCGCGCTGGCCGAGCGGGGCTGCGGCGACGGGCCGCGCTGCCTGGCCGCGCACCTGGCCGCCTACCTGGCCGAGGAGCGGGGCGAGTGGCTGGAGGCGCACGGCGGATGGGTGAGCGGGGACGGGGGCGGCGGGGGGCGGCCCGGGGGGGGTGCCGGGAGCCCCCGCCCCGGTGAGCGCGGCAGGGCGGCCCCCGGCGCCGTGCAGCGGTGGGTACGGCCGGGGGGACGTGCCGGGGTCGCTGCCGGCGATGGGCGTGCGCGGCACCGGCGGGACCTGCGGAGCATCCCCGGGGGCTGCTGGCCTTAGCGACTCTTGGTGGGTCAGCGAGGGGCCTGGGGCTGCCCCGTGCTGCGGCTCAGCCGGATCCCTCGGGGTGCAGCCTCCTGGAACCGCAGGAGTGATGCTGCTGGCTGAGGGGGCGAGGTTCGCCTTCCCCCTTGGGTCCGCCGCCTGCGGATGTCGGTGAGCAGGGTAGCACAGGTCTTCTCCCAGGTGTAAGTAAAAACTACCCATTTGCCTGTTCTTAAATACACCTGTGTGTGGAGGCTCTCACCCGCCAGGCCTGCGGCTCTTGTTCCTGCTTGTCCCGAAGCCGGTCAGGTCAGGTCGGGCCCGGGGAAGGTGTGGACTTTTCTGCCCCTCGAGATGCACACTGAAGGCACGGCTTCTTAGAGATCCGTGCAGCTTTGCCTGCGTTTCTGAACAAAATGTCAGCTATCCCGCAGAACTGTCCACGTTTCCTATTTTCAGTCCTGGTGGAATACTTGATGTCGGTACAAATAAACACTAAAAATAGAAAGGAGGGGAAGCAGCCACTGGTTTCGTTGACTTTTCCAGAGACCAAAATGAACTTGGTTTTCCAGTGGTCACTGGTCTATCTGACTGCTCAGAACAGTGTGGTCGTTGGCTGCAGTGCACACTGTCACTTGGCAAAATCTCACTGCCTGTTCGCGCAAATTAAAGTGTAAAGAACAAAGTTCCGGAAGAAATTAAGAATATAACTTGTTTACATAGACATCTGCGGAGCAGAGTTCAAACACGACCATCTGGAGTTGTATTGCTGCCACTCCTGATTATCACAAGGATCTGGGAGAGCAGCTGCCAGCTTTGCTCTGTCATAGGTCAGCTCTGAGCAGTGTCCACCCGGCCCTTCCAAGAGAGTGTGTAATCAGGCCCACGTCCACCAAAATGGGACCAGCTTGGGCCTACTGTATCTCTCAAGTGGAAATTTCCATATCCTGTGTTTCAGATGCTTTCTGAAACTCAAATAAGGGGGAACAATGCTGGCAGCTTCCGTCAGAAGCTTTCCTAAAAGGGCAAGAATACTGTCATGACAGGCCGAGCATCTCGATAGGAAGTTTGCAGTTGTCTATTGAGCAAAGGCTTGTAGCTACTTCTCTCAGTTGCCTTGTGCAAGTGCTCTCACAAAAGCATTTTTGTGTGTACCCAAGGCAGTGGGCTTAGACTTCCATGATTAATAGAGATCTCTGCAGCTGACAAACGCCGTGCTGGGAGTGTGAACCGAACTGTGCCCAAAGGCTTGTTAAAAGAAACCTAGTTAATCGCAAGCCAAGCAACTCAATGTCCTTTCTCTTGCTGTTCCAGGATGGCTTCTGTCGCTTCTTCGGCAGGCACGGCTCCGAGGCGGCTGACCAGAGCAGCACCATTGGCAATGCCATCATGGCAGCCGCAGCGGGGATTGGGATGGCAGGATTGGCTTTCCTCTTGGTGCGGTAGGCCGATGAACGGATCTTGCCATGGGAAAGTACTCTGAAAACTGACAATTTACCAGATTTCACTTTATTTTCTATAGAACAGACCCTCTAAGAAGAAGTCTATATTTTTAAACTGGCTCAGAAAACTGCCTCACCAAACCCTTGGCTATAAACTGCTTCACTCGCTACCCAGTAACAGCACAAACAAACGTGTACTAAAGCACTATTTGTGCGTGTTCAAAACCTGTTGTCTCCAAACATCCTCTGGACTTTCTTTTTGAAGGTGTAACCTAAACTATAGCATGGTTCATGTACTGTAACTTCTGAGTGCTTGATGTTATGCTAGGAAAACATTATGGTGGACTTGCTACTAAACCCTCTGTTCGAGATGTCTGATTTACATGGGGGCAAGTCTTCAAACCCGCCTTCCATTAATACTGTAAAGTGGGTGAACAATGACTGTGATTTAACATGGTTTATGGCTTCAAATGCTGTGCACAGCACTTGTTACCAAAAGGCAACTCATTGGCTGATTTAGAGCGACTGGTGCCTGTGATGCAAGAGGCATTAGGGCTTAATGTAACATAAGGCTTGATTTCATTACACTACAAGAAGATAAGTATTGATACAGGACAGTGATGGCTGCAGTACTGGTTCTTACTGAAAGGAAAGGAACTTAAATATTAAACCTTAATTGGTATATTGAAATCCAGTGGAGGCTGGAATTTCTCTGGATTTCCGTGACAAAATGAGAATTTCCATATATCTTAATATATTTTTGAAGTATTTATCACTGTATAATACTTGTAGCCATGACATCTTTATTTTTGTTTAAAAGTTAATGCTGGTTCTTGTCACTCTAGTGTGTATCAAGCGTTGTCATGTTTGAGTAATATTTCACTCTGTTTTCAACATGCTGTGTATTTCTTTCAATGGTTGTACAAATTGCCTTATGTTTCTGGTAGCTTTTTAATAACGTTCCTGGGTTACTCATAGCGTGTACAATTTTACTATGGTGACTTCAAAGGTGAATAAATGTTCAGTATTTTTATTTTAAAAAAACTTTCTGATTATTTGATTGCATGGGTGATGGTGCTCAGACAGTGAGTGTTTTGGTGGTTGCCTGGATGCATCAGTTTTGTGTTCACCTTGCTGCTGCCTTGACCTGAAACGAGGAGCTGTGCAGCACCAGAGCAGTGTGATACCAGTCTTCAATGCAGTCCAAGCTAGGGCTAACACAGCCTAAGGGGAAAATCCAGTCCAAAAGGCCCATCTTCACTGCTGTGACTGGAAACAACCTGGTGGCTTTGTAGGCCAAAACTTTCCAAAGTTTACTAACATAGTTGGGTGCAGTCAGGCTCCTCTGAGAGCTGTTCCTGCTTGTAGAGAGTGATAGAGCTCTTGTTTCTTCTCTGCCAAGACTTGCTGCTGCCTCTCTCTCTCACATGTGCATGCTTTTTTACTGAAAGTGGAATTTCTGATGCACGTTATGATACGTGTTCTGATGACAACTGTGCAATAGGTGACAGTTTGACCTTCTCAGATTAGTAATACTGAGCAGCTGTAATTTTTGAGGGTGTGGGACTTTACTCTTTTAAATAGCAGTCTCATGCTCTTGTCTCCAAGTTGGTGGCTCTGATGCCTGTTCAACAGTGCAAGCCTGTTCAGCCTCCTTCCCGGCTGCCTGTGGGCCCGCTGCCATTTGAGAAGGTCTGCCTCTTCATGGGAAGAGTGGGGTGGCGTGCTTCCTCTTGGGAGAGCTCAGCCTGGCAGCCAGCTCAGCATCGCTGTGGCCAGCAGTGGCCACCCTGCTTCTCCTTCTGCTGGCCACCGGGCCGCGGGGCAGGCGTGCAGCGCTGGACAGAGCAGCGTTGTGCCAGCCAGCCACAGATGTGGGGACAGGACAAAAAGGGACATTCAGGGACGGTAAGTCCCGCGGAGGCAGGAAGGAGATGGTGGTCCTCCCCCTCACACTGCCCGCTCTGAATAAATGTCTGCTTGTTCTCTGACTTCCAGTTCTCTAAACTCCGTCCTGCCTCCTCAGCTAAAGGATTAAGAGCCTGCAGTGTGGGACTGCTGTGCTCAGTTCCTCTCTCAAGTTCCCACAGGGACAACGCCTGCCTGTGGCAGTTGGATGCTCTCAGTTGTTTGCCTCCACTCATTTAGGAGGCTGCAGTGCCTGGACCTTTATCTGCAGCGGGAGCGAGCTGGCTGGTGCTGGGAAGTGAAGGTAGTTTCCAAAACCGTGGGATGCTTAGGGGAATGTATGATGAAAAGCATGGGAAATAACAGGGCAAGGAATGCTTTAAACATAGGTCAAATGTCTCTCCAGTACCAAGCAGAACAAAGATAAAATATCTGTATCTTGATTTTCAGTGTAATCTGATCTGGCAGGCCCCACAAAAACAATAGTGGAGAGGATATTATGCTGGTTTTTACAGTGTGCTCTGGAAAAGTGAAGAAAAAAACAGCCTGGAAATGTCCTTGAACAAAGTCACACGGGCTTTTGGTGTAAACCTGACCCATTCCAAAGTGCAGTGTGGAAAGCATCTGCCACTGTTTCTTGGCCTGGGAGAAGCTGGGTGTGAGCTTTCTAAGAGTTAGGAGGAAAGCTGCAAGGCTGTCAGGAGGCTGCAGTGCAGCTCAGCAGTGTAGCAGCAATGCTGCCTGTAGCTTCCTGATGCCTGGGGCCAGGTTGGTCTCTGCCAGGAGCCCATGCCCCAGGGTGCTCTGCTCAGCCCTGCTGAGAGTAGAGGGCACAGCCCAGGCTGCTGTAACCTGCCTGTCCCAGCCAGAGCTGTGCTCCCTTTGCCACTGTCTGCTGATGTGGGATTGAAGACCACAACTGAAGTCACTGAAGCCCCATTGATTTCAGGGCAGTTTAGACTAACTTACATTTATGTGACTCTTCTGATTCTTTTTTTTTTTTTTTAATTTTTATTTCAGTTTCAGCCTGACATTTTGTTTCAATGAAGTCTTTTATTTCAATGCAAAACTGCTGCTCATCCCTTTTTCTGCCTCAGAAAAGGGAAGCAAGATGCTGCTGTTCCTTTCTTTAAATGCAGAAGGAGAGTAGGTGGTGTTTCAGTACAAGGCTGTGTCTAATCCTCTTGACATCTTTGGGCTCTCCAGTGCTGCTGTACTTCCCAGGTGTGTGGTGGATGCAACAGGCTCATCCTATCTAAAGATTAGCATGTGGTAGTTGCTGCAGGTTCTGCTGGGGCCCCAGCATGCCCACGCCTGCAGAATCATGGGTTGCTTCAAGGCACTGGGTGCTGACAACTTCTGGATGTTCACTCATTTTGTGTCAGAGCTGATCTATGTTACACGTTTCTTGGGTTTAAGGGAAAAGGAGAGGCAGTGAAGGCACTGGCTGAGCTCTTTGATTGCCTGGCTCTCATACCAGTTTTGAGTTTTTCATTCTGTGCTGTGTACAGAGACCTTTGCAGGGCTGAGGGGCAGAGAAGGCAGCATTCCCAGCTTATAGTGGTGTTCACGGCGGTCTCAGTGGAGCTGTTGCTGTTACCTGGTGGCACTGCACCTGCTGCCTACACAGTTCCCTTGTGAAGGGGCATCCATTGTAACCAGGGTCAGGGCTGCAATGCTGTTGTAGGAGCCCAGCTGCCTGCTTATTAAAGGAAAAAGCAGTCTACTCATCAGGCTCCTTAAGAGTGCTGAACTAGCCAGTGGGTTTCTTTTTGACTTGGAAAAAATGAGACGCGGTTAGAGCTCCAAAAACGTGAGTTGCAGAATGGTGTTATATGGCAGTCAGTGAGCTGCTTTGCTGTGGTATGCAAAAAATCTGGTCTGGCATGTCTCGCTGGAGGAATTGGTGCTGGTGCTGTATCCTGCATGCTGCCATTGTGAGGGGGTGCAGCGTGGGTCTGACCTGCAGGGTGGTACCCAAGCCTGGGTAGGATGGGAGAGCCCTGTTACAAATGACTTGGTAATTGGGCAGCCAAAAACCCCCCAGAGAATCACTGGAAAGAAAAAAGGTCGAGTGCATGGCATTTATTCACGTAATTTTACTTCTTGTGCTCTTTCAGTTTAGATAATGAAAACAAACTTCTGGGTTTCACTTCCATTTCTCTGGCTGCTTTCTGTACCAGACTCGAACTGGGTTGTCTTTGCCAGGACAAGGTGCCGTGTGGGGAGAGCAGGCGCAGCTGGAAAGTTACTTGTTTTCAAGTTTAAAAAGTGTTAGTGTGATTCCCTCTTAAATACTCCTGTTATTAGGAGTGCTTTAAAATGTTACCATCAAACTGTTAAAACTGTTAACGATTATCCTGTCATCAGCTGAAGTTCCTAAGTGAGAACAGAGTTAAAAATAAAAACATAAAATCCTGGTTTACTTGAAGTCAAATGTAGGAAGTCTAAAAATCAACTCTGTACTGAACTAACGGGATTGTTTTGTTGATTTTTTTCTCTGCCTGGGCTTGGTCTATTTGTTTAATTCAAATGAGAGGAGGAAGAGAGGATCTGGCTTCCCTTGTCAAAGAGGTCTCCTTTCAAACAGGCTGTGTGTTTCTGCCCAGCTGGAATGATACTTTCCCATTGGTGATCTCTTGGTCTCTGGATGGTCACTCATTCTGTGTCAGAGCTGACCTGTGTTACACATTTCTGTCAGTTAAGAATTAAACCTATTAAAATGGCTGCTTAATTCAGTTGGGACCACGCTGACCATCGGGGTGATTGAATCCATGGTGGCCTGTAGTAAGAGACACCACAGGGAGTTGGAAAAGGTTGTCTGCAGAAAGCCACTGTAGGCACTGCAGAAATTTTGTGCTCTCTGGATTTAATCCCATTAACGATTCTTACCTGTGACTGCAGTTCACTTGAGGGAGTTTCTGTGTTCGACCCAACCTGCTCCTTTGTTTGTCTCTGAACAGCTCAGCACATGGTGAGTAACAGCAGGAACCCCACACCCTTCTTAGAGTGTTTGGGTACTGGCTTTTTTTTGTTCTCAGATGTGGCTTACACCCTTATAGGGTGTGGGGGGAAGGGTGTCTGGGGTCAGTCTAACCGCAGGGAAGATGTCCATGCTGCATTGTGCCTCAGGAGGACTGGATGTGGTAGCTGGAGCTCTGTCCTGGGCAGCCTGCTCTTCAGCCTGACACCAAAGCCAGGAGTTCTTGGTGGCACTATTAATTTGCAATGCATAATCATAAAAAGGCAAAAGCACTTGGCTTCATCAAAGTGCTGGGGAGAGAACACTGTCTGTAGCGTGCTGAGCTAATGGCTGGTTGGCTTCTTCCTTGTAGCTATTATTGTCTTTAGGACAATCCCAGACTCTTGTAATTCATTTCCAAGTGTTAATTGTGAAGCTCTATGATGAGCCCATTGGGAACTCCTGAGATACAGGCAGAGCCATGTGGCTCTGGGGAGGAGTTGGTGCAGGACAGGCAGCATTAACTCCTGTCTCTCTGGGATCGGGTCTGCCAGCCAAAGCTCACTTGGCACCCGACCTCCTGGCACACAGGCTGGACCCTCCTGCTCCTCAGGCTGGACACAGCTGCTTTGTGCCACCACCAGCCTGGAGCCTTCCCACCTCTCCTGAGGCAGAGGTTGTGCTCCCAGGAGTCCCAGCAGCCTGCCTGTTGGGAGCATGGCTGTGCTGGGATGCGCCCAGTGCTGTCCTGCCCCCGGCAGCATGGGCGTGCTGCCTCTTGGTGCCAAGCACAAGCCTGTGAAGGAGTGGTCATACAGGTGCTATACTGGGTGGGTGGTGGTTGGATGACTTTCTAATGATTATAATGCATAAGCAAGAACAAATTCCACCAGTCGTGTGTAAAATAACCTTGTAAAACGGTAGCAGGACCAGTGGCAGCTGAGAGCTGATGGTGCTTGACAGGCAAGGCAAACACTTGTTTCCTGATATCCAGCACATGGATGGTGGGTGCTTTGCTACAGACAAGTACTTTAAATGTTGAACCTAATTATATTGGGAGTCTGAAAGTGATGGGGTTCCTTAAACATTTCATACCCAACCTGGATGGTGGCATTTTCAAGCAGAACATGGGATGTGGTCCAACAGGTGACAGTGCTGGATTCCTGCCCAGGCTGTGCTGAATCCTCATGCAGCCCCAAGTGAGTTGGGACGGCCTGGCTGGGACAGTGTCCCTGTGATGGGAGTGTGGGGCTGTCACACAGCCACTGCCTGCTGAGGGGGAAACCTGGGCCTGCAGTCATCCAGTCAGTAAGTGGTTTATGACCTAAAACTCCACAGACGTCTCTGAGCTTTCTGGTGTGAGGAGTCTGTAAAACATATGCAAGGTTTTAATATTTTCCTCTTTTCTTTTTCCTTTTTTTCCCCCCAAAACTCTTACATGCCCTGAAGGACATGTACCTGCAGTGC
The DNA here is from genome assembly GCA_035583135.1 of Lophotriccus pileatus. Classification (NCBI taxonomy): domain Eukaryota; kingdom Metazoa; phylum Chordata; class Aves; order Passeriformes; family Tyrannidae; genus Lophotriccus; species Lophotriccus pileatus. Next base: position 12,357,176 of record JAWWES010000018.1, on the reverse strand, counting down.
CTGGCTGGCAGTCCCACCCCTCCTGCTGCTCAGCACAGGTCGCTCACAACTGTGCCATGAAGAACTCTCCGTCCTTAAGTGTTCTCACTGGCAGTGCTGTACGCAGCTCTTTGCCATAGCAACATCACCCTTCCCCTGTTCTAGAAAAAGGAAAAAAATTAATTGCTCGTAAACTCTTTTGGAAAGGGCACAAAATAGCACAAACCTAGCCTGACTATGTTTTAAAAGAGAAATCCTCTGGGGTCTTGTGTATTGTCCTTGGTGATGTTCAGAGAACACCTGCCACTCTGAAACCCTTCCAGGTTTCCTGGTCACTTTTTCCAAGTGAAGGCCTGTTCCATGGGAGGAAAAGGGTAAGCGTGGGAGTGAGCAGGGCAAAAGATTATGTGAAACAGAAATCCCGGTGCTGTTTGTTCTGCCATCTGCTCCATGCTCCCTCCAGGCTGTGGGTGGTTTCCCAGAGTGCTCCTGCACCCCTTGCTGCTGCATAGCTGGTGAAGGGCTTTGAACTGCCCAAGCTGGCACCACAGAGCTCGGTGGGAGCTGCATTCCCTCTCTCCTGGGGAAGTTGCCCTTTGGCAGGGAGCAGTTGGGTGCTGTGGCCTGGCCAGCAGCCGTGGGCAGTGCTGATGGCCACACTGAAGCTGCTGCCGAGAGCCCACTCCAGCAGCAATCCAGAAAAGGCCGGACTTCAATGCCTTTGGCATGAACTGAGCGAGTGCCAGGGGTATGGGGTTGGCACACCTGTGCCATGCCTGCAGGGAGCTCTTGGGCAGGACAGCCTGGGACTGCTCATGGTTCCACCACTGCAGCAACGCCTCAGCGGTGCAGGTGCTCCCCGGCAAGCGGGGCAGCTCATGCCCACCACCACATGCCCCACAAACCAGCAGCAGGGCAGGCTGAGCCCTGCACAGCTCTGTGCCACACACCATCCTGCCAGCTGTGGGACCTGGCACATGTGCTAGTGTGGGAGGATGGAAGTTTGTCCTCTCTTCAAGGACAGCTGGTTGAAAGAATGGTGAAATCATCTTGCATCTTACCCCTAGAGCCCCTTTCTGCTCTGCCCCTTCCCCCAACCCCCCTTTTCCTGCTCTCCCCAGTCCCCAGCCTGGCTGTGCCCAGTGCTGGGGGCTGTGCATTCTCTGCTCCACATCCCCCTCTGCCCACCCTCCCCACTCTGTGCTCACTTTGGAATGTGACCTTGCTCTCTAGAATATTTACAGACAAAATATTGCTGCAAGCCTGGGGAAGGGTTTTCTGTTGTTTTTTTTCTTGTTGTTTTTTTTTTTTAAAGTGTCTGAATTCCACAAAACCCAAATTATTCCAAGGGGTGTGGGGGGGCCTGGTGGGAATGGTTTGCTGTATTTGGGAACAGGCTGCCTGCAGCCATCTGCCCTGGCCAACACAGGGGTGCTAGAGGCTCTTGGTTTCCCCAGCTATAGGGAACAATCTGTCTCCGGTTTTCTTGGAAAAACCCTCCCCTTGCTCAGGGAAGGCTGCCAGAATGGGACACCAGCATTAACAGGGCTGTGGCACACACGTAACCAGGACCTGGGCTCCTTCCCAAGGTGCGTGTGAGCCAGCGTGGAGTGCTGGCTGTGGGTTAGTGCAGAATCAGGGGTGCTTTGTGTGGCGCCCCTCCCTGTGCCCCTGGAGCCACTTCTCCACTTCCCCTCTCTTGGGAGCTCCTGGGTCTCCTGCTGCGCTTGCAACACAGGCTGGGTTTGCTGCGGACCTCAGACAGAGCTGTCACATCCGATCGGAAGCGGTGGTGGGCTGATTTCTCCTTTTTTGCTTTTACTGGCAGGACCAGCAGCTGCCCTTTTCCCACTGCTGACAGTTCTTCTGTCTATCTGAACTTCTGAAAGCTTCATGGTGGTGGTTTCCCACTGAGCAGAGCCCTCACGCCTTTGACCTTGCACGGCTGCCGCCTCCTTCGTGTGGCTGCTGAAGGCCATAAAGCCCTGCATTGTGCACAGCAAAGTGAGTTGTTAAGTTCCAGCAGCGTTGGAAGCTTTGGCTGGGGCTGACGTGGGGTCCCTGGCTGGTGCTGGTTTCCTTATGTGAGCCAACATAAGCCTTCAGGTGGCTGCAGCCTAGGAGTTGTCCTAAGCAAGGCTGTGTGCTCAGCTTTTATTTGGGAGTAAGCACGGCCATTGTCAACAGAGCTAAACTTGATCACAGACAGTGCCTGTTTTGCTGTGGGAAGAATGCTTATGCCAAATCCCTTGGTCTGGCTCAGCATGCAGCATGGCTTGATCTCTCTGCAGAGTGAGCTGGGGCTGCTGAAGGTCTGGCAGAAGCATGCTCTCCTCCCTGCTGCTGGGAAATCGCTCAGCAAGTGTGGCTATAGGGGTTGACCATGAAGCAGACATTTGCAAAGCCATTCCCTGCCTGCTGTGGGGGTGGTGCCAGTTCTCTGGAATTACTCCAGCTTTCCCAGCTTGTGGATGGTTTCATCCAGGCCCTTGCAGAAGGATTGGGCTCAGGGTGCCCACTGAGCAGTAAGAGGATGCTGAGGGAATGGGGGTGGCACCAGATTCAGGACCTTGATCAACCAAGTGTTGTTCAGCTGGTGGTGGTTTGGAAGCCCAGCTTGCAGCGCACTCGTCTAGCTCGTGGAGTGGTGGGAACTGCTGGTTTACTGAGCTACGGAGCACTCTGGGCAAGTCATAAATAGCACACTGCTTATAAACAAGGGCAAAAATCAATGGATTTTGGTCAATGAAATTCTGAAGTTTCCCTTGTTGAGAAGCCGTGAGGAAGGCTGGGACAGGAAGACAAGTAGGAAAAGGTTTATTATTTTAGTCAAACCCTTGGCTTGACTGCAGCCAGCTTTCAGTGGTGGGGTAAAAACTCACCAGGTGAGAGACAAAAGTACCTGCTGAAATCAAGTGCAGAGGCAGCAGGTAGAGCTAAAGGGCATCGCAGGACCGTGCTCTGCCTTATCAGTGCACCTGCTGACCTCGTTGCAAAAGCAGCTCCTTGCCACCTGTGCCTTTGGTTGCTGGGGATTCTTCTGATGGAGCTGTAGTTTTCAGGAATGTCCCACTTACCCTTTTTTACCACCTGGGAAAGCAGGAAGGAGGGGAGCACGAGGTCTCTGCTCAGGCTGTCCATAAGAGTGGGACCCTGTGCAGCTGACTCTGCTCTGTGTTCAAATGTGTAACTATAATGCTGCTCCTCACTAACGAGGTCTCTGGCAATTTACTTACAGCCAAGAATTAATAACTTGACTGGCCAGAAGACCAAGAGTTACCAGCCCCTTGCCATGCAGGAGTGAAAACCAGCCCCAGCAGGTTCTGCCCAAGGAAAGTGTCTGGTGGGACTGGTAGTGAGCAGCTCTCCATAGCAGCAGGCCAGTGTTGTCCCTGTTCCCTCAGGGTAAGCCTGGGGCTTTAATGCGTGCTCACGCCCCCTTAAAATAGGAAATTGGGCATCCTGAGTTAAGTGTCTTCTCCACCTGGGTGTCCCAAATGGTTAACAATCCCAACAGCAACGGATGGGTGGTGAGGAGATTGATTGCCTCCTGCAAGGTACATAAAGTCTCGCCCTTCTACGGAAACACAACACTTGTTCAACCAGGTAAATAACTGGTTTAAAATCCCCTCTCATGGCAGCTGACCCTACACGTGTTTATCCAAGTGACTGGAGCAGTGCCAGCCTCTCTGGTAAGTGACCTTTCCCGAATTTTTCTTTTCAAGTTGACATTTAAGAAGGAGGGGGAAAGTCACAGCAACAAACGGTGTTTTAACAGTGATAAAGCCTTACTCGTCAACAAAGCCAGGAAGGCTGTGCTGGAGCCTGCACTGGTGGCTCTGCCGTCCCCACCACAGTCCATATGGACAGCGCTGGCTCACGTTTCCTGACCTGCTTGGTTCTGCATGAACCAGCATCTGCAGTGTCCGTGGGCTGCTCCTGATGCCTGGGCTGGGCAGGGCTGGGCTGGGCGGTTCTGCAGCCACCAGGAAAAGCTCCTGGGTGCAATTAAGTCTAAGGCAGCTGCTGGCAGCTGGAAACACTCACAATGCTAGTTCATTACTGCGATTCAAATGAGGAAGAGTCTTAAATCTCTGAGAAGAATCTGGGTTTGGCAGGCAGTGGAGGGCTCGGCTTATTGTGAAAATGCCTTGGATAATTTTGGTAAATGTTTTACTGTGTGTTCAGGGGAAGTAAAGTTTATGCCAAGTTTTCATGTTTCTTGGTTCTCAGCTTCAGTACTGCCGTGAATTGCCCCTTGCTCCTGACTGGTCTCACAGGGAGGTATTTATGCAATGAAGTCTCTATGCTTTGCAAGAGGTTTACCTCTTAGCTCAAATACCCAGTACATGAGCTGTTCTTCCAGGCTGGAAGTGCCAAGGGCATCACAGAATGCTGCTTGGCACATTTTGATTCCCCAAATCCTGCTCTCCCCACATCCTGGCTGATGCTATATCTGCAGTGTGCCACCTGCCAGCCATTCCATCTCCACTGGGCTCTGTGGGATCTCTTGGGTGTCCCTGCCTTCCCCATCTGCAGAGCATCCCACAGCCTTCCTGGCCTGCCCCTGTAGCCCTTTCCCAGGCTTTTGGCTTTGGTGAGCAGGACTGAGAGCAGCAACTGGTGTTGGAGTCTCCCTGTGATCCCCCTTCTGGGTCCCCTTCATGGAGTGCTGCTAGAAATGGTTTCCACATGGACCACCCCAGCGACATCCAGCCTGGAGACAGGCCTGCACAGTCCTGCCTTGAGAAATCGAAACAAGGACTTCCCAGTCAGTGATCGTGTTTCCCGTAGCAGGAGTGGCTGGAGATCCCCGGGATCAGGGATCCCCGGGACCTGGGTGCTTCCCTGGTATTTCCTGCAGATGGCCTGATGGGAGTGGCTGCAAAAAGGCAGGAGGGAGCAAGGGGAGCAGGGCAGGGGCAGCACTTCGGTTGGACAGGGACATGCTGCTGGCTCAGGGTGACACTGGACAGCCCCGTGCCGGAGCTCTGTGGGCTGGTGTCAAGCTCTGCGTTCAGCAAACCACTGTTTTGTGACAAATTTCAGTTGAGAAACACCTCAGGGTCTCTGTCAGGACAGGCCTGATCGATGTGCCTGGCTTTGAGGCCATGCCAGCTCTTGAATTTAATCTATTTGTGCAAGAGGGAAAAACAATAACAGAGAATCTCAGATAAGTCCAACAGCAAAGATGCTTTTAGTGAGCCGATAGCCAAGCCTTGCCTTTGCCGTTTGCCATGTCCCTGCACAGTTCTGCAGGCAGGGCACCACAGCCCTGAGGCTGCCAGTAGTGGGGGCAGCTCACAGATCCCCCTGTTAGGAGGGTCTATCTACCACAGCTCTCCCAGGAGGGGTCTAGTCCTGAATGTTAGCATTAGGTAGATGAGCTTTTTTTGCTGGGCTGTTGCTCAGTGAAGCTCATGTGAGGCTCTGTGGCTGCTTGGGAGAGATGGCAACTTTGAGACCTCATGCACTCAGTTATCTTTAATCTGCCATGGCAAGAATGCCTCATTTCTTTTCTGCTCACAGCCAGCCCCAGTGCTGGCTCGCTGCAGGGTCCAGTACGTGAGCCCTGGAGCAGGACAGCCTGTATCCGGAGCCTTCCTTCCCCTGCGATAACGTCAGTGCTGGAAGCAGGCAGCTATTTTGGTCCCAGGAATGCCAGCGGATGATTTCACTTTTGTTTTGTACCCGATAACCTTTCCCATCACAATGAGAGACGACGTCGGTGCTCCTGTGCTTCCGTGTGCGAGGGGAAAGCCATTCAAGCGTCTCTGCAGGGGAAAAGAAAGAGCTGGGTTAAAAATAGCTCCTGATTGTCCATGGAGTCTGGGCAAAGGAAGGGCAAAAGGCTCTCCGTGTTCCACTGTTCCACCGTCAGGTCCCATAGGCTGGGGCTGGCTTTGCTGGCTGAGCCAGGGCACGAGGACAGTGACCGTGGGAATATTTGGTGTGCTGGCTCTTCCCATTGGCTTTATGGGGATGGGAAGGTCTGGGAGAGACTTTCTTCTCCATGCGGAGTCGTCCCAGTGTGGGGCTACAGGAGAGCTACAGCAACCCCCTCACCTGCCTGTTTCTGCTGCTCATGCCCTTCTCTGAGTCTTTTCACTGCTGGGTTTTGTGGCTGGATGGTTGGTCAGGAGCTTGGCAAGACCCACCCAGGGCCCCAGGCGAGATAAGTCTAGTCAAACCCAAATTGCTAAAGCTCAGCTCCAATTTTCATTTCCTGTGTGGAAGGAGCTGGCTAAAGTAAGATTTTTTTTTTTTTTAGATTTCAGTCTGTGACTTCCCACGAACTGCTGACCCATCATGTGACAGGGCCACGGTGGGGCCACTGCTGCAACATGCAGTATCGGCGGCTTAACACCCCAGTGCTCGTGTGGGGAATGGCCCCCAGTGCCCAGGCTCCAGCCCTCTGGGAATGGGCAAACCCCAGTGTGCTGTAAGAGGGAGGGCAGCGAGCTTGTGTACCACTGGACCCTGTCCCTTACAGAGAGATGCTTCCCTGCTCCCCTGGGGCGGCTGCTCACCGATGCCTGCCCTGGCCTTCAGAGTACACAGTACAGACCATTTTGCAGGCTATCAGCCCATGGGGTGCCTACCAGGGCTCCTGTTTGACCAGACCCTTTGCTCAGTGGGAGATGTCTGCTCAATCCCCCAGCACATGACTTACAGGGTGGCTCCAAACTGCTATTGCCCTTCCTGAGCTGGAGCCTGTTTACAAAACAGTGGCTGAGGGCTGCTATTTATCCTTACATACACATTGCATTCAGAGTTGCTAAACAGGCAAAGCCAAAATGAAAGTCATCTGGGTTTTCTTTAATTAGAATAAAATCCTCATGAATCATGAGGTTCTGTACCTCAAGGATGCACCAGGAATTTGGCGGCAGACAGCAAGGTACAGCAGTCTGTGGAGCCTTCTTGCTGCCTTGACATCTGCTGGAAAGACTTGTTTTTCCCTCCCGAGTCACATGCTAACTTGTGATCTGATCATGAGATACAAAGGATAACCTTCCAATATTTACTCTTCTCGTCTGCAATTTTAAAGGGCAGAGGAAAAAAGCAAAAAGCAGCATAGGGGAGGAAAAAACCAAGCCCTCTTGCCTGTTTTGGTTAGCATTGCTCTAGGTGCTGTGCTTGCTGCTGGGACACGGCAGGAGACTGGCTCTGTGTGTGCCCATTGCAGCCATGACAGAGAGTGTCAGCATCTGTTGCTGGTGTGTTCAGCAGGTAGGAGTCCTCCCCTCCAGTGCCACCTGTGTGCCAGCAGAGGTGGGCAGGGGCTGCCTGTCCCAGGGTGACCTGCTCTGGCACAGGCAGGAGAAGCTTATCCTCCCCCATGGCTGCCCAGCAGTGGCCCTGTGCCATCCTTCAGCATTCAACTTGCACGTTTGATTATAAATGTCGAAGTAACATTTTTTACAACAATATCCCAATGTAATCAGCCAGGCAGGTGGAGTTATTTGTATGTACTCTAGTCCAAAGGTTTATAGTAAGCCCAGCTGCAAGATTAAACTGGAATCACCCTTGAATAAAATCCCCCATATAATCTTGGGGAATTTTTGCTAGTGCAGCTTGTGTTTACTTCTGTGAGCTGATGCCTATCAAGCACCAGAAAACCCCAGAAACCCATGGATGTGCTGCCATGGGGGATGTTGGGACGTGAGTATTCACGCTGCTGAAGGCTGTGGCATGAGAGGAACTCTCACTTCAGGGAGAGCAGAACAAAACAGTGGGGCAGGGCTGTTTGCCTGCTGAGCCAGAGAGGTGTGTGCCATTGACTACCAAATCTGAACGGGGAGGTCACTGCCCACGGGTTGCATACGTGCAGCAAACCTGAATTGCATGTAGAGCAGGATTGCCCTGGGAATGGCAGGCTGAGATCAGCAGTCTGTGTCTGCCTTCCCCGAACTATGGACGGGCAGATGCTCTGGGCAAAGCCAAAGGGAGTGTGCCTGTGTGTGACACACGATGTGTCAGCCTGACACAGGGTGAGAAACCCCACCATAGCTGCCCTGGAAATCAGTAACTGCGAGGGGGAACACGGAGGGTGGATGTCACTGGGAGGAGGCAGCCAATACAGACCAAGTTACAAAAGCCTGGCCACAGCTATTACAGTGTGAGAGGGCTGAGTGCTGAGGTGTCATGTGGGGAGGAGGAAGGGAGGTGGGGCAGGTACAGTGGGAAGATACCCCACCTAACCAAGGGTGCCTGCAGGGTGCCTTTGATGTGGTGAAGGGCTGTTTGTGCCGTGCAGGTAGACTTCAGTGTTCTGGGGAGGATGGCTGAATGGTGGACTGGCACTGAGAGGTGGATGAAATCCAACCTGCAAGCCTTGGCTGGCCCCTGTGCCTTCGCCAGGACCACGGCATTCATGAGAGAGGCTTTGGATAGATGGGACCTGATACGGTCCCTGGGCTGAAAGCTGAAGAAATGTGAATTGGACATGATTTTAAATTAAAGACAAAACAATCTGTAATAAAGGGCTGTTTCCAGTAGGCATAATTATTCCTGACACCAGGCTTTAGGAAGACTTGAAGCTGTTTAGGTCCAAGTTGTGCATCTCCTGCTATTACATGAGCTTCACGTTGCAGTGTCCTAACCCATCCTCCTACCTCCTCATTTAGTGCAAAGGCCCATTTTATTTTTCTGAAAAGTAACCCACTCTCTTTCCTTAGGCAAATATTTCTGTGGCCTCTGCTGCAGCATTAACCAGAGATCGTTAGGAGTGCTGTGACAGGCTGATGAGGGGTTTGGTGTGCAGTCATCAGCGGTCCATGTGGGACAGCAGCATATCTGCCTCTGGCATGTGGCATTTGGAAGGCATTTGGGTTTTGTGGACCTGGCTGATCTGTCACTGTGCCCCAGAGGCATCTCTGAGCACTGTGGTTTCCTGGTTCATTGGCCTTTTGCGCCTGCCTCTAAGAAAATTAGAGCAGGCCTGACCCAGAAAACTGGATGCAGAAGTGATCAATAGTGATGGTAATTGGTCAGCAGCACTGCCTGGCTCTTGGTGTTATGGTCCCAAAAGAAATAAATGCATTCAGAAAACATGTAGGTGGTCCAGCTCCTGTGGCTGGACATTGGCTGGAGGGGCTTTAGCCTGCAGTCCAAGGGCAATGGAAGGCTCGGTTTACCATGCCCCATCCCTGGTGAACGACTTTGGTCCTTCTGGTCCCCCGTACTGGTGATGATGGGTCTCCAGTGGGTTTTGCTTTATGAGGTGTTTGTTCTGCAGCAGGAGAGTGCAGAAGGCTCGGATGAAGGAGGGGAACGAGGCAGGTGCCATGGGCAGGGGACACAGCAGCTCTGGGTGTGATCCTGCCATGTGTGAGTGCCAGGGGAAGGAGACGCCTCTGCTCATCCCTGAGTGCGGTGTAGACACTTGCTCCTGGACAAGAAAGCACTCCCTGTTCATACGGAAATAAACAAACCCCAAAGAACATCCTTTCGGAGCAGCCCCCTCCTGCCTGCCCTGTCCCCAGAGGACAACGAGGGCTTTGTAACTGCCCAGGGCTCTCGGGAACCAAAACAACCGCGGTATGAGCTCAGCGGCTGTAAATCAGCGACTCCACCGGGCACGGGTGCTGGGTAAATTTAGTGCCGACGGCTTTGATCTCACATGCTTTTATTTCGTACCCTCTACAGAGATAGACACAAGGTCAGACTAATGGCTGATACATGAAAAACGTATGTGGCCTTTATTGATTTTGGAGTGATTAATGGGTCAAAGGGAAGGACAGTGATTCATGCACACAAATGGTGCCTGGGAATGAGCAACACCGATCAGGGTTGCCTTTTAATTCCAGAATTTAGCTTCTTGGGGGTACCAGCACCACTCTCATGGACGTCCTTGCACTGGGCAAACACCTGTTTGTACACAGTGAGCTCTCGTGCCCGTGCCTCAGTCCTGTTTGCCTTGCTTTCGCTGTCCCTTTTGAAAGGGAATCGAAAATAACCAAACCTAAACTCTCACTGTAGCCTTGTTGACAAAGCCTCTTGAAGCTTTCCTGCTGTTATCCCAGATGGCCTGAGAGGCCTGGGAGAGGTATGGCCCAGCCTCACGTCAGGCAGCAGGGTACCCACAGGAGGCGTCCCCCAGCTTCAGCCCTTTGGTTACCAGCATGTGATTGCTCAGTGAAGGAGCTTTAAAGCTGCCTGCTGTGATTAGCCTTGCAAGTGATGCTTTTTGAGATGCTTTTCCACTCCCTTAAGCATACAGAACCTCCTGGAGGCTGCCGAGCTGTGGCAAGGTGGACGCCCTCCTTCCACAGCCTCTATCCCAGTGCACCCTGTGGATGGGGTCCACAACCCCCAGTTAACTCTGTGCCACAGATTCAGCTGGAAACTGATGCAAGGGGAAGTCATCCTAACTTTGGAGAGGGAGATCAGGCCCAGCTTGAAGGGTCTGGGCAGTGGTTATGCAACTTTCCTATTTGGTATTTGAGGAAACTTCCCCCTCCTGGCTGTTCCAGCCTTGTGACCATGACTAAAGCTGTCTTATTGCTACAAGGCTCATTCTGCTGGGCTCACAGCTTTCACACTGACTGTCTTATTGAGTAAGTCAGAGACCTGCTGCGTTTCTGAGGGCCTGAGGACTTGCCACAGTTTGGGTTTCACTTGTTGCTGGCACTGCTCCTTATTTTTTTCACTCTTGCAGTTGCCAATCTCTTTCCCTTGCTAAAGGCAGAGATGTGCTCTCCTGGGCAGTGCTAGCAAGGAATTGCTTTGCTGTAAGAGCAATGGCTCACCCCAGGATGGTGAGCACTGGCAGTGTTATGGAGGCGCATGTGACCAGGGAAGGAGGGCTGGAAATGGAAGGTGGGAATACTCGTATGGGTAGGGGGGGTTCCTTCGGCTTTGTTTTATGTGGATGGATTCAGTGGGAGGAGTTTCAGAGTTGGTGGTGACACCTGTGTGTGTATGTATGGCAGAGGCTGGCTAGCTCATCTGCCAGCCACATGGCCAAGTGAGTCAGCAAACAGTGACATATGGTGATGCTGTACTCCAGTTCCTGGGGAAGCCTGGGAAGTCATTATGTGGTGACACAAACATGAGCACAGGTACAGGATGAGCCCAGGCTGTGTGGATGCCAGCGCACACAAACCCTTTCAGCCCCATGGAAGGGGTTTAAGGCCACCTGCAGCTCTCTCAGAGGTGCTGGCTCCCAGCCTGGCTGTGGTGGGAGCTGTAGAGATGCTGTGGATGTGCTGGGGAGAGGAGGGAGCTGTGTACCTTGAACTAAGTCCGTGTCCTCCTGCTCCCCCAGCCTCACCTCCACAGTCCTACACCAGCCCTGCTGTGCTGTGGCAGTGATGTCCCAGCATGCTGGGGCACACTGCACCAAGGGAAGGGCATGAAAAACGTTCCCAGTGGCACAGTCAGGAGAAAATGCCCACCCCTTGAGCGGCTGCGGTGCAGTGCTCACACTCTTGCCCTTTGCTTTGCCCGCTGTTAGCACAGATGCAAACCAGCCCCACACTAGCTCTGGGCATTCAGGAGTGGCCACAAGCTGTCAGCTCCCTCCAAGGAAAACTCTGGGGGCATGGCATGTTGGACCCAGTGCTGTCCTACTGATCCTGGCACAGCAGCAGAGGGCGGGAAGCATCACAGGGAAGCACAGAGAGAGCACTCTGTGCTCCCAAATTAGCTACTAGGCCAGGTTGGTTTTCCTGTTTACTCCCTAAGTGGAAAATAGGAAGGGAGTGAAAAACCTCACCCCCTTGGCTATATAAAGGTCTTGTTGTGTGGGCACAGAAATTTTACCTTCTTTTCATTTTTCGCCTTGGTGGCGCCAGGTGTGTGGCGTGGGCTGTAGTGTCAGTAAAGCAAATAAAAGGGGATGCTGGGAATAGCAGCTCCTCTGCAGGAGACATTTCCTCTTGGGCAGACAACTCAGTTCATTCAGTGATCTGCTGGTGAACTGCTGTATCAGGGTTCTGCAAAGCACGAGGGTCACAGAGGGTCAATGCAGGGTTTGTGTTGGTTGTGCTGGGGACACACAGCCTCCCCGCACCCCAGGTACACCTGGCACTCCCAGCTGATGGCTGCTCACATCTCAAAGAGCAGAGCAAAAGGTGAAGAAAACACATTATCCCTGCGGCATTTCATGGGCAGGTTGCCATAAAAGTGTTGGCTGGTGGGCTTGGCCAGCAGGAGCGAGAGGTCAGAGCAGATAAGACATTGCCATGCCAGGAAACTGGCTGGGCTGTGTTTTGGGTTAACAGCATCAGGATGAGTTACTGCGATCCTAAACCCTGTGATCCCGGAGATGTTGCTAAACCTTGTTTGCCTCGGATTGTTTGTCCAAAAAGATACCAAGAGATGAACTCTTTCCTCCCTTCGTAATTGTCCATAATCTTATCTGAAGCCTCCGAAGTGTCCTAGAGACTCCTCAAGGAGATAACATGGAGATAACTACCAAACAAAAAGAAGTCCAAGAGCATTTATTTCTGAGCTTTGAGCCTGGGGAATAGTACAAGTTTCTTGCCCATCTTTGGTCACCCTTATTTGTCACAAAGAGAAGGAAAGGACATCCAGGGCTGCCCATGTCTTGCTTAGGCCGTGGCTGAACTTTCTTGCCTCTTTTCTCCTCTGGGATAACTGAAGCTGTATTGAGGAGCCTGAAAGCTGCTTTAGCTAATTACTAGAAGAAAGTACTGCATAAGAGCTGCAGTCTACAGTAGCCTGTGGCTCAGCTGTCCAGCTGCCTAAGCCAGGGGGATTTGACTGTGTCCCACCAAAAAGGGTGTTTTCGGTGTGTGTGTTGTGGGCCTGTAGATCCCCTTCAGGCAAGGGGTTTGCTCATAGATCTGATGGTGTTTTCAAGATACATCTTACTTTGCATGGTTTGTGGCTTGTCACTTGCAAGAGGAACCCCTAAACATCTCACCATGGATGTTGAAAAGTATGTACAACTGTAGAAAGGATCTCCCAAACATAGTGTTTTCTTTAAAATTCAGCTCAGTGTCTGTGTGTCTGGCTGGTCTTGCCATAAAAGATTTTACAGACTCTGCAGCTCTTTTTTGGGCCTATTTCTGATGGTGCCCATTTGAAGTACCTGAGTGCTCTGATGTTGCCTCCACAGCATGCCCAGTGTGCCCAGTTCTGGAGCCAGGACCTGGATTCTGTGTTAATTATGGTTTCATCCAGTTCATTGATGTGAAATTTCAAAGAGACATGAAAAAAAATTCTTGTCTGACAAAGTGTCTCCTTGATGCTGTTTCACAGCTTAGAATTGGTTTTTAGAGCTGTGAGTTGGCCAGGTTTTGCCACTGTTATTGTGTGCTCTGACCTTTTGCATTATTCTGGTTCTCAGTCAAAATGCAATACCAAGTAAGAGCTGTACCAAACGTGAGCATCCTGTATCAGCACTACAGCAAGTTTCTGTGACCAGATCTGTTCTCTGCAAACCTTTCTTGATTAGCACAATAAACTCTTTAAGGGAGGGGACCTGATTTAATCAACTGGGTGACTTGCCTCTAGCATTGTCCAGTTTACTCTTTCAAAATACTGCCATCCTACTTTTCTTTTGGGTGAGTCCCTCAGCAGCTGGAGCAAGGGCAGGACACACATCCACTCACCATGCCAGTGTGGGTGTTCATTACCCCTCTGTAGTGATTTCATTAGTACACACCAGTTCACAGTCAGTAAGGACATGCTGTCAGAGCAAATTGATTTTTTTCTACTGTTTTTTGCTCGCCCACTGTAAGGCTTTGGGCACTGCCAGAGGGTCTTTTGAGTGTGTTTTGCTTCACAGTGCTCAGCCCCACATACCTCTAAAGTTCCTTGCTGGCCTGGCTGCAGGGCTGTACCCACAGCTGAGCTGCAGCCATGACCCCAAAGGACTGGGGCACCCTTTTTACAGGTGACCCTACAGCAGTGCTGCTGAACCCCGGGAGCAGGTCCCAGAAGAAGTCCAGCAGCTGCAGGATGTGGTCAAGGGCTGGTGTGGGTGGCAGGGCTCATCTTGTGCCCCAGAAGCACGGGGACAGGCGTGGGGCTGACTCTTCCAAACCCCATATCCCATGCTCTGTGTGCAAAGGCTGCCCCAGTTTGCCCAAGGGTTACCACACATTTTTGTCATGCTTGCAAAATGCTGTTACCACAAATTGCAGAAACCAACCTCATCCTCATCTGATCAGAGTGAAACCAGCACAGCTCTGCACGACGTCTCCAGCGTGTCCGGTCCGCTGCGTGCTCCTGTGGGCATACAGCTACTGCTCAGAGATGCTGCTTTGGGACTTTTTTTTCCACTGCAGACTCCTTGGCCTGTGAAAGCCTGTGACCACTGCAGCCAGGGTGCTTGCTGCCACAGCTGCTGCCCATGGCACTGCCTTTTGCTGAGGGCTGATGTGGCCTTTCCATATACAGATGGCTGCAGCAAAGCTGAGGATGTCAGGGAATCTGTGCTGGGCTGCTCCTGAGTGGAAATTCCGGGCTGCCACCAATGTCCTGCTGAGCAGAGGCATGGCTGGAGCTGGCTGTAAGCCCACCCCAGCCTCTCCACTCCCTGTCCCATCGGGAGGCCAGCACTCCCTCAGGTCATCTTGTCCTGCTGGGGTGAAGCGAGTGGAGCACCCACTATCTTCTCACTGCCAGTGCTTGTGTTTCACCCTGATAGCTCCTTCCATCCCAATAGCTCCTTGTGTCCTGATAGCTCCTTCTGACCCAGTCCCTATCTCCGCAATAGGACAACCACGTGGATGAATGAGGGGGACCCAGCAGGCAGGCAGTCTGGAAGACTCTGGGTATATTCCCAGGAGCAAATATATTACTACAAGTCTTGCAGGCTATTTAATCTGTGTGGAGGACAGAAGCCAGAGGCACAGCACAGTTTACCAGCACCATTCTCCATAACAGATCACTTCTGCGTGTCACTGGGCTGTGGTGAGGCTGGGGTGGAGGATGGCAAATGCAAACTATTGGGGAGCACTGCCAATTTCCTTCACTAGAGCTTGCCATGTGGGTTTGGCTGTAAGTGAGCCAAGCTGGAGCTCAGCTCCTTCCAGAGCCTACTGGTGTAATGAACTGCAGCCCTCAGTGCTCTGCTATGTCCACAGTGTGCAGCAGGGGCAGAGTTATCCCGATCAGTTCCCACCACAGCAGTGGCAGGGTGTCTGTGTCAATGGGCTAGCGCAGGGCCACCATCTGGGGGCACACAGGGCCACAGCTGCCTGCCTTAGAACACCCCCTCTGGGATCGTACGGTGCATCTTGTGCCAGTAATCAAGTGACCCCGAAAATCAGGGCAGGAGAGTTCTTTGGCAATGCCAAAAGCAAAACATAAGGGAAAAAGTTCTCCTTCCCTTACTGTATAGAAGTTCAGTATTGGTTCAGATGATCTAACTTTTTTTTGAAGTGCTAAAGGCTGACTGGGCTGTAAGTGTTTTATGTTGGGGACAGGGATCTCCTGCTTCTAAAATAGATAAGGTGTTTCACAGGGGAGTCTTCAGCCTTTCCAGACAAGATAACAGCAGAAACCTGCTATTGTTGGAGACTGGCTGTAGGAAATGCAATTGTTAAAGGCCAGTTTTGATGTGCTGCTGTTCTTTGTACTTAGAAGTATGTGTTTTATTATGATGGGTAAGAAGAAGCTGAACTTCGAAAGCTTACCTTGCTCTAGCAAGAGGCCTCCAGGAGGGTGTCCAGCTAGACTCCAGCCCTGGTTGTGGTGCTGGTTCCTTCCCCTCCCAAATTCTTAGTTTTGCAGCTTTTACTTTTTTTGCAGGCTAAAAGATCCTATCCACTTGCAGGTAGGTAATTTTCCGAAGGGCTTTGGTGCCTTGCCTGTGTGCCTTTGGCACTATTTAGGCAGACACAACAGGCTGACATTCCTGCTTCTTCCCACAGGATGGAGCCTGACCAGGTTTGCAGGCTGCAGCAGCAGCTTTCTGGGATGCTGGGCTTGTCCAAGCCTGGCTTTACCCCCCCTGTCTGAGCCAGGCTTTGCAGCTACTGGGGTGTCCCAGCCTCTTTAATAGGGGTGTGGGGACACACCACACAGAGCAGGGGCAAAGCAGCACTGTCCTGACACAATCAGTGTTTCTAAATGAACACTGGGCTAATCATCGCAGCTCGTATTTCCATTCCCACCTGTCACCTATGTCAGCTCACTTCCCGGGAACACCAGAGGGTAACTAAATGGGGAGAGCATTTTGGTATTACAGGGCAGCTGAAGCAGCAGCTGAGTGAGGGCGTTAAAAGGCTTCAAACACCTCCATCTCGCCAGAGCTGCCCTGCGGGGGTGGGACATGGCCCCTCGGGCTGCATCCCTGCCTCTCTGCATCCCTGCCTCCCTCTCTCCCTCCCTCCTACCGCCTTCCCCCGGCGCATCTCCCCGGGTCGGTCGGGCTGTTGCGGGGCTCCGGCACCCCGCGGTGGCTGCAGGGTTGCACAGCGGCTGGGGGGAGAGGGAGCCGCTGCCAGCCCGCCTTTCCCGGGGGGCTGCAACAAACAGCGCCAGCTGCGTGTAGAAACAATTTATCTATACATACACACAGAATGCATATAGATAAACACGTTTTCTTTACTTCTGTATACGTACACACATAACGTTGTGCGTGCGTCTCTATAAATTTCTATATATGTGTGTATGAACATATATATATGTGTATATAAACATACGTACAGAAATTCCATAAATCCATATATATATATGTATATATGAATGAGTTATGCATATGCATGCATTCGCACACAGGCACATACACACGCATTTTAACACTCGCGTCCATGCGTGTCCCCGGCCGGCGGGTGACGCTGTTGGCCGCGCCATCCCCGCAAGCGCTGCGGAGGCGGCGGCGGGATGGGCACGGTGCCCGGGTCAAGCGCGGCTTTGGGAAGATTAATAATCAAAAATATTACTCCGATAAATCTGTAAGTATGTAACGTAGAAACGGGAATAAAATTCCTCCCGGAGAACGACACGGTTTTTAAATGTGTCTGTCATATAGAAATGAGTTTTCGCATCCGAATTGCTCTGCTTATGTTTTCATACCAGGTAATGTCCTAATAGCTTATAAAATTGAAGTCACTTGGGGAATGTTTGCTGTGCCTGGAAGGAGCGAAGGGCAAAAGAATCAGAGGTAAAGCAGGGGCTGTCGGGCTGGGACTGAGATTCACACACCACAGGCTGGCAGCAGACCGCTGGCAGCGGTCACTGCAGTGACCTGCAAGTCACTGCTCTTCATTTTTACCAAAGACTTTACTAGAAAATTACTCTTGTGCATTGTCTCTGTCACAGGTGGCTGTGGGCATGACCACGCAGCCCAGGTGGGGTTGGCAGAGCTGCCTCTAGCTTGTCCCCTCCCAGGCTTGGGTTCTGGGCTGACTGAGAAAAGACACTGTCCAGCTGCACAAGGTGATGTTTAGGTGGGTTTGGGTGAGCAGCTGCAAGGTGATAAAAGTAATGCTTTGCAGAAAAATTGTAATAAGTGACTGGGTTTCATCTCATTTAAACTGAAACAAACTGAAAAAACATCAACCCCATATAGAATGCAGCAGCCGTGGGTTTTTATACTGACTGTTGATTTTGCAGCACTGTATCAGCATGAAGAGGGAAACAGGGGAAAGGCTGCCACAGTTCCCTGAGGCAGCTCAGGAGGCTGTCATGGGTGTGCAGGGCCACGGCATCACCTCCATCAGTGAAATCCCACCAAATGTAAACCCTCCCAGCCGTCCCAGCTAACACTCTCCTCCTGAGAAAGGGCTAATCTTTACATGCCTCAGCCTTTCCCAACACATCCTGGTTCACAAGTTCAGCGACTTCAAAGTTACATGTGATCATTAACCCTGAAAGACTGGAGATTACTGAAGCGTTTAAACTGCATGTTTGAGAGGGCTGAGAGGCACAGAGCTCAGGCACAAATCTGTGCCCAAATCCCAAGACAATCTTCACAAGGCAGACAGAGGATTTCAGTTCAGCTGTGCGATGACTGTGCATTGGGTAGGTTTGTGTCTTCGTTTCTTTTTAAAGCTGCTTTCATGCAGCTGATGTTTCAAAACTGGTCATGGATTTTGGGTGCTTGTGGCTGTGTGGTCTGTGGTGAGTATGGCTGGGCTTATAGCTCCCATGGACTTCAGCCAGAGAGATGAGAGTCCAAGTAAAAGCCCTGCAAGTCACTGTTCTTCATTTCTGCCAAAGACTTTACTAGAAAATTACTCTTTTCTTGTGCATTTTCTCTGTCACTTTTATTTCTGATAGGACAGGTACAGAAGAAAGTGCTTTTTGTGATCATGTTATACCCAAAAACAGCAGCAGAAGAGAGAAGCTCCATCTACCGTGGAGCTAGTTTTCTTTTTTTTTTTTTTAATTTCCATGAGGTGGCTTCTGATATCAGAGCCAGAGGAAAACATAGGTTGGAAGAGGCCTCCAGAGGTGACCTGGCCCCCTTGTTGCTCAGTGTGGGTCCAGCTCCACTGGGCTTCTCAACACCAGTGAATCCCTTGATCCTGAGCAATATGATTGGTAGCATTGTGACAGCCTTTTAGGGAGGATCTGAATGAGCACTGAGGAGCAAAGACATTGGTATTAGCCTGAAAAGTAGGAGCTGAAGGTCACATAGTGAAAGAGGCCCATGAATACAGTCTGTAACTACTGGTGCTCCTGTAAGTGGAGGTTCAGCCCCAGGTGCCCCCAGGGCAAAGCTAGTGAAGGGCTGAGCATTTTGAGCCTTGCTGGTGCTGATGTTCCTGAGAGTCGGCGATGGATCTGCTCCAGGCAAAATGGAGGCCTCATCTCAAACTTCAGGAGAAACTGCCAAAGCATCCAGAATCAAGCTTGAGCTGAGGTTCTGCTGGTTTTACTTTTCACCTGTTTGTATTGCTGCTACCTGGCAAGCTGGGATCAGTGGGTAAGGCTGGAGTGCTGCAGCACAGGTGCTGTGTCAGGGCAGGCTGGGGTCACTACCTGCCAGTGGGAAGGCGAGCTGGGTGGGTGAAGGGCAAGCAGTGCTGTTTGGTGAGTGAGAGACTGCCTGGTTTGCAGATCAAGGCACCAGGACTTGTTGCCAGCCTGCAGGGCACGGGAGCATGGTGGCCATGGCCAGCCTCTCACCACACCAGGCACAGAACACGAGGGCGTGGCTCCGTTTCATCCTTCGTCTTTCATCTCCTAAAATTGTCCCTCATTGCTTGAGCAGGCTGGCGTCTTTTCAGCTCTGAAAACCAGATGTTGCCAACTTTCCACTGGTTGTGCTTGGTGCTTTATGCTGTTACTTTAGCGGAAGTATGCACGTCATGCCTCTTGCAAAAACAGATAGGATTTACTCCCTTAACAGGGGTCAGCTCTGTTTTCAGCTGCTTTCATCTCTGCAGAAATGTCTGTCTAGCCCAGAAATGTTGGTGTCAGCTTTCCATGAGCATGGATGCAGTAGCACCCTCCACTGCAACACACAGTCCTCTCCCAGCCACTGGCTACTTGGCCACCAAACAGCTACTCATTTTGTGGCTGCAAAAGTACTCAACGGAATATTTTTGCCAAAAAAATTACTTCTTTTTTTCCCATCTGTAGTTTTAGACATTAATCTAAGAGTTTAGTCAATAGCTCTGTGCTTCCTGTCATCTGGCCACAAGATGATATATTTATATATATATATATATATATATATATATAAAACCAATAAAAATATACACATATGTATGTGTACATATACATAAAGCACACACATATGTATAATACACACATGTGCATATATGTAGTATACATATATTACTTATTTGCGTATATAGTTTTACAGACATACACATACATGTGTATATAAGCATTGTCTATTTATATGTACACACACGTTTACTTACACACATGTAATGTGTCTACATACATCTAGGTTCTGTTGTGGGTGGAGAGACCAGCACCAACAAGTACAGTGAGGTTTAGGGGAGGACGGAGGTCCCTGCCTTTGTGTGCACTGCAGGGGTGTGATCCTCCTCCTGGCACCAGACAGGGAAGAGAAGGCTCGCAAGGTGGCCAAGTGAAGGCCTGTGGCAGAGTCTCTGAGATGTCCAAAGAAATGGCACCTACTCTGCCAAGTCTTGCTGGGAGCTGCTCCTTAAGTTGCCTGCAGTTGTAATGAACGAGGCTGATGGTCTTACATACATCGTCATTGTGACTGCCCTGTTACCCAGCTTCAAACCAGGAAAAATAAGCAACGTTTTCCAGCAGTTTTATTAGCTTTTTTTTTTCCATACTTACTGGTAAAATAAAGTGGCACATTAGTCATCTCAGAAATATAGCAAAACAGTATGAGGGCAAGGAGTGGGTTTTTAGTGACAGCTAGTTTTTGTGGACCAGTTGCTGTAACCCAAATTTAGTTTCCTTAATGAATTGTAAACACAAATCCCAGCGGGGAGAGAGCTTGCCACATGTTTGCAAGCATGACACTTCAGGCTGTCTTTTTACCTTATTTTAAAAGTCTCAGAGAAAAGTCACAGCAAGAGAAACGAGACATGTGCTGCCGTGTACTGGGGCACTGAACAGTCAAATCTGTAGAGTGGGAAACACACTGTATTCCTTGACTGGGCAGGACAAACACTGCTACTGTCACCCCGTGGGGCTCTGCAGGATGTCACCCAAGAAGTGTGAGACCCTTGGACCACTCACTCGGCCACCTACTTACAGTGCCCTGCATGAGATGAGCTTTCCTTTATGTCTCTGTGTCTATGGGTATGTTTAAACACATAAATGTGCATATACACATGTATGCAGACATATTTATATATATACACACACATATATGTGTATGTGGATTTATACACATATTCTATGCATGATTCTACATGTAGAATAGCATCCATATACATATATATTCATATATAAACACAAATTGTATACGTATATGCATACACATATACATACATATATTTGTATATAGACATACATGTATATATAGATGTCTATATTTGTGTATGTGTTATACACATATAATGTTTGTATATAATATAAAGTTCTATTACACATAATACACTGCTATTTTATATATAATATACACTAATTTTATATATATATATATATATACACATACATACATTCAATGTTACATATTATATATCTAATATAACTTTTGTTGTTGGGATCAAGCAGCCTCAGGGGCTGTGATTGGTTTGTAGTCCTGTCTGTAGCTGTGGGGTTTTCATCATGTCCTTTCGCCCCAAAATGTTTGTCAAAAGGGCTGCAGTACCTCACTGACTGCCCCAGCAGATGGGAGCTGGCAGAGCCTTTGGTTCAAGCAGTAGTACCAGCACCAAGCATTTAGACCAAGGTACAGCTGAGGCTGGAGCCCAGCTCCAGAGCAGGCTGCTAAGATGATCTCAGTGCTGGGAGACATAAAACACACTGTGACCACTTTGTAGGGCTATTTTTTGGAGGTTTTGGCAAGTTTTTTAAATTTTTACCTCTGCAGGGCTTTAGTAATGTTCAGGGGCCAGAAGCACTTGTAGTACAGATAACTATTGATTTCCAAAAGGGAAGCAGCTGATGGATCACTGTAGGTCCATCACTAGAAGATGCCCAAGTGCTGCTTGACCCAGCATTCTCCTTGGGCCTGCAGGGAGTAACTCCCCAGCAGTAGTGAGGGCAGTGGAAACAAAGACAAATGTCTCATTTCCCCCTAATACACCACAGAAACAGGTTTTTATGAAAAATAGAGCACAGACGAGACGGAAAGGGCAACAGTCATTTTCGAAGGTCACACACCCCATTTCTTTATGGCAAGTTTGCCTTCTGTGACTGACAAAAGCAGGACAGATCAAGTGTCTTCCATCAGAACTGGATTAAAAATGAAGTCATGTTACTCGGAGAACTGACAGTCCCACCAGAAATAATAGAGGCTGCTGACAGTTCTGGCTTCACGATAAAAAGCACCTTCCCACGTTGTCAAAAGAGCTTCTCCGGTATGGGCATAAATAAGGCATTATTTGAATGGAAATGTTAGTGTCAAGAAGATATAAATCATATTGGTCTGTCACAAAAATAGATTGTATCTGAAAAATGTGCTCTTGTTTCTCATATATATGAAAATATATGTGCGTGTCTATAAACAAGACGTGCATATCTATTCATATCTCCGTATCTTTGTGTAGGGTTCTATGTGTTTTACGCATAACGGGAGCTAAATTTACTTAGTAAACAGTCATTCCCCTAAGAGAAAATGGTTGGTGTGATGCACTGAGGGCTGTTGTGTAAGATTTAACTGAGTATCTTTCCCATACGTAAAGGCTGTAACGTAGCAACCATTGTTTCCTGCTCAGAAGACACCATTTCCAAGCTAATTGTCACTATCCTTTATCAGTCTCTGCTGCCATGGCTCCTGGTGCACTGCTGAGCTGGGCAAGAAGCTCAGCAGCTTCCATCAGCCACAATCTTGATGAAGGTGGCCGAGGAGAAGAGGGCTCATCCTGTTGTAGCACACTCTTTAGTGAAGGAGACATTTGGCTCACAAGCCTGCAGCGTTCAGATTGTCCTCGCTGTGATGGCGAGCAGTGCCTGGCTGCCAGGACTGTGGCCAGTGCTTAGGAACAGCCCATGGCCCAGGCCATGCTGCAAACCCTGAGCTGGAGGCAGTCAGCTCTTCCACTATGTTATATGTGTGTATATAAACATATATATACCTATATATGCATGTGCATATAAATATATGCATACACCCGCATGCACACACCTCCCTGCGTGAACATCGGGATGAAGAAGAATTCCACCTCTCCACACCAAAAAAGCAGTTTACCCCAGTGTCTGCAGTGTCCAGCTGCTGAGCCTGGATGAATACCAATACTGCTGCTGGAACTAGGGGTGGCCCTACCACCCCAGACCTGACACTAAGAGGAACACCACAGGATCCTGTAATTGCTGCTGCAAGTGAACCCCTGGGCAGGGAGAAGGAAGGGGGTTACACATTAAAAGTGCAAAACCAAGTTACATCTCTTCCAGCAGGCACTATTGCTGAAGGGGCACTGGCTGGCAGGCTGGAGGACAGGACAGGGACTGGTCTGTGGCTGCAGAGGCCAGCAGAGTCCCATGTCACAGCCTGGCAGGATGTCACCTGAACCGGGCACTGCCTGCACCCTGCACTCTGCCCCGCTGGGCTCACGGCCAATGGAGGTGTTGGGTGCAATGCCAACGCAGGGTTATATAAACGTAAAAGCATTTTATATAAGCCTATTTTATCTGCAAATCATTTATATTTAGAACACCTATTTCTACTGGAAACACTAAAACCATATTACATAAGAGCTTG
This sequence comes from Lophotriccus pileatus, assembly GCA_035583135.1. NCBI lineage: Eukaryota > Metazoa > Chordata > Aves > Passeriformes > Tyrannidae > Lophotriccus > Lophotriccus pileatus. The sequence continues at coordinate 12,333,967 of JAWWES010000018.1, read as the reverse complement.
TTTAAATCCTTTGGCTTAAGGCTTGGGCAGGAGGAGGGGTTGGTTTGGGCATGGTGCATTCAGACTGCAGTTTATAATCACAGTCTCAACCAGCAGCCAAAGCCTGGTCTTGAAATACTTTCTGCTTTCATTCCACACTGCCCTGACAATAGCAGAATACTTCGCTGAAGGGTAATTTTCCTCTTCCTCAGTGCTGCCTTCGTGTTTGGAAATTTTCATTTATAATGCTCTGGATGTGCTGCCAGCATATAAGAGACGGCAGCTCAGCAGTGCCCAGCCAGCCTCCTCGTGCCCGGGCTGTGACAGCAGGTGGGAACACTGCTGACATCACCTAAAGGGCTGCCGAGTCATTCTCAGAAATTAAAAAATGCATTAACTGGAACTGACTATTTAGCACTACAAAATTACTTACCTTGGCATTTGTGCAACAGTATTTTTTAAGAAATTAATTATTAATTAATTAAGCCCTCCCCTGAGGAGGAGGCAGGAAAGATGGTGATGATGGCCATAAAATACATGCCCAGTGCACCGGAGGGAGCTGAACCCCTTTGGACACCAGCCCTTGGGCCAGCTCATGCTGCCCTGCTGAGCCCCTGGAAATGTTTGCTTCCCACCATATGCCAGAACAAACTGCTTTCCTACGGGTCTGGGATGAACCTCACCACACCACACCACATTGTTGGGCCCTGGAGCACACGGGGGCTGTGTTAGAGCCTCCCCATGGCACCGCAGCACGGCTCTGGGGATGGCAGCCACAGCCTATGCAGGCAGAGGTGCTATGGTAGCCCACCAGCACATGGTGGGTTCCAGCACTGCCGTGGCAAACAAGTGCTTAAGCAGCATTTGGATGCTGCTCCCACCTTGGTTTCCTGGTGTGAGAAACTCCAAAGCAGAGAAGTGGAAGATCCCACCTCAGAGTGATGGTGCCATCCACGAGACCTCCCTGTTGGCCCAAGCTGCGAATGCTGTCATGTGAACAGCACAGCTCCAGTAATAGCAGGGACAACTGACCTTCCGTCCTTTCCAATCAGTCTGGACCAAACAATATGTCTTTTTTTTCCACCTTGACATTGTCTCTGAAAGTAAGGTCAGGAATTACTCCTCCCCCAAGGGGAATGGCTGGAGCAGCAGCTGTGAGCAGCAGAGCCCTGGGCAGAGGCACAGAAATGCCACAAGGCAAACAGAGAGAAGCCTTGGTGAACACCACCATGGCAGTCACTTGTCTGGGGCAGCCAGCTGTGTGAAGGAACCCCATGAACCCTGATGGTAAGAGCATGAGGGAGAAGGATCTGGTGGGATTTCCCAAAGGACTCTTGGGGGATATTGAGAGGCCCTGAGAGCCCAAAGACACATGGTCACCTCTCTGCCCTCCAGCATCACCCCCCAGGTGGGCATGGCCTACGCCAGGAGCACTGCCCCAGGCTGACAGCACATACTGCAGCAAGCCCCACTCCTCTGCTGCTGCAAAGGCCAGCCAGCAAACCCCAGCACAGCCCAGCATCCCAGCTGGCTTGGTCAGATCACTCTCTGCAGGCTGGATATACTGTCTCGAGGCAGGATGTGCTGCTGGCACCAAACATACTGCTCTCCCAAAGGAGCAGGGCTGAGCTCTCCCACTACTTTCTAGTCTGAACGCTACTTTTAATCACCATCATTGCTCCAGTTCTCCCTGTAACTGCTCCATATTCAGGTGGCATGGTTCATTAGTTTCTATAAATGTCCAGGACACTGCAGAGATTTCAGGGACAAGGTAAGAGCTAAAGCAGTAAGTGACTTTTCACTTTACCTTAAGGCTTCTCACAAGGTGACTCAAACTCCAGTGTCTGAGGGGGTCTGGTTTGTCCCACCCCAGTCAGCACCCTGCTCTTGCAGGATGAAGTTTAACTGCTCCATCTTCCATTGTCCCTGCTGTAAAGTAGAGAAGACAACACACAAATTACTTAGGGGTGCAAGAAGAAGGCAATTAACATTTGCATATGCTGCAAAGCCTCTTGAGACATGCTTTCCCTCGCCAGGAAGTGAAGGTGGCTTTAAACTGTTTGAAAACCATCTCATTCCCAAATTTCTGTGAGCTTAACCAGGCAGATAATGGGGCTGGGGTGCTATGTAGCAGTGAGATGGTGATGGGGTGCCCTGATGCCCAGAGGCAACATTCCCTGCTGGGAATTAACCAAGGGAATGAGCAGTGGCATCTCCAACTTGGGTTTTACAGCAGCTTCATGAGTATTTTAAGGAGAAGTGGGGGAAGGACCGAGATGACCTGCTGCTGACCTGCAGCCATTGGCCTGTGCTGAGGGCTTGGATCTTTCCTGAGCCCTCCTGGCTGTTCAACTCCACCATCCCCAGGGATGGTGCCATGGCTGCCCTGCCTGCTCACCCAGCTCCACACCGCTGCACACCACTGCTCAAACAGCTTCAGCAAATTCTTCTCATACTTCACTTTAGCCAGGCACTGGAAATTGGGTTGAAGTGGTGCCTGAAGAGTCAAATATTTAAAATTGTCATGAATCTGAACTGTTTTCTGGGCTGCCACAGGGGTGTTGCTCCCCATGCTCCCCTCTTGGTGCACAGAGGGCTTCCCAGCTCTGGCTCCGTGAGTTTTAAGCCAGCTCGCCCGTGACACTGCCTGCAGACACCAAAATTGATGTCAAAACCTGCAACGGTGAAGAAGTTCAGCTTAAAAATGTATCCTTTTATTTCTGCTTGGACAGAAACCACACTGCGGCTGATTGTTAAAGGAGCCGGGCATCTCCCTCCTCCCAGAAACTGGCTAAGCTCCAGAGGCAGGTTGGCCACTGACTCAAGTCAGTTATTTCACTTTAAGCACTTCATCTCCTTCTATTATTTATTACCTGTCATAAAAGTCAAGTGATTTAGTGGACATCTGGGACATTCATGGATAAGCATAGGACTTTTGACTATTTTGTAGACATGGAGAGCAAATTCATCTCGTTTGAGCATGAAGAAGACAAACTAAGGCTATAGGAAACACTAGTCACACTGGCATCTTCAGGTCCCAAATCATCTGGAACACTGGTGAGAAAAGCAACTTGCAGAAACACCAGGGAAAGCCAGTGGAGCCCAGCTTCACTGCTGCAGGGCCTGCATGGTGCTGGGCACGCTGCCCTTTGCTGAACTTTCCTCCTCAGCAATGCTTGTCCAGCTGGGATACCTAACTGGGAGAAGACCTGATGGCAGAGGAGTTGCTGTGTTATCTGGCCCAGCTGATTAAAACCGGTGACATGGGCCTCACCCAAAGGCTGCATAGCAGCTTGGACTCATGGAAAACAGCAATTTCTTTTTTTATCTTAAAGAACAAACCGGTTTGGTTCAGCCTCAGAGATTTTAGTATGCATTTTCTAATGGCGCAATGACCTCATAAATTATGGGATACTGAGTTCACGCTTGCTTCTGAGCGTGGTCTACACACTCTGGAGACTGGGACTTGCAATGTAGAGCCCTCCCATGAGCCCAACACGCTCTCCCGGGTTGAAACCAGCATGTGGCACTCAGGCTTTCCTGCTCACAGAGGAGCAGAAACACCTCAGTGCTGGGTGTGAGAGGAACTTGATGAGCATCGGCCGGCAGTTCATCACCAGCCACAGCACCAACCTCTGACAGGTCACAAACCAGCTAGTGGTGATGAGAACCTGCTCCCTCATCCATCCACAGGGACCTGCCTCCGCTGCCATAAATCCACAGCAGCAACTGCTGCTGTCAGCCCCAGAGAGGAAGAGGCAGTTAGCAAGAGAAAAACACCGTTTGGTTTGTATTTTGTCTGCGGCTGGAAGGACGCCATGGATCGCAGCTTGGAGAGCAGGCTGTGATCAGCTGGGAGATATACAGCTCCCTGCTGACAGCCGGGCTGTGGAACAGCTCCGTCCCCCGCCTGGCAGGTCGTGTTGGTTAAATAAATGTGATGCCAGGCTGATGTGCTGTAGGGAATGGTTTATGACCTTCATCCGCTGAGAAGGAAATCAGGCAGGTGTTGGGAGAAGGTGAATGAACGCGTTGGTGTAAATAGCCATGATCAGTCATATTTTGGGGAGCACAAGGTACCAGCCTGGCAGCTGTGCTGCCTTGGCCTCAGGGCTTTGGTGTGGGCCTAAAAACACATGAGAACTGGGTGTTTTCCCCCAAGCAGCCCTGTGTGAAAGCCTCCCAGAAGCCCTCTGCAGCCAGCCACCCCTGAAGCCCCACTGTTACCAGCTTTCCAACATCCTGTTTTCACCAGGATTATTTTAATCTTCCAGTTTCCCATCACATTTTTCCTCTTGCCCATGCCAGTGCAGACCGCAATTCCTGGCAGGCAGGGTGGAAATCTTCTCCATGGGCTGCACCAACATTCTGGAGGATAAGCTGGACTTGCCCCTGGTTGCTGCTGGCTCCTCTCCACTGCCGGTGCTGGTACCTGCTGCTGGCCCCAAAGCCCCGCCATGGCCAACCAGCTGCTTCACAGCGAGTCATTTGGAGTCCACTTGGGTAGTAAATCTCTCGAGCAACTCTGTGCTTCCATATTTTTGTCTATGTTGGCTGAAGAACTAAAACACCAACTTCACTGCTGAGGTAATTACGCTTTTTTCAGGATGAGAGAAATGATGCAAGGTACCGATTAACTATCCAAGAGCCACACAGCTATGGGCAGCCAGACTCTTTCGTGTTCCTCCCTTCTAGAGGTGAATTTTTTGGCAGCTGCAAATGCTGAGCCTCTCCATGGCTGCCCAGCTTGCCACAGCTCCACTTAGGCTTCCAGGGTTTGCTTTTCTCTTGGATCTGCTCTGTCCTGGATGATGAATCTCCTTGCTCTGTGCAGGTCCCTAAGCCCATCACAATGAGGTTTGTACTTTGCCTTGCTGGAAGTGGATGCTGTACCCCAGGTGATGCAGTTAGCAGGTCAATAGAAATACAGATATAAGTGCCAGCACTCCCAAAGGACATTCCTGTCCACTCTGCACTCCAATGGCTGCATAGACTGGCATCTTGCTGCTTCGCAGCACTAGGTGTGATGTAAAACTGAGAAACTCAAACACCTGAGGCTCTCTCTGTATAAAGCAAGTAAAAAGAAAGAGAATCATGGAAAATCAACAAAATATCACGTGTAAGGGTCCAAAAGACAATTTAGTTATAGAAGAAACTTAATCTTTCAATATGTGTCATCATCAGATCTTCTAAGACTCTATAATATTAGCAGAAAATATCTGAGACAAATATGATACAAAACAAAAACCAAACCCATCTGCTGTCTTAATCATAGGCTTTAAAAATGTCTCTGATAGTTATCCGGCTATTTCAAGAGCTGTACTGTTTAAGTCTATACCCAAACAAACACAGAAGTCACAATAAATCTGTCATTCAGTTATTCAGGTCTATGGCTTTAAATGCTAAAAAAAAAAAAAAGGTAAAATTCAAGACAGACATTAAAGGAAACATTGTTTCTCTACAGCCTCCAGCACTGAAGATTTAAATTCTAATCTAGTTTGAATGGCATCCTTAAGAATGGGAATGAGAAAATGTCCTTTTATTGTCAGAGTCTGGGTTTGGAGCCTGAGCTGCAAACTACAAGGTCAACCATCTTATAAAGCAGAAAATCTATCCTGGCTACACTTGTGGTGTGGAGACACCTTTTTGGGAAGATGTGGAGATGATTGCACAGAAAAATGACTAGGTTTATACTAACCTTGCACTAATCATGGCAGGATTAGTGTGGCAAAGAAGCTTTCACACTGCACAGCACCAGAGCCTTGGGACATGGCTTGAGGAACATGTCAAAACTGAGAAATAAAGGAAAGCCTGTATTTTATTAGGCCTCATGTCTATTCTGAGAGTGGCCAGAGATCTTTAACTAAACAGGCAAGACATCACCCACATGCCTTGGACTGTTTTCAACTGGAAATGATTACTGGAAGATTATAATAAATTTAAACCAAAAGTTACAAGAAATCCGGAAGAATCAAATGTGTAAGCAAAGACACGAGTAACGCAGAACTACCTCAAATCCAGACAAAATATATCAGACTTCTACCAATGTTAGAAGAAAACCCAACAAACCATCAGCCACTAATTTAGTAATGACTCTGTGCTCTAGAAACACAGATTGAGTGGATTATCAGTAAGGGTAGATTAACCCAAGTCCCCCTTACACAGGAGGGGCCGGCCCTCCAACCCAGGGGTCAGGGAGGGCCCCTGGCAGCTCAGCAGTGAGAGCCCTGCCATAACCACCTCTCAGCACCTTCATGTTGGCTGCCAGGGAACCCAGGCTGGGGAGGGTGAGAGGGATGAGAAGGGCAATGCTATCACTGGCTCTGAAGCTGGGTAAGTCATGAGTCCCCTGTCCCACCCCCAGCTGCAAACACACACTTTCGTACTTCATACCACATGTAGCACCCAGGCTGGGTGACTTAAAGGTTAAAAGTAATTTTGGCTGCAGTAGCCCAGCACACAGATTACAAAAGGAATTTTATTATCAGAGTTCACTATAGAAGGGCTGCTCTGCAGTCAGGATGCAGCAGACAGATTCCAGAGGAAAGCCAATGACGTTTGGCTGCTGCCAGCTACTGACCCAGCTATTTGCAGAGCGTGGCCATACCTGGCCATCCCCACATCCACAGGGGCTACTGCGGCAAAGCTCCCCCTGCATGTGGCCTGCTACCCCCAAACCACTGTGTCAGCAGCACCAGCTCGCAGCCAAAAGAAGCCATTGAACTTTTCAGCAGTCAATATTTTAAGGAGCTCTCGAATAGCACTCAGAGTAAGCAGATAACCATTTTAAATATAGAGACACTGGAATGGAAGCCTGAGTGCTGGGTGCCAGCAGTGATCTGGATTATTTGCTTGTTACTAAATACCCCATGGCATTACTCCCCAGGTTGTTCGGCTCAAGTCTGACGCAAACAGTGGCAGAACAGCAAACAAGAATTTACAGGATTTTGTAAGAACTGAAATAATTGAAGGAGTAAGGAACAATTTGGTTCAGGGTGGCTGTTGCTCAGGATTGCATCTTTGGAAGGATGAGGACAGGTTACTGTTTAATTATGTGTAAAACCCAAATGAAGACTTGACAAGTACTTCCAGATCTCAGCAACGGAAAAGCAACATGAGTATAAATAAAGATAAAGAGTTGTGAGAGCAGATTTAACTCAAGGATGCTTTTCCAGAAACAATCTGCACCACAACGTGCCACCAAATTCCTTGGGACCCTAGCTACAGTTCTCTGGGGTTTGCAGTATACACACCTGTAGAGTAGGGGATGAAAATCCACATATGGAAAAACTTGTTACCTCTGACGACCACAGAGTTTAGAAGCAGACAGAAAAAAAAAAAGCAAAAACAGCTTCAGAGCAACATTAGTTCCATATGGGAAAAAACTCTCTGGTGGGTGACTCCCCCCTGTAAAAAAGGCATTAAAAACCTTCATAAAAGGTTTTTAAAGCAACACCTCCAGGCAATAAACCCAACCAAAGCAAAAACTTAGCAAGGCTTTAAATGGATGTCCCAGGCACGGTTCTAAGAGCTTCTCCAGCACAGAAACAGCAATAACAAGGTAACAGGAAAACAAAGTAAATCAAGGCACACAGATTTTGCTGCAGGCAGCGAACCCAGGCTGCCCTCTGAGCAGGGCAGAGGAGGTGCAGCAGCAGCAGGGCCTGCCCCACTGCCCCAGTCCCCAGCGGGCTCCCAGAGCCCCATGTCCAGCCCACAGCCCCAACAGACCAGCAAAGCCCAGCTAAGATGTGCTACTCACACCATAATCACACCACTAACAGCAGCATGGGCAAAGACTTACAAAAATAGCTGAGACTATATATAGCAACTCTGATTTAATTAAAATTAAATACAATTGTGAGAAAGCTAACTGACCGTTACTGGGAACTCTTGATCAGAACAAACTGTTCAGCATTGTGCCACTCTGCTAGATCTCATGTGATGACAGTACAGCCAAAAGGCTCTGTCCTGGTCTGTTCTAAACATCACCTCTTCTAGCTGAAGCTCTTGTTAGATATATTTTAAAATGCTGCCTTTTGACCAAAGGCCACATAGAAAAGAGGTATCTTAAAAACATAGTTAACATCCTCGGTTTTTATTTGCTTTTTTGTTAAATAAGGGTGTTCCACTTTACTTGGCAAGCACCATGGATTGAAACAGTGGTCCCTTTATCTGGTTTGTAATTTAAGCCTCTTCCATATTTTATGTTTGAAGACAATTTGGTTGCTAGGTCACAGCCAGAGAGGGCTACACATGTCACTGACCTACTTATTTCTTGCAGGAATGGGCATGGCTGATGTCACCTCATGGGACACCCTGTGACACCTTGCAGTTTCTGCAGGCTGCTCTCCCAACACAGGACTCCTGCAGTTTGCCAAAGGAAAACAACACACTCAAAGTACCTTAATCTGCCAGCAGAAGACTTCACTTTACATGGTCCTTAAAAAGCATTTTTACTTTCTTTAATTGTCTCCACATAGGGAAGTTCTTCTACTTAATAATCCTGACTGCCTAACTGTACACTCCAGGGACCCATGGAAAGGGCCTGTTATGAGAGCAGGGTTTTCACCAAAGCAGGCAGCAGAGCCTGGACAGTTTTGCTGTCCCGGTACAAGATGGAAGACAAGGTAGTGAAGCACACACTAGATTTAGGCTGAACACTTGACTCTCCCCTTCCTTTTAGCATAAAATGTTCCTGTACCATTACAGCTTTGTAAGTACTGTTACATTTCATTTGTGTTCTTAAAAACAAACAAAAAAACCAACCCCTTCATTTGCACAAGATGTGTTTTTAAGATGATTTTTGTTTCCAGTTCTTGTGCACTTCCCACCTCCCTGGCCCAGAAAGGGTCATCCCCCTGCACACCCACTAATGTGGCTGCACAAACATTCACAGACCCTGCCCAAGGACACACACCCTGTCCCCTCTCCCCCAGAGGGACCATCTTCTGCCACACTAAAGGGGCAGATCCTTGCTTTAGGCAAGCTGCAGCTGTGCTACCTGCCAGAGGAGCAGGGATGGAAATATTTGGAGGAACTAAAGCACTGTCATGGAAAAAGTTGTAGGAGTTTGCCAAAGATGTAGCTTTTGTACAGTTAATTAGCTCCCTCAGGAATGGTTCTGACAGGAGGAACTGGAAGAGAAATACGTACTGTTCCAGGGCTTGCTGCAACGGAGACCTGACCTGCACATTTTGAAACAGCCCACAGGAGTTACCTGGTCATGCTCCCGAAATTTCCTCACAAAAGTGCTGCAGCCAGGCTCTTGGCTGAGGAACCCACACAATTACCTTCACTCCAGGTTGCCAGCGACGCGAAGGTGCTCATACACACTCACAGCAGCTTTTCCACGTCAACACCAGTCTGCCTAAAATGTTGGTAAAACAGTAGCATTCACTTATACTCTGAAAGTCCATTTTTTTTTCCTCCACAAAAATGTTTATGGACACTACTGTACACTTACGCTTTCCACAGCCATGCCACGGGATTTTCCTCAGTACAGGAATTCCCACAAGGACCGAGACAGAAGGAAGCTTGGAGTCTCCTTCCAGGGCGTTGCATCACCAGCAGCAGCAGTTCTGCTTCCATGAGCACCTCGTGTCAGGCAGCGCAGGCAAACAGCCACAGGGCTGCAGGACAAGGGGCAGCTCTTCACCTCTCAGAGCGTGTACCAAGCATCACAAACCAACAGTCATTTTTGCTGGCCATGTTTTTATTTGTTTTTCGTTTTAAATAGGGGAGCCAATGATACATCCAGTATTTCAAAAAATCAGAAGGTAAAACAAATTTTCAAAAGACCGAGATGCTACATGCTATATTTAACCTAATTTTATTCATGCTTGCTTTGGAGGGGGGGTCGGGAGTGGGACAGGAATCATTCAGTAAAAACAGACAGTAAAAACAAAATGTCTCACCATATAGAACTTTAACCTACAGTAATGTTGTACCTTAATTATTTCCATGCACACAACTAACATTACAAAATTTTTAAAAAATGAACACAATTAAGACTTCTAGGAGCATTTGATAATAAAGCAATTCCTAATTTCTTTTGTAGAGATCAAGCACCTCCAATTACAAATTCCTATACACAGTGAGTGCTTTACTTGAAATGAAAACTAAAAAATAAAAAATGTATTGGATAGCCTCAGAATAAACCGATGTTAATATATATCCAGCTATGTAGGCAATAAAACCATAGTGCTAAACAAAACCTTTAATCTGAAAAGTAACTCAAAAATTAAGTTGACTTTCTATAATTACAGAAATATACTTATTTGCTAAAATAAATAAAAGTGCTGCATATTAACACTTCACTATAAAGAATGCATACCAGAACATTTATAAATATTGAATGATTTTCAATAGGAATAGCTACTACAATAATGCTGGCTAAATAGAAGTGCATAATGAGAAGCACTATGGGTGGTTAATGTTTTGCCACATACTGCTGTTACCTTGAGGTAGATAACACATGCGTACCAAATTCTGCATTCATTTCATTTGCTGCTGGTATCATGTGTCTAAGAAATGTGTACAGTATGAAAAACTCTAAAATACGCATGAATGAAAAAAATGTTTTGGGAAAAATAGATATTTTCATGCAATTATGTACAGTCTCACTGTGTAAATTTCAAGGCAAGGTTCTTTTTCTGCAAAACATGGACTCTGTTTTACTGAGAGAATGTTTTTTACTTGGTTTAGTGCATTTTTTTTTGTTACCTCCTGCATTTTGCATTATTTTGCTCTATTCTTTAATTTTGTGTGCAAACGACATGCCAGTTTAAAAACAAAACTAATTCATGTATAGAAAGTAATTCTGGATTGTAAAAACAATGGTAAACAGAAAACTAATGAAATCCATACCAAAATTACACCGTCTGATTCAAGTAAAAAAATTACTTACACTAGTAATAAAAAAAGACAAACACATCTCATGAATATAAAAGAAATGTCTGCTGAGTGTTTTAGTTTAGATGTTTCAGAATGCTGCTGTAGGTTTTGTGGGGAATTTGGGGAGATGATTTCATAGCAGAAGGCGTTAGCGTGGCCTGTATTGACTTCAGAGGCGAACCAACAGGGCTGTGAAACTGAGGAATACCTATAGCCTCAAGCTGCTTGTTGAAGAGGAGTTCCCCACTGTTACTGAGAAAGCTCTCTTCCCTCTCCTTCTCCCCAAACTTCCCCTCTTCTACTGGCTCAGGTTCTAGCATTTCAGCATCTTCTTTCTTACTAAAAAATTTGTCCAAATAACTGGTGTAAGTATTTTCTTTTTCAACTTGTTCATCTTTCCTGACTTCGCAACAGAACTGGTCAATGAGGAAGCACTCCTCCCCACCACTCACAAACTGACTGTCCCAAGAGGTCTGGTACAGAGCTTCTAACTGTGCCAAATTAGCCATTCCTTTCTCCTGCTTCTCTCTGCTTACCGACTTCGATATTATTCCTTTCAACTCTATCTGAGACACTGAACTATTCAAGTCATTTAATTTATCAACATCAGTAGACTCATGTTGTAAACTAAGCTGGATGGTTTCTGCTATAAAAGAATCAAAGTCAAATCCTTGATTCTTCTCCCTTTCTTTCTCAACAAGTTGCTGTGATGCTTCCTCAAGTGCTATCTGAGCTTTCACCAACCCATTCTTTTCACATTTAGACTTGCCTTTCTTATCGGACTTTTCTTTGCTTTGTTCCTTCCAGTTCGAAAGATCTATAATAAGCTTGGGCTCGTAGTAATGGTTTACTTCACTGTCTCGCCAAACTAAATTATCTAGGTATGAAGATGACCTCATTTTGTAATTACAAGTGTGACTACATTCCAGATCACAATACTTGTTTTCATGGTGATCTGAATACTGCCAGCAAGGCTCAGTAGAGAAGTGGGTGTCAAAGGCAGGATCCTCCAGGTACTTTTCACGATCTCCATCCAAATATTTGCGAGGATCCACTTGCACTTCTTCTTCATCAGTAACATCAGAAAGAGCCCTTGGATCGCGCTGAACTTCATCAGCTTCAAAGTTATTATGAATAGGCCAGTCATGGTCTGAAAACTGACTTTCATGGTATCTGTAAAACAATTTCCTAAGTGTTAGCAGCTAAAAACTGTCTTCTAGATCCAAAGACAGGAAGAGCTTAGAATTTCCATAACAGAATAATGACAATTCAACACAAAGTTATCCTTAATTCAATTGGGTATGTCTTCCAGGTTTTAATTTAATCTGGCATAAGCGATCCTGAAATGCACATCTGAAAGATTTAAGTCTGAAATTATGTACAATAGCTCACTCCATTTACAGAACTCTTTCTAAAAGTGTGTTTAACTGACTTAAGATGACTACTGTGAGCCTCTTTACTATTACATGCACTAAGCATTAGACAAGACAATCATAGTTAAAACTCTCTTTTAATTAAAGTTTATTTTTTAGAGAAATATTTTGGGGAAAAAAGTAATGGAGAGATTAACTTTAGATTCTTGAGTCCTGAGTGCATCTCAGGAATGCATATATCCAAGTCAGTGTAATGACTTCTAAACTCAATGACAATGTCTATAAGGGAAAATTTTATACTCAGGTCAACTTCAGGAGAAGAAACAAACAGAAAAGGAAATGATGCTCCTGATGCAACGTTACTTCAAGAACAAAAGCCTCCAGATATGTTACCACAGTAAGTGATAAATTTACCTTTCCCAATTATAAATATGGCTGTGACTTTCATCCATTAGCAGAATATCATCAACCTCATCTTCAATGTGAAAAGGATGACTTGAAATAGGCTCATCCGTTGGAAAGGAATAAATGCTCATGTAAGGATGGGACAAAGCTTCTTCTGCTGTCAATCGATCCATGGGACTAAACGTCAAAATTTGCTCCAGAAAGTCCAGCGCTGCAGAGAAAAAGTTCCCATTAAATGGGGCATTTCAGACTCCCAGAATTTAACATTAAGGTGCAGTGCTTTGCTATAGAGCTCTCCTTCCTTCACAGTAGCACCCAAGAAATATCAGCTACTGACAGTACACTGCCAAATATGCATCCCAGAGCCATCAGAAAGCTGGAAGAGTAAATCAAATCTAAGCTCAACAGTAATTTAACTTAAAGAATGAAAAAATACCAAGAGACAAATGCTTCAAGTTGAATCAGTACCCACCAACACCAGGAAACACTGCTGTTACTTTGGGGGACTCTTTAAAAAACATTTGGAAGACAGTTCTTTTACACTGACTCCATTTCAATGTTCCCTTATATTTAGAAACCAGTGCCTCAAAATAGAGCAATTCCAGTGAAAATAACTCCAGCAGAGATTCACAATTCTACTCCAAAGATCACCAAGCAGCTATTACGGAAGCAAATTCTTTTTATTTTAGCAGAAGATAATCCTTCTGCAGACAATGCAGGTTCTTCTAACTCAAAATTGCTTTTAACAATCACATACCTGCACTGCAACATTGCTCTCACTATTTTATAACGTTGAAACATGGGAAGTATTTTTTTTTTTTTTTTAATTTACTTACCTTCAGGACTGATGCCTGGAAGCAACTGAGTTAAAGGTTTGTGTGGCTCAGTCATATCATTTCTAATGTAAACTGGAATTACATTGAGAAGCTCCTGACGGTCCTCCTCATGTACAACAGGAATTGATTCGAGAATCAACTGCATCTGTTCAAGTTCATGCGCACCTGAGCACCGAAGAGAAAATACAAGCTGCCATTTCAACTTCAAACACTTCTGATCCCTGCACATGAAAGGCACATCAAAATTTTGTGCTCTGAGCAGCTATTTCCAGTATAAGATTATGATCTCCTACAACAGAGGAAAGGGTGAAGTTCTGAATTTAAATGATAATAAATCTGAAGAGCTCTCAAGAAATGCCCTGGCGCAAGAATTACAGAGCTGTTACTCAGAGAGGAAACAACCTAACCTTAAGCTTCTGCGAGGAAGTTTTTACCATGGAAGAGGTACTCTACAATACACCCTACCTTTTTGTCATATATTTGCCTTTTAACTGATCCACCTTATTAATTCAGTATTTTACCTCACTTTGAATTAAATGCCCCTTACAAATAAAACCAGTAGTGGCTTAGCTCAGAAAGAGATCTTACAGGCCACAACCATTTGCATTAATATTCTACTCTGAAATCCTGCATTAGCTGTCAGGTGCAAGACAAAAATCACCTGTCAGTTAAGCAGAGTGATACTGTTTTTAAAAAAAGTATTGTATTATGACCGAAACAATAATACTCTTCTAGCACCACCTCAAGTCTCCCTGGGTAAGAACCAGAAGGGCCCATACAGCAGGTCAGTTTGGAATAATGAACAGCATCTGGAGTACCCAGAAACAGAGCTTGTCAAACTCAACTCATTGTTCAGCTCCAAGAAGGATGCAGGACCCTAGAGATTCAACTAGCAGGTGAAACTATATAGGATTATTTGCAGGCCATCATTTCCCTCCTTCACCAAGCAGCTCTGGGCAATGACAAGCAATACTGATGCATGTGACATTACACACAAAAATATATGCAGCCAGCAAGAGACTGTACATCTCAAAACCTACACACTACCAGTTCACTTCAGCAGCCTGCACTGGAAATCCTGTCAGGTGACCTAAAGACAAGCTCAGGCAAAGTCACTGCAGAAAATCTGACAGAGCCCCATGTTCCCCAAATGAATTAGTGCTGCCTCCTGTTACTGGATTGAAAAAGCTGTTTTGTCCTTCTGCTTCAAACTACTACAAATTACTTAATATGATCTATCAGATTTATAGTGCCTAGTGCCTGTAATTTGTTGGAAAACATTCCACTGTATAATTACTGCCATCTTAAAAATTAATCAGACTTCTTTCCACTATAAGCAAAATGAGCATTTTAAAATATTCATTTAGTAAAAAGAACCAGAGAAGTTGTTTGGAACAGCTATTGAATTCCTCTGCCTCAACTTCCCTTCCCTTATTTATCCCAGGTATTCTGCAATTTTAATCTGCATTCTTCCTTCCCATTCTCATCAGCATTCCGGAGAGCAGCATTCCTAAGAGATGGTTCAGAAGTAGACAGGAAGCTGCAAATTAACCAAATCAAGCCCTCCAAACAACTTTGCAAAAGAATTTTATTCAGTCTTATGACAGGATCACTGACATATCTCCAACCATCTTCCTTTTCCAAATGCATGACATTAAGAAATCCACTTTTCTTAAAGATTACGAAACCATGGCAGTGTTAAATTTTCAGAGGGACACATCCACATTTAAAAATATTTTTCTAGGGATCTACACAATGCAATTATCAAGCCTACAAATTCAGGAGTTTGGTTACTAAGACCAAGTTTAAAAACCAGACTTTATCCCTCTGTGTCACTATTTGCCAGTAGAAGTGCTTGATGCAATGGGAACCTAATAAATCTCTTATCAGCCAAGCATTTAATACACTGTGGACCTTACTCCAGTAGTTAGAAACTCAAAGAGTGAGCAACTCCCTGCAAGTGAAGAAAAACCTCTGCACATATTAATCACTGATTTCTACCAAACAATGCTTTCAAGTGACTGTTGTCCATTAATAATACTTAATGGGAAAAAGGTAGTTTCATTACCTTTTCATGCAACACTAAGAATTACTGCAGAGGTGTCCTCTTAGTCCACACATAGCTAAAGGAATGTGGACTTTGAAATATAAGCTTAGTTCTTTGGGGTTTTATCTGTATTACTGCAGTACTTTAGGCCAACAGGAGCAAATCCAAGAGCAAGCCTCAATGAGACAGCTGCTGCCGAGGCCCCAGGGTGCACACAAAATCAGCAGTTCAGGTTTACTGCAGACGGGAGCTCATCTGCTCCCATGGACTGAACGCTTGTCAGCAGGTGGAGCACACTGGTGATCTCCTACACTGCAAATGAGTTTCATTTCATCTAAAAGGCTCCAGTTTGTGCACTGAGCTAAGTCAGCAACGTGGTACAGGATGCCAGAAGAGATTTGCTTCGGAAATTTCCTCCTGGTCCTAACCAAAGCACTAATGCAGACATGTGCAATGAGACCAGAGCATTGGTTCCTGTCCTACCAGAAACAGCTGAAGGTCGCACATTTCCTTGCTATGTCACACTAAATTTTACACTTTTAAATCTTAAATCTATACCACTGGGACTTCATAATTTAAAATATAGAGAAGCAGGAAGTGATTAGGTTGACTACCTTAAACAGAATAATCTTTATGCATATGATACTCAGGGCATTCATAATCCTCAAATTCTCCCTGGATACACCAATTCACACAGGTATTAGAACACTTCTTAGGCATCCCATAAATTTAGCTTAACATAATTGCACATAGATTTACCATATATGAGTATTGCATTAAATTATGATTTTTTTAAATACACACCAACACAAGTAACAAAACTGAACTGTCTTCTGCTTGACAAGTACATCCACTTATAGTTTATATAACTGCATAATAACTCAGCATATCTTGATAGACATTGACTACTGATATTAACCATGAGAACCAATCTTTCTTGGGGAAGATAATTAAGCAGTACCACTCCTTTTAGAAATAAGCACACACATTTTTATTCTACCCACCTGCAAAGAGGGTTTTCCCAGTCAGCATTTCAGCAAAGATGCAACCTGCAGCCCACATGTCAATGGCTTTAGTGTAGTTGTTAGGAGAAAGCAAGAGACGGGGCGATCTGTACCATTTAGTAACCAATCCTTCAGAAAGATGGCCCTAGTGAAATTAATTGAAAGGGAAAAAAAAAAGGAAAAAAGTTACTTAGATTTTTAAGACGTATTTTTTTTAATTACTTGTTTCTCATTTTTTAAATACACTAATAGAAGATTTCTTGGTCTCAGGGTCCCAGGGATTGTACCACGTGCCTCCTACTACACCTTTTTGCCTTTTCAAATGAAATACAAGTATCTTTCTGAGTGAACAGCAGCGATATAAAACTATGACACTATTTATTAGTTAAATGAGGTACTGCAGCAAAACTTTCTCATTCCCAGGTGCCAAATAAATGCAGAGATGATATTGAACTCTCTTGTGAAAACCTTATCTTGAGCAGGAAGACTGCTGTCTCTAAACCAATTCCAGGAAGTAGCCACACTTGCACATTACGAGTGCATGTCTTATAAACTTATCTAAGGCTGCTATAGTTATGCCTCTGAATGTTGCTCTTAATCTCAGGTTATGTTTTCTTAAAAAAAAAAAAAAAAGGACTACTGCAAGCATAAAATAAAACTGTCTGAGACAAAACACGTCATTCAGTTATCTGTTTTACTCTATTTGCAAGCATTCCAGTTCTACTGCATGATCCCTAACATGATAGCCCACCTGCTAACAAGGCCTTCCACAGCCTGTGCAAACGGGAGGAAGATGTTATTTTAAGAAGGCACAGCTGTCAGTGTATCACTTAGATATTCCCCCTCTCTGCATACCTTGTGGGAATAATGAGGATCCATGATTCGTGCAAGACCAAAGTCACCAATCTTCAGCACCAAGTCTTCAGTATTAATGAAAAGATTAGCTGGTTTGAGATCTCTATGCAGAACATTTGCAGAGTGAATATACTTGAGCCCACGTAGCAGCTGGTACATGAAAAGTCTGGCATGATCTTCCAGTAAAGGGCCTTGCTCTAGCAAATTAGCCAGATCTGTCTCCATGTATTCCTGGACAATGTAAACACAGTTCAATTCTGTAAGGGAGCCCACGTCATCTGTTAGCTGGCTTCCACTGGGACCAAGAATTTCAAATACTTTGACAATGTTATCGTGGTCAAGTCTTCTAATAATTTTGATCTCACGTAGAGCATGTTTAACACTCTGGGGATCCGTAAGGACAATTTTCTTGACAGCCACTCTTTTGTCACAGTCATTATCGACAGCAGAAAAAACTAAGCCATTTCCACCACAGCCCAGTGGTTTCAAGTCCATATAGCGAGAGCCCAGATCAAAACCATGAATGTTCATGAGACTTTCAAATTTTTCTGCCATTTTTAAATTCTTTACGTTTCCTTTTCCTCAAACTACTAAGCTTCTGTAAACACACGGAGACACTTCCACTGGTATCTGAAGGAAAGGTCTTAGAGAAAGGGAGAAGAAACACTTGGCTTTGACGGCAAGATGGTTTCTTGACACTCTCATTTCATTATGAGCCAGCCAGGCCTGTTGTGTCCCCTTGAATTTAGAGCCCGTAAGCTCTAGAACTCAAACCGAGCATAAGATAGAAAGATTGCAGCATTCATAGTTCAAGAAAGGTGCAGCATTTCTGCAGACATTAAAGAAAATACTCACAAGAAACTCAAACGGAATGAAATGACATACTATTCACTCAGCTCTACTGTGCTAAACTGGTTAACATTTAACAAAAATGTGAATAAATATGCACATAATAGGCTTCTTTTAACATCCTCCTCCTCACAGTGCAGATACATTCAGTGTTGGACTGGTCCTGAGCAGCGTCATTCTATGGTGCTGGTAAGCACTATTTTTTTTCCTTCTTCCTCCTTCTTCTCTCCTTTGTTTACAGTCTAGTTAAGTGGGAAACTGGCAGCTCTTGATTTACAAAAGATGCCTTCTGTTAATGATCAGGTGGCTCCAGCTCACCACAATCACAATCAAAGCTACCATCCATTTTACTCCGTGACAACCTGAAAAGCAGAGAAAAATACATCAGTACTGCACCACATACAAAAGTCTTCCTCCTCCCCAGATCATTAAGCTGTCCTAAATAAACAACTTATTTGCTGTCCAATTACAAAGTAAGAAGCCATCACAAAAGCTAAACTAATTAGAAATGACATACAGTTTTCATACTTGTGGTAGAAAACTGACAATTTTTGATATATCTATTGAAAATATATGGCACACAATGAAAAATCCTCCTGAATCTTAATAAAGAAGGGAATAATAAAGAAAGCATCTCTATTGGAGAATTACCAAGAGACAACTCAGACACAGTAATATCCTTAACATCAGTCACTAAATTTTGGAGTAATTCTTTTCACTGAATTTTCACTCAAAGACAAAATCAGGTTTAACTATTTCACCATCATATGAGATAACTGGGTACTGTTCACACAAAAAGGGTAAGGCTTGTACACTCCCAGTATTTATTGACTTCCCAGAATATACAGCACACATCCAGTGCCACTTATAAAGCTTACAAAGATTTTGGATAAAGTTTACCGACATCTCAAATAAGAACTTTGCCTGTATAGACTCATTACTACAGGAATCACAGGGGTAATTCATACATATCAGACAAATATTATTACTTTAACAATTACTTCTACACATATCCAACTGGATTACAGAGAAAAACTAACAGCATGTACATTTTACAGGGTAACTGCTACATTCTACAACCACTTCCCCTGACATATAGCACTTTCAGACATCACTTATTTTTTAATAGTGTAATGAATTCACCTACTATTTATGAAAACACAAACTGGTAATTTTCTCAGTAAGTTCCCGTCAGCAGCAGCAGAATGCAGTCATAAAGACCACAGGCTGAATTTCTGTAAAACATCCTCTTTCCTTTTAAAGGCTCAAAAATGCCACAAAGAGAAGAGTCAAAGGTGCAACTTACACAGTGTGGTAAGGTTTGGGCAATTTCATTACCAGTCACTCGTATGTTCTTCCCCAACAACTACAGGTCACATCAAACCACTAAATGCCTTCTGTCCAATCTTAGATTAACAAATTTTAGCTCTTCATCCAGCTCTCTACATAAGTATAAAGGTCTCCAAACTATCCCAACATTTCAGAATTAATTGTATGAGTGTTTTTCCTTAAAACTGGGCTAGCATTTCAGTGGGACAATTGGGAGCAAGCAAAACAAGTCTCCTCACTCCTAACAGAACAGCAAGAGCAGCTGACAAGTTATTAACATCTTCCAAATAATGGCCTCAATTCACTAAAGTAATCAATCAACAGAAACAAGACTGTTTCAACACATTTAAATATTGCCCTTGCTTAGGCTCAAGCCTCACTGTCAGCAAGACACACAGCCCCAGTGCCCTGGGCTCACTCACTCTCCTCCCACACACCACCTGCCTCCAGGTACTTACACAGCAATATCACAAACACAGGAAAGGAGGAAACACATGCTGTTCTCTGATCAATTTTTATTTTTAAATAAAGATCACCAAATGTAGTATTTCTAAACTGAAAAGCATTGAGCTGTCCTCCACTGATGTGGTGATCTTCAGAGCATTCTCTACTCAGCACATGGAATTACGGCCTTTGCATTCCTTTCTTTGAGCACTGGCAAGTCCTAATTATTAACATTGTTTTACAAGGGTTTGTAGCCTCAGTACAAACTTAAGGAGGCAACACTATTACTTTTCTCAAAGCTACCTTTTCTTTCTATCAGTATTAAGACAAAGTGATGACCTGTCTTAAAATATCCATGAATTTACTTAAAGAACAAAAATAAAATTTTTTTAGAGGACAGCATCAGTGACTATCCAACACTGTTCACAATTATAAAACCCCTAAGTCTAGCCTCCTGATTATTAACATTTTTACACGTAAGAGTATTTTCTACCATGTATCACTTTCAGAATCACTCATTCTGAGCTGCTGACTGTAAAACAGTTTACATCACCCCATTTTCCTTTCATTCTGACACCCCCCCTTCAAATTAGTATGAGCTACAAAAACGAATTTCCATAACATTTTAAATTTTTCACTAACCGAAGGGCCAAAGCCTCTGTTCAAATGCCCTGCAATACGCTGCATTTTATATCCTTGGGACCCTCTAAAACCAGTTGTATTCTTCCTCATAATTAGGCTTATTGTTTTACATGCTGATGTCTTCAATATGCAGCAATGCTGAATCTGTTTGCACCAGCTGGGTGACACATCTGGAACCTCTCTTTTAGCTCGTTCCATTAAACAGCACAGGAAGAGATTCAAAGAGATGACCATGAGCAGCAAAGATTAAGATCCATCACCTCTTCACCCTAACTCGAATCTTACCCCCTACTGCCGTGACTGAAGGAGGGGAGTGGCAGAAGTGCAGCATGACAGCAGCAATGCCATGACTGCTTCAGGGAGAAAGGGAGTTATGGCCCACTTGCTTATTGAACTGGGAGCCCTAAAATTTTCATTCTGCATCTGATGCATTTTTCACCATCAGCTTACACTCTATCTCCTTCCACTAGCTGACCACTCATTACAACGTTTCCAGGGGGCATGTAATGATCTCCACAATCAGTGATTTAGCTAAGGAAACAAAAGCTAGTAACAGAAGCAAACCACTGCAGACTTCAATTTGACCCGATGCTGCTACAAACTTCCTATCTGTAGCAAAGTACTTAATCCCAAAGTCAGTAAAAGCAGGGCCCAGCTATCATTCAAACCAGGACCTAGTTCTAGGAAGCTGACAGAGGCAGCCCATCTACCCAACAAATACAGTACCCTCACAAGAGCATGGTGAGGACAGTCAGGGACTGTCCTAGCAAAGATGCTCCAGTATTGAAACAAATTAAGATCCAGTAATTGAGAGTGATCTTTCATTTATTGCCACTGAAAATTCTATTTTAGAAATGTAACAAATGCTGATGCTGTAGCAGGCTCACATATTCCCATCAAACCAAGACGTTAACCCCAAATCTTCCCTTTCATTAAGATGATAATTACTTAAAGCATAATCAACTTGGAGAAATGAAAGCTTTTCTCAAAACAAGAAAAATGAGCTCAAAGTAATTTTCTTGTTTGCACTTTACAATAGCTTTTAACTTTAGAAAATAATGAGGTGCAGAGTTTTTCTAGACACCAATACTTACAAAGAGTGATAGCAATAAGTTTATAAATTTTCAGTTTCAATGGTCCAACTGTCTACCCTGAAAATACACACTAAACACACAAAACCAACAAACTCCTCCTCAGTTGAGTACCCGCTCCAACCACTTGAAACACATGACAGACTCTGGTATAAAAAAGGGGGGGGTTTATCACCCCAATTTGCGCTTAACAGGCTACTGACGCAGGCACTGACGTTTTCATTTAGGATAACTGTCCCCTTTCCAAGACTACCTTTTTTTTTTTTTTTTTTTTTAAGTGATACTTTTATTCCTTCCTCCCACAAAGTTTAAAGAGAGAAACACAAAGATATTGGTTTGTTAAGTGGTTTACAACTGTGCTTTTAAAACGGGCCAGTTCTTGGGAAAGGGCAATAGAAACGACCCACAGAAGGCCTTTGAAATCATCCCTAGTGCCAGCAGACATCGTCACACATGACCAGCTTCAGGCATTACGCAAGCAGCCCCTTCAATGCGTGCTCAACTTCTGCACGTGGATTTATCACAGTTTTCAGGAAACAGGATGTGCACTGAATCAGTCAGGTATGAGATGTTTACTTTTTCAGAAATACAAATAAGACTGAGAAGATACCAGTTAATTTGATTATTCTGACCATATAATGATCAAATCATTACTCACAAGAGAAAGACCACGAATGACTAATGACACATTATACAACTGCTAAGTACTATCCCTTTGACTATAAAAATACGGGGCACAGAAGTATTTTTTTTTTTTAGATCAGCCACGTTGCAGTCAGTAGGCAGAGTGAGTCATCGTCCAACTCACGAAACTGTCGCTTTTCTACAGCCTCCTACTTGCTCCCCACACTGTTTAGGGAACTCTATGCTGGCAGTAAGCAAATGTTACTATTAGTTTATAAATCTTGTGAAGGATCTGTAAAAACACACAAGAATCCAGTGCGTTTTGCTGTACTGTGTATAAAAACGGTTTGGCCGTCCTTTAGGATAATTCAGTGGAAAGTCCCGACTGAAAATTACGAACATCAGCTTACCACAGCCTCCTGCACCTCGGCAGACCTGCTACGGTCCGTTCCACTGAACAGCTAACCAGTCAAGAGTGAATTAAAGATAACAGCCACACAAGCAGGGACTGAGCCTGAGCGAGGGGCTGAAATCAAAGTTCCCATTTTAGCTTTACAGCTAAACACATCTTCTGAACGCAATTACCAAACCAAAATGTACCTCTATTTTAAGCCACCGCTTTCCGGAATTTGTAGCTGGTTTATAAACACATGACGATGTTATTTTTATACATACACATAAAAAGGTTATTACCAACAGCGCTGTTATCAAGGCTTGCACCGGCCATACAACAACATGCCGAACACCGCTTCTTTTCCCACAACACAATTAACAGCCATTGTCAGGCTGGTCCCTGAACTAGTCAGAAAAAGAGACACATCCTAGAGATGCCAAGTGAGAGCATCCCTGCCTCCCCAGGCAAGGGTCCCTGCTCTCCCAAATCCCCAAACTCGAGCAATCTCTCTTCAAGCTATTTCCGTCAGGCGTTTCAAGCTACTTGTTAAAGAGTATTAAGTTACTTTTCCCCACAAAAGGTTACCGGATCCTGCGGGCGCCCGGCAGCCGGAGCGAGCGGTACCTGTGCCCTCTCTCCCGGCTGGAGAGCAGCGCCGATCGCGGCAGCAAAACTTCCGCAGGCTGTGGATGGGCCGGCCCCCCCGGCAAAGGACATCCTTCCTCCCGCCGCCCCCCCGGGCCGAGCCGGCCTCGCCCGCCAGAGCCGCCCGGGCCGAGGGGGGCGGCAGCCCCGGCCCGGCGCCCCCGCCCTACCTTCAAACGCCCTTCAGGCCGCGCCCGCCGCCCCCGGCACAGGCACGGCCGGCCCCGGGCCCGGCGCC
>JAWWES010000018.1:12280056-12310279 GCA_035583135.1 Lophotriccus pileatus | reverse complement strand
CCCGCCCGCCCGGTCAGCGCCGCTCAGGCCCGCGGCCGCCGCAGTGCGGAGGGGCCGGGCAGAGCCCCGGCGGGGGGAGCGGGCCGGGCCGGGCCGGGGGCGCCGCCGCCGCCGCCACCGCCGGGCGGGAGGGAACAAAGCGCCTTTGTGCGGCGAGGCCGGGCCCGCGCGGGCGGCGAACGAGCCCCCCCCGCGCCCGCCGCCCCCCGCACACTCACGGGCCTTCCCAGGCTCATCGGGGGCTGCGCTGCTCACACGGCCGAGCCCCGCGGCCCCGCCACCGGCTCCCGCCCGGCGCCCGCCCGCCTCGCCGCAGTTGCCGCTGCCGCAGCCGCCGCCATGTAACCCGGCGCGGAGGGCAGGGAGGGGCGGCGCGGCGGCGGCTCCGCCCGCCGGGGGCGGCCCCGGGCGGCCCTCGGGGACGGGCGGCGGGGAAGGACCGCCCGGGTGTTCCGTGCGGGGGAAGCGCCGAGAGCCCCCGGGAGCCGCCGACCCCCTCCCCGGCCGCCTCACCGCCTCGCCTGCGGCCCGAAGGCACGGCGCTCCCGGTGCGCCCTGTGAGCCTGAGGAGTTCGGCGCTGTCGAGGCCCGGCTGGGTCTAACACATCAGAGAGAGGGGCCAGCGGGGAGCGGTGTGCGGGGCTCGGGTGTGCCCGCAGCGATGGCCCCGGAGCGGCGGGACAGGGAGGCCCAGCGCTGTCCCCGCAGCTGGGGGTCCGGCAGCGGCAGCCTGTGTGGGACCAGTTGAACTGCCCCGTCACCAAACGTCCCTCCTGGGACAGAAACACAAACACAGTTGGAAGGCAGCGGGCGGCACAACGCAGGCGGGGTTCCCTTCTCCGGAGGTGACGCTTCGGCTCTGATGTTCTCCAGTCTCAGTAATGCCATGGTGAACCTGAATGTTCTCCCCACGAGCATCTACAAACTCCTTGCCGTTGCTGTCACCTCTGTAGATGCCAGAAAGGATTTCTCTCTTGCTATTGCACCTCCCTTAACTGTCATAGGCAGAGGCAGTAAGAGCATGCTTTTACCCCCAAATCACAACTAATGCAACAAAATAAAGAAAAATAATTAAAACTTTACATTTTTGTCCCCGAGACTTTTATACAGCAGTCCTAGTAGGGACAGAAAGGTATGAAAACACCAGGCCTCTAGGTATCAGAACAGCCTTACACTTCTACTAACCCAGTTTCGGTGCAACTGTCAAGACAAGGTGCAGTTTTCCTACATCGTTCATAAGCCTGGATGACTCAAAAGGTGATAAAACAATTAATATTACTTTTTGCTGGTTAAGAGGTTATTTATAGTACTAGGACAGAAGTTACTCTCATGCAATAGAGCTCTACAGCTTGCTCTGCTGCCATCTGGACAGAAGCATCCAACTGACCCTTGCACTTCTAAATCATGTAACTTCATTTTTTTTTTAAAATGAACAAGTCATATATCAACATCCAAGGAGCGCCCTACTCAGCTTCTCTAAAGTTATTTAAATAACTTTTAAACTCCCTTCAATTATGCAGCCAAACATTAACTGTTTCAGTCAGGCAGAGGTGTTGCTAACTCTGCTACTGACCCCACTGGCAGGAGAGGCGAGCATTGGGTAGTGCAGAACTGTACTAACAGCAAATGTACAAAAGTCAGTAACCAAACTGACACTTTGCATTACAATGTTTGCTAATTGATAGGCAGCTCACCATGCTGCCAACAGTGCAGAAAAGTCAGAAACAAAGCTGCAGTTCTTCTGCCCACCCAGCAAAACAGAGCTGGAAGATTACAGCACTGTGTGCTCCAGAAGGCCTGTATTTAAATACACTCTATAAAGAAAAAACTGCAGTAGTGCAAATTTGGAAGAGGTGATGTTAGGACAACAACCGGAGCCAAGCCACAAAGGAGTTTTCACTTGAATTAAAGGAAGAGATTTGGGGGTTAAAAAAAGGCAGGAGCAGCGTGTCTAAATCCAGAGCTATTTAGTTAATTAAAGAATCTCTCCATCCATACAAAGTATTTTCATTATGAAGAAAAAAAAGAGCAAGCTGATCCTTGGATTTTAGGGTGCTGCAGTAAGAAAAATGTTATATTACATCCTTGAAACAGCACCTGGAGAGCCCATCATCATCCTGTGCCCACTGGGACTATACGCCAACACCCACAATGCCATTTCAGTCAGGTGGAGAAGTTGCACATCCATGAAATTTGCTCTGCAGCAGCCCAGACTGTTTGAAAAGTAGTTTAGCAAACACAGAGGTGGCTTGAAGTAAGCAGCAAGCTACCTCACCTGGGTAGCACATGGTGTCTGATAAATCTCACATAGTCCAGAAATACCACCATTTTCTGGGTTCCTAATTCATAAATCAAGAGCTACTTCCTTTTTTTTTTTTCCCCTCCAAATTCTTTTCTCCAAAAGAGTGTAGTCTGTGGTAGGATCTAGTGAATGAGATGCTTCAATCTAGAGGAAAATCATTTGACAAGAAGAGCACAGTGAAGGAAGGTTACTTCAGCCTCACTATTTATAGAATTATAATACACATGAGAGTTGCTGAGAATTTGTGTGTCTCATAGCAATTTATAACTATCTAATGCAGCAAATTATTAATCTGTTCTCAGATTTTTAATATCCTATTGATTTGGCTACAAAATACTGTGACAAATTTTTTCAACATTCCCCACAAGAATCCATTTTCGTAGCATGTAGATGATATATGCTATATGATACCAACTCATTCTAAAACATTTGCAGATATTAACTGTCATTGAAATGCAGAGTTAAAAAAAAAGAACTGGATTTCAAAGCTCATAAAGACCACCAATTAAAAAATAATTAGAACTGAAGGAATGATTCATTTATTATATCCAAGATCAAAAAGATGAAACAGTAAATTTCCAGTGTAATCTTTTAGTCCTGTGTGTGAATTGTTCCTTGTGGCATAAAAGGGAATGAAGTATTTTTAAGTGTCCACACCCACTATGATTGGCAAGGGAAGAAAGATTTGGAGACGGTTTGAAAAGGTTGCCCAAGGTAACTTGGCAGCTTCAGGCTTTTGTCTCAGTTTCACTGCTTCACTGGGCTTTTCTGCAGGAAATCTTTGTTTTATGGCATTATGCAGCCCTCTCTAATGATTCCAAGTGTTTTCAGAGGAGGCTTGGAACTTTACTGTGTATCTCACATCAGGCAGCCTCCACCACCAGTAATGATTAAGGTATTGACAGTGTTACCTGGCTCTTGGCCTCTCCTGCAGGATCAGTTCCCTGGGCAGCTGAATTTGCCAGGACACACATGGGAAGCCTCTGACAGCAGCCAGTACCTGGGGTGCCACCAGGCTGTTCCTGCTCAACTTATACATCCTCCCAGAGGAAGGGAAATCTGTCCTAGGATACATTTTTTAGGACTGACCATGTTTCTTACCAAAGTCTAAGATTCATTTTGCAGGGGGATAAGGATGAGTTTAGAGAAAAAAATCCACTTATTAAAAGGGGATGAAGAGAGGTCCAAGAAACACTCCGTTTCTGCTGCCTCCTTGGCCTGTTCCTGCTTATCTGTACTCTGGGCCCTGAAGTATGATTTGGTTTTCCTAGCGCAGATCCCAGGAGTTTTTAATAGTTTGCATCTCCGTTAACTGCTGCCTCCTCCAATCAGCCTAGTTCTCTGCAGCCAAGTCTGTTCTGTTAAGCAAAGTCTTTACAAATCACTTGCCCTTCCAGCTTACAACTTCATAGTTCAGCACAAAGAGCCCAGATAAATTTGAGTTCCCCTGGCAACCTGACAGCTCAGGTGTCTTGACTTCTTGGGCACCTCCGTTTCCTGGAAAAGGTCAGACTGTACCTTTCTATACTAGACATGGGTTTTTTTTATTTGTTCTTTCTAACACAAACATGTTTTTCTAACGAGCGCTCTCTCAATTTGCAGACTTCAAAATTTTTCCAATAAATCTTAAAATACACTTTATAACAGCATTATTAGCAGGCAAACACACAGAAGCTGCCATCTTAAAAACTTTTAAGAAACATTTGCATCACAATCCTGTTTTAGTTAAAGTCTACTTGGCAGTAGCCAGAGCTACCTGGTCACAGACAGCGTGCTATCACCTCATTTCCACTCAGGGGATGGGGTTGACTTTGCTAGAGCAAGATTTATACTGTCTACATTCTAATCAGGAAAGAAACTATGGCAGTATTAGAGAACTTGGAAGAAAGGAAAAAAGCAAACCCTAAGATCTTCATCCCCATGTGAATCAATAGACAGACTGGGAAAGAACAGACCATTAACAGACCAATTTAAACCAAAGGCTGCTGAGTACAAAGGGCAAATGGAGGTGGAAGAAGGAATTCAAAGACAGTGTTCAGCTCTGAGGTTAGAAATAAATGGGTTACGTGACATACTTTAGAAATTCTGTAGGACAAAAAGTCATTAAACACTTAAAACAGAAAAAGTCATTCTTCCCCCTTGGTAGATCGTCAGCAATCTAGGACACTTAGGTACAGCATGCAGGCTTCCTGCCTAATATCACAC
Source organism: Lophotriccus pileatus (assembly GCA_035583135.1). NCBI lineage: Eukaryota > Metazoa > Chordata > Aves > Passeriformes > Tyrannidae > Lophotriccus > Lophotriccus pileatus. Next base: position 12,305,772 of record JAWWES010000018.1, on the reverse strand, counting down.
AGTTTTATTAAGTCAGGCAATTCCATTGCCTACTTTTCCTATGTTTAAAACAACTCTTAGCACAGGGGATAGAGCATCTGCTTAAAGCAGGAGTTGGCAAAGGCATGTCAATACTGGGAGAACAGGAAAGCTTAGAAATCTTGCCTTGTAGCTGGGTCATCACTGAAAGTCTCAGCCCTCTGTGAGTGTAATTCATTTGCAGGGCTGGAGCTCTCCCAGATTCTCAGCCTTTCATTGATTCCTCATTAGTTCCCTGCACAGATAGCTCTCAGTATTTCATGCACAGAATAGCAAACATGTAGAGAAGTTTACTAAAGTAGGCAATTAAAGCAGGATGTGTTAGGTTTAATTTTTTAAAGGAGGACTAATACCAGCAATTTCACACTTGGGTTCCCCAAGTGGCACAAGTGGCTTCTAACTTTCCAGCATGGAACATGGGAGTGCTGGAATCAAGCAGTGATCCAGTCAGTGGATGAATCTACAGCTGAAAAATATTCTACAGCAGGAGGACAAGGCAAAGTGTGAGATGAAGCATAAACAAGAAGCACCAAATGTTTTTGTCTCAACACTTGGGGTGCAAGAGAAGTCTCTGTGTGACATTTCTCCCCTGTTTAGACCTGCAGGAAGGCATCACTCTCATCCTCACCTCCAAAACCTCAAGCGAAGTCGTTAGGAGAACACATCTGACAAGAAGTGGCACAAGAGCAATTGTTAAAAGGCCTCTGTGCTGGTTATTGCATCAGCTGCGGTGCTGCTAGAGTTGTAAGGCAGCAAATATTATTAAATATCTCTAATACCTTAAGTATTCCAATGTGGAGCAGTGTCCTGGAAGCAGGACTGGATGCTCTCAGCAAAAAATGCATTTGATTTTATATCTACTGGAAAATACATCAGCTCTTGGGCAGAAGTTATAAAGGCCTGATGATGGATTTAGGTAGAACAATTTTATGGCTTTGTAGAACTACTGCATTTAATTGCAGATCTATACATATTGCTATGCAGAACTCTTCTTGTTCATTCCTGTAGCACTGTAAACCTTCCTACATATAGCATTTTGATTCCTATTCCATTACAGAGATAAAGCCTCTGCTGTGCAATTGTAAATACAGCTGGTGCTGCAGAGCTTGTCATTTACAGGGAAAAAAAATCAGATGAACATTCACTAACATTTTCACCCACACCAAAATCCTCTTGTAATAAATTTCCAGGAGGCAAAGCTCAACACAAATACATGGGTACCATCTAAAACGCTGCTTTAGGAGCCTGAAGCTACACAACTTTTACATCTCAAACAGCAACAAATGTTTTCTACAAGCTTACAAGGAAAGAAGGGAGGTGCAGTGAGTTGACGCCTTTCAAACACTTTCAAATGTTATTTTGCAATAAACTACATACAAATGGCATGGCCAGAAGGAAATTTTAGTCAGCCATCAAGATGATGACCCATTACTGCCTCAGGAAACTTGGAGTCTGGAAAAGCAATACCAACTGGTTGTAGTGGAAGAGTCTCAGACCTCTGCTGCTACTTAGATTTGTACCCTGTAGAGGCCTTGGTGAGTGAGACATGGACTCCAGTTCTGCCCAGGGAACCTGGGGCAGTCTGGTACCTCTTATGGTTGGTTGTGAAAACAGGGTGAAACAAGCTCCTCTGGGGAATATATTAAGAAACTGCGTCTTTGCAGCTGCTCAGGCCAAGGCCAACGTCCAACTCGATTTGCCCCACACACAGCGGTCTCCAAATGTTCCGAGCTCACGGATTCAGGGGTTTCAGAAGCAAGCAGCACACTGAATAGCTAAAGAGCCAAGAAGCCCACTGCCAGCAGGGTCAGGACAGGCCTGTGGGAAGCCGATGTGAGTGCTGTTGCTCAGGGTGTGTTTCGTCTGTGGCCAAAATGCTTTTTCAGGATTCCCAAAATAGCACTTATCAAAACCAGCAGATTGACTGGAAGCACACTGCTTCGCCTAATGACTGCAACTGTCCCTGCCAGACTCCCACCCCAGTCAGTCTCCTGAAGCCAAAGAGATGGAAAACCTAAGAAATATTGAAAAGTAGGGATTTTATAGAACATCTACCATCAAATTATATGGCAAATACTCAGTATTGCAAAAGCTACTTTTAGTGACTTTTGTTGTATCTTCAAACATCAAACCCCAAAGTTTTTATTTTGCTAAAAAATATATTTTGGAAACACCTCCTGTCCCTTAATACTCTGTAACTTTTTCTTAGCCCATGTTGCACCATTTATTTCTAAAGATTTCCACTAAAAATATAAGGCACTGTTCAACTCCCCATACTCCCCAACATCATAATGTCTTGGCTTTCATTAAGATTTTCAAGGCTGTTTCAGGTTTTCTCAATAGCTTTGAGACACTTGCTGGGAGGGATTACATTTCAAAACTATTTGTTTTCTCATAAAAACTGGATTTTGCTTATGTGCCAGGATCAGCAGACATCTTATAAATAGTTTTGGACAGATGACAGGAAATGATGCAAGATCTCAGGCCATTCTAAAGAGGACAACTGTTTGAAGTGCTGAGGAAAGAGGGACTTGCACCATTGACTACTACACAGGGGGAAAAAATTAACGCACAGAAGCAGCATTTGCTTATGAAACACAAGATCTCTTATTGCAGCTCAAGCAAAAACTATTTGCTTGCAACTGCACTACAGTGAAAAACAAGAAATTATTTTTTTCTTTGAAGAGATAAAACTGACCAGAATTGTCTAAACTCGCTCTGTCTTTTCCTCTGGAGGAGTAAAGACACTTTCCTAACATGCTATAAATGCCAACACACACACTGGATATTCTCCAAGCTCTGACTGATGCCAAACATTGGGATCATCTTCCTACCCTGGCATTTCCCATCAGCTCCAGCAAAGGCTTTTCCAACTCAAAGTGCTTTAAATGGGCTCCAGTAATAGATGCCTAGAGGTTAAGCTGTGTCTCTTCATCTCATCCCAAGAACTCTCTGTTACTCTTTGTAATAGCAATACAGAATGGAACATTAACTCCCTGTCTCATTTTGTTTCCATCAGCTTTCATGAAGATAAAGCACAGTAACTTAATAAATGCTTTAATTGGGATAGGATTCTTAAGTCTACGACAAAACCTCGAACAGATGTAACCTTAACTCCGTGGCTCCAGCCTTCTCCTCCACTGCCAGGCTGCCTCTTTTCCTGACAGCAGAAAGCCCCTCTCAGCCCACTCCTTGCCACGCTCTGGCACCGCGGATGACTGAACGTTGTGGTGAACATGGAGGACCATTAAAATGAGTGAGAAGGAGGCTGTGTACCTTCCCAGCAGATGTGCTTTTTCAGTCAGTCAGTCAGTCCAGGGAGTGATGCATTTTAAGCCCTCTGCATTCCCACACTACAGTTAAGCATTGTGGGGGCCTCAAGGCAAGTACAGACCAGTCTCCCTCCTGCACTGGGCACTAGAAGTGCATCAGTGTGTAACCACACAGCTTGTCTGCAGAGAGGCATTGCCATAAGCCCCCACAGTACTTTCTCCCCCAAGAGACAGGCTGCCCGAGACTTCTGCTGAGGTTTTACTTCAAGAGAGGATGGCATATTTGATCCCTCTCACAACCATACCTCAGAGGTATCCTGCTTTCAGGAGTGGATGGTTTCTGCCCAGGATTTTTGAGTTATCTGTTCCTTTGACAGACAGAAGACCTTAGAAGCACTCCTACCTAGGAAAGGAATAAATAATACATGACATATTTTTGAACTTTTGTACTGAGTAACTGATCTTACCCCTGATCTACATTGCTGTAAGCCTGAAGAACAAAATCATTTTTTCCCCCATTTAAGACATTAAATACAACTGAATCTTTGTTATTTCATTGTTTTGGAAATTTAGATTTATTACCTCTCTTAGAGGTACAACAGTGCTGAAACTGGGCCATCCCAAACTTTCTCAGTTAAAGGCTATGCAAATGGAAATGGAATATATCTGTCCCTACGCTGCAGGACAGAAAAACAAATCCACTTGCTAGTGGGTGTTCACATACTGTGTGTGTGAGAGAAGGTGGACAAGGCTGTCAGCTTTGCAGAGCTCAGTGAGAGCTCCAGTGCCAGCTGGTCCAACTGGCCTTAATGACCACAAGCGTAAAACCCCCTAGAACTGTAAACCCAGATTTCATTCTTTGCTGCACTCGGAAGGAGATCTTATATATCTTTTTTGCTTTCTAACCTGGGAGGAAATGTATCTCAAATGCCTCCTTCACCACTGGAGAGCCTTCTCCACAGGGACATGCTGTCCCTGTACAGGGTTGTGCAAACTGATTCTCAGAAATACCTCCAGTACTTCTGCAGAATTACCAGTGCTGAGGAATCACTGAGAAGCAGTCCTAAACCCAGAAAATCACCTCATAGAGGTAAACATTTCACTGTATAATTACACCTAGATGTTCTTTCATGATCTAAATAGCAAGATTTACTCTGCAATTGAGCTGAAAGACAAAGAGATAGAGAAATCTTCTGGGTTTTAGTGCATCAGCATTTGTTTACCTCCAGCATATCTTTAAACAGTCTTCAGTTGCAAATTTCAGTAGTCAAAAACTGTTAAATGAAAACTTAAGAGATATCTTATGCATCTGAAGCCATATTTTTTGACAAGAGAATTGTATTCCTCACTCATTCCTTGTGTTTTATGAAACACTGGAGACCATTTAAGCCTCAATTAAAATAAAGCCAATTCCTGATAAACCTATCTTAGTAAACACAAAAAAGTTGCTAACCATTATCTCATGTTTCTTCTTATTGTTTAATCTGGACACTCCCAAAACAAAAGTAGTCCAGATGACTCAAAGAAAATGAGTTCCAACCTTTGGACCAGCTCTAATTGCAATACCTAGTTCTCATGATTGCTGCAATTCAGCAGACTCCAACATGATGACAGTGTTCATGTGGGCTCCATGAGCTACTCCAGCGCTGCCTGCATGGCAGCAAGAGCTGCTGCATGCTTCTTACCTGTAATCTGCCGTCTCCAGAAGCTCACAGCACTACAAACCAGCTGAAAGGCCGCCTTCTGCTCCCTTGCACCCATTATCACAGAGGTTAGGTGCACAGATCCTTTCACTCGTGTTCAGTAGCAGGAGACCATTTGGTCACCCACAAGGTCAGGGAGTTCTCACTTCATTGAGCATCAGGCTCAGCCACCAGACAACAGTGAGCAAACTCTTCCTGGTAGTCTGTGTCTTGAAATGGTGGCCCAGAGAGAGCAGTAAGACTGCAGCTTACAAACCTCTCACCTTTTTCTTGCTGTTAACTTTTCCAGGATAGCCTCTCTAGTTACAGACTGTGTTGGAAAAGGTATATCCCAGAAATCAAGGATGGACACAAATGTCAGCCCTTGCTTTCAGAATTGAACCATCTTGCCAGGGCTGGACTAAAAGTCTCATTACCACTGCCCAAACCATCCTTCTTCAAGGGCAACTCGAAGGAGGACTTAACACTCTCAACCCTGTCTGTCAGAGATGCTTCACAAAGAGTTCACAAAACAGCACAATATTCATCAAAGCCGAGGTGGTGATTTTCCACTCAACCCAGCAAAGGTTTCAAGACATCAGCTGTTTATTTTCTCCTGACAGACTGTCCAAGCTGGTATTTCCACAATTGCATGGACTATCTAGATAATTCCTAAAAGTACAGAGTGAAGAGAGATTATTATGGCTTGTGATAATATCCCTGTTTAAATAATTAAGGCAATTCATTTGCTTGTAGTTAAATTGATTCAAGGACTGCATGTACAATTTGCGATCAAAGTACTACCCTGAACCCCGTGTTTATCATCCCAGGTCCAAAGATGTTTGTTAGTAAACAATACCAATGTAACCATTGCTAGGCTGCAGGGAATCAGTGGCAGGGCTTGAACAGGCTGCTGTCATCTAGGAAAATGTCAGCAAAGAAGCTGTGGTAACTGCTGAAATCAAGGGAAACAGCAGGGCAGTAATGGAAACTTTTGAACCTTTTCTCACAGAGGAACAAGAAGATTTGTCTAGCTGATTGCTGTAATGTTTCAGATAGCAGGAGAACATGGGAATATGGGCCTTCATGGCAGCTCGTAAACTTCTCTGACCTTGGAAGGGAACTCTGTGTGACATGACAATCACAGTAATCAGAACAAGCTCTATCTGCTCTGATACAGCTTTACTGCATGAGCAGATATTCCTTTTTTTCCTCACAAGTGCTCACTGCTCTGCTTCATTCATTGCATAAGACAGTGCTCACCTCATTACCAGCAAATAGATACCAAGAAAAACAATATCATTGTCCTGCCCTATGTCTTATTCATCACATATTGCCCCAGTTTGAGGCCAGAATCACCAGGGTTTAAGGGCTCTGCAAATAACCATTACATGAATTTCTACAATCTGCAAGAACATTATAATTTCCACTGTCCTGAACTCACTCACAAAGATCAAGGTCACAGTAGCCCTGAACAGCAGATGCACAATTTAAGATTACTGCAACTGAATTTTGCAAGGGCTTGGTACTTTATTCCACGATTCAACTTTTTAATCCACTTTTCAAAGTGCTTGGTCCTGCCACTAAGTACAGATCCCCAAAGCTCTGAATTCTCAATATTTGCAAGTTATTCTAGGTTTTGTCCAAGCAGTTCTGATTTCCTCCAGCACCAGCAGCCCCTGAGTAGCTGTGCCTGTACACCCCAAGTAGCTGTGTTTGCACACCCTCCATGCCAGTCTCTCCACTCCCTCTCAGTGTCTCAGCCCATCTAATGTCTCCAAGTCTCTTCCCATTTCCTGGTTTCTGATATTTTTTTTCCTGTCCAATTTAAATCTCATTTTTTACAAGCTTTTTCTCCTAACCTATTTCCTAAAAATTCCCTGCCTATTTGGTCCTTGTTTTTCCCACTCATGACTCAGGTAGCTTACCTGCTGGAGTCACTAAAAGCAATGCATGGGAGGAACAGTCCACTTATATTCAATTAAGGTGCCCAATCCCAACACAGCCTGCAGCAGCCCGTGGATGCAGTCACAGGAAAATTTCTGTTCAGGAGTTGTCTGGGCTGGAGCACACCCAGGACTCACAGCATGGGAATTTATCTGCTAACAGATCTCTCAGTCTGCAAAACCTGAGGTCTCCAGTTCACAGACATTAAGAGATTTTCCATGAAGATAAAGCCTGCATCTTTGACTCTGGATTCCAAGAGTGCCCTGCTCTTCTGGGAAAAAAAAAAAAAAGTGGCCCAGAGACTTTCTGATGAAGAAATGTCCCTGTCAGTGCCCTGGGGTGGTGAGAGGCACCAGGTCTCACCTGTGGGGGAGCACAGGTTGCCAGGGAGTGAGAGGCACTCACTGCTGGGATGCAGAGCACTCTATTCAAGCTTCCCCTTCACAAATCTCTTTGGGAAAAAGGCCCTCAGCAGTCCAAAGCAGGAGGCTGTAAGAAAATAATCCCACTCTCCAGGACAAAGATTTTTCGTGTTATTTTGCTCCAACACGTGGTCAAACAGCCTCTCCCACTACCCAAATCCTGCTGCTTCCCCAGAGCCCTGGGTGCAGACTCTGCACCTCCTCACTGCAGCTGCTGTTACAGGGCTGTGGGGCAGCCAGGAGACAGAGTTACAGAGAGAAACCCCAAGTGTTAGGGGAATGCAACAGTGAAGGAGATGAGGGGCTAAGTATTTATATAATCTCCATCATCAGCTTCTCTGTAATCTCAGGTGTTGGCTGGTTGGAGAGATGGAAACCACATGCAACTGTTTGCAAGGGATGAGGAGAAGGGCAACATTAGCCCAGCTTCTTATGGTTACAGAGGCTGTAATTTCTTTTTCTTTCCACTGTGTGTTGTGTGAAAAGCATTCCAAGTCCTGCTGCACTCCCTAGATCCTATTATGAAAAGCTAGATCTCACAAAGCTGTTTTCCAGTGTTTCAAATTCAGGTTTTTGTGGCTCTGTTTGACATTGACTGCCAGCTGAGCAGAAGGTCCCTGAACACCAGGAGTGCACGGACTCCTTGCCACGATGCCTTGCCTGGGTCTGATGCACTTCTCAGGGCCCCCATCTCCAGCCTCAGAAGAGTCTGTCCCACCCCTCTGTCATTCAGCAGCAGGGTTGGGCACGAGGAGAGGACCCCAAAGAGAGAGATAGCTCTGTCCCACAATTCCTGCTCCACGGGTTAATGCCCATCCACTCCCACACCACCGTCACCTGTGGGACCTCTCCTGGTCCGGCCCCACGGCCGTGGGGGACTGTCTAACCTGCAGCAGGAGCACACACTGCCTGGGGCTCTTCAGCACAGCGCTGGCTGCTGTGGCAGGCAGAGTCTAGGAAATATGTCCCCAAACCTGCCCTCGTGTTCTTTAAAACAAACTTTTATTTATGCTGTGCTGCTGGTGGCAAAAAATAACCTGAGTCCCCGGTCTACCTTCAGTTACATTTTTCCATGTGCAGAACTGAAGGTCTGAGGCTCCTCTCCCTCTGCAGAGCAAACACAGCACTTGAAGGAATAAAGCTGCACTTATATAAGTTTCTGAGAATGCCAAGTTGAAAGTCTGACAGAGAACTTCTAGTAAAAACCTATTTTTTGTCTTTTTTTGAGAGAGATCTAATCTATCTTCTGTGCATTCCTGACCTTCAGAAAGCATTTTCATCTCACACATTAAGTATAATAATCCTCTTAACGGGGAACATTTTGTTAGAGCTTTAAATTGGGTTACGTAAATTATTTGTAGTTCTGACAGCAGGTTTCTCTTCCGTCCACGAGGACAGTTGTTATGAGATTGCTACAAGGTTCATTTGCAATCACTGCAGATAATCAGCTGAAGGGACTGTTTGGAAGGAGATTTTATCTGGGGCATATGCTACGAGTTTATCACAGCTCTTTATAAAAGCAGCATTTTTGCCAAATAATTTGCGGTGCAGTAGCCTGAATGAGAATTAAGAAATCCCTGATGTGAAGGGTAAGCTGAGGGGCAAAAAAAAAAAAAAATTCTAAGTCCCATAAACTTTAGGAGGAACAGAGCATGATTTCTTCAGGGGTGGGAAAAGAAGAGCATAATTTATAAATTTGGATTAATTTTTCATGTTTTCCATTGCATTTATGAGCTCTTAAAAAACCCCAATAAAGCAATAAAACCAATATTTTATTCAACTTGAAAGCATTTTGTTGGACTTTCAGAACAATGATTTACTGAAACAGAATTTAAAAATTATATTTTCATTTGAAAGTTTTGAACATTTAATTTTTAAATCTTTGTAAGAGCATTTCAGATTTTTTTCTCCCTTAGGTAGCAAGACCAGTGAGTTAAAAGTTTCATCCAGTGTTAAATATGAGGAAGTCCAGTAAACCTGATTTCTACACTCCTGCTGGCATTACATTCTCCACAGCAGTGGTGCAGAAACCAACAAACCCTCCTGCAGCATCAGAGAACTGAAAGGAGTGACATTTTCAAGGAGAAAAAACCCCGTGGGTTTGTAAACCACACACATGCACAAACACAAGAACCATGCAAAAGGTGCTCAGCAGAGGAGGACCTTTACACATAAAACTTAAATTAATGTCTACTAACATTTCCAAATCTGCCCAGGAACACCTTGGTATTTCCAACTGTACTGAGCTAACTCATGGTATTTTATTTTTCCTTCATATTCACTCCCTGTCTTTCTTTGGTGCCAAATATTTATTTTCAGCATTCTGTACAGAGTTGTCTCATGGTTTTATTAGCAGTCTCTCTTATAATACTTTATGTACAGAGAATGCATTGCATTAATAGTTCCAGGGACAATGTTAGATATTCCTCTGAAGTATCTAAAGGCACGAGCTGACAAATATACAATGATTTTTTTTTTCTCTAAAAGACAATATATTATTATTTTGGCAATTCTCAAAGAGAAAGAAATGTTTCTAAGTGTTAGTTAGCAAGGTTGATCTTAATCCTTTATACTTCTTTCTCTCTAAACAAACAGATCTCAGGGGAGAATACACACAGACATTTAACTTACCATTACTGCAGCTATCTTTTGACTTCCTCAGTATCATTAATATTTAAGCAGAAAGAACAGAACAGACAATTATCCTAATGATACCACACCAGAACTAACAAAGTAATTTTTTAAAAAGTCATCCAGAAGAAGTGAGAAGGTCAACCAGAAAGCGCGAGTCAGGAATAGCTGTGCTCCGATGAGGAGGGGAAGGTTATGTGGCTGTGATATGAGTAGTGCACAGCTGTTACTCTAGTAATAATTCATCATATTAATATTTAAATGAGAGGAGGAGGAGGAGGGCACGAGATTGTGTGTGACTCAACAGTCCCTCCCTGTCCTCGAGCAGAAAAATAGGCCACCAATAAAGAAAGAGCATTAGGAACTGTAGAGTGGGAAGGTTTGTTTTCATTACCTCATGAATAAAAGTGGGCAAACTGGTCCCTGAAGAAGTCTAGAAAATATCCTGCTTTTACTATTGCAAGTCAAATTCTGTTTCTAGTCTCAGAAGCAGCCATTACCTAATGAACAAATTGATCCAGCAACTAGTGGTCCAGGTCTGCACGTGGTGTTTCTTGGATTTCAGTGTATTTCCAGCAAGCTTCTACACTTCCTGCAAAGAGCTGCCGGCGGGAGTCTCTCCTGGCAGGGAACTGCTGCAGTTGCTGTTGTCTACAGACTCATTTACAAAACCACTTCTTTAACGGGGGCTAACTCACCTCCACCGTGGTTGTGTTACCGTGGCCCACTGGGGTCTCTGGGTGGGCAGGCTCAGGAGAGCTGAGCAGCAGCAGGAGGAGCTGCCTGCAGGATGGGGTGTTGTGAGGAGCAGAACCTCAGCCCCGGGGAACCTGGGGGAGCTGCAGGAGGCAGAGCAGCAACACCCAGCAACAGCAGGCTCAGCATGAGGTGGAGGGCTGGAGGAAACAGCTGAGGCAGGCATAACCCAGACAGATGTGGGTGGCATCCCTGGCAGGAGAGGCAGCCTGACTACGCTTGGTTGCATATAGGGTTGCACAACTGTATCCAATAATTCAATATAAACACACCTCTCACATGCTGGGTTTTGGGGGGTTGGAATTGTTTTTTAAATTCTGAACAACTCCCTCCTCCGTGTTTGTTAGAGAAGTGTTATTGTGACAGCTCTGGCTGAGCATCGCCTTGTTGGCTGTATAGCTCTAAAAAGGTAATAAGGAACCATTTAACCAGCAGTACAGACACAGACTCCAGAAATGGCCATAAGGCTAAATAACAAATAGTTTGTAACAGAACAAATCCATAGAAAAGCATTTGGCTCAGTGTTCAGCATGAAAATACAGGGAACACAAAGTGCCATTAGGAGATGCCAAACTCATGCAGTAACATCAGTTCTCAGCACACCAAGGTAAGTTCTTCATCAGAAATTTTGATCTTTCCTATTCAAGCAAAGGCATTCCCCCTCCTTTCATTTCATTAGCCTAATCCTCCATGATCAAGTTTGCAAACAACCTGAGTTAACATCGATATTATTTTTAGCTGATTGATATGAAGGTTTTATTTGCTGCAATCTGTACAGGAGGATTTGTGTTATTAATACACTGCAGAAAACACCACTTGCCAAGTCTTCTCCATAGCCATTGTCAATGTCCCAGAAGACAGACCATTTAAAACTGGTCTTCATAAGTTGCTGCAAAGGCTTGTACATAAAGCAGTTTCAGATCCCTGGACACATTGGAGGAATGGGGCATATTGAGTAGAGGACAAGGGTCTGCAGGAAGATACCCTCTTCTCTGCTTTAGTAATTACACTAACACAGTACTTGCAGAGGTTGGATTCTTCCTTACTGGATTTTGGGAGTGCTAGAGGAACAGACTTGCCACACTGGCTTTAATCCCTGTCAGAGCCCTCCCTCGAGCTCCACCACTGCTCCTGCCTCATGGGTAGGACAGATACATGAGGTTGGAATCAGCCACCTAATGCATCCAGGCTAATGCATCAGTTTAAATTAGAAGAAAAACTGGTGGACAAAGGCTAAAAATCTTTACAACCAGTGAATTATTAATTGAAGGTGAACGTGTGATGGAAGACAAATGTTTTCAGATACAGGCTGATTTAATAGCTTCCATAAAATATGACATTGCAACAGCTTTTATAACTGTCTTTGTAGGTAACCAGCAGGTGGACTTGGTGGCTACCAGATCAGCGTACAAAGTTTGAGGAGACACAGAAGCCCAGACTCAGATTTGCTCCTCTTTCAGTGACAGAAGCTGTGAGTTTAATCCAAATCCATGGTCTTGGTTCAGAAGAGGCTTCAGCCTCTGTTGACGAGTACCTTTGAGGTTAAGGCTTTTTCAGGCTCTATGTAATGTCTGCTCAAATGTCACATCATTCCAATCTATGCTTTTAGTTAAAAAGGAAAAAAAAAACCAGCAAAATCACTCTTGCCCTTGGAACAGAGGGGTCAGTGTGAAGAGCCACACTGGCACCACAATCCCCAGACACTCATCATATGCAAATTCTAATTTAATTAGCATCACTAGGGTTTAAAGGTACAACCACCAGGTGCAAGCTGCTGGGTACAGCCCCTGGCACGGTCAAACACAGCCTGCACCCCTTCCCAACTTTTTATTGATCAGACAGGTTCCATGGTTTGTCTTCCTAGTTGAAGGAAGCAGTCAAGCTTCTCAAAGGCCACACAAGGGGACGAACTCCCCTCTGACTCTGCAAAGGCCACATGGTCCACTTCAGATACTAAGAAATGCTCTCAGAAGTGCTGTGTCTTAATTTAGATTTCAAGTGACAGCAGCAAGGCTTACATAGTTATTTAGCAGTCAAAAGAGAGGGGTAGGCTTTTTATAGTCTAAACTTTATGGAGTGATAAAGATCTATTAATCATCTAACATGCAGTTTATCTACAGACGAATGGGATTAAAAATAGAGCAGGTAGTTTTGCCTCCTTTTTTTTTTTTTTTAATTGGCATGGGAACAGAAAGCTGGCAGATGAGGAAAAAGAAGGTTGCTGAGGATGCTGAGCACAAGGCTATGGCTGAGGACTGCAAACAGAGCTGCCCCAATTGTTGTATCTCCCTGATGAGAGGCCAGATCTTAGGTAACCTCAAGTGGCCCTTTTCTGTAATGAGGATCTCAGTACTTGGCCTATTCATATTTTTCATTTCTCTGAATTTGGTCCAGGAAATCACAAGGCTTGTCCTGGCATTCTACCACTGGAATCAATGCAAAGAATTCTTTCTTTTAAGTGTTTGGCTCTGCCTCAGAGTTTTTTAATCTTTCCTTTCCTAAATGTAACTGATTGACAGGAGTGTGCATCTCTGGGTCAGTTTTCAGCTCATGTTCCTCATAGCTTAACTTGGAAGAAATACCAACAGTTACACAAAGAATTTTCCTTAGGACAGTCTGGAAACCCTGACTGTCAATAAATAATTTCTACCAAGTGAAACACTGACAGAGCTAGGCTGCTCAGCTGACTATACTGTGAAACATTAACCTCCTTCCCTGTCCCATGGTGGCAGAGATTGTGTTTTGATGCTGTGACCCATGACTGACCTCACCATGGACTCCCATATTTTCAGCACACCTCCTTGAGATTTGGGATTGAGTTACATGGCGCCTATATTTAAAAAAGCAGATGGGAAACAGCAACTTCCATTTCTTCCTTGTTTCTACTGAGCATTATATACAATGAGAGTGGGGCAGATAATGCCAGGACACCTCTTCCTCATCCAAGGATGCTCAGTTTCCCTGATACACACCCTGCAGTGGTGCTGCCTGGTGTAAGGGGCTCTGCCTGCCGTCAACTGGGGACCTTGGGCTTTGCACACTCTGAACAGCTGAGGGCTGAGGAGGAAAAGGAGAAATATGGTGCGAGGGAGAGCGAGGGAACTGCAGAACCAGATGGCCGTGGTCACCCCGTGACATAACACTCGTGTCTGAGAGAGCTCCCTGGACACAGCCCTGCCCAGCAGCTGGAGCACCAGCGAGTCCAGTAGCACCACTGTCACCTCAGGGGTTTCTGAGGCTGTGACATGGGTGCCACGCATTTGAATGCTGTTACATGTACAGTTGTGCCTGCAGCAAACAGGGCACGAATTTGTACCCACTGCTGCTGGACAGGAGCTGTGACACTGGAGATGCCAGGGCTGTCATTCCACAGAGCTCCAGGACCTTGTGATAAATTCCCGAGGGTGTCAGAGGGTGAGATGCTCTGGGAAACCCCTTCTCACTCCAACAACCCCCACAGAGAGGGTTTGCCCAGGAGAAGGTCAAGGGTGATGCCAGAGCAGCACATGAGCAATAGTCACCTCAGTATCCTAATTGACATTTGCCTCTGGCTTTTCCCTATCCATTCCTTCCAACCTCACCCCTCCACTGAGTAAGTTTCTTTACACCCACACTTCTCCACACCCACAATTTTCTCTCCTCTACCTGTCATAATACACAGGCTGGCTGTGCAAGCCCATGACACACTGTTCACTCCCATCAGCAAGCCCAGAAAAGAAAGCCTCCTTCAGGCCCCTGCTCTTGGGGTGGCAACCAAGTAGAACACCAGACCTCCCTTCCAGCCAGGTCTCCAGAGGAGCTTTGTCCCTGATGGCATTGCCCTGCACAGGGATCCATCTCAGGAGAGCTGCATGACTTTGCCAAGCCTGCACCAGCAGCCCAGAGCTATTTTGTAATTAGAATGCTTAACTCAAACAAGAGAAGTTGTTAAAAGAGACGTGTACAGAAGAGTGTTTTGTGGAAAGGGATGGGTGAGGAAGAACAAGGCAATTTAATGTTCTTACAAAGAGCACTGATCCAGAAAAGAAAGGAAAAGATTTTTCTCTTCATTAAAAACCAAAGCAAACCCAACTCCTCTTTTCCCTCAGTGTCTGCCTCCTGCAGAAAGGCTGCTACAGCCCTGCCCGCTGGCCCAGACCTGACAGTGCTGCCCTAGGAGCAAGAAAAAAGCCAAACCAAACAAACAAAAAGCCCCACTCCTACTCCGGAGTCAGCCCTGCAACCTGCACACACCAGTCCCTGCACAGCCAGCACAGCTGAGCAGAGATTAGGGCAGTGAACGGGAACAAGCTCGCACAGCTCAGAGTCCACAGCTCCTGGCAGGGCCCCTCGCTTCCACCAGGGCTGGACGAGTCCGGCACGGGCAGGTCCCTCTCCCCCCTGGCTTGTCTTTGTAGCTTGTGCTCTCAGGGGCCCTGGGCAGATCCTGAGGGACACAGGGAACAAAGTACACGCCATGTCCTGGCCAAGCTCTGCCAGGTGCAAGGTAACAAAGAGCCCTAAGCTGCCCTGTGCTTCTGGAGGCTCAGGTTTTGGGCTGCTCAACTTGCATGCTCATTAAGAGGTGTCCAGGACTAACCTCCAAGGCTCAGCAGGAAAAAAGCAAAGGAAAATTCCATATGGCCCTCAGCTGCCTCAATGTCCAGTTAGCACCTCTACTTATGAGAGCTGCTGCTGCCAGGCCAGGTCCCTGAGCCCGGAGTGCCCACCACTGAGGCTGATCCCACTGCAGATTTGGCACCAGGGCCTTCAGCTCTGCCACCTGAATGGACTGCTCTGCCTGCTGGGTGCTGGACACCCGGCCAGTCCTCAGCCTTCTGCTGGCTCAGCATGAAGGAGTTGTCAGTGGAGCTGTCTATGGGATACTCTCTTGTCTGGCATCTCCCTCCAGAGCTTGTGGTCAAACTCTTGTTATTTCGCCTTCAGCACCAGCAATTCTCATACAGAGATGCTCAAGCAGGCTGAGATATTGCTTGAGAAACTCAGCATTCTGCTCTACCTGCTTTACCTGCTCAGCCTCCCTTACAGCCTTCCCTAGGCCAAGCTACAGTAATTTCAGCAACTTGGATGGCAAAACATTTAGTCTTAAGGTCACAGCTGGCAGGAAGCTGTAACAGGGCAGCTCAGACACAGCCATCCTTACAGAGACCTATAAATTCATAGAATCATGGAATCACAAAATGGTTTGGGTTGGAAGGGACCTTAAGGATTATCTGGTTCCAACCCCCCTGCAGTGGACAGGGACAACTTCCATGAGATCAGGTTGCTCAAAGCCCCAACCAAGCTGACCTTGAACACTTCCAGGGATGGGACACCCACAGCTTCCCTGGGCAACCTGTGCCAGTGCCTCACCACCCTCATAGAGAAGAATTTATTCCCCATATCTAATCTAAATCTACCCTCTTTCAGTTTAAAGCTATTTCCTCTTGTCCCACTACATGTCCTTATCATAAGTCCTTCTCCAGTCCTCACTGTAGCTGGCTCAGTCTTGACCCTGTAAATGAACAGTGCCTAGTGCTGGTGAAGGCAGCAAAACCTCTGTCAGAAGCTCAAACTGTGGAACAAACAAAAGTATTACAGGGAGGGAGAACAGGGGAAAGAGGAAAGGGAAAAAAGGGAAGGGAGAAAATTCAACAGAGGTTATATTGTGAGTGAGGATCAGGCAGCTTAAAGTGCCATAAAATCCTTTATACAAATGTTCTTGCAATAAAATGAAATAGCAGCTATTCTCAGGGAAACTGCAGCTGCCCTCAGTGATTACAACAACAGCCTGGAGGATGCCATATTTTTTCCTTTTTGAACCAGTTGCTCTCACTGGTAGTATGTACCTGTATGCTCACGGAGTACTTTAGATCAGCATATCAAGTTCAGATGGAAACTGTTTAATACATTTATACACCCAGGCTGGATAGGGCTTTGTTCAATAACCATTTCTCATGGGGAGATAAGGGACAGAACTGAATGAGCCACTAACTGTCCATCAAAGCACACACAGGTTTATTCATGACTCTCCTTACCCCTGGGAAGAGATAAACAGTTTAGATATCCCTCAGTGAAATCTCTCCAGGACCACCTAGTCACAGATTTGTTTTTGATTTCCTACTTTTAAAACCTTTTGTCCTCATCTGCTGAGCTCACTACAGGCAAGGTTGGTGCAGTATTACCCTTTTTTTATTTCAATCCTTTCTTTTGCCAGAAGGTTAGTCAACATTTTGAGTTCCACCCCACTGGCTCAGACAAAATCTCACTGATTGCAAAGATGAATGGGGTTCATTTCCTCGCTTTGTCCCATGGGACAAGAAATGTACTTAATAATGCTCCAGGTTACATATGGCTCATATATACTGCCAGGGCCTCCCAGCACTGCCTGCTCCAAAGCAGATTTCCTGTATCCCAGACAGCTTCCCATTTAAACAGGCACACACTTCCTTCCTACCATGCAGGTGGGACTGTAAGTACCCATGACCCTGCATTATTAAGCCCATATCTTCTGAGCAGGTCACAAGGGCACAGTGGAAGCAAAGGGGTAGTGTTTAAGCCACCAAATAGCTATTCTTTCATCAGAGCAGCAGCAAAACCAGCACTGCACAGATCCAAAGAGGAAACTCTGCCATAATAAGCTTAGATCAGAGTGCAAAGTAGGTGGAAACGTGCCAGTTAATGACTTCCAGCTCCTACATGCAAAGCACACTAGAGGAGGACAAATGGAGCAGTGTCTGTCCTCAGCTTGAGAAATCACAGAGCTTGTTTCTTCTAGATGCTCCATTTGTGTATTTGGAGAGGGGGTGGACACACACAATGACACATAGAAACATGACACTCATTTGGATCTCAAATCAGACAGGCTTCCCCAACATTCTGTAGTATTAATAGTTGCATCTTCATTTAACCCATTGCAGACTGAGCTATTTCATGAATTCAGATATCACACTTAGTCCTAAGACCAGTACTGCTTCTCCCTTGGGGCTGGGAAGACAGGGAAGGGAGGGAGAGCTGGGAGCTTACTTGCATTGACTCACTTCTTTCCTTACTCACAGATTTCAAAACAGGCATTTTCAAAATGTACTAAACTTGTCATAGAATAAAGGGCACAGCCACAACCTCATCCTTCACAGGAGAGGGAGAAATCCTCCAGCATGCAACTAGGACTGCAGGACAAGGGGAGGGAAAGAAAACTGCATCTTTGAACTGCAAGTGGATTAGCACTGAAATAGAGATTGAGCTCCATGATATACAGTCCTCTCAGAATCTGGGCTTGATAATAGTCCAGACACTGCCCACACGGTAGGACCTGGGAACCAGCAACAGGCCTAGGCCAAAGAGAACCAAGTCAAGAGTCTCCAAGTTTCAACCATTATATTCAAAACACCCCCAAAGGGCCAAGAAATCTGTAGGACTGCACAGATAAGCAGCAGGACTGCCTCAAGCCATGCCATCACTCTGTGTCATCATCCCGTCTACAGAGGGTTGACCATTCCCATGTTTCTCAGATGTCTGCCTTTACTGTTCACAGCTCTTGCAATGAGAGGGCAGTTTGGGACTGAAATCGCCCTTAAAGCACCCACTCATACCATTCCCTGGCCTTCAGCAGGCCCTCAGATTGGATGTTCCCCAGAGGGATCACCTCCACTCTGTCCTGGCTCTCTCCCCCACTCACCCCTGCAGAGGCTGAGCAGCAGGTCCCATCCCAGCTCCTCAGCCAAGGCTATCCCGAGAGAGCTGATGGCCAGTGCATTGCCAGGCAGCCTGTGCTGTGGGGTCTCACTGTCATGCACAGCAGACAAGGTTGGGGTGCCCTTGCTGGAAGAAGGATCCAGTCAGACACCGGCAAGAAGTCTCTGAGATAGAAGCTCCTGTAGAGGGAGAAGGGTGAGAATCAGAAGGATGCACACTGACTTCGCTCTCAGAGAGACACCTTTACAATCCAGCACCCTGGGAACAGAAAAGAGGGTATTCTGGGACTGAACACACACAAAACTTTAACTTTCAGAACCCAAACTTCTGCATGGTTCTTTTGCAGCATGTGGACCCCATGCTGAGTGCGGTTTTCCACCCAAAACTCAAAGCAAAACTGCTTTTGCTGCTGAAACCACAGACTTTTACAGAATCTCTGCCCAGAATATCTACCTGAGCGCAGGTTTGCTGAAAACTGAAATTTCTCTTGTGGGCAGGGCACAGGGTTTCAGGCTGGCGAGGAGAACAGAAGCTGGGGCCCTCCCTGGGAAGGACTAAGGCAGAGAGAGAGCAGGAAAGCCGGGAGCCCAGCCCTGCTTGCCAGAGCAGCACCCAGCAGCCCTGCACATCTATTGCTTGAACCACCAAAGCTGTTCCTGAGCTGTCAGCATTTTTGAACATCAGTCCCTGTATGTGATGTAGTTCTTTGCCTTAATTACCATGTCTGTTTTGCTGCCCACTGAGAGTAAGGACCATAAACTTTTCCAACACTTGCATGGGTGCTTTTCGAGCTTTCTTCTCCCCCTGCTTTGTGACCACTCTGCAATCTGCCCATGCTCCAGCCGTGACCTTGTGCCTCCCCTCTCTGTTGTAATCCAAGCTGGGAGCCTACTTTACTTACTCTTTTTAGCAGCCTATTCTCCTTATCTGTTGTAAACTCAGCAATGCTAAGAACGTAGGACACAACAGCGCTTGGATGGGACACCTGATGTCAGGAATAGCTTCCCTGGCTCCTTGAATGGGACTGCAGCTTGACAAACATCACTGCAAGCCTTGCAGAATGTGGGAACAACTCTTCCCTTCTGTGAGCTGGATATGTTGTTCTTCACCCTGGATAACAGGCCATTCTGTACCTTTCAGGCACTGATCAGAGCTGCCAGGACAGACAGAAGCTGCTCTTTGCTTTTTTTTTTTTTTTCCCTTCATAAGCCACAGACAAAAGAAAACCACAGAAGGAAGCAAAGCCTTTAATCAGCATTGGAGATTTGGCTACTACACTTCAGCTCTCTCTTTTATTTTTTAACCAGGCAGATCTATAGCAGAGATAAGCATATGCTTAAGCAGTTTGCTGAATCAGAATCAAAAGAGTACTCAGATTCTCCACTCAAAAGTTGCTTTGATACCTCAGTTATGTGATTCACTTAAGCAGCACATGTAAATGTAATAAATCGGGGGGGTTTCTCCCATGCTTTTGATCCTGATATTTCTGTAGGAAAGACTGCATGTCCCCTGTCTAACAGATTTCATTTTTCTTTGGCAAGGCTGATGCTGCTGGGTGGTACAAACAGACGGTCACCTTGTCTGAAGTGACACTGACACTCAACAGGCTTTGGTCCCCAGCAGTCAGGCAGCTAAAGGCAGGCTGGCAACTATCTGCTATTCAAAATGCTCTAAAATCTCTGCTCTGAATACACAATCTAGACTTTAAAAAAACCCCTTGACTTAACAGCCCTGTCTCTAACACCAGATTTTCTCAATGCAGTAAAAAAGACAAACTTTCCTACTAAGGGTAGTTCTGCTGCTTGCAGAGCCTCTCCCGGTTCAGTAAGTTAATAACCTAAGCAGGAAAAAGATCACACTGATTTAATTGTCCCCCAACAATGGCATTTTAATAATACAGAAATGGCATAACTTTTTTTTCTTTAACCAGCATTTCATTATCATAGGCTTCTAACGTGGGCCTGGCCTTAAAGACCTGTGGGACAAATTTAAGCCGTAAGTCACTTCATGCTGGAAAAATCTGTAACCATTATCCTTTGCAGATGCAGAAGCCAGTGCACCCTGCTACACAAAGCAAAGGCACTTGCTTTGGTGGTTTTTTAGAGAGGAGACTGTTCACTTGACTTTAATTTTTCCCCTTACAATAGAGAGCAACTCTGAAGAGTTTAGCAGACAGCCTTTCAAAATAAACACACAGCGTCACACTGCTGCTGGGAGGAGGGAAGGGACAGGCTCTGCTCCTCAGGGGCAGGAAATGAGTCCTAGGGGAGCAGCAGGACTTGCAGAGGGGACGGCAGGTCCTCGGGAGCACCCAAGCCAGGGCCGGCTGCTCCCAGCCCCATGTGATCTCCATCAGTGCAACATCGATTCCCATCAGACCAACAGCCTCCAAACCAGGCTCTGTGGATCATTTCTGAAAAGCTTTTCATGAAGAAAAAACCAAACCAACCCCAAACGAACCAAAGCAAGGCTGAGATTTGAAGTTGCTTCCACGTGGCTTTACGCTTTAAAAACCAAGAAGGATTGTGCTGTAGAACCTGAGCCCCTTGGTTACACATATACTGCAGGGGTCTGTACTGCAACATGGTGCTGTATATCTGCTTTTTATATATCTATGAACTGAAAGCCCACATTAATTTCTACAGTTAATGACCAAGAGATAAATGAATGGCAGCAAAAGCAGCCTCCATTTGGATAAATACTGGTCTGAGTCTCAGCAGTGGTCAAATGGGAAGTTTGCAAAGCAGGCCTGGAGGAGCAATTAGAAGAGGTTGACCTCAGTGTTAAAACATCCTTCCTTCCATTTTCTCCTTGAAGGGCAGATGGTTGCATGCAATCAAGTTGCGGCAATTAAAAAAATTACCATTCCAGTGGCCGAAAAGCTGCACCCTGATCAATTTAAACTCCCTGTAGGTGACTAGGGGTGTCCTGCCTGATTGTGCTCTGGAAACACAAACAACTCCAGCCGTGCCTTTGCTGAGGGAGCCAGCACTGCCCCACCAGCACAGCTGGGTCACCCGTGCTGATCTGGCCATCCAGTCTCCTGCAGCACAGGCTCTGCAGGGGCCTTTATAGCGCAAGATGTGGGATTTCCAAAAGTAGACAGAGCAGTGGTTGGTTTGCTGCTCTGACAGCAGGGAATCTGACATCAGTGCCAAAGCCATGATCGACGCACTGTGCTGCAAAGAGGTGGGATTTCTGGGTGCTGAACCAGCTAAAGAACAAAGCCACAACACAGTGCAGCAGTTTGGGTCTGTTTCTGGGGAGAGCCCCCCATGCACAGGACAAAGCTCTTCCCAGTGCAGTGGCAGCAGCCTGGGGGGGACTTGCTGGGAAGTGGAGGTGGCTTTCTCTTGCATAGACTACCACAGCTGTAATAAAACGAGTGAGCAGTTCACTGCTCCTGAGTTGGTCCCATCCTGCCCTGGTCATGTTTATTTTGCTTCAGCTTTTCTCTCTTGTTCTGATGAGGAAAGGCCAGGGCAAGGAGAGCGAAAACATGTTTTCTGCCTTCTTTTGAACAACAGAGTATTCTGCAATACACTGATCTGTGAGGCAGCAAATACCAGGAAGGGCCAGAACAGCATGAAACCCCTTTGGCCTCCTGAAGCTGACAAGAACTTTACCACTGATTCTATTAGTGTTGTATGGGGAAAGTCCAGGCACTGCTTATGCAATAGTGAATATTTTATGTCTGAATAAGAGGTTTAATTAATGTTGATCATGCCAGCCATAACAAAGATACCGTATTTTTTTGTGTTTAATCAGCAAAAACCCCACCCCTTCTCGAACTGTTAAATTCTATCAGAATAAACACCCATTTGGTGTTATTACACTTAGTTTAGAAACAGGCGGAGGAAGCCATTTCCCTTGACATTTCCTCTACATAACCTTAATACAACATAATAAACAATTCAGTTATGCTGACATCGTTACTAAATCTGACATCAAGGTGCTGCTTTTCAAAGAGGGAGAAATTAAGGCATAAATTTTCAAGACATATCATTGCTCCACAGCTTTCCTACGACAACACCAAGCCCTTTCCTAGACAGAAAAGCTAATGAGTCTCTTCAGAGAATGGCACTGGTTTCAGCTCATTTCCACAGAAACAGAAATAGAAGCAGGAATAGAAATAGAAGTAGAAATAGAAATGTTGGTGGCAAGGCCAAGTGGGTAAGAAAGGCTCCAGGCTGCAAAAAGCTGAGTAATCCTGTGCGACACTGAGCTGCTCTGGGCAGGGGCTGAGGGCACTCAGTCCAGGACAGAAAGACTTCAGCATCCTGCAGAACCAAGCTGTTACTACTGAGTTCCCGTCTTTTGCAATCTGTCAGAGAACAGCTGTGCCAAAGTGGAAAAAAATCCCGGAAAGTTATTGAAACATTCTTACTATTAAAGACCTCATGTTTCCACTGCGAATGGATGAAACTCCCAGTGAGATTTCTGGTGTCTGTTAAGGTCAGTGTTTGCGGAATTACAAAATATCAGGCATTCTGTGATGCTGTGCTCACAGATTTTGGGAACATTTTTAAGTAAGACTAGAAAAAAAGTTGCAGCTTGCTTGTTGTGCTTTACACCACTGCTTGCCAGTAAGCACACATAACACTAATTTACTGTCCTTTCTGCTACTGCTCTGTCTGACTCAACCTCCTTTCCTTGAGTACGTCCCTTCTGACTTTGCCCCAGTTTTTTTTTAGTGACTGGGGCTACTTTGGAAAGTTTTCCATTACCTGCACTTAAAATCTCCGATGAAGGGACTGCAGTGACTTTCAGACTGCACAGCTCCCTGCCACCTTTGGCTGCAAGGGTAGATATTCTATTCCTGTTGTTCAAACTGGCAATCACAAAATTAACAGTTTAAAGAGGTACATCACAACAACCACTGGCATCCTCCTTCGTCTCCACCAGTGTTCCCACCAGTGTGAGGGGAAAGACTGCAGAAAGCAGAATTGGCTGTGCTGTCTCTCTCTGAACTGCATTGCTTACTTTTTTCCATAATCACTAGTATATAATATCCCTTTTGGGAAACTAAACCTTTTCCATAAAGAACTGAGGATCATTTCAGACTGAAAGGGTTTTTCCCATTTTTAATCCCTCTAGAAATGCACTCTGCATCGACAGATTTTCATATCTCACTTTGGCGAGGAGAGATCAGACACAAAATGGCATTCCATGCAAGTGAGGACTCATTACTGCGAAGCTGTTGTTTCTTGCCCAGTCAGTTATAACTCAAGCCTATAAAACTTCCATTGTTCAAACCTGGAATGTCTCACAGACTGTGACTGGACAAGGTAAATCCCAAATCCTCATCCACTGGACTAATACACGGGTTCCCAAATATGCACAGGGTAGAAAAGTAACCCAAGGCTGTGCCATTTAAGCAGGTTCTGTCCAGGGATCTCCAGTGGAGGTTTTAATTCTGTCTGTGGAAGTACAGACACTGAGGGGTGAAGTCACTTGCCTTGAGGCATACAACAATTTAATTGCAGAGCTGGAAATAAAACTGAGGAATATGAACATGCTGGACCATGCTATAATCAGCAGATGCTATTGCTTCCAAGTTCTAATTAAAGAGCTGTCATTACACAAAAAGCATTTGTATTTTGCAGTAAAACTGATAAAGCTCAATAGTCTGGAATAATGGAGAGGAGGCATATGTTTTTTAAATCTCCAAGATGACAATACACTGGGGATTTTTCAGTCTGCCTCAGCCTCTGTAGCTAACTGATCCCATCCATGGGGGGGTCTCTCTGCTCTAACAAACACAGGATCTTGCCAATCCAAATTAAATAATGCTTAAAATATATAGACTACACTACAATTTCCTACCTGAGACTGTGTGAAAGAAACAGCCCTGCAGCACTCTCACAAAATAGATAGAATAACCAGTGGGGAAAATAACAGGTCTGGGAGAGAACAGAAGTGGCTGATGTGCTGCAGCCATCATTAACACAGTTGGCAATATTTAAATGCATGAAAATAGACGGTAATCCAAATCTAAATGAACCAATTTGGTGTCTTGGGCATGCAAGTGCCCACACAGACACACAGGAACACACACATTTCTCTGCAAAGGGAGGTCCTGCTTACTGCTCTCACCATGCCCAGCACCGCTCCAGCAGGCGCCTGGCGCTGGATCCAGCCCCAGTGCTCAAGGTTGGGTTCCCTTAGTGCTGGAGCAGCTGCTGGATTTGCATCCCCAGCTCTGTCAGCCAGGCAGAGCTGGGATTTGGATCCCCAGCTCTGCTGCTCCTGCTGAGAGATGTCTTACGGGGCCGTGGGGCTGGGGGCACTGTGGGGATGGTGACACCACGTCACTGGTGGCACCACAGGCAGTGGCAGGGCTCTGCCGTGGCCAGGCACTGACTTGTGCCCAGGCAGGGTGTGGGGGTGAAGGTGTGCCCTGGGCTGCTCAACACCAGTGCCCTCCAGCTGAGTGAGGAACAGCAGGAATGGTCTCTCTCAAGCCCACTCCAGCCCTGCTCCTTCAGGCAGGCACCAGCTGAACACAGGCCACTGTGAAGGGTGAGAGGATGGGAAAATGCACTTCTGTGTGTTTCCCACAAAAATGAAATACCTCAAAGATTTTCCTACAACCCAGTGGTTACTTGGATTTCTTACCTCCTGAGCACACACTGCTGTGAATCCTGGGGAGGTGGGGTGTGCAAGCACTGCTGGGAACAGGGAGAAACTTCTCTTGTGTCCACAGAGCAGGGGAAGTTGTGTGAACGGCATCGAGCCACAGGTGGCATATCCTAGAGCTTCCAATATCAGTTTTGTTAAGAAAAAAAAGAAAAGGTATCAAAATGAGGCCTTCAGCTGAGCTTGTTTGCAGGTTTTTTTCCCCCAGGTACCTTGGGATCTCAGGTATCAGCTTCCTGACACCAGAGTCTGCCATGGCACCTGAGCTTGGCACCAGGCTCAGACCTGAACAGTGACCCAAGGTGAGGAATGCTCTCTGCATGTTGTTATGTTGCCTTCAAGGAGAGCCCAAGGAGGCTGATCAATCCCTTGAGGTTGAGACAAGCCTGAAGCAGCTTCCAGGAGCACCCATCCCTGCCCTGCCTGGCTGGGGATGATCCGTACCTGCTGCCAGCAGCAGGAGTAGAGCATGTTCCCTGTCTTGTGCAGGGAGGTTGGAGACAAGAGACCATATCTTGCTGTTTCAGATGCTGAATAGGCTTTGTTACAGAGGAGCTAGTGACCATTTTACTTATAATTCACTCTATTTCCTTCTGACTCAGAGCCAATATCCCACCTGCACTGGGAGTCTGCTGCCAGCAGCCAGCACAGCTCCCAGGACATTCCCTAGAGGAG
>JAWWES010000018.1:12146176-12279956 GCA_035583135.1 Lophotriccus pileatus | reverse complement strand
AATCCCTTGAGGTTGAGACAAGCCTGAAGCAGCTTCCAGGAGCACCCATCCCTGCCCTGCCTGGCTGGGGATGATCCATACCTGCTGCCAGCAGCAGGAGTAGAGCATGTTCCCTGTCTTGTGCAGGGAGGTTGGAGACAAGAGACCAGATCTTGCTGTTTCAGATGCTGAATAGGCTTTGTTACAGAGGAGCTAGTGACCATTTTACTTATAAGTCACTCTATTTCCTTCTGAGTCAGAGCCAATATCCCACCTGCACTGGGAGTCTGCTGCCAGCAGCCAGCACAGCTCCCAGGACATTCCCTAGAGGAGGCACAAAAAGCCCCAGGTTTTTCTGGTGAGATTCTGGAGATCACTTTCCAGCCCCTCTAAGCAGCTGGATAAGGGTGAGCAGTGTTGAGAGGAAAGCCCTCCTGCCACCTTTGCACTATTAGTCATCTCCATGGGGGCATTGCTCATTTTAGTAGTATAAAAGTGCAAAATAGAAAACGTGAAGCAGCAGTGCCCCATTCTGCAAGCAGGGCTGCTGGATTCTCCCTCTGCAGTCACAGTCTAGAGTCTGGCAATGCCTATGCTGCAGAGAAGCCAGTCTCTGCTCTCTGCATCTATTTATCCTTATTTGATCAAGTTTGACAAAGGCTGTGCCTGAAGCAGACCTTAACAGTGACTCAATCCACGTCAGCCCTACAGAGGTGCAGCACAGACATGCAGGCACTGGGCAGCAGTCAGGTCAGAACCAGCCAGCTCCACATCACTGCAAGCACAGTTACTCACAGCTAAATTCCTCCTGCCTGCATCTTACCTGAGATTCTGTTATGGGCACTCTGGGGCAAAAGAAAAGGCATCTTAGAAGGATTTCTCTGAAAGCAAAGACTCATGCTGGGCTAGAGGTTCAGGCAGCGTTTTAGCAGAGCTCTACCAAAGTTTACCACGAAAAGAGAGAGAAAGAGGAAATGCCTTCAAAAAACACAATGAGAATTATCTGTTAGGTGCTCTGTGATCAAGGTGGTGTCCCAAGAACAAGGGGCCAGGCACATCCAAGAGTCTAGGAGATAAAAGGGAGAAAAAAATACCAACAACCCCCCACTCCTGAGGTGCAGCTGAGGTCTTTGGCAAAATATAGGAGATGAGATAAAGGCTTGTGTAATTGCTCTTTAGATGGCAAACCAGGGCAGGTTTCAGGAGCTGTGACAGATAAGCCAGTTCTGGTGCAGTGCCTGAGAGACAAGGCATGGCACGGGGGTCGTTGGCCTCTGGGCCAGTTGGCTCCCATGACTTTGCTCTGTTCACTGAAGCCAGAGGCAGCCAGTTGGCAGGTCAGAGTATTCTCTGGAAAGCAGCAGGATACTTGCCATGGCCCCTTGCAATGCACACGCCGTCAGTGCGTCATTACAAGCAACAGAGTTGAGAGTTATGTAAGTTTCTACTCTCAATTAGATCCAGCACAGGGGGTGTTAGAGCTGTGCTGACTCAGAAATCACCTTTGACTTGCCAGTTCCAGGGCTTTTTCTGATTCAAAATTGTCCATAAACATGTACATGGCTGGGTTGCAGTCACTGGATTTCTCACAGACTCTGACACAGCTCTCAGCTGTGTCACTGCTGCAGCCACAAGGAAGGTGGCACAAGGTGGAACTTTCATTACACACAGGAGTGGCACTTTGCCTGCGGGCAGGGGGAGGCTGCCCATAAGGAAGCTCATGGTTGGCAAAGAGAACTACAAATTTGATTCTAGCAGCACTAAAAAAATCTGCTTCTCTAATCAGATAAAGGGGTCACAGAAGTCACCAGAGGATCCAAAAAGAGAAATTCCTGGCCTATACCCTAACCAGAAATCTTCGGGGTATGTTGCTGATATGTGTTTCAGTCCTGACAGGATGAACACCATGTATGATGATCAGGTTGACATGTCATGTGCCATGCTTGGGAGCACAGACAGATCCCATCCTCCTGCTCCTGCCTTCCCAGCGCAGCACAACCAGGGCAGGGCAGGACTGCAGGACCTCCAACACCCTGCTCACCTTCTGCACAGATGAAAGGACTGCTCTCAAAAGAGGCATTCAGGACAGAAAGGGCCTTTTCCTCTGCCCACTCAGAAATGAAGAGATGAAGTGAGAAATCCTGACAAGTAAAGCAAGAAGGACTTTGCCACTGATTTCAACAGGCCCAGCTTTTCACCCTGAGAGGCTACTCTGCTGTTGAGTAAAGAGATAAGCTGCCAGCAGCAACGGTCTGGCCTCGGAAATCTGGAGGGGTTTGTCGGCTGATTGCAGAAGCAGTAAATGCACAGCTCACCCACAGTGCAGATGTAACTTGCATGTCTCCCACTTTCAGGAAAGCTGGGGACTCTGCGTTGTTTATTGTGCAATAGGAAGACATTAATAATCATGCCTGATGATGTTTAAGAATGGAGATAAAATTCTCCATTATCAGTTTGTCAGAGGGGATGCTGGCAGACAGAAGCTTTACTGGGATGAGGTTTGCATTTCAATGAGCAATCTGCATGGAGAGCTTTCAGCTCCTCTGCCATCAAACCCAGGCAGGAGGAGATCTGAGCTGAAGCATCCTTCCAAGATGCCCTGCAGTGCTTAGAGAGGTCTGACTCCAGCCAGGTCATGGTCAAGGCTGTCAAGGTTAGAAATTGTAAATGGCCTTAACTGCAGAAGATGCTGCGCTGCAGGGTGAGTAATCAGGGGTTTAGAAAGCACGTTGAAAAGACCATATTTCCTGCTATTTATAAAAAGACTGCAGAAGTATAAACTGGAAGCACTGGTGTAATAATTAAACCTTAGTTCTTCCTCAGACCGAAGGTGCTCAGATCTTTCCTTGAAGGGAATGGTAGAAGCACTCAATCCAGTTGCCTTGAAAAGACTTCAGAGTCTTTGCTGGGAGCTGGACCCAACCCAAGCACCCAGCTAAAGACAAAGAGAGCAAACATGTCAGCAAGCAGCATCTCATCTCAAGGAGACTGTGCTGAGCCACACACAGGAAAACCTTGCTGCAAGCATGCTGCTAGTTTTCCAAGGCAGTGGTGATTACAAGGGAACCCAGAGTGGCAGTTTTGTCCCTCACAACTTCTCCCAGTGCCATCTCTCTCCCATCACACTTCTCTACCCTGTAGCCATCCTATGAGTCAGGTAAATCTCCTTCTTCAGCTTGCCAGACAAGCCTAATGAAGGGCTCTTCTTTAGCAGTAATTTCCTTGCTGTTCATTAACCTTGCACGGTGCCTGGGAGTGGAATACTCTGACTTAGGTTCTTTTCCAGGGGTAATAGTGGCAGTATGAAACTTTGCACAGATCTGAACTTAAAACCAAGGCTCGGCGTGAAGAAGAGATTATCACCCCTTCACATCTGAAGTCTCTTTCTGCAAGCACATGAGCAAGAAACATCCCTCCTTCCTCATCTCCCTGTAAAAAAAAAAGTCTTCCCTGAAATACTGTTCATCAAGGAGCTGTCTCTGCCAAGTAATCAAGCATCTTGAGACTCACGATGGAGTCTCAAGAGCTGATAAAGCTGTCTGTGCATGTGGCTGGGGAAGCTCTGGGAGACAAAAGGCAAGCTACATCCCTGCTTTGGGCCTCATTTCTACAATTCACAAGACTCACACAAGAGACAACGTTGGCTGCATAAATCCTCATGGCCCCAAGGAGCTCGGTGCAGGAGCCTGCTGACAGCAAAATCAAGTTTTTCTTGTACACAGCACCAACCCTCTGCCACACTTTAAAACAGGCCTGAAGTGCCAGCAGCCACGCTGACAGAGTCACAAGACAAAACACCGGCTGCTCTCTGTTTGCTCTCCGGGATGCAGCCACCAGCTTGTGTGGCTGTACATGCAGGGAGCATCTGCTGTGTGCTGAGAGTGCCATCAGCTCGGGGAGAGACAGGCACACACACACACCCCCCTCACCAGCTACAGCCTTACACCATAAACACAAGCTGCTGCCCAAGTGCAATGCTTGGCTGAGCTCCTGCCACCTCTACAGCACTCAAATAGTTCAGAAACAAGTGGATTGCTGGGACAAAAACAATCAGCCTTTAGTTCTTCTACTGCAGAGCTGCTCCCACAGGTTTCACAGCTGACAGTCACATAGTGCCCTTTCCCACAGGGTCCCTGTGTGCAAGGAGGGAAGAATCCTTATCCCCATTTCTGAGGCAGAGGAAGACAGTGCTTTGCACATACTGTGAAGACTAGATTCCCTGGAACAGGAAGGCAGGAGTCCAGGCCCAGGCTCCTCCTGCCTCAAGGCAACCCTTCCGACTGCAGTTTTGGCCCATTTCTTCATGTGTGATCTCCCATGGACCTGGGGAGCAGGTCCTTTGGTACGGCCCTGACTTCACACTTGAATCCTGTTCTCTTCCTCTTTAATCCTTTGTGCTTTTTAGGTTGGACAAGCCTTATTTCAGTTGTTCCATGCAGAATATGGTGTGGGAGGTTTAGTGCTGCAATTACTTTTGCAGGAGTTTGGCATTATTATTTATGCAGCTCTTCTCTAGTGTGACCCATCACTTTCCTCAACCAGACCACGCAAAACCCAGACCCAGAATTTCAGCTACAGCTGCACCTCTGCTGAACGTGGTCAGAGAATCACTTGCCTAGGTCTGACTGGCTACACTGGTCTTTGTCTGAGCCCATGTGGCAGTGCCTTTGCACAGATCCCTGCTCTGTAACATGAAAGTACAATTTCACTGCATCTAGGCAAGGCAAAGGCAGTTGGGAACTCAGGCAGGCAAGTGCAAGGGACACTCTCTGACTATATCTCCATTTATCTCTGTGTCTGTTTCTACATGGCAGGCAAAGAAGAGGTTTCAAAAGCATTTCCCTTTGCAAGTCACAGTGTCCTGAAAGCGCCCCAGCAAGCCCAGCCCCAGCAGAGTTGCCTGCACCAGACAAAGAGCAGCAATGACTGTGGCTG
Source organism: Lophotriccus pileatus (assembly GCA_035583135.1). Classification (NCBI taxonomy): domain Eukaryota; kingdom Metazoa; phylum Chordata; class Aves; order Passeriformes; family Tyrannidae; genus Lophotriccus; species Lophotriccus pileatus. The sequence continues at coordinate 12,275,042 of JAWWES010000018.1, read as the reverse complement.
CACACAATGATTGGAGGCAGCAGAGCCTGCATGCATTTGACAGGCAAAACCCTAATAGACCAAGCACACAGCGTGGGTTGACACAGCTGCCACTCTCTTGCTGTCTCTCTGCTCTCCACAGAACTGCATGGTTGGTGTTTTGCTGTGAGGGCAGAGGAGGTGCACTGTTGGCTGGGTTATGCCCCTTCCCTGGCCTGGGCTGAGCTGCCCCAGGACAAAGGGACGAGGTTTAACCTGCCCCTCTCCACCTCCCCTCACTGCCCTGGGGCAGGGGTTGCCTTCCCCAGTAAACACCAATCTTCAGCACTGGTTTGACACCCCTGGGGCACTGCCAGCCTCCACAGATGGCCATGGAGCAGCGTTTTCATACAAGAAACAGTTGAAATAACAAAAACCCTGCCGAGGCTGATTCAGCTCGTGAGCCTGCATCCCATTAAGCAAGTCATTTTTTCCAGTTGTTCAGCACAGGAACTGTGTGGTCGGGTAAGGCTTCCCAGGCAGTGGCTGAATCACCTCTCCCAGCCAGGCTGTCAGCAGCCAGCTTACTCTGAACTGGACCAAAGTTGCTCCTTCTACTCTAGGAAACAAGTCCTTGTGAAAACAAGTCCTTGTGACAAGGACCTCCAGCCAGCTGAATACTGAAGCCACACTGGCAATCCAGCGTGTTTCATCCCCTAGCAGCCCTCTCAAGAGCATTGCTGCTGCCTTGTGATGCTGATGGAAGTCTGCCCAGTGCAAAAAGTTTCTTAACGTCCTCAGCTGGCACCTCTCAACATCTTGCAGGCTCCACACATGGTCTGGAACACAACAGAGGTGGCTGTGAGGCCCCGTGGGGTCCAAAGGGCAGCACAGCTCTTAAGGAGTGTAAAGGAGACAGACACCAGCTGCAGCTCCTGCACACGGACCATCACACTCCAGAGCCAGGGCAGACAGATTAACACCACTTTCCCCCCTTTGTATCATGTCCTGGACTTACATTTTCTAACAGACAACTTCACACAAATCTAGTGCCTTTGAGACATATTAACTCGGGGTGCTAAAAAATTCTCAAAACCTAGTAAAACCTACAGCTGATGGAACAGCTCTGACACTGTTTTTCCTCTTGCTCACTGCTGGGTTTTTTGCTGTTCATTAAGTGATGAAGTCTCCAGACAGGACGTAGTTTGTGCCATTCTGCATCTGTTATCCACAGAAGATGCTAGACTGAAACAGTCATCAGCTGGAAGATTTCAAGCAGGACTTTATAAGAAAGGAAAATATTTTTTTAAGGTTGGTAGCCCTAGGAACTGAGAGATCCCAGAGTACATTAGGAATGAAAAGGATAGGTGATAGGAACTAAATGCATCTTTCAGGGTTTGGCTGCCTTAGAAAATGTGTCCTTTAGTCATTTAGCTCAAGACACAGTTGCTTCTAATTTAGCTTGGGAGGCTTTGACTCAAGGCACAGCTCGTCATTACTACTGACGTATATGGTGCTCTCTGAAGCGAGGCACACTGAATTGTGAATTTTAGTGACAATAGGATAAACATTAACTGGGTAACCATTTTGCAATTGTTAAGCAAAGTCTAGAGATATGGGAGTTTGCTTAACAAAATAGTTCAGAGCAGTTTGTCGTAGCCCTGGACAGACTTTCAAGCAGAAGTCATAACCAGGTTGTGCTGGAATCCCATGAAGATGATGACAGTAGAATTACCAAAGTGTTTGAGGGTTTGACCTCTGAAGCAGACTGATGAATGGTTTTGGATTGGAAAAGAAGGCTCTTATCCACTGTGCAAACTCCTACTTGCTGGAAACATGAGGAGTCATGTAACTGATAGTGCCAAATCTGATAGATCACGGAGCTGATCCAGAGACTCAGATACATGCTGGGTCCTTTCTGTGCTCTGACAATATCAGATGTTGACCGCAAAGCTTTGGATGTCCCCTGGGTGTTTCACCAACTACTAAGCTTTAGAGAAGCCCAAATTGGTCCTTCCCACTTTCACAAGGCTCAGCCTCTACACCCAGAGATTTCTGCTGCTTTTTTTTTTCTATTTTCTTTCATGTTTGACAATTTTCAAAAGCACTCATGTACTGAATGTTACAGGCATTTCTGTACTGCAGAGTTTCCCTGAAAACACCACCAACAGCCTGATGCTGCACTTTTGCATGTGTGATCACTTGCTGCTGCCTTCCCTGGCAACTCTGCAGTACCCATGCCATGGCAAAAAATTGGCCTTAGCTCCTCATTAAACACTGTTTGGGTGCATTTTGTTTTTGCCAGATGATGATGTTTTGAAGGATGAGTATCACATTACAGAACAGCATCTGATCTAGATAATCTGAAGCCAAAGCAGCACTAATCCTGCAGCGAATCCATGTCAACACGCTTACTCATGTCTCCTGGGTTAGGGAATGCAGCACTTTCCCTTCAACCTGAGGCCAGACCAAAAATACCAAAGGGGTGCTGGCAGAGACTGTAATTACACATGAAGACATCACAAAACCAGGCCTGAATAAAACCAGCCTTGAGCTGGCTCCTTCATTAGAATTGCTGTATAAAAGTACAAAGTTTATCAGTATCACTGGGAGACATTAACCCTACCACAAGCCCTTATAACAAAGCTATAAACTGTTACAGTATGTGGAGAACCATGACACAGGAAAAAAACCCAAACCAAACCAAAATTCAACAAGTGATACACACCTAGGACTTTTAAACTTGGTTTAACCAATTTTCTGGAACAGGATAGGAAGGTTTAGTCCACATGAAAATGCACATTTTTAATTTTAGCTATGAACTACGTAATGTTTAAACACTGGCATATGAAGTGAATCACCTCAGATATTTTTCTTCCTTCAGACTAAGTATATATTTTGGAGATGGGCCACTGGCTATCCAGTAAACAGTGTGTACTTCACCAAATGACCCATTTCCTCAGCCAGACCATTTAGAGGAGATACTCATTTGCTTCCTGTAAGTAACACTTGTGGAAGAATTTTCCACTGTGAAGCAGGTCAAGAGCCAGCAAACAGCCCTGGAGCTCTGTGCAAAACCCACGGGGCAGAGCAAGTCAGAAACGCTCACAGTGAAACTGCAGAGATGGGAAAGCTGGAGTAGCAGTGCCTGCCCAGCACTAGCTGGGTATGTTTTGCTTGACAGGAGGCAGTGGGAAAAATGTAACAGAAAGGTAGTAGGAGAATCCTGTTTTTTTCCTGAAGCTCAGAGGCAGTGGACTACATAATTGAGAGGACATCCTACAGCAGTAGGCTTTGAGATCTGACTCTCAAAACCAGGCAGTGTCTGGTGCCCAGTGCTGTTATAGCAGGCAAACTCTTGTTCCTGCTCTCCCAGCATCCCTCCCATGGCAGCTTGTTCTGTGGGACCACTTGCACCCGTTACTTTCTTCAGGGTTAAGTTCACATTACAGAAAAAAACCAACCTCAAATCCTTCCAGCTCCTGATACAGTGCTAGAGAGCAAGGACTTCCAGCACAAGAGCAAAGGCTTACGGTCTTCTCAGCTCTCTGTAAGGAGAACCACCACAGTGGGTCAGGCTGGATCAGGCTGTCAATCTATCCTAGCCCTGTTCCTGGCACTGGCCAATACAGAACATCAAGGAAAGAGCAGGAGAAGAGGCTGAAATCAGGAGGAATTCAATGGCACGTTTCTTCATTCACTTGGAGATGATGGAGGAGACCAGGACTGGCCCACAGATGAAGGTATACAACAGAACACTCTCAGTGAAGGTACTCAAATGCTCCATTTCCACCTTGCCTGTACCCAGTGCTCTTTTTGCCACAGACAGCAAGGCACCTGCAGCTTGCTCTCCTTGTCTCTTTGAGACACAACTTGCCTCAAAGCAATCTGACATACCAAATGCATCAGATTCAATAGCTATAGCCTGTCCCTCCCAGCAGCTAAAGCCTGTCTCTGCAAGAGGTCCAAAGCACCCAGAAAACACTGAATCCCAGCTGAGCCCTCACATAACCTGGATTTCCAGACATCCAGGATTCCCAACAAACGTGCAAGATGTCCAGCTTCCCCTTGGATAAGATGTCTAGGTGGAAGAAAGAACAGGTCTAGAGGTCTTCTGCTTAGAGCAGAATCTTGTGATTAGATCTGACTGAAAAATACCCAGCAGACATCGAACAATATGATTTCAGAGCTCTCTGCCCATTTCTGGAGAAGTTTTGACAAAGTGATGATATGACACAAGACTTCAACCAATCTGAGTTACTGGGAAGAGTGACAAGTGGGTGCTATTGTGAGAAAGCTTAAGAGCACTGTGAAATCCAACACTACTCTTAAACTGCAGATGGGATGGACAATTATAGCTTTGTACTTTCAACCAAGGACACCACACCTTGTCTTAAGACTCTTTAGAGCGCTTTCTTCTGTCCCCAGAAATGCTCTTTGTCTGCCTTGGCAGCTGGTTTTCCTCAATAAGCTGATCTCATGCAAGCTGTAGCCTCACTGGAGCTTGTGGTGTGGTCAAACATAATGAAAAACAGCCACAGCAATCTCTCACTGTGATCCTGCGGGCATTTGGGTGAAGATCTCTGTACCAGTTCAGCTAGTGACTGTTGGGCATCCTAAAAAGTAACAGCTTCTAGATCACTGGTGTGAGAAGGAGCTGGTAGGTACCTTTAAAACATTTTGAAGAGATGAATGCTGTCTATTAAAGTCAAACCTTTCCTGAAGAAACATAACATTAAAAAAAAGATAAGCAGTCATAAAATAGCAGCCCTCATGGCAGGGCATTAGAACTAGATGATCTTTAAAGTCCCTTCCAACCCAAACCATTCTATGATCCTGTGAAAAGAGAAGAAAACATCAGTCAAAAACTACTTGTATTCAACTGTAGTTACTGTTGAACATCAGAGTTCTTTTGCAGCTTTGTGGTCTCAAACTCAGAGAGGTAAATAATATGCTGTGCTATGTTTGTTCTTTAGGACAAACATAGGATATTATACAGTCATTTAAAGATATAATCTTGAATGCTTATGAGGTGTTACTTGCTTAAAAGGAGAAAGCATGCATATTAAAGAAAGCCATATGTTACAAATAATAAATAAAGGAAATAAAGCCGGAGTGTTAGCAAAACTTGCATTACTACAAGAACAAGGGCTTAAATCTTGAAGTCATTTCTGGAAGACTCTTAGAAGTAGAATATGGACAAAAAAATTCAGGAATCCTATTCTCAGATTGTTTCATAAGATTTTTCTCCTAACCTCCTCTTCACTGCCTTTTTCAAGTATAATATTTTCTATGTAAAGTCTTTTTTAACAGTATTCTTCTGTATTTCTTTAAAAATAAACTTCAGGTAACCATTCAAAGCCCCTGAAAGATCTACACTTTTGGAGATAATCCATCTTTTTTTAATCATCACAGGAGCAGTTACAGTCAAAGGAAAATAAAAACAGAGCCTGTCAATGTCTGATCGAGGTAAGAATCAACTTCACGCTCTCACATCACTGCACAGATGAGTTTTATCACTTTTTTATGTAGACCATTTTGCCTTGCTTATTCACTCATATTGCCTTCTGGAAGAAGACTAATCAGGAATATTTTTGCAAAAATGCAGTGTTTACACAGGGCTTCTTGATTCAGCCTTTGAGACCACAGAATCCAGCTGGATGTCTGCTGTCTGTGACATTTGCCATACGTAGCTTTAGAGACTCACATCAGTAACAGGAACCTGCAGCTCTCAGCATCTCGCGTGGCCCTTGCTGAGCTGAAGGGCTCTGTCAGCTGGCACAGCTTCAAAGTGCTGGGAGAGCAACTTTATAGCAAAACTTAGCTAATTACCACAGGCTGCAGCCAACATGGGCTCTCACATATTATTATGTTGTCAAGGAAGAAACTGTGGCATCCCCTAAAGATCTGAAGAAATTCCCAAACTGTTGTATATATGCAGTTACATAGCAGAACATTAAAACACTATGATATTTCAAAGCTGGGGGAAAAAAAAGAACTTTAAAAAAAGAAAACCACTAAATATCTAACATCACAAAAATTCATTATAAGGGATCAAAAGCAGCTTTAAATTTGACACCAGTGTCCTCCCACACACCCACCAAGCAGGAGCAGCCCCTTCACTGCTGGCCATTGTCCCAGATCCCATCCATCCACAACTATATGTGCCCATCTTGAAATAGCTTCTTCTTGAATCAAATGCAAAAGCCACACCAGCCACACAGTAGTCCCAGTCCTCTCTATTTTGGCTTACATACCTCCAGAAGAAGTGGCAGCAAGAACTGGAGAGCCTTCTCTACCTGAACCATTTGCCACTGACTACCACATTTCTTGTCTCCCAGCCCCTTACTCTTCACCAGGTGTGGCTCACGAAGCACACAGCAAGAGACACATTTCCCCCAAACACATCAGCTCCACAGTAAAGATACTTAGAAATATATCACATGTAGCACACCTCCAGGTGAGGGAAGTGTTAGAAGTCTAGCTAGCTCAGATTGTGAAAAATTATGAAGCTCCAGATAAGAGATTTTTACTTGTTCTTAAAATTCAACCCAGAACTGCCCCTCTCTCTGGACCACATTTCTATTTGTTTTTGTTGGTGGTAACGGACACATAGGCTGATTTTACTGTTCTGTAAGAGCAACACAAAAAACCCCAAATCCTTTCACAAAGACTCAGTTTAACCAATCTGATTGACAGCTGCAGAGCATTTCTGTAATTTTAAGACTGCCACACACCCCTGGCCATATCTTGAAGCCAAAGTCAATGTTGCTTCCACAGAAGACAGGAGTGTAAGATTGGAGAGCCCTCTGTGGTCACACACCTTGATTTCCCCAGGCCACAGGACTCGCTTTACAGTTTCAGTTTGAAGGTTCAAACTTGCATGCCCGTTTATCTTTAGCACTTAAATTGTAACCAGGCCTTACAGCAGATGCCCCCTCTCTGAGGCTGGGTGGAATCAGAAAGGCTAGGCTGGCTGGGTAAGCCGTCCTAAAGGCTCTCCATGGATAGCTTAACATTTAAAACGACACTAAAATCACAGGATCTCTTTCACTTGCTCAGTGAGCAAAAGGATAATGTCAGATGTTGACATTTGGATGGTTTTATAATGGGAAAAGAGACCTTATGGTAGACGTTCCACCCTCATGCTCAGATATCTTACATCAAAGGGCACCGCTGGGGGACAGCTCATAGGATCCCTGGCCAAGTTCAGAGGGCATTTTGTGTTCTTCACATGCAGATCAAGGGTCTTATGCTGTGAAACTCCCTTTGTGCTGCGGTCAAGGCTTTGCTGAAGAAACACAACAACAGCTATAGCTATTGAGTACTGTATTTTCCCCAAGATGACTCCCTACAGGGGAGTTATTTGCTGCAGCATGTGGGAACCAGCACTGGGGGAAGACAGAAGGTCTTCCATTTATTCTGGCTTCAGCCCTGACCGTCCACAATCCAGAATCAAAGCTGAGCTGGTGGTTTGGTTGATGACACACAGCTCTATGAAAAGCACAGTCTTTCTGCTGCTGTGTCACGTTCAAGCACACATATTACACACATAAACAGGACCCAACAAATCCTTCCCACCAACATGCCCCCATTTTTGTGTGGTGATGTGTGTTAGGTTACTACTGCATGTGGGACTTAACTGTTTCTGACAACCTTCTCACCAGGCAATGCCATCCAGCCCAGCAGGGCTCTTCTGGAGCCACAGCAATAACAGTGTCCCAGAAACAACACAGAAGGAAACAGAGACATCAGAAGCTCAATTCAGATGAAGTGACACAACAAACTGACATCAAACAAGACTAAAACTTTGTATCTTGGTTTCTCGGTAAATACTCCTAAATCAAAATCGTACTTGTCTTAATTCCCATCCCGCTGAAGATATTAATTCATTTTTGCTTTCAAATCAACTTTCATGTGAGATATTGAAGCACTTGGGAATCATTCCCAATGAAATTAATTAAAGTGCTGGACAACTATATATTAATTTACATCATGACATGCTGCAGCCAAGCAAGGGACTAGGAGGGCAGTGAAAGCAGGCAGAGGGAAGAGTTGCTCAAGGATGACTTGGATATGTTAGGACTTGAAAGTCCAGAGAGAGCCTCACCACTGAGTGTCCATCTGCACAGGGAACTGGAGGGGAGGCTGAGAAAGCCTGGGAGTTAACAGGCTGCAGGGGTAAGGCAGGGAACCAAAACAGGCTGCCTGCAAGAGAAACCAGTCAGCCCAAAAGCTCAGTCTTAGTGTTAAACTAACATTTACACTGCTTTTTCTCATGCACTTCTGAGACTACAGAAAATCTACCCAGTTGCACTGTGTTATTTCTTTATAAAGTGATTAATATGGCTTAGCTTGCCTGAAAGACAGAAGGAAGACCAGCCTAGTTAGCTCAGAGAACAGTGAAGGCTCGTGTGAGACCACATCACATCAGCATTTCTCTATTCAACGCTCTAACATAAAACACTGGAAATTTGTGTTGACTTTAACAGCATTTATCTTGGCCGTAGCTGTATCAGGTTGCTACAGGCCAGGGGAGAGCGAGGCAGGAGGAAACGTGATGCCTGGTGTCACATTGTGCTGTAGTTCAAAGGCAGTCAGCTTCTGTCCAGGAGAAAGCAATCAGCTGGGAGCAGTGTGGATGTCCGTAATGGCAGTCTGGGGTGGGAGCCTTGGGCTGGATCCAGTTGTGGCTGGGAGGGCTGGCTGAGCAGGCTAGCCAGGACAGGAAAAATAAACTGCCTTGTTTTGTACTTTTACCTCTCACAGTGAGAGGTTTTCTACCTAAACAGAGTTAAAATAAGAAAAAAAAAATTAAAACAGCTACCAGAAAAACCCCCACAGTGAATGAATCAGAGTTGCTGAAAAATATTCTCAGGCACAAGTATAACTGAATGCAAAGGCAACTGCAAGAGCAGCAGTCTCAAAATAGCAACGTTTTACAGGCCGTGATGCAGTAGAGCTCACTTACACTGCTGACACCTCTAAACGAAGCACAGCTGCTGGGGTTGCAGCAGAAATTCACCTGAAGCAACACAAGGTCTGGCCATGGACTGTGTGTGTATTCACTTGGCCAGTTCCCAAAGCCTGTGGTGTCCTGATGAACTGGGGTGCTACCTTGCCTGCACTGACCAGCACAGAGCCAGCTGAGGTAAGCCTGACATACTTACCTGGCAGACTTCACAACTGCTGGCTTACCACAATACCAGTCCTTTTATTTCTTTTGCCTGCTCAGGCACGTTTTAAGTGACTTGCTGCATTTCATACCACTTCAGGTGGGACTACAGCAGTGAAAGAAGAAAGTTAGTAATACCTGGGACCAAAGACTTCTCTGTAATCTCCGTGCAAAGCTCCTTACTTCATGTATTATCTAAAAAGATCACTCACAATTGAGACGTCAGAGATTAAGTGATTTCCCTTTTCTTTCAATTTTCCTGAAGAGCTCCATGTGACTCCATCCCACAATGACAGTCTGTGCTTACTGTTGCCTTGAAGCACGTCATTATCTACCAGAGGGATTCTGTGTGACAGCAAGGGAGGCACTGAACCCTGTTTGAGAGAAAGGGAAACCAGAACACAGAGTCACAACCTCTCTTCCCCAAGGCCATCTACTGAAAACAGTGACCCTTCTCCTGGCAAGAGTGGAGCTCCCCAGCACACGCTGAGTCCCAAAGACAACAAAGGAAAAGTCATGCTGACAACCCTCCTCCCAAACCGGACAACTCCCTTAAACAGTGCTTTGCCAGAAAGCTGCCTTGCCCCTGAAGGTGCCCCCTCTGCAGACGTCTGCAGCAGGCAGACCTGCAGCTCTCGGCTGGAGGGGGGTGCCAGAGCAGGGCTCCTGAGCTGCTCTGTGGCAGCAGCAGGGCTGGAGGCACAAGGCTGGCTTTGAACTGCGGATCAAACACAAGCTGTGATTGTTCCTGCAGGCGCTGAGCGGGAAACCTCGCTCCAGCCACCGGAAAGGAGGCGTTAAAGCACAAATTACAAAACCTGCTGCCACAGGAGAGGCCTCCAACATATGGCCCTCCAAGCTGTGATATGATTAGGGGGCTGTGAAACACTTGTCGAGGGCTGGTCTTCGTAAGAGAAGCTTGCAAGCAGCATTTATAGGAAAAACAGCTGCTGTAAACTTTGCAGGTCCAGCTGTACAGAGAAGTTATAGGTATAAAAATATAAACAGTAGTTCCAAAACTAGAGGAGGTTTTGCAGCTCCAGTGGCAGATCTGAGGGAAACTCTGTAAAAGCAGATGGTTCTGCTATGTATGAAGGCAGGAGCTGGAAGAAGGCATTTGTCCAAGCCCCTCCCAGGTCAAGTCAAACAGAATTATACCAGTTCTCCATAAGGAGTGACCAGAGAGGACTGGTGCTGCCTTGCTTTAAAACCACCTCTTCAGCTAGTGCAAAGCTGTTTGCAGGTCAAGCCTCAGAAAAAATATTCCTAAGGTGCAGTTTCAGAAGGGCCAGAAACTGGCATTTACTGCACTGTACTCCTCTCACCTGGAAGGTGGTACTCTTGATCCCTGAAGCTCCGCTGACTTATTCCTATTATCAGGGCTGCCAAGCAGCCCTTGGGGTACAGCCTGCAACTACTCCTCCACAACAGCAACCAGGGCTTTTTGAGCTCCTTTAGACCCCCCACAGCTGCCATTCCCAGCAGGCAGAGCATTGACAGGAATACACTTCCTCCCATGGCCACGAGGAGCACACTGCCCAACTCCCTCTGGCCTAAGTTCCTTGTCCAAGTCTTCCTGGGGATCATGTTGCTCCCAAGAGGGGTTGATCTTCACCACTGGTCTGGGGGGAGGGTTGTCAGCTGACGGCCAGTTTTCCGAGCGTGGTTCTCCCAACCCTGGCACAGAGTTGAGAGTGGAAGGACTCATGGAACATGAAATCTGTTTCGTAGCAGCTGAGGCAGGTTTGAACTGTGGAAATGTACTCAGGTGGCAAAACAGAATCAGCCCCTGGTGTTTGTGTGAGCCGTGCAGCCCGGAGCTGGCACGGGACCGTCGCTCCTGCCCCGCGCTCCTCCGTTCAGGTGCACCACGGAAGGTGAAGAGGTCCCTGCAGGTGTGCTGTGCTCCCCCAGGCAGCTCCCTGGAGCCAGTGAATCCATCCAGACTGTGTCTGCAAAGGCTCCACTGCCAGGAGTTCTTCTAATCTCAAACATCTGAACAACTGTGTCAAGCACTCATGTGCAAGGCAATCATCAGCAACACAAGCACTCGCTTCTGATGTCAAGGTCATCTGAAGCCACACGGGTTATGTGTGCTAGCTGGAAAGCTTGCAGGTCATGTTTATGTGGGGGGAAAAAAGAAGCAAAGATGAGGATGCATTTTGGGAAGGATTACTGAACTGGCAGAGAAGAAAGTGCAATTCAGCACTAAAAATAATGGTAAGGCAAGGAGATCCTTGGAAAGGTTCTCCTGTTATGCCGATGGGCACTGGAGAGGAGTCAAGAGACAGATTCCTACAGGAGCAGAGCATGCCAACACTTTACATAAATTGATCCCATGGGCACAAACACAGCTACTAAATGCAAAACATTAGCAAAAACACAAGCTAGGGCCCACAGGCTGACCACAACCTGTCCAAGACCTACTCAGCATGTCTCACAGCCACCAGCACTCCGGGTTCACAGGCTGGTGGCCTCAGCAGGGAGGTGACTGGCCAAGGACACCACCACCTATCACCAACAGCTCTTTGCACTGTTCTGTTTTCCAGATCTCAATTCATTAGCTGAATTCACACCCCTACTGGGTCATTTTTTGTCCTTCACACAGCCCAGCTCCAACTCTGGTGGCTCCTTGCTCTAAGGGAGAAGATCTTTCCTTTTGTAAGTCTCTGCACAACCCTTTCCAGAGCTTAAATAGGCCAGTGTTTTTCCTAAGCTCTAAGCAGAAATGAAAACATAGACAAACTGCTATTTGACCAGCTATGCAAAAAAACCCCAAACCTCCTTCAGCAGGATATGATTTATGGATTAAAGTTTTTTCCCTTGAGCTCAATGCAACCCAAAAATCTCTTCCTGCAGCTTTTCACAATTTAGCTAACCCCAATCCTTAAAAGACTTCTGTATCTCAGCACACCAAGGAAGGTCTTTGTCAGGGACTTTCCAAGAGCCCTTGGCAAACCTGCTGCACACATGGCACAGAACAAGCTTCTGAGCTTCACAGAACGCCTGAGATGCCTGAGTGAGAACTGGGGGGGTTTGATGTCAGGAACAGAACAAGCCTGGGCATTATTTCACTTTGAAACCTTTTACCAGTCATCTGGAAACTCAGCACATTGTTCCAGAGGCATTGAAAACAGGGGGCTTCAGTCAGAGCGAGCTGCTCCTCACATCCAGAGTTTATGTGGTCCTGGAGAGGTGGCAGCAGCTCCCTTGAGTAGTCTGGAACTGGTCAGTGAAACAAAAATGACAGAAAACAACTCATAACATCCCTCCTGCTTTCCAGCTGCTTCTTCACAGACTACACTTCTTTTACTCTCCGAGATATGCATGAACACAAGACTAAAACATGTGCAGTTCAAGGGATTCATCAAAGGAAGTCATGAATTAGTTGGCAGAAAGCAAACCACATGCCTGCAGTGATGAAGCACCCAGAGAGGCTGTTATTAACTGTCATGGGCTTCTTTGGTAATTCTGATCCATTCACAATAGCACCATGTCATAGCCCTCTTAAAAACCAGAAAATATTATTATGTAATCTTAGCAGTTTCACAAACAGGACCACACTTATGAAAATACCTGGAAGTCATGATAGGCTTTTCATTAGTATTTTCATTTTATTAATCTAAAGATCAAGATAAACTCCACAACCAGCAGAAAATGCGTTTACATTAACTTATTTGCAATGGATCTACATGTTGTTAAACTACCCAGAATTAGGTGCTGCCAGCAACTTGAGCTCTAGGAAAATATACCTGTAACTCCTTGAAAAAGTAGAGCATCTCATACAAGGACTCTCTAGCACACACAGAGTTAACCCCTGTGCACTGCCCTCTCAAACAGAACTGGTTTTGAGATGTATTTGTTTAAACAAGTTAAGAGAAATGTCAGAGGCCATTTCACCAGCAGCACATGACGACAGCCTCCTTCCTCCCCTATCCGCAGAGAACAATCACGCACTGGGCACCAGGGGCTTACTGATGTTGAGTCAGAGCAGGAAAACCCATCCAGAAAATACATGCAAATGAAGGAACAAAAAGACAGATTTTGCATGTTCTCTTCCCCCTCTTCCTTCTCTCTTCCCTCAAAAACAGGTGAGCTAATCAGAGACTGCCTCTCCTGCTCCAGCTGGAAGAGCCCCACGGAAGAATTTGGCACATCAGCAGCCTCATCAGTTCCCACAGCTCCCATGTGGGTACTGCTAGTAAATCGGATGTCTGGATAAATCCTAGCTAAGGTTAACAACTTCTGGTTATCTCAGGGCAGGAAACTGTTTTCCAGGAGTATCAGGAAACAGTACATTGTTCCAAGAATGGGCTTCTGCACAAAGCACAAGAGCTCTTACATCTACTCCAGGATGAGAAGCTCTGGACTTTCTCAAACCACATGGACAAAGCATGCTGGAATTTCCTTCCACAGAGGACATGAAAGGCCCTCTTACTTCATCTTGTAAAGGACGCAGGGCCATGAGGTTTGTTAAGTGTTGGCCATGATAAGGGCCTGCAGACAATTCAATTTTTTTTCCACTGCTGAAACTTACTTGTTTCCCACTTGTGAGGAAGGCACAGCTCAAGGCTTCAGTGGCAGTGCCTCTGCTTTGCTTTTCACAGAGGGATCCAATGCCTGTCAGAGGCTCCACAGCACCTCTCCAGATTGCAAATGGACAAACCATTCTGAAAACACCACTAGTCTCCTAACCCTCTCTAGTTTTCAAGAGCAACACTTACTCAAAACAAACTGAGAAAAGAAACAACACTTCTAAAATTTCTGATTACATGTTTAACTTCCTATTTTCAGGACAGGATAAACACCAGGTGAGGCACAGTGAGTTATTCTGGTACAGCACATTTCTATTTCTTTCAAAAGACTTAGCGATAAATAACTGAGTACTCCCACCTCTTCCAGGAACACCAGCCTGGCTCCAGCCTCAAGCAAAGATGTCATACAGAGGTCACTCCTAAAGCCAGGAGAGTTCAGCTCTTCTCATTAAGGAGAGTAGAAGGTTCTACTAAGTCAGTCGTGGTAATCAGGGAAGCCCATTAAAACATCTTTCTTCTCACTGCCAGTGCAAGACTGTCCCCTGTTAGTGTTTCATGTGGTCAATCCCTCTTTCTCATGTACTTTCTTTAAACTTACTCTCCTAAAATTATTGCAGTTGCTATTCTTTATGTACAGCATATACTCCAGAAGGAAACCAGCAGCTGACCAAGCTAGTAAAGAGGTACATTTGTGAGCCCACTTTTACCAAAATGAGCCAGGAAGCATTTCTCTAAACGTGACCCTGCCAAGATCCCTTGAGCCCTGAGCTGCCTTTCCCCAGCACGAGCAGCAGCCACCTTGCAGCTGAAGTGCACTGAATTAGTGACAGGACAAGAAAGGGGAAATTTATTAACAAATGAATTCCTGCTATTACAAACCACTTCCACTGCACTACCAGGGCTTTTAAAGGTTCGTGGCAGGATAGGCCATCTCCTTTCCCAAGAGTGCAGTTGAAGGCTTGATTTTCGTGATTGCTGAGCTTTTACTGCAGCTCCCATTAGCTGTGGCAGGAGCTGTGAGTGTTTAGCTCTTCTGAATCAACAGTTTGACGAGGGGAGGGGGGTACACACCCCGGCTCTTGCTGAAGGCTCGGGATGCAGTCAGTGAGCTTCCACTCCTGATGTGAGGGGCCAGTGCAGGTACGTGCTTGGGGAAGCCTGTGACTGTGTGTCCGTGGGGCTGCCCTGAGCTGGGATGGGAACAGGCTGCACCTGCCAAAAAAGGTTTGATTCCAGTTCTTGCCCTGGTACCTGCAGTTAAAGGCAGACAGGAGTGGGGAGGGAGTGCCAGGTCTGGGGTGCTTTGGGACATGTCTGATCACAGCCTTTTCCTGCACCGGTCCAGAACGCAACCGGAGCAACACGCCGAAGTGCTTGTGAGGGCTGGACCTCCTGAACCTCTACAGAAGCAGCAATTTCAGCTCTAAATTTAATTGGCAAGAGGAAGATTTGATAGACATCTGCTTTCTGTTAGAAAGATTTGGTAGACATCTGCTTTAGAGAGAGAACAGATTCTTCAAAGTACTTCTTCTGCATCACCTACAGTTCCTCCTTCTTATCTAAATGCAATATCAGCAACTCAGCCATTGATGCTCCACAGGGGTTTAATTATTTGCAAGAAATGACTGTTTGCTGCAGACAGCAGACAGTGCTGGGTAAGGTCCTCTGGGATCAGACTCCAGGCTGCTTTATGGCTTGACATTACAAGGAAATCACCTGAAAATCAGTCTTGTTGTACACCATCAGATAAATGCAGTTGTCAAGCACAAAGCTGAAAGATCTTTAGTGGAGAAGAGGCAGAGTTACCTTTTTTTTTTCAAATGCTGATATGAACTATTAAGTCAAAAGGAACTCATGAAGCCCTATGCAAGCTCTAGTGTCTGCCAGACGCACACAGTTTTCTGTGGGAGGTCTGTCTGAACGAGGGTGTTTTCAGCTATCCACCTGGGGGGGAAAAAAAAAGAAAAAAGAAAAGAGTATTTTGTTTCAGTATAATCTAGTCCCACCACGTGATGCTGACTGACGTGTGATAAAATTTCCAGAGCTCAGCAGGTGTCTGGGGAGTGACTGCAGCCGCCATTCAACGCCACACGACACTCCACAAGAGAGGAGTCTGAAACCGCGGTCAAGGGAAAAAGAGTGTAGGAAGTTAGGTGTGAAGATGAATGATGGCACTAGATGAAACTTGTGCCAAACATGATTTACAGTAGAGAAATTAAATTCTCTGCCCGGGTGAGAACAAACTGATTGGTCCCTTACAGGTTACTTCTCCATCACACTGACAATCACAGGTCTGCACACCCAGATACACTGGGACAACTGGCTGAAGGCCCCAGGAACCCCAGGCCAGAACACAGCTCACACCACATTTTGTCCACTTACATCTTGCACATCATTGCTACTACATTCAGCAAGGGAAAGTGATCTTACTCCTTCTCTTTCAGAGACCCTACTGTCACAGAGTGGCTGAAAATCAGGCACAGAGTGACGACACAAATTCAAGTAGAACCAATTCTTTGCTGGTTGTGTAGCCCAAACACCGATGACACAGGAGAAAGTTCCAGCTCACTGTTGATACTCGAATGCCAAGGCACCCACAACCCAGACCCTCTGGCTGTCAGATGTTTTAGAATGACGTACTAAATATAGTCCTGACCCTAAATATACCCCATGCGCTCTCTGCACGGAGCAAAACACTCTACGTGCGCCAGCTAGACAGATTTATGGTAGTGCTGGTGTCATGTGCAGGATAACCAATACGTGCTTCTGCAAAACTGCTACACTCCTACACAGGCTGCTATGCTGCACAAACTCAGAGTTAACCACAGAGCACTAGGAATTAAAGCAGCAAGGTTGCTAAGGTCTAACGAGTACAAACACAATGACATTAAGGAGAATAACCTGGGATCAGGTTACCAGACAGAAAAAAGGATGGAGAAAGAGTTTCTGCATGTATGCTGGCTCTCCCCTTGGAAAATAAGGCAAGCATTGCTTTGCACAGCTCCCTCCTGACTCTCCTGGAGTTGCTTCCCAACACGCAAGCAGAAAGGCTCGTGCAGCCGCAGGCAGGAGGCACACCCCCACATTCCCAGCCTCCCCTCCTCCGTGGGGGGATCTAGACCAAATTACAAACTAAACATTTCCCAGCAAGCCTTTCATATGCCACGAACTTCATGGTCAAAGGAGCACCACACTAACCTCAAAGTCTTTCCCACAGGAGCTGGGGATCATGGGTTTATGAAAGCTGGGTCCTTTCACTTTCTGAGCAAGCCAGTTTTAATTCTTGCAAACTCTACCCATGGTATTACTGAAATTGGAGCAGCCTGGTCCAGGGGAAGCACATGCTCAGCAGCACCGAGTCTTGCTCCTATAAAGGGAAAGAGCAAAACCAAATCAAAGAAACCCCCTTACTACAGAAAGTTGCGCTTTGTCCGTGTACAGATATTAAATACTTTGGAAGATATCTCTGTAAATTGTTGTAAGAAACTTGCAGTTGAAAAATACTGTAACAATTTTATTATTTTTGCCTGAATCCTCAAATCTTGTGCACTGTTCTATTTTCTAATACAAGGCAAAAAGATATTAGAACCCCCCCACACACACATACACAAACAAACCAAAAGATCTGATGGGTGAGGCTTCTCCAAAGAAATCTGCAAAGAAATGGTTTGACCAGCCTGTACAAGGGCTGTCCCGGTTTTGCCAAGACTTGCACATACAAGGACTTTACACCTGATTGCTACTGTAATGATGAATCATTGCATAACTGAGGCCTTGCAACCGAAGTATCCTTGGCAAAGGGATCACCCTCTACTGGTTTTTCAGTTCTCTGCTAATTTTTTCACTGCTACAACTCCAGTCCCCAGAGAAGGACCAGAAACACTCCGTTGTAATGACCGAGCTCAACGTGACTGTATTTATAGCATTATTATTTTCCCTTTTGTACATTTCAGAGTAAAGACAGAGCAATCAGACCCCTTGAGGATTATATCCTAACATATCTACTATAAATATTTATCTGACTGACTTAATTTTAGCTTTACCTAGGTCTTTCAGGGACACAGAGTGGGCCTTAGCTTGGGAAACCAGAGAAGCAACACAACATGACCTTCTCGTGTTCAAGCCACTTTCCCTTACTATGTCTGGGTTACGTTACCTGCGTGTAACAGATCCAGGCCAGCCCCACAGCGTCACTGCCTTTCTCAGAACTGATGCCAGGACTCACAGTCCCTGGTGGAAGCTGCATTTATTGCTGAACTTGCTGATGGAGAAGGTAGCATTTTCCCTTTTACTTTAATGCTACATAAGACACTTTGCCATGACAATGAAGAGCCTGGCACTGCCCAAAATAGTATCACTCCAGAGAGGTAACTCCTTTCTGTCTGGTACAGTGCGTTCTCCTGAGAGAAGAGTGTTCATTCAGCTACTGAAATAAAAGAGAATTAAAATCCTGGTCACAGTAACACCTTGGAAGTAAATTGTGAGTCAGAATAACAACAATGGAGCATGACTTGGACGTCTACATTGGTGTCTCCCAGCGCAGTTAGTGCCACTGCCCTGAAGATGCTGAGGTAGTCCAGCATGATCTCCTCTCCTACCAACAACAAACTGACCCTAACAATGAACTTGAGTGCTCACCAAGTGACAGCCAGGAGGAAAGATCGAGAAGGATTGTGATAAACTGAAAATCTAAGCAATATTTGAACGGCCTGAGATCTGCATCCCTGTGCAGCACTGCACAGCTACCATAAGGCTGAAGGGGAAAACTCCCCAGATTAAGTCAGTCACTCAGATTTGGACATTGCAGGCAACTCCTCTCAGCAGAAAATGTAAATACACAAAGTAACCTTTGCCAAAAATAGCGTGGCTCCTCTCCTTCCCCTGATTTCAGGGTGGAGACAGATTCCTCAGACACACACTTGCAAGGCCAGTCACACTCTCTACTGCTTTACAATGTTATCAGATGCTGAGAGACCAAACAGCCCGTAAATGAAAGAGCTTAATTCAGGAACAAATTTTCTTCTGTTTAAACAGATTTTTCTTTTAACTAATCTCTGATTATTTCAGTACTCTCGCTTGCTCTGTGACCCCACAGGTAGGTCAGTGGCAAGAGGAAAAGCCCAAGCTGTTGAAGCAGGAATAGTTCTGTTAAGTGGATTTGGTTTGTTTTGTTGTTAAAGAAAACATGGCACTGAGCTGCACCTTGAGTCACGTTTTAGAACATGAAATACTCCCACAGGCTGCAGATCCCCCTTGCTCTCCCTGCACAGGGCAATGTAGGAAGAGCTGGCCAACTCCCTCTCCACCAAGAGCCAGGAGGCACATGAAGGGTGGTGATTACAGGCACTGAGGTAACTTAGGAGACATTTGGTTCCTGAATTGTGACTTCTAAATCCTTCCTTCTCCAAATAATTAGTGGAATTTTCGGTGTTCAAGGTGGTATGAGCAGCACAAATTGCCACAGAAATTCTCACTGTGAGTTGTACCTACCATGAGGCCCACACAACATAGGGATGATCTTTCTCCAAGCAGATAAAAGTCCTGCCTGGTTCTGCAGCAGGGTGGGGTTTACCCCATTGGGGCAGCAGAAGTGTCTGGCACCTCCTTCTCATCCCACACCTGGCTGCCCCCTGGGCTGTCAGCAACTTTTGATGACGCTTCACTAACTGAGGAACAGATTCAGGTCTTAAAATTAATAATATTAAAAGCAAGTAAGATAAAATCAATTTGGTGTTTCCTTTAAATGCAGACCCGCTTGGCACAGAGTCCCACCTTGCAGTTGTGTCACCATGAGGGGAGGTTCACTCAGTTCCAGAACCCAGGACAAGAAGCCAAGGATGGAGTGGGGAACACTGTCACCAAGGTGCCTGTGCCATGAAGCTACACCCACACCAGCCGACCGCCAGAACAGCCCCACAACCCCACTGAACCACCGTGCCAGCAGCAGCATTGCCCAGGCTGAGGAGCAGCTGAATGAGTCCTCAGAGAGACCTCCCAAGCAGGGCAGTGAAGCAGAGCCTTCAGACCTCAGTGTCTCCTGTACCCCTTCAAGGGAAGCCTCCTCTCCCCTGTTCTTCCGCGTGAAATAGGTGGCCATGGAAAAGAACAGTTTCACAGGAGGTGATGCTGTTGATGGTGCCTCCTAAGCTCCACACAGAGACCATCCTGGAGCACAGCCAGGATCACAGCTTCACATTCTCTGCTCACCACAACTTTCACGCATCTAAGGGGACCCACATGTCCTTATGAATTGTTTCAAGCAGCATGCAAGAAAAATACCACAGAAAACAACATTTCCGTCAGACACTGTGCAGGAGGCATCTCAACACCAAGGGGAGGGTGCTGGGCTGATGGAGCAGGGCTTAACTGGCTGCTTTGGCCACTCACCATCCCAACAAGCCCCAGGTTAAGTTAAAATTCTGCAGAGGTTGCTGGAGAAGCTGTAGTGCTTGAGGGACAAGACAGTGCCCAACAGGCAAGGATGGGCATGGGGACTGTGGGATGTCTGTGGAGAACAGCCTGCCTTCCAGCCCCTGGCTTGTGAGGAAACCACATTTGCAATGCAAATTGACTGTGCACAGGCAAGTTAGTCCCAGACAGACTTGCAGGCCTGATCTTCCTTCACTTCTGAAAGGGAAACTGCGATTCTCACCATTGATGTTCATACAGCAGAAGCACTGCCCAGCAAACAACTACTAGAGGAGGGATCAGACAACTATTTTAAATGTAATTCAAAAAAGGCATCTCTGGGAAAAAATCCAAAGTCTTGGGGGTCCCCCTGCCACTCCCAACCTACCTGTCAAGACTCAAGCCACCATAAGAGGGTGTTTTGCTGTTGCATGTCCACAGTTGACTCCAGCACTGTGGATGGGGAATGGCTGCTCCACAGTGAGACCCAGTCAAGTCAGGCAGGTGACAGGGACAACCACAGGTAGAAGATAACAAAGGATCTCTCTTAGGTGTAGTTTTACCAGTACCCTCAGTATTTGAGGTCTAAACCACTTATGTGTATCCTGGAAGGTTTATACTCATGTGATTAACCTAAGCATTAAGTGACTAACTTACCTGCTCTAGAAAACAAAAAAATAACAAACCCTACAAGTGCTGATCCAAGTATGGATGTGTCAGATCAGACGGCAATCAAACCTTCTGCAGAGAATCATGAGACACACAAGCTCTTCAACTAAACAAAAAGAGCTTAAACTGGTTTGTTGCTGGCAGAGCTGTGTGCAGCCCTGTGCTGCAACACAGCCAGACACCCACTCCCCAAACAACCAGCAGGCCCGCTGGCTTCTGCTGGAGGTTACCTGCCACTCCCACAGCTCCATCAGCCCCAAAGGTTGTGCAAGCCCAGCTTTGGGCACAGACAGTCGGGTTACCTGAGGTCAGCACCCAGGGACCATTCAGTTACCCTTTTACTGGCACAACTGTGGCAGCGTTGAACTGGGGGGCAAAAATGAAGGATAACACCTTTAACAGGCACAGTTAGGGGCTCTTAGGGGCTCTCTATGGCCTCGCTCCAACTGGGAATTTTTTAAAGAGAACTTTAAGCCTTTAGCAAACCTCACAGGTTCTCACCTCCCCTCTTGTCCTGCCGGCAAGGAGCACAGGAAACCTTTGTACCTGCACCAAAGGTGAGTGAGGCAGAAAAGCCCCCTCAGCAAGCTTGTGCACCGGAGCACACCAACCTCCAAGTGGTCAAACACATTATGTGATAAGAAACACCAACAGCCGCTGAATAATTTATGTGATAAACTATTTCTGGAGCGTTTGATCAGCTCTACCGGCTACCATTGCTTTTGCTGAATCAACAGCCCCCATCAGAGCATATGCTCCAGCAAAAACAAGCAGTGCTGTGACAGGTTAGGAGAGACATTTACTAAATTAACTACACACCCTGCTCGCTCTGCTGAGCCATAACGCAGCACACACAGAAATCCAGGCAGCCAAATGCACGCGCTTCCCGAAGCGGTGTCTGAGCATACACAATCTGTCCCTCCAAGGTTTGCCATTAACATACCCACATGGAGAGCCATAAATCAAAATGAAGGAGAACAGAGCGGGCTGGCAGAAGAGCAACAGAAAGAAAATACATCTCAGGCGATTTTGCAAAAGGTGGTGATTAACTATTGTCAGTTCAAAGGAGCAATCCTGCACCTTGGCACCACTGGGGAAGTGGAAGGAGGCTGGAGAGAAAAAAAGGTATTCGGTTGCTCTTGAAAACAGAAACAAACATGACAGCAAGTTTTAAAGAGATTAAAACCATTGCTAAACACGCACTTCATTTCAGAATTTGCCACAAACAGAATGAGGGCACCAGCACTGATTTCTGTAGAGGAGTCAGAGGACTCAAAGCAAAGGAGGGAACTGCAGTAAGGAAGCACAGAAAAGCCCCTGGCAAGAGGTTACTCTGCACAACTGCATTGGTACCTTCCTAAGGGTGCTCAAAGAGCTGCTGTGGCACAAGGGCTGCCCCCATCCACGCAGGATGGAATTTCACTGAGCTATCAGTTCACTTCAGAAAGTAGTGCCTGGGATTTGCCGGGGTAAAATGATCAGGTTTTTACTACAAACATTCCCCAGGGATACCCCTCACTTCTACAAAATCTGAAATCCTTCCCTGCCACCACCTTTCTCTAAATGGCAGCTGGGGACCACTCCTCTTCTCATATAGAGTTGGCAGATTTTCAGAAAAAGAAAGAAAAACTGCCATGTATTGCTGCTGTGGGACAGATGACAATGCCACCAGCACTGGGATTACGAGACTCTCTGCTAGGGGAAGAGCATGCCTGGTAGGCAAGCCCCCGTAGTTGCACCCAACTCCAAAGAAGCACACCCGTGGGATCACCTTGGCAGATCTGGCAACAAGAAGTCACTGCTTGTTTTCCCAAAGGTGCGTGGATTTGGACAAGAGGAATCCCAGCACACGCTGGGATCTTCAGCTCAAAACACAAATCCCACTCCTATTTGGTGCTAATAACACACAGACTCCCAGCTCCCAGAAGAGAATCTCATTGTCTACCCTCGACCACGCCGAGGTGCACGAGGGTTCACAGGAACAGCCTGGCCCAGCAGGTTATTTTGGGGGGGTGAATCAGCTCACCGGGCTGCAGGGAGCCTGCCAGCACGCATGACGAGGCAGCAGAGCTGCCAGCTGCCCTTCAGCTGCCGGAGCAGCTCCTATCTGCACAAACACACTGGCACAACACCCACTCTCTATCTGGCAACAGCGGATTTTACACCGCTCAGCGCTGCTGCTAAATACAGGAATCGTTTCAGAGCACAACAACAAAGTCACACGTAACAGGTTTAACCAAAGCTGCGTATTTTCCTGCTATGGAAACCGGTCACAAGGACCAAAAAGCTGCCCAATGACAAGAATCTTGTGTGCTGCTCCCTCCTAATCTGCACTGTTCCCTTCTGAAACCCTAAAACTGATGAACGGCGACATGGACTAGTTACAGCTGGCCCAGAGCAGCAACCTCAGCTTTTCACATCAAAGCTCTGCCAATGCATCATCAAGGTCACACCAAAGCACAAGGATATTTCATCTCCCACCTCCAAATGACCTCATGCAATGTGTGGCCTCTTCACAAAACAGACTCCCCACATACAGCCAAACAGAACTTTAAGTTTAAGGCCTTGGGGCACCTTATTTTTTTTTTTCCATAAGCAGGAATAATCCTTGAGTCCAAGCAAAACGGGAGCTGACAAGACTTACTTGGTGGTCCACAACTGAATGAGAGAGACACCACCACATTTAGACAAATGCTCAAAAAGCACTTATGAAAATTGCAGCTTGTCCTTGTCTACAGAGAGCAGAAAATGTACTGACTGAAACTAGCAAAAGGTGAGCTGAGACTCAGAAAACCTTTGGAAAACTGGACACAGCTGAGCAGCACAATCATCACTGTGAACCTCCAGGTTAAAATGTGTCAGAAAGGCTTACACCAACTTTACCCTGTCTCTGAGCATGGAGGTCCATGTGCAAACGTGTTTTCCAATGAACTTAAACCCACTGGAGCTCCATGCCAAGAACCCAAGGACTAAAGCCCTCAGTATTACGTACTGCAGAATTTTGGCTTTAGAGATTTCCTACTCCACATCTCAGCAAACATTTCCCTGCTCTCTAAACCTTTGTGTAAACTTTTTATAAGGTTTGTAAGCTGTGCTCCCATCTAACACCAGCCCTACCATGCCACACCATGGCCCTAAACTCACTGGGTCTCAGGGAGGCTTCGCACACAGGCTTTCACACACTAACAGGACCCTTCCCATAAACCTTCTCGGAGCGGAATAAAACTGCACCTTGTCTGAAAAACACTTAACAGACCGCAACTTATGCAACAGGCAAACATTTCATACGTGGAGAAGAGCAGCCCTGCCTTGCAAGAGCAGAAACACAAGGCGAGAGCTCAGCTGTCAGATGGAGCGATAAACAAGTGACTAATAGGGGAGGCCACGCACGTGTGGGACCTGCACGAGGAGCCTCCTGCCCCAGCACAGGCTATTCTGCTGTGCATGGGGAGCTGCACAGCCTGGGCACTGCAAGAATACAAATGCTTTTTCAGCCTAAATTGCATTACTATGTATTCTAACTCGCTCTTTTTTTTTTTTTTTTTTTCTTTTTAATGCAAGTTTTCAGTTTATTTTACAGCCTTTTTTGTTACCACTTTTAAAACACATATATTTATATGGTTTAGAAGGGACCATCTGGAACCACCTTTTGAAAAACACATCCTTCTGGCAGACAACTTGTGTACTTCTGAGTAATTAGTGTGTGTTTATAGAAAGCCAGGGCATGCCTGGGTTTTTTCATTTGTGAGCCCACTCTTCATTAATTGCCGTGTTTCCCGAAGAGCAAGAAACAACGTTCTCCCTTTCTCGACCCCAGCTGCAATAAACCCCTGAGTGTGAGGCCAAGATACAGCACACACTACAAAAGGCTGTGACTCACGTCTTCATTCCTTCCCACACCTTCTGTGCACCTCCTTTGCACGGTCCTGCTCAGCTCTGCCCCAGGGCAGGTGGCTTCCTGCAGACAGGCAGCTGCAGATTCAGACAGCCCCAGCTTCATCCAACAAAGCCCCTCTGCTGGTTTAAACACCTGCTAGGAGTTCTGCCATTTCCCTGCTTCCAGAAAAAAAAACCAAAAAACCAAAACAAAACCCCAACATTTTTCCCCCTCTATTTAATTTCAGACTTCCTTTAATTTTAAAGCTTTTCAGGTTTTTGAAACACCCATACAACCTGATGTGAGAAACACCTAAAAGCTGGACCCCTTCAAGATCAAAGGCCTTCAAAAAGCCAATTTACCTAAAATGTCTAATAAACTTGGAAATCTGTATACTTTTTAAATGTTACGGTCACAGTCTGCTGAAAAAAATGTGTTTGCTCAGAGTTCAGCCCCACAGCATGCAATGCATCAGCCCTCAACCACTGCCAGAGATCCCCAGCTCAAATGTGACACCTTCTTAACTGCGTCAAGAAGCTTGAGCCCTCGTTTCCAGATCCCTGGCAGTAGAGCTGATCTGCCAGCACACCTTGGATAATGTTGTGTAACAACAAAACCCTGTTAGGCCTAGGAAGGTCTGAAGAGATTTAATAAGACATTGTGAAAGGAAGGAAAAAAAAAAAAGGGGGTGGGGCATAAAGAGAGTCTCAAAAAGGAGTTCACAAAACATGCCTCAAAATAATTTCTTTCCCTGAAAAAGCTTCCTTGCAGCTCATCTGGGAATTGTTTTTCTGTGCAGTCAAGTGTATGTCAGATGCAAACTACTGTGTAGCCAGTGCTACAACCAAAACTACGAACTGTGCCAAGCACGCAGGTCAGCTCTCAACCTTTTTCAATATGCAGCATGAGCTCTTCTGCACATCCTACAGAAGCCTGGTCCCAACCTTCCAGCTTTTCTTAGATAGCGTGGATCCCCTGCAAGTAAGTTCAGAGACAGAATTCACTTTAAAACACTGCTCTACTCAATTGTGTGACTTATGCAGAGGTGTAAGTATTTCTAGGGAACATACTGCAATCACAATGCAGTGCACATTTATATAATTCCCATGATGCAAATCCAGAACTGCCTTTAATAAATGTCACTGCACATGTATTAAGGACATTTAAATGACATGAAAAAGCTCAGATAATCCTGCTTACTCAGAAACTTTGCTGGCTAACCAAAGGGAAAGTTGTCCTAAGAAAAAACAGGAGCAGAGGTAGTAAACAGCTGTGGAAAACAGCAGCCCTGAAGTCCAGTAAAGTGCCAAATTACAGAGTGACTCAAGTCTTCAAACTGGCAGTGCAGCATTCATGGATTTTTTTCCCCTATATCTAGTAATGTCATGCTATGGCAGGACTAAACCTTAAGATGGACAACCAGATGCATGGGGCTGCCTGCTACATGGCAGCAGCTACTCCAGGTTTAGTGTTTGAAAAAGTCTGAGAGCCAGAATAATCCTATTTAGTTCTGAGAGATCAAACAGGATTTGTAAAAGGGTAACATATCCACAGATTAGTGAAATGTTCTCAGTTTAAATGTGGCCACTTTGCAATCATGTTTAGCAAGTATTTTCATCTGTAGATATAAGGAAAGTTTTTGATCATGTCCAGAGACATGAGAACTACATGGAAAATACACATTCATATATATGGATATACATGCAAAAAACCAGGAGTGGTATCCATAAAACACCAATCCCTCCTTATCTACCCCTCACATGAATTTTGACTCACTCACTCATACAGGAAGCTTCTCCCACAGCCATATGTACTATCAACAAAGGGAACACACCAACAGAGCACAGCATCTCTTTCCCTTTCCTAGCACAGAACAGCCCCTCAATATTCTCTAGTAATCAACTTTTCTAAACAAGGTTTTCTTCAGGAGGAAAAAAAGGTAAGGACACTATCAAATTATCCGTTGTTTAGACAGACGAAGTCCGTGCTGATATTATCTACAATTAATTCATAATGAACTTAAGATAATGCCCTGAGGCACTGCCTCACAGCCAGCACAGCCATAGAGGGGAGCACTCACTGCAGCCCAAACTGCTTGGAGGAGAACAGTGGGTGGGAAGGGCTGATCCCTCCGGTGACCAGTGACAGGACACGAGGAAATGGAGTGAAACTGTGTCAGGGGAAGCTCAGGCTGGACAGCAGGAAAAGGTTCTTCATGTGGAGAGCAGTTGATCACTGGAACAGGCTCCTCAGGGAACTGGTCACTGCACCAAGCTTGACAGAGTTCAAGAAGCACTTGGACAAGGCTCTTAGTCCTAGGGTTTGGTTTTAAGTAGTCCTGAGAGGAGCAGCAAGTTAGACTGGACAAGCCTTATGGCCCCTTTCCAGCTAAGATATCCTGTGATTCTATGTGCCAAACAACACCTGCAACGACAGCAATTACCTGTTCTGTAGAGCTTCCCAGCGCTCACTGTTGACAAGGTGCTTAACAAGAGCTTAGCTGCGAAACTTCCAAGTCTTTGCCCTTAAATTCTTTGTGCTCTGCCACTACTATGAAAATATCAGTATCACTCATTCAGCTCGCAACAGAAAAGCCTTTACCCAAGGCAACTGTGAACCAACTGCTTCCAAAAGAAAATGTAGCCCCCTTATATCATGAGAAAACACAGCTCAGTGAATTGAGTTGACTGTTTGCAGCATCAAACCACTGACATGACCTGAAGGGCAGAAAGGAACCCTTTTCTGTAGAAGTTTTCTACCACGCTCTATTCCAAAAGCAAAAACAAGCCACTTGCCAGTGGAGATCCTGGGAAAACATTACCTAACTGGTTACAGCAGACACAAACCTAAATATCAACCAGAGAAGCACCATAAATAACCTGAATAGATGCACAGATGTTACTTCTGTGATAAGAACAGGGGCAGTTAGAGCTGCAGAAAACTCTGGAGCTCACTCAGCCACTATAGGACAGCTCCTGCTCTTTGAATATCCATTCCCCTGCCCCATAATCTTTTCATCCCACTGGAATTAAGGATATTTCAAATCAAACATGGATATTTTAATATCCACCAAACACTTTTATTTACAGGAACATCCTATCCAGCGTGCCTACAGAGTAAGGGCAGCCAGATAAGTCAGCTGGCTGGCAAGATAAAAGTCTATATTCGCTATGTATTCCCACTATCCATAACTAAACACAACTGCAAGAGAAGAAAGTGTTCTTGCATTTAGCTGGAGATAAAATCCCATAATGGAATACTTGGAATCAGTGGATAGCAATGCCTTAAGGGTGCCGTGCTCAGCTGGGCCTCTTCCCTGAGCTGAAGGTTACAGAAGTTCCTGGAACATCCCCGTGCCAGACCCAGCTCCCTCTGACAGGGTGATGTGTCAGGGAATCTGATCCTCCTCTTACCTGAAACAAGTATTTTGGTTTTCTAGCAACGTCCAGTCAGGCAGTAAGAGGTCAGGGCTGAGCTGGTGCTGTCATTGTACAACTACACCTCCTGAACCTTTTACCAGCCTACCATAAGGACTCACCAGGCACCAGGATCCTCATTAGATGAACAGACAGATTTGTTTACACTTGAAGGCTGGGAAAAGGGACAGCAAAAACTGTCCTTGAGTGAAATAAAGCTATACATTAGACCCACAACTAAAAAAAATACTGTGGATAAGGCTAAGTTCATTTAAGTGACTTTAATTACAAGATGATTGTTAAACTAATTTAAGCTGAGAAAACAGTTTCTAAAAGTCCACATTTAAAGAAGACTTTAAAAGAGCAATTTACAAAAGATGACAGTGTAAAAAATTACTTTTCATCTTTGTAATCCACAAAAAGCCTCATTTTTGGAAGCTAAAGTGGACCACTTACTTAGTAAAGGCTTAGTCAGCATCAAACTTATGAAAGTGATTAAAACATTTTCACTCTTAGGAGTGTAGTAAAAATAAAAATAGCCAACATCTTCATTAAACTGACATAAAAGCAAACACATTACCAGTGAAATGGTGCTGTTTCCATATGCCAAATTTGTTGTTTAAGAGGTATCTGGGAAGCTTTTAAGTTAAAGTGCAGCATGTTACACCCACATAGAATGAGTCCCTTCCTAAACAGCTGGCTTCTTCCTGAGAAGGTTACAAATGGAGAGCAGGTAACCTCATGTAAGGAACCACTCTCCCAGCAGAGGTCTAAACTAAAGAGGATTACAGGGTCAAAATTCTAGTAGATGGAGAAAGGTTTTATCTGCACATTAAAGAGGCACAGAAACTCTTAGATGACAATTTAATTATAGAAAAAATGAACGGTTTCTCAGGCACTCAGACTTGCAAAGTTGAAACTTTTCACTTTGTTTTCTTACTTGCAAATGTCTAAACTGCAGTCAGCTGCTCAGCACAACATATTAACACAAGCAGAGCTCTGTCCTCCTGCAGCCAGAATGCTTCCCATACCTTCCAGGCAGGCAAAATGGAGGTAGAGTATTGTGACAAACAACTATCCTAATTAAAGATGACAAAAGCAAGATGTCTAGGCTGAAAGCTCTAACTCGAACCAGGGAATATCACGAGCAAAGAGCTCACTATGAGGCACTTTCACCCTTCTACTGTTGTATAAAAAAGCAGAATTCAGCTGGGCAGGAGAGAGATGGGGAACAGTCCTTCAATAACTACCAGCTACTTTATTTCAGCTTATGTAACACAAATCCACATAATCAACTTTGCACAGCATCAGTCAATGATTTTGTTTAAGGAGGTGTTCAGCTACTTCCATTTTCTCAACTTCTTCAAGTCACATCCAGGCCCTGCAGGACTGCGTGAAAAGTCAAGTCAAAAAAGCAACATAGAGAATGTATGTATGTTCCTTCACCAACCACAGAAAATACATATGGGATATTTCATCCTGGAAAGACAGTGTGGAGAAGTTCAGGTGTTTCTTTCAGCCTTTCCCCACTTCACAACAGGTATTTCATCATCAAATAAAGTGTTTAGAAACAGTGTAAAAGCAGTAATGGACATTCTCCTCCTGTGACTTCCCAGCTTAAAAAAAACATTTATAAAACCAACCAGCAGCAGTAGGAAATAGCACCATAAGAATTATATGAGATTCTGAGACACTATTATTAGGTTGTATTTTTGCATTGTGGTTCACTTCCCCTTTCAAAGGATACTTTCCTCTCTGCTGGCAGAAATTTCTGAGTTTTTTTGGAAAGAGCGCTTTTACTCTGACATTTATATCACTAGCATGTGCCAATTATTATTATTATTTTTGTTGTTTATTATTATTATTACTAATGCTCAGGCAAGGTGCAGATTTTCATTCTGGGCTTCAAATGCATGAAAACTAAATGTCTTCTGTGATCAGTTAACTATTCTAACTGCATGAACTTCACAGTTTACTCAAACATGGCAAGAAATATTTTTAGTCAGCAAAATATACCAGCATAATAATGTCTCTCCACTGTAAACAGGAAGTAAGGAATACCTAGGGAAAAAAAAGATTCATACTGTACCACTGTATGTTCTTCCAAGCCTTCCACACAGACAGCAAGCTAAATCACCATACCCTTGTCAGACAAATTTATCATTTAAGCATTTTACAGATTAGCATGGCTTCTCCCAATGAACTCAGTAAAGTTACTGACCCATTGACGTGAATAACCAGTTACTACAATTTCCAAAACTTAAATGGTGCTGTGCAAGATAAAAACCAGCACTGTGATGATCCCTGGTGCAACATGTGCTTCAATAAGAGAAGAATCTTATAAAGTAAAAGAAAATCAAAAAACTTCATTTACACCAGAAACGCGGACTTTGGAATTTTCCTTTATCAAAATAACCCCATCATGGTTACTTACAACTTTGCCCTAAGAGAACTGTACAATATATATATATAAATATATGTATAAAAAACAACAACAACAAAAAATCAATTGCTGTTCTTCCTTAATATTAATCGTCATCTTCTTCCTCTTCATCACTGATCACGTATTTCTTATGCTTCTTACTTGCTTTGTCATCATCATCTGCTTTTCTCTTTCCAGAAGGTTCACCCTCCTAAAGGCAAAAAAGGACAAAAATAAACCACCATACTTGAAACTAAAATAAAAAAACAAACTCAGAAAAGCAACAAAAAGACCTCAAAGCCATTCTCTTAAGAGGAGCAAAATTACTAGTTCTAGTTTTTGCATTTTGGTAACCAAAAGACCCAAGTTCAGCCACCGCTGCACCAGTGTCAAACCCCCCACCCCTGCGGCTCCGCTCACCTCAGCGGACCTGCAACCCCGTCTGCCTCAGCCTGAGCTATGGCAGGGGAGTCTCTGTCATAATCTGTATTTATAATGTGCAATATCATTCTCAGCAAGTCTTACAAGCATGGGTAACTTGGGTACCTCCTCAAATTTGCAGTGAATTTTCCAAGAAACACACACATTCCCTTAGGCAGCCGCTGTAGCTTTGCTAAGTTTTCAGACTATTTATACTTTTATGCCCTAAATCAGAGCTACTGAAGCAAAGAAGAAATCCAGTAAGTGGGTAGGCATTTTCTTCTTTACAAAACCAAAACCACTCTCTGGCATAAAGAAAAAAAAAATATGAGAAACCACCTGTACTCAGAATCAACACCAGTTTACAGTCCAAGAAATGTAACAGTTTATGAGGCATCAGAGGGCTGGTCAAAGGAACTAAAATCACTGAGTTAATTATCTGTTTGCAAGTAATAACATAATGACTTTTATAGACTGGATGTTCAATTTTTAGTCCCTGAATACAGAGTTAACAGGTTAACTTTTTATTCCACGGTACATTTACAGCAGTTCAATTTGAATCATCTTTCCAAACAACATTTTAAATCACCAGTTGTTCACGAAGCTCATCAACTGTGATATGAAGAACAAGGGATAACTCAATTATTGCTTAAAAAGACAAGTATATTTAAAAATACTCTCATGTCTAAGTAATCTCATTCCTTTTTCCATTTGTTGGTTTTGAAAGTGAAGGTTTTTTTTGGTTTGGTTTTTTTTAAAGCAACTTGCTTGGATTTTAAGAAGGAGCAAAGATTGAGTTTCAGAATTTTAATTAGAATTTCAGAACTCTAACGAGTGATTATTTGCACAAAAACGTTTTATTTTGTATTAATGCATGAAGCTAGTACCGTGAGAATCTCAGTTAGGAAGGAATTTTAGGCATGGAAACCAGAAATTAGTAGGGGTGGGAATCTCAGTGATAGCTTCTTCCTCAAAACAAGCATTCTCTTGTAATCTAGCTGGGCTATTGTTCAATGAGTCATCTTCCTGTTCAGCAGAATACCCCCATTAACAGTGAAACTACTTGCTGTGTGGTGATAAAGTGTATTAATCACAGATTGACATTTACAGTAATAGCAACAAATTGTTATCAGGACAAAGATTTGTGCTGTGTTGTTGGCTGACAGCACATAAAAGCATGTGTGTGTACAAGGAGATCAGTGTTTCATATATGTGGGTATGTATTACAAATATCACAGTTCCTCTGGGGCTCTGACAAAAGGACTTACACAGGGCTAGGTTTTCTGCAACACTGCAGCACCCCTCCATGGCCTGACAGGAACATTACCTTCAAGCCATAGCATTTTAAAATGGAGGCTATTGTTCCTTGAGCAGCAGAGAAACGCTGTTGACTAGACCTTTTCTTCTGAGAGAATGGAATTGCAAAGTCCTGACATTGCTGTATCATGAACTAACACCTGGTAGTGTCTTACAAATAAAAAATTCAATTTCTAGAAACACTCACAGAGCTCACAGAATTACAGTTTTGTCTACATGACTCACTACTGTAGTGTCCAGGACTGTGGTCATATTTTCTGAAATATTAAAATCTCCTAATGTCTAATAAAAACCCAGAATCTATGTCTTTAGAAGAGAAAACTAATTTTTACTTTATTTTAGCTTCACTTTACAATGCCTGTTAGTGCAAATACGCTGCTGACAGTGTAAGAGGAGTGTCCCAGCAGCAAGAATATGCATTCAGAATGCAGCAAACACCAGAGGCTGGGAAGTGAGGGATTTTACAGGAAGTTTACAGGAAGCACAGTATGGAAAACGAGAGCAAGTTTCCTCCTTGTGTAACACTGCAGCACTGCACCAGCAGCGACATTACTTGAACTAAAAAAGACTCCTCTGATAATACTCAGCAACGATAAATTACAAACCAATAAAACACAATTTTAGATGAGGAAACAGCACTACTGCTGTAGCTACAGTTACCTTGATCATGACCTCATGTATCAGATGATACTCGGGTAATGGAAAATGTCTTCTTAGCAATAGACATTAAGTCTTTTTAACTCAGCTTTTTAACTCTTCCATTTAAAAAGAGCAGAAATACTATATAAAATGCTTCCACTATTTCCATAATGAACAGGAGAGGACCATGTAGCTTGGACAACACTGCACTAGAATTCTAATATTAAATCTTCTTACTCGTTGCATAATTTTGGTAAAGTCATTTTACATAACTCTGCATAAATTTCTCCATCTTTAAATCAGCAATAACAATAGTGACCTCCTTTGGGAATCACTCATGTCTATGAAACAATGCAGTGTATAAGAAACTGGTGATTAATTACCATGGAAAGCATGCCAAGTCAAATAATACATTTATCATTGCATTAATGAAAACTACAGAAGTCTCAGCTTTAAAGAACAGATTTAGTGCTGAAATTTTCCTCATCGAGAATGAGCAGCTTAAGAACAAAGTCCTTTTCTTACCTCATCACTATTAAGTTTCTTTGCCTTGAGTAGTCTTTGGGTTTTATCTTCATCTGAGCCTTCATCACTGTCAGAAGAGTAGATTCTGGCACGTTCCTCTGCAGAGAAAAATAAAAAAACAAAGATTTATCTGAAACTGGTAAGGAAGAGAGACTATTAAAAATAATTGTCTTACATTTAGTCCTACAAAGTGCTGAAGTCCCACAGAATCTAAGTCCAGAGTAAACAAAATAAACTTATCACAAACTGAATGAATGTCTCCTCATGTATCAACTGGCAAAACACTGTCTTATCAGGACTGTCCTGTGAAATTAATCTATTTGAACCACCCAGGCCCTAATTACATGCTGTTAAGGTTTATGATTACCTCTGATGCCACCTTTGTATCTGTTTTTGATAGCTGCCAGGCTGATTGCATCATCTCCCTCATCCTCCTCATCGTAGCGATCAGGCTCCAGGTAACTCGCACTCAGACCGCGCTGGTGCTGCTTCTCCCGCATCCGCCGCTGCTGCGATTCTCTGCGAATGGAAGCTCTTAATCTCTCCTCTTCTTTCTGTCCAAAGAAAGAAGCAATATTTTAAGGCTGAGGGATAAAAAAACCCAAACAAACCATCTCAAGTGCCCTTTGTGCAGCTTTTGAAATCATTTCACAGCAGTGTAAAGACAGTAAATCTTTTCAGTTTTGTCACCTGTAAGGTTAAGCAAACCACGCCCATGGCTTACAATTCTTGCCTAAAACTCCGGAACACACTCTGTTTTTCATAAATCACAGAATGTTTTAAAATGTTCAGCTATGTTACAGTGGGGATTTTTTCATATTAAATCAGAAGATATGAGAGTTCCACGCTGCAATACCTTAATCATTTCTGTGCGCTGAGACTCTGGATCACGACCTGCCATTGGCAAAATACGGATTTTCTGGGTCTTTGAACATCTATCTGCCAGAGACAGAGTCATCTTCCTGTGAGTGGCACTGTCTGTAGAGTGTGGCCTGGTGAAAGATTGCTATGGGTTAAATACCTCTTTAAGGAATGTATCCATTTTCAAAGGACAACAGTAGGACCAGTACAGTAAAGATTTCAAAGATTCATCTGCACAAAAGTAAGAGCATCATCCGTTTTTAAAACGCATGTATACAAAAATTACACGTAGCCTACATATTACAGCTGAGTGGCACATTAACCTTTTCAGCTTGGACACCTAATTGAGGACAAACCTTTCAAAAACAGCACATTCCTTCCAGTTAAGTTCTGAAGGTTTACAAACTGGTATCTCTAATCTTTATATACTAGTTACAACAATTAATTGCAAAAATAGTATCAACGTTTGATATAGAATAGCGTCTTTACCTGAAGGTTAACTTTGTCTTGAAAACAGCCTGGCCTTGTAGACCTGTCCCTTGTCTGATGAACAAGTGGTTGTGATCTCCCTGCAGGGGTGCCTTGTACACGTCAAAGACCTCATTGCCCAAGTGGAGAGACATGCTTAAAGGAGATTCACAGATGAATTATTTCATAAAGCCACTACAGTCTATTTTTTTGGTCTCATTTCTAAATCAAGAAAGGCTTCATGTTCCCTTTTTATATATAGCCAATAATTATATTTCAATTCAAACTAAGCAGAGTGTAAACTTTTCAAAGCACTGAGACTAAAATAACTTGTTCTGTGCAGAACTGACAACAAAGTTTGTTGACCTTCCAATTTTGCATATCATGGAATGTCACTGTAAGAACAACTGCATTCCTTCAATAGCAAAAAGTCCAAACTAACCTTCCATCTGACCATTTGACTATCCGTGCATTACTTTCTCTGATCTCATTCCCTTCCTCATCTCGTCGCATCCGCCATCGTATTGTGTTTTCTACCTGTGAGGAAAGAACCCAAAACATGTTTTTTAATTCATAGTAAGGAATACTGTGGTAAAATATACTCTAATAGGTCAAGAATTGCAGTTAGAAAGGCTTGGCAATTTGTTGCATGATGCAAAGAAATGAAGGTGAAAAGTATTGCTTTTCAAGGCAGTTGTCGAGCTTTTAAAAAATCTATTACTAAAATGAATCAACTTTCCTCAGTGCTGAACTGGCCCACACTTTCTTAATCTGAATCACAAATTCAAAACCATTCCAAGATATCTGAAACAGAGTTTGAAGAAATGTGGCTAGGTAAGTGTAAAAGATAAAAGGAAACTTAAAATCATACCTTGAGTTTTAACCTAGTTCTACCCTCTTCATCAAGCATCTCCTCATCTTCAAATTCATCTTCGTAATACTGAGGATCAAAGGGTCTGCAATAAATTTTACAATACATTCTTTATTCTTCTAAAAGACTAATCCAGATTATTCTAGAGTTGTGCAAAATAACAGGTGCTTGAAAAGTTAAATTTTAAATTATAACCTGCCCACAACAGCAGTGAGACAGCCCTTCCTGCAGCAAGGGATCACTGCATTGATTCCCCACCTCAGGGGCACAACCCAAGTGTCCTCCCTACCAATGACTGCAGCCACAGGAACATTCACACCCTCCAAATGGTTCTAGCTGAAAAAAGCAAGTCTGCCTCAGAAAATACTGTTTCTTTAGCATCAGGATGATGGGGTGAGGGTTAAGTCTAGAACTAAATACGCACAACATTGTACAGAGAGAATAAAATGGAAAAAAATCATCATATAAATGAGATGAATTGGGAATTTTCTAAGAGCACAATCTTTGTATTTTTTTTTAATTTCAATCTCAAAACCAGCCAGGGAGAAAGGAAGATGAGATTGTTTTTCCTCTCTGATGACTGGGATGGGAGTGGGTGGGGGAACAATTTCCCTAACCTCCTTCCTAATAATTTCCAGGCTGCTGCAAGGGAAAGAAGTGATAGACTCTGCTACTCTGCAATTCTATTTTCAGCCCTGTCTGACCCCAAATGATCACCAGGACTTCTCTCACTGATTACAGCCACTAACGGGATTCTTAACAATTCTCCCCGGAAGCAGCCTAGAGCCTGAGGCCAGAAAGGATGGTTTCACTGAGCTATGACAGAAACAAGGTTGTGCCACCACCTAACAGGGCACTGACTGAACTTTCAATGAAGTTGCTTAACAAAACACTCAAAGAGACAGATTTAACAGCCATTTTTGCTACAAGTGCTGAACAAGGCCCTTAGGGCCAAACCTAACGTCACAAACTCCAATTATTTTGTTTCACATATGAATTCCAGTAAATGTCTTCAGTTTGGGTTAGGTACACACAAAAAGGAGCAACCAGCCTCTTCACAGTAAAGCAGTACATTTAGCACACACAGATAAAAAAGGTCTTATTCTAAAATTCAGAGTGTTGTTTTTGATCACTCATAAGTGCATAAAAATCCTGTGCATTTGCCTTTCACATCTCTAAGAGCCTGAACCTGTTTAAAATTGAACTGACAGCATGTGATTTCAATTAAATCACATTTCTGCTTTTAACACACAAGAAGTTATTCAATCAAGCTGAAACACGAGCTCAAAATCACTCAGCACCTGATTAGATAACAATTAGATACTACAGTTGATTAATCACAGCCACAAGTTTTCATCTTAATGTCAAC
Source organism: Lophotriccus pileatus (assembly GCA_035583135.1). Classification (NCBI taxonomy): domain Eukaryota; kingdom Metazoa; phylum Chordata; class Aves; order Passeriformes; family Tyrannidae; genus Lophotriccus; species Lophotriccus pileatus. The sequence continues at coordinate 12,238,112 of JAWWES010000018.1, read as the reverse complement.
CACTTTAAACAGGGCAAACACATTTAGTTGTATTATTAAACAAAGGCAGTATAAGAAAACACCAAAAAACCGTATCAGTCATGTATTTAATGTGCAATTACCTGGGCTCCACACTGAGGAAGTTGGGCAGCTTCACAAAATATAAATCATTACCCAGGTCTGTGTTCACTTTTGGTATTTCTACCTCTATTCTGGTCTCTGGAATAGGCTCTTCTTCCTGCTGTTCTTGACTCAGTCCATTCTCATCCTAATGAAAAAACAGAGGATAGGAGCATACATGAAAAGAAGTCTATCTGGCTACTGCTGCTTTAATAAGCACATTTTCCTTAAAGAAGTGTCATCCGTGTGGGGATGGGGTAAAAAAGAACTCACACGTTTTCATTGAAAGCAATTCAATTCAGCATTTTCATGGGGCACTTAAAATGGCTTCAAGCACCAGTGCAAACTCCAGAGATAACAGACAGCAAAGAACAGCAAAGAAGCTCATCTACAGTTTTCAGTTAAGCACTGGAGACTAAATGTGTGACAACTCCCAGCTTAAAAAGGATATTTTTCTGTATTATCTACAAGGGATGAAAATTTATCATCAAAATGAAAATATTTTTCAAATAGCTGTAATAAGATACTAAAGACAGCTATGGCTTTGTATTTTACTTGATGTCAATCAAAACTATCCAAAAAGCAGGGCAGGGATGAGGGAAGGCAGACAAATGAATCCATCTCATAGTTATGTATAAAACTTTAATAATTCTTTCAGCTGGGGCAAAATTATTTGTAATGCTTACTTAGTGTCAATTTTTCACTTAAATATTATCAAACTTAACGGGTGTTCTGCATTTCAGAGTGGAATGGTGTGTTCATTATCTCGAAAGTCAAGTCTACTCACAATGGGCTGTCCTGGGGTTGGTGGTTTGTCTTCTCCATCACTCCCTGAGGAAATGTCATCTGCACCTCCAAACAGATCCATGACATCTGCATGCTCTTGAGCAGAAAAATTGCTATTTTAAAACACTCACATATGTACACACATGCAAGAACACTCACAGAAAAAAGACGGTTACCAAATCCCTCACTCCAATTAACACTTAAAATCACCTACAGAGGTTAAAAATTTCAAATGTTTATGGAGCCCACATTATTCCCTTATCCTGAAAAACAGTTTTCCCATGTATTTTTAAGCTAAGGATTCAGGGTATGTTTTCCTGGGAAGGCTCTATCAAATAAGGGAATCTAGCTGAAAAATGGCAACAGAAGAATGCAAGACAATCCTTATCGAAGTAACGTGAATACAAGTAACTGCAACTCCATTACACATTTTGCAGGTTTTCCTTCTTAGAAAATCAACACCTCTTTCTCAGCCAGCTAACCCATCACAAAAACCACTACAGGTTCCTTGGGCTGCTCTGATTAAAGGAACCATTTCTTAACATATGAAAGGAACAGTCACAAAAGAAAAGTTCATGGAAGAAGCTGAAAAGCTGACAGAACTAACCAGAGTGAATCAGAAGTACAGCGTGTACCTCTCCCCACACAGAATTCTCGCTGTTTCACTATTTCCATGGCACTACAATCACACGTACAGCAAGTGCTACCAATTCTATTCTGGAGCAGATGAATGGCACCTCGAGATGATGATTAAAGGAATCAAACCCCCACAAAACAACGTCACGATTTACCTTTCTGCCCTTCTGTATCACTCTCCACTTCCGAATCTGATGCAATTGGTTTCTTTCGCTTCATTCGCAGAACTTCATCTTCGCTGTCGCTGCCCCTTGCAGACTCTACCAAGGAGCATAATTATTCTCAGCAAATTAAAAACTTTGCTCCACAAATTTTAAAATGCCTTTGTATTAATAAGCTGATTCAGATGAAAAAGAATTTAAAAAGTGCTGCATAAAAAAAGCATTACAAAGATGACTACAGTTGAAAAGCTACACGATTAATGCCTTTACACTGAAGTTTGAATCTTTTCAGGCCAATGTAAACAAAACAAGAGATCAAACCAGCAGCAAATCACTACTTCTGTAAACAGTCCTACCGGATTTGTGCTCTTGCTCCTCCTCATCTGAGTGCTGGGCCCTTTCCTCATCATCAGAGTTCTGCATCTTCTCCTCATCAGAACGCTGGGCCCTTTCATCATAATCTGAGTTCTGCATCTTCTCCTCATCCGAGGCCTGTGGCCTCTCCTCATCATCGGAGTTCTGCATTTTCTCCTCATCTGAGTTCTGGAGTCTTTCCTCATCATCAGACACCTGTGGCCTTTCATCCTCATCCGAGTTCTGTGCTTTCTCCTCATCGTCGGAGTTCTGCTGCCTCTCCTCGTCATCAGAGTTCTGCTGCCTCTCCTCATCGTCCGACTGATCACTTTTGTCCTCCTTGCCCCACTTCTCGTCCTCAGAATGTGCTTTTTCAGAACCATCTCCCTCTGAGTGGTGGCTGCCTTCATCCGAGCCGTGATCACGATCATCCTCATCGTCGTCATGAGCAGCTTCTGAGGCGCTGTGCTGGTCCCCGTCCGACTGGTCGTTGTCCTCATGCTCAGAGTGCCCCGAGGCCTCAGAGCGATTGTAGGACCTTTCAGAGTGGTTGTCGCTCCCTGAGTGACGGGATGCTCCTTCATCCTCACTGTCATCTCCAAATAGCTCCTTATTACTGGGTTTTACTGCCTCCCTGTCATCATCCTGGTCACTGTCGCTTCCAGAGGCGTTGCTGCCAGAACCAGCGTTTTCCTGGTCGGAATCTGAATCAGATCCAGAATCAGAATCTGCAAAACAAACATCACCCTTTCAAAAGTCATGATGTCCCTACAAGGATGCACATAAAATGAGCATAATTGCTTGAATACTAAACAAACCTCCCAAAACCAACCCAAACTCCAGAGACAGAACCTACAGAGAACTGTAAGAAGGACTGACAGAGGTTACCGAGTAAAATAAAATGTCTGTCACTAAAGGCACAGCCGAAGAAAGACACAATGAAACATTATGCCACATGAAATTTCAAGCCACGAACTATGATCTAAGACTCTGAAATTGAAGAAGGAATACAGAATTACACAAAAATAAATATGATTATTAAAATAGCGAAGGCTTAAACAAGTAACTACATATACGTGGCTTATGATATCCTACAAATTCAAAACAGTTACCGTGTGTTTAAATCTAAGTCATGTACCCGGGCACATTTGTACCACTGGAGCTACTCGTCAGTGCTGAGGCCGGTACACGCCGTTTCGAGCAGGAAAATAAAAGAACATCCACCTTGAGAAGCGATTTACAAGAACGGAGACAAGTTCTTTGATTACACGCCAAAAACTGAAGCCGGGAGGTGCTTCCTCATTCCTTCCCCTGCAGGCACCGACCCCTCGGGCCGCGGCTCCGCCAGCCCCGCTCCTCCCGCTCGCCGCTCCCTCCCTCCCTCCCTCCCTCCCGCCCGGGCCGGGCCGGGGCGACGCGAGAGGGGCGGTGCGGGGCTGGCGGGCGGCGCGGCCCGCCCGTGCGGGATGGAGGGGTGACAGGGAGGGGACAGACCCGCACCTTTGTGCTCGGGCTCCGAGTCCGCGTCGCTGCCGAACAGATCCGCCATGTCGGCCATGGCGGCGCCGCGCACCCGCCGGCGCGCGCCGCCGCGTCACCGCGAGCGCGGCCCCGCCCCCCGGCTGGGGCGCCGCCTCTTAAAGGGGCCGCGTCCCTGTGGGCTCGGGCGGCTGAGGGAGGGCGGGCAGGGAGGGAGGGAAGGAGGCAGGGCAGAGCTCGCCCAGAGTCGGGGGCAGGGACGGTGTTTCCGCGCCTCCTCCCCCCGCTCCAACCTCCCCCCCGCGGCTACACGGCGGCTGCACAGAGCGGCCTCAGGGGCCCGCCTGTGCGGAGCGAGCCGGTGTCACGATACGGCGCCGCTCCTGCTCCCTCTGACATTGTCCTGCTGCCCCGGGTCACTCCACTCACTTTCCTTCTGGAGAAGGACGGGTATTGCTCTGACACAACATAAACACACGGGTCAGTTTTAAGGAAGTCAGTGTACTATTTAAAAAAGCAAGCAAACAAACCCCCCAAACCACAACAAGAATGCAGTATGTTAGTCATCCAAAAAGTTTACTGGTTTACAATCGGACAGCATACAGTGCTGATAGGCTAAAACACTCAATGCATGTTTCCTCAATGGAAATTTAAATTGAACACTTGCTTGTTTGTAGCTTACAAACACAGGATTACTCAAGCTGTAGAGAGAATGAGGCTATTTCTTTAAAATACAATAGTAAACAGATAACTGCTTTGAAATATAGGCTACATTTCCATGCTTAGCTGGGAACCAAGAGAATCAATATATGCAATCATTTGACTTCTCCATTAGGGCTAAAAACAATCAATACGAAAAAAATATCATCCCTTAGAAAAAAGACCTTGTGTTTCTGGTAAGTGGTTATCAAATTAATACCACTCTTTCACTCAGAATCAGTGGAGTCATACACAGGATCTCACCACCCCTGACAGCATTACATCAGTGTCCACTTGGTTTGTTGAGACCGTGGAGGATTCCTGGCTACAGACTGAATTCCTTCATTTATTCCAAACAGGATACACATTGTCGGCACAATTGTTGTTAATTGTTCCACGTATCATGCCAAAGGTCTTGCAGCAATTTGGAGAGCCAAACCCTTCTGGTTGATTATAACAACAAAACAGTTTTATATGCCCAGTCTGTCGGATACCTGTCCTGAATGTGCTGACAAAGCCAAATTCTTAACTGCTGTCTACAGAGCTAAACCACTACTATCATTGGTGACAGGACACCTGAGAGCTGCAGCTTAAAAGCCCCCGCCTTTGATTAGCATGTAAATAATTAAACCGCTAAACTTGATTTAAAAAAATAAGGAAGGGATTTGGGCTATCATTTCCATAGTCCAGCCTTTCAATTTTCTCCTTAATTTTCAAGTAGGAGATAACTGTCTAATATTGTTAGATAATGATCAAATAAGTCATCATAGAATCACAATACGTGAACAGATTCTGTGAATATGGCAGCCCTTCAACAAATGAAGGAAGACATTACAGCCTCTTTTTTGACACAAAATTACTATGGTGCCTAGCAAATAAAAAGTAAAATACAGCTTTAGGCAACTCAGCACATGACATGCTTTGGCCATCTTTATACAGCACTGTCTGTAAAAAACAACACTTAAATTTGACCTTATGCACACTGTACAGGAACTTAAATTGCAAAATCTATGAAGTTCTTGGAAATTTACAAAAGCTAAAACCGAAAGAAGCCCTTTTTGTTACTCATCAGATCACTCCTAGTTGTTTCAAGGTTATAGTAAGTACAGTCTTTGGTTTTAATAGAATTGATTCAAAGTTGTTTTTCCGAGCACATATTTATTTGTAATTCTAATAAAAGGTTGATTTTGAAGTAGGAAAAAAAAAGTTCCTCCACAAGTATAAACCAGTTATATACATCCTCAGTGAAGGCACTCTAGTTTAATATTCTCTGTACAGTTGCAGTAAAATTTGAAGTCACCTCTGGAATAAAGTCTGTCTTTAAAGATCCAAAACAAGATTTGCAGCAAATTGTGGGCACAGTGTCAGAGACTTGCTCTGTGAGGTTTTTATAGTATATACAACCTGTTGCAAACATCTCAGTCCCCTCTGTGTAAATACGTTTTCTATACATAAAAGCTCACCACATTAAGATCTTTGAATGAAAAGAGCTGTCAGTTGAATTCTCTGTTGCTATAAATATAGCCAAGCAGTCCTTTAGAACATTTTTGTGACCTCAAAGCAAACTAGTACAGGACAGTCCAAGCAGACCTACACCAAAAAGCCTCTAGATTTTTACATTATTTCAAAGAGGTGTATTGTGATTATGTGCAGAAGATGAAGTGATTCTTGTTGCCTTATTAATTTGCTTAAACAACTTTAAAAACTTTAATGATTACTACACCATACAGATCTGACTCTACATATTGATTAATTTTTGCATGTCTTAGGTAGTGTTCCAACACTCAGACATAAGTAAAATAGAAAAATCCTTTCTCAACAGTGTTACTTCAGTATTAAAAAATGATAGATTTATATAAAGTAGAAACAGCTTAATACAACAGCTTGAAATAAAGGATTTTTCATTTGCCAGCAATTTAGGTCAGTGGTTTTACACTTAAGGCTGCTTTTCCTGTACAGTTATGTAGAATTTAAAATATGCATGTCCACTACTTCTAGAGAAATTGATACTTGTGAACGTAGATAAAGATTTTTAAACAAAGAATATAAACTAAATGTTGATGAACACATGAAATCGGTCTAAAAATATATCCAGTTCAGATACAGAGCAAGACACACTTTTGAAAAAGACTTAAAGGATTTGGGTGTAATAAAAAAACCTGTAATTTTGCAAGGCTCCTAATTTTTTTTTTTTCTTTTTGCAGGTCTCTCATATGAGTCCCTCTAATCTCCCGGGAGAAGTCTTTAGCCAATTTATTTCTGTTTGCCCTAAAGGGATGTCTTTAAACTTACTCACAGTATCAAGAACTAACAAAAAATAAAACAGTAGAATTACAAATAACATTGCTGTGAAAGATTTCTCTTCAGTGCATATGAACAAAGCTGAACAGCTCTACACAATGAGCCCAGCTGTTGGGTGAAGAATCCCTTATGACTAGCGCATTGTTTTCAGAATATACACACCCCTCCACGTAAATAAACACCCCCGGATTTTCTAAAAAACATTTCAATTTGGTGATTATCTTCCCAATGACCATAGATGTCCCATTCTTTGACTACAGACAATTATACCGTTGATTTGCAATTACATTTTAAGTAGAAAGCTCAGCCGACATCTTGAAATATAAAAAAGTTCTTAAAAAAAAAATAAACCCAGTCAAAAACCACTGCACCAGAGACTGGTGCAGTTACTGTGTCTCCATGACAAACGTGATGCATACCAGCAGATTATATAGCTTTGCTTTAAAAGGAATGGGGTTTCCAGTCTTTTCCCTTCTAAGCCAAGTCAATGCAGTCCAAGATTGCCAAAGCCCGCGGTGCTGACCGCGGTGACTCCACCGAGTTTTGACAGCAGGATTGCTAATTGTCTCCTTCAACCCTTCTCTTGCGAACTGCAACAGGAGAGACAAAAAAAAGTTTTGCTATTTTATCATTGTAACTATTTTCTGTATTTCTACAACGTGAACCTTCACTTTGCCACCTGAGGTTTCACACAGTACAACTTAAGGTAATGAACACTAAACGTAATCCATCATTTTAAGCTTATGCTTTAGCAGTGCTTATTGCCTTATTCACAAACAGTTGCAAATACTTGCAAGGAAAGACTTGTGGGAAACATTAATCATCTTATGTCTGGTAAGCAGATTTATCCAGTATTCTTTTTTTTCATTGCAGTTTTCTAGTGCTAAATTAAGTTTATATGGCTTCAAAGAAAAAAATACAAGAGTTTCACAGGACATCTAACACAATTTATACACACACAAAAGATATTACATTCAATAGCCTAAAACATTCCATATATTAACAAAAACATTCAATTGTTAGAAAATGCAAGAGCAACAAAAATTAGTGAATAAAATCACTAAAAGCTCACATGCTATTTAGACTTGAGAATATGCAAGACTGAATGACTGGAGCTTTCCTCAATATTTATATTATTTTTGTTATTTTCTTTTCACCCTATCAAGTGATGTTTTCCTTTTCTGTGCGGACATAGACAAAGCTATGGGTCTTAGAAATTACATAGGGCATCTCCATTTTATTTTAAAAAGTCTAGCAAGCACATCTATGTACCAAGAAAGCAATTCTGTTCTCAAAGCCACTCACTGGAAAGTAGGTGACAGAAGTTATTCACACCATCCAATGGCAAGAACAGAGGAAAGAACTTCCAACCTTAGACTTCTCCAATCATCCAGTTAAAAGCAACAGGTACAGTTTCAGACAAAAAGCAGGCAAGTGGTACAACAGAGTGTAAACAACAGAGAAAGAGGATGTAGATGCAGACTACTTTTTTGGAAGAAACGTACAAAGACAGAGGTGAGAGACTTCAAACATCTCCGTTTCAGTGCTGAATACCCAGCTGGGTATTCAGAGTGACCTGTCTCTGTAGCTTCACGGCTGGAGAGGTGAAAAGGTGCAGAAACTTTTACTCATATACTCCAGACTAAGAAAGCAAAGAAAAAAAAAGGCAAGATATCAATAGAAAAACAGATTTACAACAGTCAAGCACTAACAAGAGAACTAGTGAGAAGAGAAACCTTAGAAAGTAAAGAGACACCTGAGGCATTATGACAAAAAAATAACTGGTTTAGAATCTATTTTGAAAAACAGTTACAGAGTGCTGGAGTTCCTTTCTTCTCTCTCTGTGCTCTATTCTAGTTACTCCTCCTCATATCTTTCAGAGCTGTTCTCCTCCACTTTAACCTTTACTCAGAGGGGAAGCAGATCTTCAGCCCAAATTCCAGTTTCCTACATCACTCCTTCTAATATATTCCTGAGCTGCTGCTACTATTACTAAACTCCCTGGCCCATTTTCATGCTGATGAGCCATATAATCTTTACCAAAAAGCATCTAAAGACAAAAGATTTAATTGAGTTTTAAAACGCAATTCTATTTAAACAACGGACCACATTATCTTGTAGCTGAGTGCTTCAAGTATTTGACGTTATACAAACGATTTCCATTCACGTGCCATGTTATCAACAGATTTTCTGCTGATCCATTTAGTTTGGATTCTAACAGATGACTTCCAACAAAACTGATTGTAAAAAATAAAGATGCCACTGCTACCAGCTAGAGAGGCAGGGATGGCTTGTGCCTGACCAGTCCCAGCCTGTGCACATGACAGGATGTTCGGTTTCACTGCTTAAGCACTCCAGATAAGACTGGGTGTACTGGCATTCAACAGGGCATCCTACACTGTTTTTAAAGAAGAAATGAACCTCATCTGAATAAAACCAAACAATCAAAACTATTATTTTCACTCCTTTTGCCACAACTCACATGGAATTTGAATGTTCTTGTTCTAGACTACGTTAAAAATCCTCAACTCATACACCTGAACACCCTGCAAAAAAATAGAGGACACCAAGCAGCAACAAAGGAGTAGGAGTACAGCGCAGGAGAAACCTGAAACTGATGTAACTGATGTATCCTGGTTTTGTTAAGGGAGAAGCAGAATAACCAGGCACCTTTATAGCCTGTGCCACACACACATTCAGTTAATAGTCAGTCTCTACTGACACGTCTTACCCAAATCATTATTTTTTGTGATGGCTGCAGCTGCCCTGGCTCGAGGTCCCTGTTGTGTGAAATGGTATCCGAATTTGAGGATCTTGGTGTTTTCTTCAAGCATCTTGGCAATTTCTACTTCTGCAAGTGTGCCCAGCTGCTGCCTCTGTTAAAATAAAAGGTCCACAAAGACAACAGAGCTTATGTGTATTTGCACTAAAAGAGATAAGAATCCTTTATCCAAATCAGTCAATAAACACTCAGCTTCACTATGATTAATTAAATAGGCAGACGGTCACAAAATATGTTTGTGCACTTCAAAGCACCAGGAAGCACAGAAGTGACCTGGAATCCACTTCGGCTGTGTGCTTCTGAGACCCTTAAGGGCAATTACTGAGGGTGATAATTAAACATAAAATATTTTGAAAAGTTTACCACAAATATTCAGTCAACTAGGACTGGCTGGTTTTAGCTATGATATCACCACCACCACCACCTCACTTACCTGATTGTCAATTTTGATCTCTGTCAATGTTTCATTGTCTTTCAGTGCATCAACCAGTGCCAGAATTCCAGCTCCAGTGATGAAGTTTGATTCTATGTTTAAACTTTTTAATTTTGTGTTTACTCTCAGCATATCTGCAAGAGCCTTTGAATGTAAGAAAGTATCATTAAACTTTTGAATTTTGCTGCAGTACATCATAGGACATAGAAATAATCGTTTCCATAGGAGCAACAAGTTCACCAATACATGGTGTAACTTGGCAAGCTTTCACTTGAGACTGAACTGACTCTTCAAGCAGGCATTATCTACATTCCCTTTTTAAATAGTATTGAGTCAAGAAAAGGCCTGTCTTTCTCTTGTTACAAACTAAAAAGCTACACAGAATATAAATTGTCTGAAATTAGCATACTGGACCAATTCCATTTTGTACGCCTTTGCAGCCTACAGTGAGTAATGCAAGCTGCTAAGTGAAGGCCAAAGAAAGGGCGTTAGTCAGCTGAGAGAACTGGATATGGTTAATTTGTAAACAGCAGAGCTGACTTTCAGAATGCTTGTGCCTACAGATTTCGTAGGAAGAGGTAAAATTCAAAGCTCTAAGCACAATAGCAGCATGTAGCTAAAAGCACTTTTATGGAAATATACCTGATCCTACTTCCAAGAAAGGAAGAAAACAAGAGTAGCTGACTGTTGGGCTTTACTGTCATAAAAATCATACCCTGTACATTTTTTTCTATCAAGTCACAATGCAAAGAAACCCAACAAAAACCACACCCTAGAAAAGAAGCCTTTATAGATATTTATTACATTCCATTTCACTCCTGCTCAAAAGGAGCTTTTTAACTGACCCAAAACCAAAGCTTTCAAATGTTCATTTGTTTATTTAATGGAGTCTTTCAAACTAGTTTCCTCTTTAATTTGAAATTAAAACAAATGCAAAGGATTGTTCTGTCAAAACAATTAGTTTTGTTTTCTTACCTCTTTCTTTGCAAATAAATAAGGCACTGCTTTTGATTCAACATAGAAAAAATTAAGACCTAATGATAAATTAGTTTCAACTGTATCAAACTAGATACCTTATGACTAATATTATGCTTTGTAAGCAAATCTTTGGTAGGAGGGAGATCACAGAAACAGGTGTTCTACAATTTTCTTCAACTAAAACTCTAGTTCGCTGAAAAATATTATGAGATTTTTCAGTTCTTTAATGTGCTTCTTGTAAATTAATTTTGAATATACTATTGGCTACTGGAATGAACATCAGGAACTAAACAATTGGAAAGAAAGAAAGAAAAAAAGGCAAGAGATTAGCAAAATGAAAAATCAGGGTGAAGGGACCGGAAAAAAAAAGAATTCTCACTCATCTCACACACATGATGCATTGCTGCATATTAGTCTGCCAGCAATCATTTACCAACGTTGATACAACAGAGGTTTGTTAAAGAAAACATACTTTACAGTGTAACAGAATGTAATCATTTTCATCCCTAATCATTTAAACTGGATTAAATTCAATCCCTTACCACTGTCTTTCCATCCTAACTTCCCTTGCACCCCACTTAAGCACATTATCAAGATACTTACAACAGCAACAGGATCATTGCTTCGGGTGGCTGCCAGGCTAAAATTCTTCACATGTGTGTTGGTTTCTAAGGCTTTTGCAAATTCTTTCAGCGTTGGAATTGGTATGTTCTTGAATTAAAAATAGCATTTCACTCTCTTGAGATATATAAGTTCCCCCCCCAACCCCAGTTTCTTCCATTATCTTATTCCCTTTACAGCAAAATGTCCTATAATATTAACTACCACTGGTCTTCAGCAGTCTCACAGTAAAGATGCAATGGCTACGAGGGTCACCAATTCTATAAAGCAATAATTTTTACAGTGTGGTATCAACCAAGCTTAAAAAGAATAATTTTAGATAATTAATTAGGGCAGAAAATTTCTCAGCTTATTATATCAGGAATTTTGATCTGTTGCCTTTTTAGGCAGCTATTTTGGCTAGCATTTATCTATCATACAGTATTCTTAAACCAAGTGTTTTATTTTCTTCCTTTGGTAAGTGAAACAAGTAGCCTTGGCTGCTGACAAGGCTGTCACTGCACTGTCAGCAGTTCTGTTTTCTTTCAAGCAAATACACAAAAGTTTGTCACATTTAAAACCACAACTGTTACACTCAGAAAGCTGCCCTAACAGCCAACAGCTCTTTTGTACAAGAATTAGAAGGATGTCAGGTACAAATATAACTTTGTTTGCAATTGCAGTAACTGAGAGCACATTGCTCCACCAAGGACAAAGGATTCAAAAAAGTAGTTCACAACAGTGAACTGCTGCCAACTTGGCAGTAACAGAAATCTGGGCTGGCAGTAAGAAGGTCTAAGACTTTTTAAGCACACATTTGGCAAAAGAATCCAAGATGGCTTATTGGTTTAGCTCCAGGTTTCTGAGCTTATACACACCGCAACATTTAGCAAAAAGGCTGCTGGACTTAAAATAAGCCTCTCATGATCTCTTAGAGAGTTTTGCAGCTTAAAGTGTCTTCTACTGAGAAAAAGCAGCATATTTACTGCGGGCTTCAGGTAATTACCTTAATGTTATTTAGATTAACTTCAACAAGACGAGAATCATTATCTTTGATCCTTTGCAGTGTCTCCTCCACATTTGTAGGATTTGGTGGTTCATCAAAAACAGGCAACATTTTTTCACCTTTTACTATATCTGAAAAGTAAGGCATTTAAATGTAATCAAACAGGTTGCATACATTCACTGTGAATAAATGGTATCTATACTAAATATTTACTGTATTTAAAGATCATTTCACCAGTCTTTACATCTCTCCCCCACCCAAAAAGCACACCATCCTCTCCTGAAATATTTTCACAAAGTTCAATCCTTTTCCAAAGGTCTTCACAGCCTTTCTGCTTTTATTGCACACCAGTTTTTCTCAGAAAGCACATGCAAGTTGAATTACAAACACAAATGTAAAACCTAAAAACCAACACACCCAATGCATGTTTATGCCTACTTTTGTCACCAAAAAGTGACTTAACTTCAGAAGACATTTTAGTGTACATATGCTGTAATTCCAGAACTCAATTCGCAAACGTTACAGACATACACATTTCCAGACTAAGACTAAAGAGTCTAAAAGAATGTCAGTGCAACAGACAATAGTTAATGCAATAGTAACTGCGTGCAGTGCAAAGAATTAACTTTTCCAGCACTTGCATACAAACACTTACTTGAGAAGCTGTCTTTGTCAATCCCATTAGTGCTTCCTACTACATCACAGAACTGATTGTTTGTTATCAAGTTGGACATTCCCAGTATTGCTGTAAAAGGAAACAGAGAATCAGCAAAAAAGCATTTTTACTGTTCCTGACTAATTCAGCTCAGATGAAGGTTCCTTTAAATAACAAAAACTGATGTCCCTACAACATCCAGTTAACAGTACAAGAGGCCATTCAATACCTTAATAATTTTTAAAAGTAGGAAAAAAAAAATCAATTATAAACTTTTTAGTTGGCTTTCATATCTCAGAAAAATTTGACCTTACCAGGTCCCAGCTTCGAAGTTAAAGGTGCCGTTCAGTCACAAAATGAAGCTTTAGGAACACAGGTACATAACAACACATCCTTACACACAAGAAAAAGCTGCAACAAAATATACACAACAAAAACCAGGAAGTCTCAGGAATGGATTTAAAGGTTTTGAGTTTGAAAATCAGGTATCTTTTGCAGACCAAAATAATTTACCTTCCTAAAAATTATCACAAATCAACGAAGTTGAAACGCTGCAAGGAAACTGACATATAACACGTTGTATTTTCTGTCACAACCACAACTTCCTGAGGTCAGATAAATACACTACCACATTAATGACAGATCTTTCTTGCCTAAAGATGCACCAGCCCATTCATACTTCAACAAAAACTAACCTGCAAGGTCACCTAATTCCGTGTCTGTGGCACTGGTCAAGGCTTCCTCCAGTTCTGGATCAAGAGAGAATTTTTCTTCTGCAAAAGACTGTACAGGCTTTTGCTTGGGGATAAATATTTTCCCTGGAGTAAACAAAATGAAAAGTCTGACGTTACTTTGTGTTATGTAGTTACTTATTTTTAAATTGTTCTGTACCTAAAGAATACATATTATATTTAGTAAATCCTGAGAAGAGCACCACAGACAACAAAAAGGAATGAGGTTTCTTCTGCTGTTGCAAGTCAGAGATGAGGAAAGAGCATAAAAAGAATAAATTTTCAGGAATCTGTATCATGACTCCAATCTTATTTGTCTCTCCTAAGGATTCAAAAGTAACATATAAGCCTCCATTATACATTTGAAACAGTCTAGAAGAAGTGTCTAAAAAGATTTAGTATCACTAGAGAACGATGATCAGTATCCTCTCAAACGAGGAAGGGACCCAGGCAGAACTTGAATCCGAATGAGAGAGAATATCAAGGAATTATCTGAAATCACAGACCTGTGTATTCAGTGCAGTTTTTACAGCATACATGATAATTTCTAGTTTCAGATGTTAACTCAGTGGAGTGTAAGATTTTTTTCCCCTCGTAGTGCTCACAAGTTGGTCTTGTTACATGCTTGGGCTAAGACCAAGTTCAGCATTTTTGAATCACTCCTACTGACACAAAGCTTTATAGGGATGTTTCAGTTTCATTTATGGGAAATGAAGTGGGATTTTGGTTTCACTACTGGTGGGAAGCAATGCCTGAAACCAGGTCCTGTGTCCCACAGCAGACACAAGCATCACAAAACCCATTCACTTCTTCTCTCTCTCTCCAAGTTCCCATCCTAGAGTACAGGAGTTGTGGTTCATTTTCTTTTTAAAGGAAGTTAATGCATTGCCTCTAGCACAGATTACAGAGAAGTACATCAGGTTTTTCTCTGACAACACAGTCTGATGATCAAGATCTGTTGCTAACAACACGGTATTTTTGTTCCTGGGTTGCTATCTCTTTGGAAACTTGTATAAATGGTCATTATCCATATTTAGAAGCAGAAAATAAACCTCCTTATATAACTGTAATGAATCCAAACAGTAGCTGAATGCAGCTGACATGTATTACCACCCATATGTCAGCTTTGATGGACAGAGCAAAAGAAACTGTTTGTGGTGATTCAGGATTAAAAGAAAACTTTCATAAAGTAAAGACTTAGGTAGTAGATGTTGCAGGTTATTTTAATATAATTGATACAGTATGTTTCTAAAATATTATTTTACCAGCATCACATACTTAAGCCATGAAACAGCCATCCTCTCTGCAGCATCAGTGGAGAAGGCAGAAGAAGGAAATCAATCTCAATTAAAAGCAACTTTGCACAAATGTATTTCAACCTAGATCAGTGTTCTGTCTGCTTCATCACACAGTACTCACAAAAAAAAGCTACTTTTCCTGATGTTGCTTTTAAGTAATTCTTAAATTCATAGGTTAGGAACGTCTGGTTCTAAATATTTGCTTTCTAAGAGTAAGACTAAATTTATACATATGTCCCTGACTCTTAAGAAAACCCAAAGAGAGTGAGAAGTATATTCAGTTTTTAATAAAGCAAAAATGTTAAAAGCCACTGCCCTCCAGAAATGTTCACTGCAGCCAACTCCAGTCATATGAACTGAGTCAGGAGCAGTTTTTGTTATAAAACAGGTCACACCCTTGTGTACATAATCTAGCACAGAACTGAGAAGTTTACAATGCACACACAAAAGCAGGTCCTTCCCCACTCCCCACTTCTAGTAATGAACTTATTTCAAAAGGGGCAAGACCCCTGTGTCTCCGGGGACAATGACCTAACTCAAGGCCTGCTGCCAGTATAGTTTGGCAATTCCCTTCCTCCCTCACTAATGTAAGGTTTAAATAAAAAAACAGAAACCACTACACATCTGCACAGCCATGAGATGTACAGCTTTCCTGGCCCTCAAGTGGAACATTTCCAAATAGCAGGGATTTGATTACATGAAGGAACATGACATCCTCCTTCTCAGCCAACAAGGATATTTGCAAAGATTAAGCAACACAACACAAAGAGGCAAATTTCAGGGATGTTCACATCATTTTGGTAATAATTACATATTCAGGTCTTCTATGCCTTTTAGCCTAAAATGTTAGATGATGCACATCCCAGGATTAAGTCACAGGCTTTCCTTGCTACAGAATGAACTTGCAGTTCCAAGTTCCACACAACTGTATTGCTCAAAAGGCAGGAACACTGGATGTTGTTTCTTGACGTGCCCTGGACATTTCATACACAGACTCACAGTATCCCAGGGGGGGCTCAACGTGTTGCAGAAATCAAGGCTGTTCAGTGGGGCCACCATTTCATATTGCCGGTACTATTCTCACACATCCCACAGTCCTACCCCCACTCCAGCAGGCAGCAAGCAGCCACAATTTACACCGCAGAAGAAAGTCTTTTGCAGTACTCCATTTGTGGAAATGAATCAAGTGTTACTTCAGGACAACTGAATACAAGTTTGTCTCATCAGTGGCTTCATGAAGAAAAGTAACATCTGATATATTCCTTATATCTTATGTTCCTTAAAGTCTCCTCAGTTCAGAAATCTATATAATCCACCCTTCATCAATCTCCAGTTCTTACTATGTGAGAGACTTAAGTTCATCAATTCACTTGTAAGCACAATTTAATACTAATTTTTTTTTAAATTAAACTTACAAGCGACTTCCTCAGTGTCTTACTGCAGAAACAGAACTGTTATTCGTTATCTGACTACAGACCACAGAGCAGTGAGTTAGAAAGCTGTTTTACATTAAGGCTGGAGTATCACATGTTACTTTGTTCTAGTGCTCTTGTATGGAGAATGTCAAGCCCACAAGCTGTTTCTGCAAAGCTCCTACAGGATATGAGCTTCACTTCACAACATGTAACACACTTCTTTAAAGACCAGGGATTCAGTGGCAAACAGAGAACACAGCATCCCAAATCCTGCTCCAACAGAAGGCAGTGGTGATCCAGAGCAACAGCTGAGCAGGGTGGCAACAACAGAGCTCTAGCCAAGTGGCTACAGCTCGAGCCTAACAACAGCTTCTGGGTGATACAGACAAATCAAAACACAACAAAACCAAACAAACAAAACCCTCAAACTTCAACAAGCCCCAAGCAGTAAAGCAGAATCAGAGAATCAGAGAATCAGCTAGGTTGGAAAAAACCTCTGAGATCCTGGAGTCCTGCAAATTTACCCAGAACAAACATACCCTGGCAGGCATGAAAAGGGAAAGCTGGAAGAATAGGCTACAATTAGGAAAGTGCAAAGTCTAGAAATGCAAAGCTTAGTTTATATAATACTTTGCTAATGCCTTCCACAATACAGCACAAAGTACATTACTGGTCTTAGATGTGTTTTTATCTCAGGTGCAATAATTCAGTTCTTTTGCTGCTCCCAGGGAAGTGGGGAGCATTGGTCAGATGAGTGGAACACACTTGAGGGCAAGAGTCTCCAGCATTAAAGCCTTTACTGTTTGCATGCAAGATCCTTCTGCCTGCAGTATGCCTTGTAAAATCTTTATGACATACTTCCATGCACAGCATTAAGACAAAGCTAGTTTTGTTGCAATTATTACCACACTGCTCTCATGAATCTGTTGAACAATGTTTTACTGTATGGTTCAACACTTAACTGGAACAGAATGTTACTTAAATTGTTAAATCATGTTTAAAAACAAAGTACATTTTTACTGATTATTTTAGAGACAAAACCAGGCACTGGAAAAATGGAATAGGATATAATTTATGGATTGTTAAACTTCACATTACTTTAGCACTGTTCATCAGCAGGATGAACAGCAGGACACTTCACATTATTTCAGATCTTCCACATTTCATAGCACAAAATAAAAGAGAGGTTTCAAAGACTTGGGAGAAATCACATCCTCTATCACTGAAAGAGACGCATCAGTGTTTTAATAACATGCTACCCCAAAATGAGGTACTTGGGACACCTGGAAGAGAGGATTTTCCTTTATGCTGTAGTAGGAAAACAAGGTTACCAGGATCAGTAGCAAGCCAGGATGGCTAAAATTAACCCAGGATAAGCTTCTTTGATAAATCTGCAGGTCAAATCACCAAGCAGGACATCAGTTCTACTAAAATAGAATAGGGAGAGAGAAGGACAGATTTGCCCCTTCTGACTCCATGAAATGAATAATTAGGCCAAGTTAGAGCAACAAGACCAGCCAGGCACACAGAAATGCTTTAGCAAATCCTGACCCAAAAAATGGCACCAAGAAAATAACTGCAGTTCAAATCCATCTCTCTCCTCTCAAAACCCTCTGGAACTGAAGGTTGCATTTGTCAGTTTTCTTCTGAATTAACAAGAGAATCAGGCAAGATTTTCACCTACCCCAATTCTACAATGTTTTTAGCATTTCTCCGTAATACATTGTTCTAGCCAAAGAGAAAAAATATTATCCAGCCTAGTTGTTTGTTATTTTCTTCCTTTTAGTATTAAAGAAAAGCACATTAGGATACAAGCTCCCTCTAGATAAAAAACATCCTATGTATCTATTAAGTTTTACTTCATTCCCTTTCCAAGTTCTATATCTAGATAAATATAATGATTCCTTGATTGAAAAGATTAAATTACATAGATTTGCCATTTTTGTGCAAAATGGACA
The DNA here is from genome assembly GCA_035583135.1 of Lophotriccus pileatus. Taxonomy (NCBI): domain Eukaryota; kingdom Metazoa; phylum Chordata; class Aves; order Passeriformes; family Tyrannidae; genus Lophotriccus; species Lophotriccus pileatus. The sequence goes on along the minus strand of JAWWES010000018.1, from coordinate 12,219,741 downwards.
CAAATGTGGCAGCAAGTCAAAGCTGAACCGTAATGTTTCCATGAGGGGAAAAGAAAATATTATCCCTCACCTACTACAGAATGAGCTTGGCCTTTTTGCCTCCTGCCCATTTAACAGAGCATGAATTTCCACACTGAACATTTGTTTCCACATTTTCGGTTTTAATGAAAGGAAGCTCCGTTCAATTTTTCATATTATTTTCTCTTCTTCTGTGGCATTAAAATAAATAGTGGAAAAAGTTTTTAAACATCACCTTTTTTTTTTTTTCCAAGAGATACAGGAAATTTTACTAACTAAACTGGTATGACTCATTGCAACATGCAGACACACTGCAGTTTAGTAATACTTTTTTACATAAAGGAAATGACATTTGATCTTTCTTGACCAAGATCTACGTTACAGCTGGTCCCTTCTGTTTTTCTACATGATTGTGTAGAAACAGATACTTGTCCTGTGAGCATGTGTAATATGTAAGCTGACTTTAGAGAACCACCTATCTGAACCATACCTGCTGCTTTGGGCACCTTCTGCATTCAATACATTGCATTCTCCTTATCTCAGATACCCTTACAGATCCTGTCAGAAAAGGAGCGTCACAGTTATCTCTCAACACAAGTGGTGTTACTTCAAACTAAGGTAAACCACAGTGTATGAAGGAAGTGGTGCATCATATACAGAGTGCAGCATATTGGAAAGTCATAATCTCTCTATTACTTCAAGGAAAGAGTAGAAAGACACCAGCATTGTCAAGCAAAGCTACCTGGCACAGGCAGAGAAAATGCAAATATGCCCAAGAAAATTTTCACCAAATATACACCACTATCATACAGAAAAACTCAGAAGATGAATGACGACTCAAATCTGAAATAAGCAATGATTCACACCACAGAATGAAGTAGAATTAAAGGGTTTCAAACCCTTAAGAAAAGAGGAGCCTATTCATCTGGAGCAGCTGGAATACAACTTAGCAAACAATTTGCTGAAGTCTTAGTGCAGCAGATCTGCCCCTGCTGCTGGGGATGGTTCAGAGAAGCCCGGATTCACAAGCACTCAAACATTGTGGTGACAGCTAAAGGCCTCCTCCTATGCATATGTACCCAGCACAGCTCTGGGAGTTTCTGTCCTTACCAATACTGCTTTGTAAGGCACAACAGATTGGGGAACTCTTGTTTTATGGAAAAAATATTAAGTTATTCTTACGATACTTAAGAAGCACATTATTTTTTAATTTTCTCTTGAAAAAGCAAATGCTCCCATCAAGTCAATGAGAATACCAGATCCGAAGCAAAAATTTCAAATCCCTGGTTTTAATAACATGTCCACGGTTTTTAGACCACAAACCACTGCCAGATTTCAAAACTTGTTGTGACATTAACTATGTAATTAGTACTAACTATGCAATCTTACTAAACCCTTCAGGAAGGACACTAGAAAAACAACGTGACTGCATACACCACTTGTCTGGCCTTGTCAGCCTACAGCATCTCTGAACATTACTGAGTGTCTTCCACGACATCACTCAACTGCTATTTTTCTAATTCAACACAGGTTGTTGCCTGTGTTTAGCACAAGGCACAAGCCAAGGGCACAATGACAGCATTTGTTATTATTGACACAAATCAGGGTTAGTTCTTACTTTGAGGTTCCCATCCCCATCAGAACTTGGCAATTTATGATAAAATCTTTGAGTCTTATTTCCTTCATGTGCTACACACAAACAGCACACCAGCTCCAGAGGCACAAAGTGCCTGAACAGGACGCCTCCTGCCTCTGCACAGCAGCGCTCACTTCGGAACGCCGTGAGTTAAAAAGCATTAGAGCTGCCAGTGCTCCAATAAAATTTGGTTCACAGCAGTTCTGGCTGGTCCACTTCAGAGATTTCATAACCACTTGCACCGGAAAGGGTGGTGTTACCTTTCTTTTCTCTTGTAAAAGGCACATAGTCCTCCCTGTCTTTGTGCTCGAGCGCCTGCTTCTCCAAGTACGCCAGGAGCCGCTCCCGGTCGAAGGGACCCGAGGCCTTTTTTGCAGTCTGGTCCTTCTGCCGGAAGCCTGCGGGCAGGAGAGCGTTCTGCCAAACAAATGGAGCAGACAAGAACAGCTTAGAAAGTCTGGGGGAACACCTGCTTAGTTTCATTTCCCTCTCCCTTCTCCCTCTCCACAAGGTTCAAACCTGAGACATCATCCTTTTCAGGCTTTGATCCCTTGCCAACTTCCTTTTTTAGGGCAAGGGAGGACACAAAGTAACCTGTTCTTCAGACACAGAGAATGTAATGTAAAATACAGTACACTGCCCTCTGAGTAGGACTGAAGCAATTCTTTAAGTACAGCATCTCCCAGCACTCGATTTGCTAGTTACTTTGAATTTTGTTTCTAGAATGAGCACGGTTTAAAGTAGTAAATAAAACTCAGCTATTTCCAGTTTAGACATTAGTAAGAACCTACTTCCTCTACCACTTACTTATGTGTTTCTAAGACACATAACTTTAAGACAACTAACTCTACCATTGTTTGGCATTTAACACAGAGAATTGCTACTTTTGACCTGACTCAATGTGGGGTGTTTCTTTGATATCATCAACATATTTTTTAACTAAAGAGAAAAAAAAGAGGATATTAGTAAGGAAAGAACAGAATGTATAGGAATTCACACTTTTTTAAAAGACAATCAATCCCATTTGCCAGTTCTCCCATTAAAATGCCCATAAAGCCAAAGGCAATTTAAATATCAATAATATCTTGCAGTGCAACAAAATAGGTGATAATAATATTCTTAACAGATCCCTGAACATCAAGATTAAACTAAATTCTGGTACTATTAAATTAATAACAGAGAACCACTAGCTGAAAACACAAGTCTTGGAGTCTGACATTAGCTGCAGTATCAGTAGAGGGCCACTCAGCTCTTTATATCAAAAGCTCTAATATTCCAATACCCCATGCTGATATATTCATTTAGGAACTCAGTAATTATTTGCCTTCTCTTCACAAGTCAGCATGAGGACAGGAATAGATACAGACTACCAGACACAGGACCAGGAATCTTCACAAGAGGTTAGCACTCTGCCTCTCCCATCAAACTCTAAGAGCAGAAGCAGTAGAAAAAAAATGGATGCAAAAGGGCTGTTTATTGGAAACAGGAAAGTTAAACAGGCCTTTCTAAATAAACTTTCTTTGCAAGAACATGACAAAGAGCAATTTTTATTTATAAATAAATCCCAGAAAACTCCTTCTGACTATCCCTTCTTCCATTCTCCTCTACTGTAGTTCCTTGCCAACAGGAAATCATCATTATATACATGTATATATATGTAAGATCACCAGCAGACTAAGAAAAGACTCTGTCCAGAAGTATATTGTACAAAGTCTCAACTTATTTTACCCTAGTTATGGAACAAATGAAAAAAATAAAACTTCTCTTGGCTAATGCCTACCTCAGGGTCAAGATCATCCAAAACAGTTTCCAGTTGTTTCAGTTCTTCTTCCGAAAGTTTGCCAAGAATTTCATCCTCATCGAGATCTTTGTACTTGTCCAAGTCCTTTCGAAACGGGAGCGTCATGACTTACTTGGGCAGTAGCAAGTTGCTCAAATACTTCAAAACCCAAGTCTTAATTCTTAACCAAATCTATGAAAAAAAAGTTTTAAAAATAAAGAACCATAGTTAAGGTAAATATCACAGCTACAAACCATCTTCAACCTCCAAATACACCTCTGAAAGGAAAGGTTTTCATCCAGTAGTCTTATCTGTTACTCTACAGCAGCCAAGGAGCACATGGAAGCTGTGTACACTTTGCTTCTCCACTGGCGAGAATCCCGTCCTGCCATGCCCTTTTCCATCAGTAACTAAGCCATCTATTTCCAGATGAAAGTCAGTACCCAGTCTTCTCAAGGAGAACTCCAAGGCCATAATTCCCACAGGGTAGGTTGTAGGGTAGGAGGGAAGAGATACCAACTATACCTAGTATTTATGAGTCCAGTTAACGCCAATGGTTTTTATGCAGATGGTTATTTTGACTGCAGATAATGCAGCCAAAAGAAGAGTTAAGATGCTCCTCATTTATTGTTGCTGCTGCAGTTGAGGGCAGTTAAGGAGAACTTCACTATAAACACGCTAATTGGTTATTACTGACTCATATCCCCACATATTACCTACAGAGGAAACAGAGGAAGTTTGCCTCCGAGTTAATTATAGAACTACCATTGAAGCAACATTCTGTTCTGTACAAAGAAAATCAAAATACCCTGATGAAAAGCGTAGGAAATATAGCTCCTAAGCAGCAGCACTCTAGTCAATCCTACCAAAAAAAAATTAAAATCTTTTTTTTTTTAAATTAAAAATAAAGAACAGACTATATAACTGCTCTCTAAATATTACACTTGGAGGAAATTAGGGTCCTTTAAAAGATGTACAAGCAGAGTAAAGGGAACTTTTTTTCTAACACTCAGAATTTTTGAGCATTTGTCTTGGAAAAAAACAGTTAATTACAGCAGTGCTGAAGCAGACAAGTTGTTTCCTCTCATTTTTCTAAAAGAAGTTACAGGATTCTCATTTTGTTCAGCCAAATTCCCGCTTCAAGTTGATTGAGCACACAGGCAAAAAAAGGTAACTGGAATGACTCTCTGTAGGTAAGCAAGAGAGTCCATAAGGTAATTGGGGAGCAGAAGCTAAATCCATACATTCAGGCTCATTAGTCTCCTTAAATCCTTTCTTGGCTCTATAGAAATACACAACACAGACCAGACACATAGCAAATGTTATTTCTTCTCCAGTAGCCCCATTCCAGGTCAGATGCTCACACCACATACACAACTGCATTACTTCAAACCTGCACTTACAGTGTCCTTCAGAAACAGATCAATGTGGTTATTGCCTCTTAAGTAAAATGAAAAGAAGGACTGTATATACATACACACAATACCATGGAATCCCACTTACAGGATTCCTTCTCCTCAGTTGTTTACACCAAGAAACGTCTCCCAGGCTTCCACAGTTACATACAGTGACATTTTAATTCAGAGACACTAAACAGACATGAGCACATAAAGGTTCATGCACACTATTCAGTCAAGTGTACCTGTAAAGTAAATCTGGTTTTGACAATTGCCATTGCAAGAATGGTAAATTTTCAGTCCCTACCAACATCTACACCTGAATGAGGTGTATTTACAGCTATTTTCAGCATGTCTTCTTTTAAAAAAATATTGCTGGTATAAATACTAGAGCTTACTTGTAAACTACAGCTGACATCGACAGAACACAATTCCAAAGCAGATCTATCAGCTTAGGCAGAGTTCTCTTGAACATAACAAAAACCAGGAGGAATTCCCAATTTCATGGTAAATTACATCAAAAGAACACCACCTGGCTTCCTCTGAACTAAACCCAATCATGTTGGAAGAGCCTGGACCTTTTGCAAGAGGCTACAGAGGTAGGAGCATCCGAGTTTGGTGGCTGCAGAAAATGCAGAGAGCAGCACACCTATGTTTTCCTAAGTCCCCAAAGTAACTAAGGAGTGTCTCTGTGGCCGAGAGAGCCACCTCCCACAGCCTTCCACAGTCTAGTGGTATGTTTCTCCAGGTGCACAGCAGCTGATGGACAATTAGCTAATGACAGCAGATGCCACACAATCTGCATGAGAACTTCTCATTCCTAGAGCCTTAATGTTTTGCCCTTCCTGACAATTCAAGCCATTACACACTATCATAAGAGAAAACATTTCCTGCAGCTGACTACACAGCATTGTTTGTGACCAGGCTGCACTGCCTGAGCTCTACATCAAGACTCTGCCATTTACCACATTTGTGCATGGCCATTTGCATTCAAATATTAAAAGGTGTAGTTTTAACAGGTAATTACAAGGAGCAGAATGGTTCGCAGGCTGCAGAATAATGCTGCCCTTACTCTGACAGAGAGCAGCACTGCATAACCATACATTATCTTCACGTAGGCTGTATTTCCTCTCCATTAATTGCTGTAAAATGCTGCCATCCAGAATCAATTACCTTTTATTTACTGCACTGGTACATTTCATATGGGAAAACTACTCATCCTTTGTCATACATTAATTAATGTTCAGGTCACACCCCTTGGTCTCACTTGTTTCTGTAATATGACCAAAGCAGCCATTTCAAATCCTTAGCTACAGTTTTCAGGCACACACACACCAGAAATGAAAAATAAAGAAGCAGAACAAAAAGACCTATGTCTCTGCAGCTGAGTCTTCACTTCATCAAGAGGAAGAGAACCACATGTGGCCTGGCAAATATAAATTTATGTTTTGGACATATTTTCTAATATCTATCAAAGGTAGGTTCTTTTTTAATAGGAAAGCACATTTAATGTGGCAAACCTTTAAAACTTTATGATGGTAGCACTGATTAGCACATCTGTACTATACAGAAATTGCTTGGTAATGACTTTCAGAAACATTCTCTACAAAAGAAATCACGGCATATAAACCACTAGCATATAAAATGCTAAAAATCAGGTTTAGAAACATTGTGTTTGGAATTCTCACTGCACAAAAGGCCATAAAGGCCAGCTGAAGCCCTAATCTAATCAAACAAGCCCTTCACCTCCCATTAAACACACTTGCTACTCTATTTGTTTTCCACCACTCACTGCAGCAGTTCTGCATAGAGACATGAGGAAAAAACTACAAGTTTTTAGAAAGTGCAGTTACTTGGCCTGTGAGTATTTGTGGCACATTATATATATTTGGTGTGTGATCTTACTGCAAAATGACAGGCAAAGCTGTAACCATCAATTTTGGCTTTGCAAATACTTTGCCCTTTTTTGATGAGCAAGCCAGTTTTCTTATAACTATCTTTCTTAGCTTTACCATGAAAACATACATATGTTAAATGTCCAAAGGGCTTTTTCAGATGTATGACTATAAGGGGAAGTTCTTTAGCGACTTCATAGTCACATAAGAAACATTTAGGAAAATGGAAACAAAGCCATCGCTTCCAGTCCATCAAATTTCAATTCTCTGTTTATTATGCAGAAAACAAATTGAAAAACTAAAAACGAAGAAATTCTGTTTGACATCACAGAGACAAAAAAACTTGTCGTTATTCCTTTACCTGAGAAATCAATGAAGAACTAAAGAAATGAGAACACAGCAGTAACTTCACTTTAGGCCATTTTATAATTACCTGAATCATCCCCTGAAAAACTGTCAAACAATTTCCACACACCTCTTATCTGCAAGTTAAAACATTTTTGTTTTCTCCTCTCCTCTCTGAAAGTATACTTTTAAAGAACAAAAGATTCTAAAAATAGCAAGCTTCCAATTTTTCTTTGAAAAACTTCCCCCCCCCAATTTCTATTATATTTAAGAACACAATTTCTTGGGACCCTAACAGGAGAAACTCTTTAGAAACAACTCGCCCACAGGAAACTCCAGTGTTGTTAAAAGTCCAGTGCAAATGGTTTCCGTGACTTGGATTTTAAAATAGAAGCAACATCATGAAAAACAAACCGAGCTGGTTTTGGCCAGCACATTCACAGAGTTCACTTTAATCTCATTTGTTCCTCCCAGGCCTCCTTCCCCCCAGCCTCTGCGTGAACCCGGCCCAGAGCAGGGGGGTCCACAGGGCTCTCAGCATTCCTGCACCACTGAGGGCCCCAGACCATCCCAGCTCCTTGGAGGAGCCTAATCTGAGCATTTCCCCAGGGAACCCCGACGATGGCAACAATTTTGTTTTCCAGTGTGCGAGATTATACAGAATGTGTTGCACTTGAAAGAGCTATCTTTACTCACCAAAGCTAGGAAAAAAATTAGTAAATATAAATATTACCATAATCCCAGAAGGTTCCTTAGGATGTTTTTCTAATGCCTTAGGATAACTCTGCTGAACAGCCCAATGCTGCTTTTCTTAGCAGAAAGCTTTCAAAAACCCACCTGAGCCTCCCAAAACTGCAGCCTGGGGTTGGGCACAGGATGCAGGTTCTCCTGCCCAGGGAACCAGCAAACAACCCCCAGCCCAAAGCCTTATGGAGCCAGCAGGTGGCAGCTCATCTTTGCCTAAACTTTTTCTCAGGGTAAATTGTCTTTTCCAGGCAGAAAGGAATAGCTATTCTGGGCTATTTTCCTAGAAAAGCAAGCCTGAGGCTTCATTCTGTTCACAAAGGCAATTCACTAAGTTTTACACATGGCAAACTGGGCTTCCCCAACTTCACATTTGTCCTCGAGGTGACCTGAGGAGCGGATGGGGAGAGACAGCTACTGCAGAGAAGCTACACGGACCACAGAGATGCTTTCATGATGAAGGAAATCTGAACACATCTATGTTTGCGCTTCCTGCCAGCTCCTCCTCTGTATCAGAGGGCACCTGCAACCAGACAAAGCCCACTTTGCTCTTCTACATGTCCTGTAGACGACGACACTGAACTAGGACACAGCTACCTTGCAGGCAGGGTGCTCCGAGTCACGGCTAAGCTGTCCAGCTGGCATTGCCCCATAAAAACTGCATTCCTGTTTTTGAAAAGCAGTCACCCACTGCAGGGCTAAATGAACATGCCCACCCAGCCCAGGCAGTGGTGAGCGTGGCAGGACCAGGAGCCCTGAAGCCTGTACTTGGCAAGCTGCACAGGGCACGGAAGTGGCAGCAGTTCAGCACACCCAGCTCTGTGACACTTCCAGGCAAGCTCATCAAACTTGCTGCAGGGCAGGTGTTATGATCCCAAATAAACACAAGGCCAGGATGAGGTAAAAATCCCAGATACCACAGATACTGCCTGTTCTGAGAAGTTCCTCTGGCAGAAATCACCACTCCAGCTGCCTATTCTCTCTCCCAACATGCAGGGCAGCACCATTGAGCCAGGAGTTATTGACCAACCAGGATGTGGGATGTTTTGGCATCATTTTGTTTCAGACAATACCTGGATGTTCATTAGAGATCTCCCGCCCATGGACATTAATACACAGCATCTCCTCCTGGAGGAATTGTCTGCAAGTGTTTTAGTCAAAAAGAAACATCAGGTGCAAGCTATCTGAAAGTTTACAGAAACATTCAGATATCCCTATCCACTGCAGAAAAGTGGAGAAACTTGCAAGCTTAGAACAGGACAGCAGAAGAAATTAATTTCATTCCCATTATGTTACTTCAGGAAAACTTCTGAGTACAAGCCAGCTTCAGGTTGTCCCTTACATCACGGTCTGTACACCTGACACAGACGCCAAACTTCAGTCACAAGGACTGATTCAATACATTACAGCAAACCGAAAGCACACAGCAACCTCTCTAGAACATCGATCCCTTTCAACACAACCTGCGCCTGTCCACAAAGAGACGGGCTGACAGGCGCTGGGAACAGGCCTGGAGGGCCCTGTGCCCACTGCCGGGACAGGCCGAGCGCCGCCGGCTGCTGCACCCCCGGCCCGGGCCCGCCGCCGGTGCAGGGAGCGCACCCCGCCCCGGAAAGGCATCCCTCCGTCACCGAGCGCCGGGCAACCGGGGCAAAACACATGGGGCGAACCGCAAGGGTAATGCTGACCAGCCCCACAGGCGAAGCTTTCAAAAGCCACAGTTTTCGGGTTCCACGGCAAAGTCGAGAGCCGGCTGAACAACCACCCACCCCCTCACCGGCACGCCCCCCGCCCGGCCCCTCTCAGCCCCGAGCCCACCGACCATGCAGCTGCCCAGCCCTGCCCCAGCCCGGACCTCCGAGACACCAACGGGGGTCCGTGACCGCCGCGGGCCGCCGGGGTCCGGCCGGCCGGGCGCCCACAAAGCCCCGTCTTTCCTCCTCCCGCCGCGGGCGCGGCCCCTCCCGCCGAGCTCCCACCGCGCCGCGGCAGCGGGCGGAGGGCAGCGCTCGCCCGGGCCCTCCCCGGCACTCCCGTCCCGTCCCGTCCCGTCCCGTCCCGTCCCGTCCCGTCCCGTCCCGTCCCGCTCCCCGCTCACCGGGCGCGGCCGGACCCCGCTCCTCCGCCCGAGCCGCGCCTGCGCCCCGCACTCCAAGCCGCGGTCCGGGCGCAGGCGCGGGCGGGGGCGGCGCCTCACGGAGCGGGCCCGGCCCCGAGCGGCGGGCACGGCCCGGGGAGCGGCGGGGCCGGGCGGGGGAGCGGAGCAGTTTGCACTAGGGCGAGGTGTCCCTGCCCGTGGCGAGGGGGGTGGTGGATCGAGATGGTCTGTAGGGTCCCGTCCGCCGCAAACCACTCCGTGCCCGTAGGTGTGTGTGGCAGCACCTCCCAGGCGGGCACGGCGTGTGTGCGGCCAGCGCGGGCAAACCCCTGTGTGCCTTCACGGCTCCGCGTCCTTGCAGATCTCTCTTGATGCGTCTTCTTCCTTCCTTTGGCCCCTTCAGGTCTTCACCTCTGCCCACATTTTGTTTTTTTCTGTATTCGGAACGTGCAGCTTTTCCCCTCCGGGCTGTGGTTGCGTTCGATGCCCTGTCTCTCCCTGACCGACAAAAGGAGCAATTACAGCGACACAGTGGCTGCTCCTGCTCGTGTTGACACGAAGCAGGTGGAGTCCAAACCTTCTCAGGCTCTGGTGTGTGCTTAATGAATTTTTGGACGTTTCGGTTACCAAATCTCATGCACTAGTAAACACCGTGTGCTAGTAAACATTATCTGTGTAATATTCTTGTGAAAGGAATCTGGACAGGTTGTCTTGAGAAAAGTGAAAAATTTAACTTCATCTAACTAGAATTTAACTAGATCTCTGCCAAATTCCAGTCTACATGAAAGCTGGAGCTGCTCACAGGCACCAGCCTTCAGAGGTCTGGTTTTTGTACTGTGAGTTCTTATCTCAATGTTGGAAACTTCAAAATAAATAAAAAACCACAACAGTTAAAATTAAGGCAGTTGTCTGGTATGTGCTACTTGAATGGCTCAGTTCTGGCAACAGTGGAAAATAGGGGTTTACAGCAGAAACTGTTGAGTAACTATCCTTGTAGGCATTGCCATTCCTGCCTTCAGAATAAGGCACTGTAGCATGAAAATAATAAGCAATAATCATTAATTAGTTCAGATACAGCAGTTTGAATCTGCGTTTTCCAGATATCAAGGGTGCTACAATACTGCTGTGACCTACAGAAAAATGATTCCCAGGCTTACACAGTTGGTAATACTGAGATTCTGATTTTTTCAGAGTCACTGGAAACTCTTGGCAGACTTGGGAAAAGAAATTGGAGGTGAAACGTTGGCCCTCCTGGCATCAACATGAGCTCTGCTGTCTGCTTCAGTAGTGCCAAGATTTCCATGAGATATATAGAGTGTAAGGTATCATACATCAACAATCTTGTTTAACATACAGTTTATTTAAAATATTTTAAATTCTAATAACTTATGGCTAATACATTACTTAAAGATATTTTGCAAAGTCCTGACTGTGCTGAAGTCATTAGTGAGGCTCTTATTAACTTTAATAGAGACAGATAAATTATATTAAAATCAAATCTGTGCAAACTTAAAATGGAACATTCCAATTTGTTGGGCTGAACCATCTGAGAGTGCTTCTCTTCCTTTTGACCACTGTGAGATTCTCCCTTGTGAGGCAAGAGACCCACAAAACCATGCTGAGCCCTTCTGGCACCATGGGTGAGTGAAGAGACACTTTTATAACCACAAGAGCACTTCTGCAAATGCTCAGCAGTAGATCCATAACCCTCCACTCATTAGAAGGCTGGTGGTTTCCAGGCTGACAGACCAACGCCTGCATCAGAGGGCAAACAATGTTCGCAACAGGATTAGGAGAGGGATTTCTTTTTCAAAGGCTGGGATACAATTTAAAACAATCTTACATCGCTGAAGGATGTGTTGCAAATACGAAAACTGAAAAGACATAGAAGACCTGGACAGCAGTGGAACTTCCACGGGTACTGAAACAATGCACATGCACAGCAAGAGTGGTGCAGAGTGGAGCTTCCTCATGGCTGTTCACTGAGCCAAGCTGTGCACAGCAGGGAAGGAGCATCCAGAGCCTCAGACATAATCCTAAACTGATTAAATTATAACATATTTACTCTCTACAATGATGATGTGGTACAAATGAGGAACATTGGTTCAAAGTATATGTCTTGAGAGAGAAATATGTTCCTGTCTGGGGAATTCACACAGGATATAGACAGGAAGGATATTGTCAGTAAAGTAGATGATAATAAAAAGCGATGCCTGACCCTCTATCCTATATATCTTCTTTTTTAATGAGAGTGGCCAAACTCAGATTGAAACAAATTTTGACTGAGGAAATCATACTTCTTCCAGTGGCAGCAAAGAAGGACAAGGTTCAGTCCTGGAGACACAACCCTAACACTTGGAGAACTTTATGTTCTGACATGAAGGGTTAAGACTAGCACATTCCCATGAGCAGATTGGCTTACACAGCCTTTGGTAGGAGGCCACAAGGGTAGGTACCTGCCCATGTTTGGGAATTTTTTGCTCTTCTTGCAGATGGCTGCCTTGTTGCCAGCCCTGAACCAGCCTAGGTGAGGCGTGTCTGGAGACAAGCTCAAGCACTGACCATCAGACTCACAACATTCTCAGTCCTGCCTAATGTGCTCTGCCCAGCATCTGGGAACACAGAACCTCACGGGGGTTTGTTTCTCAAGTGCACTGCTAAGACCTTTTAGACATACCCAAAATGACCCAATTCTTGGTGAACTGGCTGTATAAAGGAAACATGTGGTATGAGAAACTTCCCCATGTCTTCATCATTCACAGACTGTAAAGAGAGGACCACAGCATCTGTTGGCTCCTATTGTCTTCTGAGGAGCAAACCACTTTAAATGGGACACTGTTAGAAAGATGGAGAGGTGGCCTGGGCCTCTGAAGTCTCCTCCTTCTCATACGAGGACAGAGAGCAGAACGGGGGTGGGTGGAGAAGCCACTGTATCTCAGCGGATGGAGTAGAAGTCATGTTATCTTTACTCCAGGGAAGTGTGAGCCAACCCAAGCACACTTCTGAGCATGCTGCCTGGTGCAGAGCAGGGGTGCATGGCTCTGTAAGGTGGGTACAGGGGGTGGTGAGGTGCTGAGCTCTGGGCCCAGGGTCAACACGGGTTTTCTTAAGTCCTTGGGCTATTCCTTCCACCTTTCAGCCTTCAGCTGTGCTCCTGTCCCCAATAGCATGAGCACCAAGTGGGCCCCAAGCTTAAAATAGCCATCTGTTCTGTGTCTCACTCTCCGCATCTGCAAAATGGAAATTGTGGTTCGGTTTGATATATACTGCTGCAAATGAATCGGTACAGATGAGGTATTTATTATTACCATTACTACCATGGCAAATGCAGTGTACAGAACCAAATGCATTTCTTCAGGATTTATAGTACTAAGGATATAGAACATTTTGCAGAAATCAAGTTTGGGTGAAATAACAGATGACTTGAAGTTAGTGTTATTTAATGTATTACTGTGCTTTGCCCTATAAAACAGTCCAAGAAAATCCTATTGTCTGTCAAAGCAATGCAATTAAAAAATTCCAGCCTAAATATAGTTGGGGGCTGACCAGTTGAAATGCTGCTGGATGACATTTTTAAGGCCTGAACCATCAGGTTCTTACGAACTGGGGCTGACTACTTACATTGGTTCTTTCTCATAGCCATTTCAGAAGTGTCACCCCCAACCCAGTAATTTTACATGTGAGTAGGAGTCAGATTTTATCTCTACCCTAGGTCTGAATTTGCTGATCAGGCATTGAACCAAGAGGTTTTATATACAGGTTGCTGAATTTGATCAACAGCTGGTCTTTAAGGGAAGAGATCAAAACATGCACAACACAGTAATCAGATCCAGATGTTTGTCTGAAAGACAAGCCCCAGATCTAGCAGGAATTAATTAAGCGAAGTCTTACAAGCTGTGCTTTAAGGAAACCAGATGAAAAAATCACAACAGCCCCTCTGTTTTGCTTTCTTAAAAAATAAAATAAATTACAACAAAAAGTTTAAAAGAACTGACCACATTTTGGCTACAAATAGTTCAGTGAAATAAAACTTGCTTTTGGGTGCCCCAGTTAATGATTACTGTTGTAACCTGCTGGCAGTAAGCTCAGTTTAGGCAGTGCTGGGAAAATTCCAGACCTCTACACATTCAGCATACAGCGGCTCTGAACCAAATTGTCACTGGTCAAAGGGAAGGGTGAGCCAGGAAATACATTGTTTTGGGATCCACAGGACTCTGATTCTTGAAGGCATCCTCCAGAGTGGAGCCAATTTTTTTCTAGAATAGTTGTCCCCATATATGTTGTATCCTTAGGGTAGGTCTTCATTCTGACACTGTGCTTCTTTCAGCAAGACAAGTACATAAATTTGATAATACATAAAAACCTAGGTGGGCAAAATGTTATGCAAAAGTTCCTGCCAGGGAAAAAGAACTGACTGGGAGCCTTATCCTGCCCTCTCAGATGTGCTTTCATCCTGATAGCCTGGGAAGTCCCACACATGGGAAATATGGTCAGTGAAGGTAGCCACAGTCATCTGACGTAAATGTATCACAGCAGGCATGGCCCATAAATGGTACCTCATGTAACCCAGACATGGGATATGGCTCAGATTCATGAACTGATGTACTGAATACAGTTGTCTTTTAATTTTGCAGTTTGGTAAGAATGAAGGAATACTTAGAACACGCATTCTGAACATGAGACTCAAGTGTGATATGATTTTAATTTGTATGCTGTGATGTTATTCCTATAGATGTGAGTAAATATGTATGTTGTGTTCATCTACATTCAATCTATTTACCGTGTATATTTTTGCCTGTATGTCTCATGCAGACAACCTGTGCCTTTTCTTAGACAAAGAATGATCATGTTTCTAATTTTTTGATTGCAAGTTTGATTGGACGATGCATAAGGAAGGAAGAAACATGAAACCACAGCCAAAGAAGAGCTGAGCCTTGACTTCAGCGAACTCTGCACTCCTTGCAGAGGCCTTAGATTGTTACATTTCTAACAGATATTAATATGAAGTGACTTTGTCAGCAGATACAAGGTAACTGCAAATGGAAAAGTCAGCACGGGAGGGGTTCCTCCCATTCACATCAACTGAGAAAGAGTTTCAATTTAGTAAATACATTTGAAGGCGTGACGGGAAAATCTGAGTGAAAAAACTTGCAGAAGTTTATCAAAATACAAACACGCCAAGTTAACTTTCGCTCTTTGTTGATAGTATACATTTCCCTTTCCCAGTATTTGTATAATTATGACTCATTCAAGCCCTGATCCTACAGACCAAGATAATACCCCAAAGATTTGGCTTTAATCCATGTCAGTAATTAAATCCACATTTCTCTGTCCCATGTCAGAGCCCGGTTTGCAGGGAAGCTTCAACCCCAACCCCAACCCCAAACCAACAAATTCTTCTTCAGTCTGAGCCACAAATTCAGAGCAATTTGGTTCAGCTTCCCTGATGCTTCTGGTACTGAACAAGCAAAACCACTGATGCAAACCCTATTTTCTTTGAATGCTTTAAGGCAGAGAAAGAAAAGGAAGACCATGGAATAAATGGATGTGATTCTTTTTCATTTCTGTTGATCTAATATTTTGGATATTAACCGACGCCTGGATATCCCATTTCACAAGAAGTTTGAAGCAATGAGGCTGCAAGCAGATAATTGCAGCTTGGAGCATCTTTCTGCACTCTGCACATTATTGTGAATACAGGTGTTTTCCTGAGCAGCAGTGGCACAGTGCCCATGGTAATAATCTGATTTTTCTTCTGTAAGTTTTGCTACAGAGACCTGGGGTGTTTGTCAGGTTATGGAGTAAAGGCATTGTATTCCCTAGGTGCACTTTTTGTTTGTTTTCCACAGGAAAATCCATCTCTGCTGCAGCATCTCCTTCTTAACAGGGCAATGTCTTGTTTTCCTGCCAATATGTGTCATGAAATTTAAAGACATCCCAATCATGGGAACAGCTTTTCTGCTGCCGGTGACTCATCCCTTAGTGCTCAGAACCAAGGGCCTCAGTTCAACTAAATCCCAGCATCAAGTGAAAACATTCTGATAGATTAGATTGCAGACAAACTTAATTACCAGGGGTACATTCAAATCATATTACATATAATTTTGACCAATGGTGAACTTTAGTATAGATTAATAGAACAAATGTAAATTGAATTGTCAACACTAATTAAAAGAAGGAAGGCGAAACATCAAAACGGTCTCAGAGGCCAGCACCATCCACTTTGTAATTGACTCCCTGGGGCAACACATCTTGGTGCAGGGTGAGGGCCAGTTCAGGCCCTGTTTGGCTGGCTCAGTCTGCATCTCGTGTGTGAGAGGAGCAAACCACGTTCTTTAGGGTCGGCTGCCTACACGAGCACCCAGAACTGACCAGCACATCTGCCGGGGAGGGCCGTGCACTGCGAGCAGGGAGCGAGTGTTGAGCTGCTTAGAGATGTGCGTGGGGCAGGGGCGGTGGCTGCAGGGGGCAGAGCATCCAAGCCACAGTCTGTTTTCATGAGCCACCCAGGTGAGGGGCAAGGCTGAGGCTGCATCGCGCCAAGCCAAAGGCGAAGGGGAATAAACGTGTCGCGGATGTGGTTTAGGTGGGATTCCACCTGCAGTCTTGGGGCAGACAGAGGTGGAAAGGGCAGAGAGAGGGTGGGGAGACCAAGAGGGTGGGGGCAGGAGGGATGCTGCTGGCGGAGCTGGCGCTGGCGGGGGCTGGCAGCGCTGCCGCTGCCGCTGTCGGGGCCGGTGGTGCCGGACTACGAGTCCCATCGTGCCCGGCAGGGCAGGCCGGCGGTGCGCAGCCGCCGCGCCGGGCACCCACCTGCCGCCGCGGGCGCTGGGCTCGGGGCGCGGAGGGGCGCGGAGGCAGCGGCGGCCGGGCCGGACACACGGCGGGTAAGGCGGGCCGGGCGGGGCGAGGGGCATCGCCCGCGGGCGGCCCCGCGGGGCTCCGCGCACTGCGGAGCGGAGCGATGCGGAGCGGGCGGGGAGCGGAGCGATGCGGAGCGGAGCGATGCGGTGGGCACGGCGGGGCGGCGGCGAGTGGCGGAGCATCCCCGGCGCGGGGCGCGGATGCGGCCGGTCCCGGTCCGACCCCACCCGCGGCCGCGGGATCGCCGCCGGGAACAGTCCTGGGAATGCGGGACACGGAGGGATCGGCCGGGCGGCCCCGCCACGCCCGGGGCTCGGCAGAGACGTCTTTCCCCGAGCGCCTTCCAGGGCAGTGCGTGTGTGTTTACTACGGAGCGCTCGCATCTTTCGCGTCAGGCGTGAAATGACAAAAAATAGATGGAGCGGTTTAATAAAATAAGTAAAGAAGGTGTTTTTTTTTGGTACATGAAGATGAGCTGTCCCTCCTTGGAGGTTTGTCTTTTGTATGTCAGAAATACGGCAGGACCGGCAGAGGGTGGTTCTGCTCGGCAGCCGGGGAGCAGATCAGAATAAACGGGCCAACGACAGGTTCAGGAACAGGATGCTGATTTAGGGAATTTAATAGCATTTCCAAGGTCTTGAGAAGCAAAATGCGTCCTAACCCCCTGAATATTTACATTACATATCACACATGCCCTGTTTTGTCATCTTCTAATTAAAAAAACATCAGGGTGGCCTAATTCAAGGGGGTTTGCTTTGATGGAAGCTTTGGGGAAATTTCTTTTGCCAGAGTAAAAATCCACAGTTGATCGTTGAAAAACCTGTAGAGAAATCTGAGGACTATAAATACCAAAAAAAAAAAAAGATAACTGGTTAGATTCACGTGACCATCCCAAGCTTAGCAGTAACATAAACGTATGAAAAAAAAAAAACAGTTTAACATCATTAATGATGAAAGAAATTCAGAAATGTAACAATATCAAATATCAGTTTAAAAATAATTGGAAGAAGTGATTATATTTTTATAGCATGAATGGTACACTGTGTAGATCTGTGCTTTTGGAAGTGTTTAGTAGACAAAATATTCAGCAAGTTACTGAGTAGCCTATTTGTAGTATATAGATGCAGTATTTCAATTTCTTATCATATGAAAGCTTTTCGTTAACTGATTATTCTAAGAAATTGCCCTTGAACTTCCTTCCTCTGTTCTGCCCTCCACTCTTGGAGACAGGAACATGTAATGGGAAAGAAACACCTGGGACCAACTGGCCTAGTACTGCAGGCATCACATCCTCTAATTCTGTGCAAGGGATACAATTATTAGAAAAATAAACGCATACCCAGGGATGCATGGCAGTGTCTCACTTAGTTATGCTAACAATATTACAGTCTTTTATGCATTACTCTGCACTCATTTGCTATCTGACAGTCTGCCTGCTTTTGCTGTGTGCTCTTTTGTGTGGTGCTCTTTGCTGTGCAGCTCTTAACTGGTTTCTACTATGGATATATTTAAATTTTTACCACTCCGTAAAAAAAATTAAGATGGTTATATGAGTTATTTTAGTGACTTCACCAACCTTAATTTCATATGTGTCTCTTTTCCCACTCATCCAGCTTGGCTGTATTGTCTGAACTTAGCCAGTAGCCTCTCTCATCTTGATAACCTAAATAATTTTGTTCAGAATAGTGCCCTTTGCTCTCTCATTGCATAACTTTTCTTCCTTTCCAAAATTATTGTTATTTCCAGTACTTACAACTCCTGGCAGGCATTTCTGCTGTAGACTGCATTTCTGATGTTACTAATCTGTTTTAGGTTGGGTTTTTTTTTTTTTTTTGGTAGCATTCCTATATTATTGAACCCCATAGTTTGGTGCCTACCGGTAGTTGAGTATCCTTTTGCCTGAGGCTGAGGTGGCTGTGCAGGGTTTTGCACTGGGAGCTTCCAGGTAGCATCCTGTAGCCACAGGTATTTGCGCATGGTGGGTTAATACTGGGGTGAATGGCTATATTCTGTTTGCTGACCACAGCACACAAATGTTTTTGTTCAACAGTGGAGTTTGGCCATCATTATTTGGTGCCACAAAAATCTGTAAACTTCTTTTAAACTGTTTTTAAATCCTTCTTTCAAAGAGCAGCTGGGACTGAAAGTCCAGCTGCTGTGCTAAAATGGGGAAATCTGAGAACAGCAGTGACAAAAAGGTAGCACACCGCTCGCTATCTGTTGGCAGCACAGGTGGAACAATGCTCTCGTTAATAATACCCAGTGTCCTTTTTTCCTATCAGTGTTTCCAACATGTGGAAAACAAACACTAGTGTTGTCTTTTCTGGGGCTGGTCTCATCTGTTTTGTTGTAAAAATAAAAAGTCTATTTCCAGGTACAATTCATCCTCCGGTTCATTGTTTCAGCTGTCAGGATGTGCAGATCAGGGATGGTTTCTGATTTTGGTTATAGCTAAAGTGCAAAAAACATAAGGTAGTTACAATGTCTCTGTACATTGTAAGAAGAAAAAAAAGCTTAGGAAAGATGCAAAAAGGCGTTTTTATAGAAGGTACCTACCAGTGATCATTATTAAGGATCTCGGTTCTGTAGTCAGTAGTATGTGCTCTTTACCTTGCCTTGGGGTCTCTCTCTGCTGTGTTTTCACTTGGCAAATATTGTTCATTTAAAAGATCCACTTCAGTGAATGAGACTGGCTGTGGAAGAAGGGACCAATAACCACAGGAAAAGCTGTCCAGTGCTTGACACTTGAAAGAGGTTCAATTCTTTGTCTTGCCACAGACTTCCCATTTGACCTCAAATAAGGCATTTCTTTCCCCTGACAGGGCCATGGAGAGGCTCTCATGTGGTTGATGGTGTTTAAGGCACAACAACAGCTGTATCCATGTAAATGTGATTGATCAATGAGACCCTGATTGATCAATATCAGACCCTGGCCTTTGGCTTTCCAAGGATGCCTTTGCACAAAGCTGCAGATAACTCATACCCCAATATATGCTTTGCTTTGCATTCATGGTGGATGTGCTGATTACAAGAACTACAGTTCTTTACACAAGATGAAATCTGGGAGACTGAACTGGATAAAAACAGCATCTTGTAAACATCACAGCTGTTACTGTAATGGGCATGGTCTGTGTTTATCTGGGGACCACAGAGCCCTGGGCTGCTGTGTCACAGACTGGGAATGTGTCTGCTCTGCGACAGTGCTCACCAGGGCAGGTACAGCCTCTTGTTCCAAGGTGAATCAGCACCTGTCTACTGCAGAATCAAACCTGCAGAGTCTGGTAGTTATTGAGGGAGGCTGAAATGTCATTGATGCCCCACAGAAGATAATGAGGCCCTTTTCTTCCAGTTGCTGTCAAATGGACACTTACACTCTCATCCAAGGGCTGTCAGTAGACCACCGCTAGTACAGCTCAGCAGGAGGGTGTTCTGTTCACATCAGAGTGGAGCTTACAGATGACAAATTGTGTGGAGCTGCCACTTCGTAGTCTATTTTGTCTGCATAAAAAGACTCTGTTCTGCAGGATTTTCAGCCTTGCACTTCACACCACCCCCAGTTTCAGACAGTAACTATGTTATGTTTTTATTTTAGAAAAACTAATTAACCTTGCATGGATTTTCAAATCATCACTGGAGTTCTAAAAATGGAAGAAGCGTACCTTCCAGTTCCACAAAGTTACCGTTGCCATGAGCAGAAAGATTGTTTCATTATTTTATAACTAAACTTTACCCTTCTAAAAGCAAAGGGGAGTCTTCATCTGCAGGAGATGTGACAGACAGACAGGTCTCCGGTCTTTTCTATTTCCTGTACTTGATACATCGCTGGAGTGCCAGAACACCATAAACAATCCCACTGATATCTGCAATGCTTACGTTCATTCTGTCATCCTCTTCCTCTGGGTAGGAACTGAGTGATTTAAAGGTTGCTTTTATTAAGTAAGACTGGCTTAAATCATCATATGGGCACTATATAATTAGTCATCATTTTTGTATGGAAACAATTCTAATGGTTATGATCTAAAAATATGATGATACCTAGAAACAAGTTGCAAATTCATCAGGCACTGTAAGGAAATACTTCCTTCCCAGGACTCAGTTTCATGTTTTGAATGCTTGTGAGTAATACCACTAATGTTATTTTAGGAACAATCAGAAATTAGATATTACATAACATTATTTTGCATCAGTAGGAGAAGCATTAATGTCTCATCTTTCATTAATCACCACTTTTCATGTTATCTGAATCAAAGGGAGTACATCCCTTTATGTCTTCTATAAATAACACTACATTCATATGGATAATTTTGCAATATACATGATAGTTATTTTCTTATAAAGGGCATGACTGAACTCCCATTAAAGTGAATTGATGTCTCACATTTTATTTGCATGGAAGTTATCAGTCCTCCAATTAGGAAGCCAACTGTAATGTCAACGACACAGTGGCATAAGCATTACCAAGGTTCAGAAGGGCTCATCCAATTATGGACTTTCTGATCCTGTATGATTATCCTAAAAGTTCAGGCCTAGTCTCGTATTAGGACAACATAATTGTTGATTATTCACTGGTCTCTGTAATAGGACTAAACCAGTTGCTAGGAACAGAACATGAAATAACCCTACATTAGCCCTGGGAAAACACAGCATTTTAAATATACAAGGATTTTTAGGCATTCTTTGCTACAGGATGACAAAAGATGGCAAGCTGGTCTGGGAATAGAAGAGATCTGGCCATGTCACAGCTGTCTCAGAGCCAGCCCTGAGCTCAGTGCCAAGTGCAGCTGAGTGTGCTCCCCACCAGCCTTAGACACCCTCTTGAAGAATTCAGTTCTACAGAACCTCACACAGGTTGTTTGCTTTGATCCACCAAGTGACCACGCTGTGTCATGAATGAAAAAGAGTTAGAAAAGGTGACTAAACTGGAGCAGTTCAGTGCCTCTTACGGTGGGAATTCTTCAGTAGTTTTTTTTGGGGGGGGAGGGAAATAGACAGAAAAGTCCAAATTCTTTACAGATCTCTCTTCCATTTGCTACCTATGTGAGTTTCTTTGACATGTTCTACTGTGCCTGCATCAGGACCTGTAGCTAATACTATTTTCATCCTCAGATTCATAATGCTTCCCTGTATGTTCCTGTCACACTTGAGTGCTGTGCTGGCCCTAATGCATTCTTTCCAACTTTTCTGAGACTTCTGAACCTTCTACTGCAAAACACAATCTCTTGAGTATACATCTCCCATATATTCATGGTTGGAAGGTATATTGGTACATTGGTCTTGCAATTTAATTATAAAAATTAAAGAGGAACCTTATTTATATGTCAAACAATGCAGTATTTCTAATTTTTTTTTTTTTTAAGTTTGAGCTTTCAACAGCCCATCCTTATTTTTCATAACCACTTCTGACAGCAGAGGGGTTCCCTGTTTGGCACTGGCTTAAATGCGTTTGTGGGAGCATTCCATTGCCTGGACGGTGCAGGACAGTCATCTTCCTTCTGCTGAGCATCTGCTTGTGGTGCACAAACAGGGCTCTTAATCATAATGGCCCCAATCCTATTTATTTGGTCCCGTATCAATTTAACTTGGGATTAATTCCACTTGTTTCTTATTTTCCTGTTTAGCTACTTCAGTCTATTTAAAGAAAGGGAAGAATTTTTCCACAGAAGATCAGTTTCACAATTATTTTTCAAAACACAAATATCCACCACTGTGGTTATGGAGATAGTTTAAAGCAGATGGTGCAACAGGATTTCCTTTCTAAAGATCACTTGTAATGATCTGGAAAAATGAGAACAATTTCTCAAATCTGATTATAAAAAGGTATTTTTTTCTCCTATAAAAATGCAAAGAACTGTGTTAGATATTTCCCATTCAGCACATCTCTCTATACATCATAAATACACGTTGCCAAGCAGCTTCTTTCTTAGCTTGTACACACTATCAAAAGCTCAAAATCCATATCATCACTTTCACAGTATTTGATATATATATCTCTCATTTCTACAGAACCCAGAGACATGATGTTTTTGTAAGTGTGTTTTGCTTGTGTTTTAGACAGAAAGAGTATAAAGTGCCTTTGTAGCTGCTGGTCTGTAGAAGGTTCTATAGTTCAGGTTGTCCTGACAGTTCCCAGGGGATCCAAGCAAATGTGAGTGGGACCTCACTGACAGTCAACATCAATTCAGCAGAGGACTGATTCACTGTCAGAAACAAACATCTCTTATCAGCAGTAGAAAATTATGACAATGTCATGGTATCAGCAGAAACTACAGCCTAGCTACTCTAGAAAGCCCTTTCAGAAATATATAAGGATAACAAAAAAGTACTTATGGAATATGGTAAGGTATAGAGGAGTTATATCACAGCAGGTATTGACTACATAGAGCAATAATGATTTTATGAAGGCTGACTAATGACGCCGTTTTTCTCTTTGGAAACACATTTGATGTTTGATCCACCTGTCCTGATGTTGACAGGAATGGGTGACAAAGCTGCCCCAAATAAAACCATATGTATTTCTTTCTTTAAAAGGAAACAAAATTAAAAATATAGCAATGGGTTCTTTGAAGTTCACTGTGAAACCTCTGTGCTCCACAAAGATTTAAAAGTAGCAGGTGGTTAAACAGAAATGCTGCCTCTCACAGTTCTGCATTATCAGCACAGATTTCACCTTCTGGGCACCCAGCAGAATGCTTTGCTGTGTAACAGTGGGGGCTTGGGCCCATGGAAAACTATGATGCTCCATACTGAAACTAAATGCAGAAAAACAGATGGGATTTGTGTTATTCATTCCTTAATCTGCTCTTTCACACTTCTCTGTAAATGTGAAGGAAACTCCACAGTTTCTCATGGTCCTTAGTTCTGCTTCCCCCAGTGTCCCTAATACAGTGTAACACTGAACAGCACATTTCCTCTGCAGTTAGACTGGACATCTCCCTTCTACTGCCTGACACCTGATCTGCTTTGGTATGTTCAAAGTAACAGTAGCAGAGAGCTCTTGATTAGGATGCTTTTTAAAGTAATTAAAGGTTTCATACAGAAATCATAACAAAGCAAATCCAGTGGACATCATGTATAAGCAGTAAATAGTATGTGCACACTCAGAAAAGCCAAGCCACAGTAAGAAGCCACACAGGCAGCATATGGTCCTGTTTACATACACAAAATTAACAGTATGGAATCCAATTAGGAAGGTGGAGATTGTAATCATCACATTAGACAGCAGTTTCCAGAGTGTGTGAATCAAGACTTTAGCATTTCCTTCCCAGACTGAATGATGCTGAATTGTTGGATTTATCTCATTCCCTTGGTTTCCAGTAATGTCACTGTGGTGAAAGGTCAGTCGAGTGCATAAAGCCAGGACATGAGCAACAGGCGTTTCAGCTGAGCTTGCAGTAGCCTCTTCAGCAGAGTGAAAGCTCCAGAAGAGCTTTACTGCTCACAGGGATTGTGGACAAAGAAATTCCCTAGGCAGTGTCTTCTGCTTTTGTTCGGTCACAGAAGAGTAGGATTCTGTTGTGAAAGGGAAAATATCAAGGGAATTTGTGTTGCAAATGTGTGCATGCAAGAAAAGCATGATTTCAGTCTCTTCCACTGCTGATCTAATAAGGGTTATCCAGTACAGTGCTTCATGCCATGAGGGAAGTTAGTGTGATACAGCTGTAATATCTGGGTTTATGTTTCTCTTTGGGGTATCCCTGCTGCACATGTTCAAATACTTTCTCTTCCTAACAACTGAAAGGAAACAGTTACAATATTGGAACTGTTACCTGTTGAAAAGTGTCTCCTGGCACATCTTCCCTTTATGGCTGAACACGTAGGCAATTCACAAAGAAATCAGTGTCTGGTGCACACAAACCATACTCTGCAGTACCTACCCATTAGCACCTGGATGCAGCTTGGCAAACCTTTTAACAAAAGCTGTTACAAACACGGCCTTGCTGATACCAGTAAAACAATTCCTGGCTGTGTTGCCTGATGGGAATCGTGCAGTGCCGAGGAGAGAGCCAAGGGAGAGGTTCTGGTACCAGGCGTCCTGCACCACAGAACTGCTGACCCCTCGCCAGGGAAATTGTTGTGTACTCTCACTAGTTACTTTTCCAACAATATTTAATTACCCCAACCTTGGGATTATATTTCTGCCTTTTCCGGGGATGTGATTAAACTCTAATAAAATAACCATTTAAACTGTTAAATAGTTTTAAAAAGCTCTAATCCCTTCAAAGCAAATTTCCAGCTCAGTTAAAGGCTGCTAGCTGAAATGTTATGTTTGTAATGAGTTTATCCAAAGGAACTTAGAGAAGGCACCTGATGCTTTAGTACAGAATGTTGTGCTGCAGCTCAATTTGTTTTTACAGTTTAAACAAATATACTTATCACTTTTAAATAGAATGTTTTCGGTATTTAACAAGTAATTTTGGTAACAAATTGTATCGATTAAACACATATTGATCTAGTGTTCTTTTAATCACCAAGTACACAAAAACATTAGCTCTTTCGGACCTTTTTTGGCAAAAGTATCTCTCACACTCATTGCATGTGATGACATTTTGATATTATAAGAAAATTACACATCTGTTGTAAACTCATGAGACATCAGATGCCAACTATCTTCCTGAAAGAGACTCACAATTTAAAGGATGGCTGAATTCTATCCTGACATTTGGAATGGTTTGTTGATGATGTCATGCCAGGAAAACAGCAGCACCAAACAGAGCAGTAATAAGGAAGAAAATGACTGTGTGTTAGGGAAATAAAGCTTTTTTCTTGGAATAGGATGGTTGAATGTTTCAAGTCAAGGCTTATTGTGCCTTGCAGTAGTCATAGAATTCCAGAGTTTTCAGATTTTTAATTCTGCTAATTATTCTCTTCCCCTTCTGTAGGTTACTGATTTTTAGTCTTTTTGATAAATAGAAAAATGGTATATGTTTTAATATCTAGTATTTTAATAGTGAAACTCTTAAGTAAATGAAATATTTTCATTTGGATCTTGAATAAAAGAAAAATAAAAACCAGGTTTCCAGCTTATATGAAGAGCAACAGAAAACACCTGGATTTTTTTAGCTTATGACTACTAAGGACATGGCCAGAGGAAATCAGAGTTGGGGTTGATGCATAAGCCAGTTGGAGGTGCCAGTTGGCTGGTTTCCATATCAACCAGGACTTCAAAATTTGTGACTGCAAAAACTCAGCTGTAAAGCTGCACAGTGAGCTGTGTGATTTGGAGAGAGCTGGTGCTGCTGTGGGAAACTGGGCAGACTTGAGGGCCTGGAGCACAACTGAAGTCCCCAGGTAGTGCTGTTTCTGATCAGAGATGAATTCTCTTTCACTCTGTCCATTTACAGACTAATTCTGTTGTAGAATTTGTTCTGGACAAGAAAAAAAGGCAAGTAAAGACAGAGAGTCCTTTGTCATATTGTCATATGACAAATAATATGACAATGACTGTTGTGGCCATGCAAATGAGAACTTCTTGTTCCCGATCAGTTGGGATCATCTAATAAGGAACCACATTCAAGTTTTAAAACCAAGAGTTTGTGAAATACTAAGTCCATATTTTTTTCAGGGCTGTGTTTTGAACACCTGCAGGTGCCCCGTGCAGCTGGCTGGTTTACAGATAATCTTCTGAGCTATGAGTAGCATGTCCTCACTCCAAGAATTATTTTGGTGATAAGTGTAACCAAACATGTTGAAATAAGACTAACAACCAGCATAGTTTAAAGATGTTTCAGTAACCAGAATGTGCCATAAAGTCATCCCAGGTGCTGTGAGTAGCTTTCAGCCATCAGCAAAGCTGGGATAAGATAGAATAGTTCAAGGCATAACATTTTGTTTCTTGTTTGTCAGTGCTGGACCATTGTCTGTGACTCTACCACTTTGCTTTTGGTCAAAAGAGCAAACAGATAATGCTGTTTCCAAACAAATTAAATGAAACAGATTCATTTCAGTGGAAAAGGAAAATTCCTAGTATTTTTCTTATCTGTGTCTTGAAACTTATCTGCTGCTGCACACAATCCTTGCTGTTCCATGGCTATTGCTGCACAGGCAGCCCCAGCACTTCCCACGCCCCCCCTGCTGTGCCAGGACATGTTGCTGCTTTGTTTTCATTAATAAAGTGTCAATGTGACTCAGAGCACGTGGGCTTTCTAGGACTCTCAGCTAACTGGAGATACTCATAATGCTTTATTGTTAACAGCAAGTGAGGCCACAAGAAGCTCAGTACTCCTGAATGGTTGAAATCTTGACAAGCAGCATCAGTGGAGCAGTGCAGCAGGAGCCATGTCTCTGCCCTTCCGAAAAGAATTGGAGAAGTACAAGAATATCAATGAAGATGAAATACTCAGCAAACTCTCAGAGGATGAACTGAAACAGCTAGAGCATGTTCTCGATGACCTTGATCCCGAGGTTAGTGATGGGAGCCGGGGGATCACAGTTCAAGAGTTCCCTGTTATAAATGTCACATACTGCAGCATTTTTTATTTGTATTCTGTTACAGTGTAGCCTAAAGTATGAGTAGCTCAGCTCTGGACACTTCGGTTGTGTTCCTGCTGTGATGTGCTCCTTGCTTTTGTACAAGTCACTGTACCCTTTGTCTGTTTAGACATGCGCTTGTCTGCAGTCTAAATCTTTAATCATGTTTGTACACGGCAGCACAATGAGAAGTTTTTTATGGCTGCTGTTTCTGAGCACAGCAATAAACAAACATAATGTATGTTGGTGAGGATCAAGTCTTTTGAACTTCTGAGATCTGTTGACTGTGGCATTCAGCACAGATATTTTTAGCTGAAGAGAACATATTTGGGCATGATTAAGAAAAGTAAGATTCAGCTACACAACTGTCATTTTCTAGGGAGTGAGGATAATTTGGATATTTGAAGACACCCTCACAAGGAATTTAAAGATCTCTGGCCTGAGAACTGCTTGGTCCTACAGTAATAAGGTTACAGTCTCAAGTGTGCTGGGAATTCTGAATGTACCTACCCAACAATATTCAAACTGATGTAGGAGTTTGAAAACTGGCAGGTAAACTGGCAGGTAAACTGGCAGATAAAATCTGTTTAATCTGGAGGCAAAATAAATTTGGAAAACCACAATCAATTTATAGTTTCTAATTCTATAACACCAATTTACGGGGAAATTAAGGGTGGGCTTTACTGTTCTCTCCCTCCATGTTGCCACTTCCCTTGCTACTGCCACTTCTACAGTGGTATTTTCTGGTATTTTCAAGTATCTGGAATCTCAAATGGTGACACCAAAAAACATAAAAAAATCCCGACAACCAACCAACCAACCAAATTAAACAGGCCATGGTGCATTTGGAGTTACACTACATATGTGCAGTGAATTTGTAGCACTCTGGGCACATTTGTGCCTGCAAACTCTCTAGTGACTTGAGTTCACTGGATACACTCAGAATTCACTGGATATTTGCCATGGGTCAGATTTACTGTGCATGTTCTGGTCAGGGATGAAGGGTTCCTGAAGTACTCTTGGGCACCCTCAACACTTTGGCTTTACTGCATGTACACTGCAAAGTCCACACACCTATGTTCATTTCTGGGGTTTCCTGGACTGACATGTGGATTTCCTGGACTAAAATGTGGGAGCTTTTTGCATCTTCTTATCTTATGGGATGGAGATGCAATCACAGGGTCACACAGCTACGTGTTGAGAGTGGGACTTCTTGCTTCTTCATACTCTAAATAGCTGAAGTCCACATCATTCACCAGTCTCTTTCTGTGCATGCCATTCATGTCTGAAGTCCAGGAGACATCTGCACTAGAATGAAAGGAATTTTGTTTTTTTATGAGACAGAGAAAAATGGTGAGGAAAAAGAGCAAATTAGTGGAAAGAAATGCGTAAAATATTTACCTGGGCTGAAAGCTCTGTGGTCATAATATGTGTAACACAAAGGACTCTGATCCTACATAGTTCTTTGGTGCTGTGATTGTAAATACGGTTAATAAAAATATTAATAGGTGGTAAATAAAAAAGCCTGAACAATATACTGGTTTTCATGGTTGCATTTAGGAAAGGTTTGTTATTGCTGTCACCAAAGAGCATTACGCAAAGAATGATGGCACGTAAAAACCGACAACATTGAGATGAAATTTGGAGCCCTGTATGAAACTGCCTCCCTGTCTTCCACAGAATGCCTTGCTTCCAGCAGGATTTCGGCAGAAGGACCAGACCACTAAAGCTGCCACGGGCCCTTTCGACAGGGAACGCCTGCTCTCGTACCTGGAGAAGCAAGCGCTGGAGCACAAAGACAGGGAAGACTTCGTGCCATTTACGGGGGAAAAGAAAGGTACTGTCTGTCTTCATGTCAGTGTTGAGTGATGGACTGTCTGGTGCCTGGCTTTTTTGTGGAGGACACTGGGACAGAAGAGGGGAACGCAGTTACTGTGCAGGGTGAGGCTCAGGAGGCAGACCTAGAGCTGCTGTGGCAGCAGGTGAAGGGGTGGTTTTATTTGCTGCACAGGGGTCTGTCTGACTGCTCTGGAGTTACAGTGGCAGTGGCTATGGGAACGCACAGGCTCCAGTCCAGCAAAGGGCTCAGTCAGCAGCTCCCTGGGCAGCAAATCCCTCTGTGTGCAGTTAAGCATGGACAAAGGTGCCCTCACCAACCTCACAGGGACTAGTCCCATGTTAACCATTAGGCCATGCAAGCAGTGGGGGAGGCATTCAGGAGGAAACATATAAATGCCTTTCTGAGTAAGTCTTGCCTACAGTGGCTGTAAGTAACAGCTCAGGGGATAAAGTTACACAAAATAAGTATTTTTCCACTTGTTTACTAGCACATCTGGCAATGCTATTTTGTGCAGACAGTTTCTCTGCTACCCTTGTCCTACAGCTAGAGGGTAAAAAGGGGAAAACAGGAAAACCTAATTTGAATCATTCAAACTTTGGTAGGATAACCTTAGAGCAGGAACAGTCATGTTTTTTAGCAAACAATATTCCTTTAGCCACACTACCTCCTTTCTCTCATTTATAAAAAGTGGATAAAATTGCCTACCTCAGGCCACCCCTTCATTCAAGAAAGAACTTCCTGTGTCTGGGTCTGTTTCTGGCCATGTAATGGATTTGCCATTATTTCAATGGGATCTGCTTAAGGGGAAGCAGATATTTTGAGAAAGTCAAGGGCAGCATTTTTTACTTTGTGTACCATTACCAAAGATGTAAAACGTTATTTACGTAACATTTTATGGGCCGAGAGTGGGCCAGGAGTTGTTACTGTCATTACATTGTGTTCTCAGTCTTTGAAACAATGATTTCAGACAAATGAGATATTTTTCAGCTAGAACTGATCAGTATGTTATTTTACCATGCAGCATATTCTCTAAGCTACTTTTTCCCCTATCACAATGTCTGTGCACTGCTCTTCAGAGCTGATTCTGTGCCCACTGAATGCAGTGACACTGCAGAGATCTGCCAGTAGCAGGAGCGGTCAAGCACGTCCTGTGCAGAAAGGGAAGTGTTTTATTGTAGTAGGGATTTATTACAATTGTTTCCAGTCCCCTACACACCACTGTGTCAAGGTACTACCACTCACCACTTGAAGGTCTCTGCAAGTACACAAAAACCAGAAGTGTGTGGAATTAAATGTACTTGAAGGACTGGCACTTGATCTCTACAAAACGAGTCCCTGTATTGTCCCTGACAGTGTTACTCTGTGTACTGGCCTGTTTATTCTATTTCAGTTTTCTTTTAATGAAGCTGAAGCAGTATTATTCCTACATTTGGTTCCAGATGCCCTTAAGGTGCTTATTAGTGCAGCTTATTAATTCCTGGTGTCTCTGGTGTGGAAATACCACTGCTTTGCAAACACAACCAACCACACATTTCACTTTTCCCTCAGCACAGCTCTGCTAGCATTTAAACTGTTCTTAATTTGGCTTTTGATTCACTGTGTTCATTTACTTCAAAATTATACTTTCCAGAATTATCACAATTATGAGGTTATGACAGAACTTTAGGCTAAAGGAATTATTTCCCTAATTTCTTCTGTTCCTGGTACAATACAAATTTCTGACAAAATCCTCATAATTGTCTTTAACAGATTAAGTCAAGTGAGTCTGTGATTTCTAAAGTAATTTTACAATTATAATCTAAACACAAAGAATTATACTACATTTAATTTGAAGTCAAAGGCCAAATGCCATGGAAATATCTTTGTTAGTTAGAAATAACTGAATTAATCTGAGATCTGATGTCCTACAGGAACACCACCAGACTTCCAGCACTTGGTCTTCACGCCCTCCTTTACTTGTTCTCCTTCCCCCTCGCTCTGCACTGCAAAGACTTCATGCAGAATCTGAGCCTTATAAAACTGAAATCTCCATCTGCCAAATGTACTGAAATCTTCCCATGGATTGTATGATGATCCTGCAAATTGGTTGAATCTGGTGAAACTGATGAATGTTGCACCAAGTCCATGTATGGCTGTCTCTGGGTCTTAGAATCCATGCTTGTAGCTGGAGTGTTACTTCTTTTGACACTCTCGATTGAAAAAAAATAACAACAGAATGGCTGCGTTAAAATATTAATTACTTGATTTACATTTATAAGGAGATATTTTCCATGTAAGGAAACAAAACAGGCCTGCAAAGACATTTTGAAGATATGATACTACATGCTAGATTGAAAGTCACTTTAATTAGAAAATGATTAGTGTTCTTCCAAAGCTCAGTAATTAGTTCAGGATAAATAATTTAAATTTCTAAAATGTGTCCTCAAAAGAATCTAAAGAAGGATCTCTCCGGAGGAAAATCTTGTTCCTCACCTTCTGCATGTTGATGATCTCTAAGGTATATTTACAGATTGGCAAATATTTGTATGATTATATTATATAGATGCCTGTTAAATGATTTCTTTATACTATAGAAACACTGTAATGTAGCCATACTGCAGATAGCCCCAAATTAATTTGATACTATTTCTGCAGTTAAAAATTAAATTCTTGAGCAACTCAAAAATGCATCCAGTTGTGTCTAATTAGAAATGGGAGATGTTAATGCCATTTGTGGGATCCAGTTGTGTATAATTAGAAATGGGAGGTGTTGTGTACCATTTGGCGCTATTTACCACCTGAGCACACTTGTGTGTCAGTAGGATGAGAATATGTCAAGTGCTTTGTATGTCAGTGCTTTTGTACTCTGATGCTTGTCTGTCACTGGGAAATCATTTAGTTTTTCAAATTACAGCACTGGGATGCTTCTGTTAAGTGACATTTCCTACAGTTATCATACGAAATTGAAACTGTCTTGAAAATCCAGTGATGAGCCGGAAAGAAGGTGGCATTTAAAATATCCTCCTTCCAGAATAGTCTGTGATACATCATTATTTTTTATCTCTTGTGTCTATCTCTACTTTTTTCTGTTGCTGTCAATGCTTAAATTAGAGAGTTCTTGACCAAAAAGCAATATGAAGCAGCTGCTGAAGGACAAAATTCAGTTGCCTATGTTGGTCTCTATATGCTGAACAACAGTAAGGTTTTGATTGTCCTAGAAAACAAGCCAAAACAAATTCCAGAGCTGACGCGGATATCCAGAGTGGTTAAAACACAGGAAGTATTAAATATGAGCCTAAGATGGAGGGGCTGATTATGCAGAGAATTGCCTTGTTTTTGATTGTAAATGTGGTTTCAAGAGGTTGGAAATGTTTGGAAGAAACAATCGAATGTATGGCATGCATTAGGGTTTTGGCCCTCTGCCATATTGCAGCTGGGTAACGTACTTCATTAATTACTGTACAGAAAGGCTTTCAGCCTGTGTGGGATAGTTCTCAAATTTCAATGGAAACCCAAGTTTTGCCTGAAGCAGAGCCAGAATGGTCACAGACGCGCACCCGAACTGGCCATGGACAAATGTTTTCAGACTGCTTTACCCCACATCCTCCTCAACACAAGTCTGGGCTGGGGACTTCATTTCAGTGTCCCCACAGCGAGTGTTTGCTCCCACTGTGGTATGAAGTGATCTGTGGCTTTCAGGAACTGTTGTGCAATGCAACTGTTTGTATTAGTGAGCAGTGGCAGTACCGGGAGTTAGGGCTGATAACTGGGGCCAGAGTGATGGGCAGCTTGTAAGTGCTCATTTTGTGCATTTCTGGATTAGCTCCTGCTTAGGATAGATATTCTAGAAATTCCTACATAGAACCTGATGATCTACAGAAGTTATTTAGGCTGACCCACTGCACTTAACATGTACAGCTGGATCAGCTGGTTATCAGACTTCCATCAGTTCCATCCCTGTGAAATCTTTTCTGTATCATGATCAAGTTCATGAACGGTCCAGGAATAAAAAGCAAAGGTGGAGAAAGTAAGGGGCAGTGCAGGCACAAAATATTCAAGAGCACAGTCAGTGCAGGATGTTTTCTCTCGTGGAATGCAGTGTGTACATCTGACCTCAGTTAAGAGCTGAGTACTACTGTAATACAAACATCAACTGGGAACAACATCTCCGTTTCTGTTTTGTTGCAGGGGTTCCCTTAACTACATGGTATTAATGAAACATAATTAAAAAAAGTTCCTCTGTTGTGATATATCATTAGATGTGAAAGGTTGCTATAAGGATTGTTGTTTCAACCCTTCACTACTGTCCCTGTTTCCTTCAAGGTCTTCTGCTCCTTGCCAAACCATTTCATTTTGGATCTGATCCAGTTCTCATCAAAGTCATGGAAAAACTCCAGTGGATTGGGCTATTATTATTTGTGGCTGGAAAGGGAAGTGGAACATGCTTGTATGTGATTAAATACTAACATTTTTGGCCAACTGATAATAGGGAAAAGGAAGAAAATAAGGATCATTAAACCAGAGAACTTTTGGCCAAACCCCTGTTTTCAGAGACCATCTATCTTGCATATGGTGCTGTGCCAAGCACAGTATCAATATACAGCACTAGTAATAATACATTTTCATGTCAGAGTGTTAGAGTAGATGCTAATGAGTTCCAATCCCAGTGTCCCTAACAGACTTTTTTCAAACGTTAGGGTTTAGTGTAGAGACGCGGTGTCTTTCTTGGATTGCCAAGGCAGTCTGTTCACCCCCAGAGCTGAAAGGGTTTGCTTAAATTTTTGCCACCTTCTTCTTGTTCTTTAGGACTTACATTTAGAACTGATTTTTGTCTCTTAAGGCACTGAAAGTGTTGCAGTTGCTGACAGTAATGCCTCTAGCGAGTGCCTTTCACTGCTTGCTTTTGTAAGACCCTGTTTTAGTTGCTCATGACTTTGCCAGACTTGCACAGTTCACACTGAAATTTCCCATGCTGAGAGGCTGCCTCGAGTTGAATTTTTGGAAAGTGTCAGCAAAAAGGACTGTTTCCAAGCTGTTTCCAAGAACAAGATTAGGAGAAAACACATTGTTTTATCCATCTAGAGTAAATTTTTCCAGCTGTTTTTTTATGACCTGCAGTGCCTCCATGCTTTGAAGAGGGGACTTGAAGTGCATGCCCTTTGGAATCCCCAGGGAAATACACTCAAGTTTGGCATCTTCAAAATGTTGTGCTTTCTTGTACATCCAGTTTGTTATGGTGTTCTCCAAATATTGCCCCTGCAGTGCACTCGTCATGTCCTCAGAGCTGTGCAGACAGCACCTGTGACAGCCCAGCAGTGCCCAGGGAGGCCTGGTGTGGCTGGTCAGAGGGTGCTGGGCTGTGCAGGATGTTCTTCCAAATTGCTCATCTGAGAGGCCACTGTCACACCAGGACCAAGGGCAGGGAGACTCCCTCCTGCTGTGACAGTGCTCCCCTCACTTTGTGAAGGAGAAAAAGAGAGTAAACAGCCAGCAGAGAGGCTGGTGCAGAGAGGTGAAGGGGGCTTTTGAGGAGCTGTGTAAATGTTTCAGGATGAGGGACTTGATGTGGCAGCTCAGGGGAAAGGAGCTGTAGAAGAGAGCAGTGATAAGGAAAAGAGGGCAGAGGGAAAGGAGGTGGTGGGAAGGGTCAGGATTGAAAGATGTGTAAAACCAGGAGACACAAAGGATGGGGAAGGCACAGGGGGTAATGAGGAAAGGAAAAGAGCAGAAGAATATGTGGGATGGGAGAAAAGAGGCCAGAGAGGAACATAACCATTGTGTGGAATCTGGCTCTGCCCAAGTTTCAAGGCTTTTTGGTGTCCAGGAGAACCTGAAGCACAGTGGCACAGTTTGACTCTTCCTCCTCTGCCACCATTCCCCATCAGAGATAAGAGCTTTCTGCTCTGCTGGTGACATGGGAGATCCAGGTGGGGATTCAGAGGACTGCTGTAGGGCTACATCCGAGCTGTTGTGATAATCCATGTGAGGGTCTGATGAAATTCTGGGCTTCCTTCTGTTGTAAAAAACATAGGTTGGCTTCTGTTTATTTTTATTTTAGAAAGCATACTCCTCAGGAGAATTCTTCAAAGAGTATTGCTACTGTGGCAGAATCACAGCATGCTGATCAAAGGCAAAGATGCTGGTGCAATTTAACTTCCTTTTTGTGTTTATGCTCAATAGATTTAATAACTTTGAAAAGCTTATCTCTGCACCCTTCCTATTCCATTATCATAATTTTTAAGGTATAGAATATGCTGATGGTAATCCAAGAGTAACAGAACAGCAACAATTACAATACCGCATTTTTATTACTACTAATTTTCAGCTTCACTCTTATTTGAACTTGGCCTGTTTTCTTCTTCACTATATAAATTTATTCTTGATAAGAACTAGTTTAGCTCCATGTTCATAGATTATTTGTAGGGAAAAGTTTAAGTAAGCCTCAACAGAAAATAATAGTGCAAAATGGAAAAAGTGAACCAGATTTATGCAAGGCAGATTTCCAAGATTACTGAATTTCACTTCCAAGGTCAGTCTAGCATTCTGTAATTGAGAATAAACAGGCACTCACTGCAGTCAGTGATTCATTGAGAAGTAATAAGTGGAACCAGATATTTTCTTGAAAGTACAATAATCTGAACTACAGTTTATAGGAAAAGAAAGCACATAATTGTTTTACAGTTATGGCAGAAAATGTGTTTGTATTATAAAATTAAGTAGGTATCACTAAAAAAATTGATGTTAAAAGGACATTTTTACAGCTAATACAATGGGCTTATTTCCCATTGCTCTGTCCTTTATCGAGTTTTGGCTTGTACAGTTCTGGCTTGTACAAAGTGGGAATAGATAGTAAGTATTTGTACTAAATAAAAATGGTGGCAGTTTATATTTATTCATATAAGTCTAATGACAAAAGAAGAAAGGAATAGAGAAGACATACAAAAAATTATGTTCCAAATGTTGTAAACTATAAATGAATGTGAAGTCCTCAAAACATTTTTTAAACTGGACTGGCTAGTAAAATCCTACCAACTGCACTATTCAAATTCCTTTTTCCCCCTCCTTATGTAACAACCAACAAAAAAACCTACTTCAGGAAAATACACTTGAAGTAATTCCCTGCTCAGTTAATAGATCCTCCTATAGATGTGCACATGTGGTTATGTAGATAACTATTACTGAATGAAGAGATGAAGTTAGGGATACATCTCATTTTGTTGCCTTACCTTGACACTGGCTTTTTGCACAATGCAGGAAAACAGACATTGCTGAACCAAGTGGCAAAATTACATCTATGGGTTATGACTGTACCCAGTGTATTTCTTTTTTTATGGAGAGTTTGTTTTACTTTTCCCTTCCTCCACATTTCTATGTGTCTCTGTATTCCTTTTCACTGAATCCTTCTCCCCTCTGGTTTTCAATGGATTTTTTTTTCCATTTAGGCTCTTTTGAGTAAAACATGAAGGGTATCGTATTTCAATTTCAATAGAGGGTTTGCAGTGCATGAAAAGGAATAGGTCTGTTGTTAATCTGAGCCAGGACAAATCTCTGCTCACTGCACTCACAGTCAGAAAGTCCCTGGGTTATAATAAGCTGCCTCAGTTGTCATCCAGGTCACCGCAGACACTTATCCCAGTTTGACAGAAAGAAGGGGAGAATTGCATTCATGTTTGCTCAAAATTTCATGTTGAAAGAAGGCACTTTGGATTCCACATTTTTGGTTTCTATGCAAAAAGAAAAATATATTTTAATACTTACTATTGTTTTACTGGAATTGAACTTGTTTTTCAGTTAAAGAATATATTATTTTTGTATGCAAGTGTGGTTGTTTTTGTGTTGTTAACACAAGTAACTCAAGTTATGTATAAACAGAACTTTTGTCACTGTGTTTTTCGTCGGTAGAAAGTTAAGCAATTACCATTAAGGCTTAGCACAGAACATTAGCATATTCTGGGGGCAAAATGTAACACAGCCAATATTCATTATATCACATAGAACACTAAAATATAGTGTGACTGTAAAGAGCACCAAGAGCAGCAGCCTTCCTTCATAAATCTAATTTTAAAATAATAAAACGTCACTATTCTTCCAAGGCTTCTTCCAAACAATAAGTTTTAATAAATTTTAAGTTGGACCATTAAAACAAGGAAGCCACAATCCATATATTATTTTGCAAGTGATTCCATGATGGCACTGGGTAATGAATTTACAATGTATGGATGTGGGACTAGGAGAGACCTCTCCTGAATCTTTAAACTCTGTCCTTAAATAATGAAGGAAAACTGGTTGACAGCTATGTATAAACACAGACATGTGGTTTTGCACTTGGTGGACAGGTAATAAATTCCTAATAACTTGCTAAATGCACTAGTTTTCCTAACCTCCCTCTGCTATGCTGCAGCATCTCTTCACAGTGGAATGTTCTTATCTAGATAGCAGTAAAAAGAATATTTTTAAAACACCACTGGATGCCAGCAAGGCCCACATATATTAAAGATATATATTACCATCTTTGACATGACCTTGCCCCTTTAAATATTTCATATAACCAATAATAGCATTTTTTTTTCTAAAACATTTGCCAAGAATGCTTTAAATGAAACTATCATTGGGAATCATACACAGATTTAAAAAGAAAGGTTTGGGCTGTCATCCAAGAATTACATATGCCTGAAACAAATGTTTAAAATTTTATTCCTATATATGTGAACTGTACAGAAGAAGTATGGGCCTATACTGCTTTCCATTACCCCTTGATTTCTTGTTGTGCAAGATACTTAGCCCTCACACATCCAAAGTCTACAGAGAAAGACCAACTACACTACATGTTGTGTCCAGTTTACACCAGACTCAAGGTCCTGTGTCCCCTTTACAATGCTTTGTGTGAAAGTACAGACTTCCATCAGTATTTGCTGAAAGTGTGACTGGGGTTTGGGTCTGTGAAGGATCACTTACTGCCTGGTGGAGATGTTTTGTGGAGATAGTTGTTACAGAATAGTAATATCAGTCAGGATAAAGAGCAGTAGGATTCCCTCAAAGTCTCAACCAACCTACTGATTGCTCAAAACTCACATGGAACCACCAGCGTTCTCAAAGGAAAACACTGTTCTCAAAGGAAAACACTTTATAGGCAGTACTCCTCACTGCTGATTGTTTACTTGGAGAGTCTGATTGATTTTGGTCCTCTGCCTTCCAACACAGTAATAGTTTTTTCCTTGCATCAAGCTGGCACCAAGTTAAGTCTTGGTCAGTGGTGTCTGAAAACTGCCATCCGACACTTCAGATTAGGTGATAACACAGAGAGAGTCTGAAATCTTAGCATCTGTGCTGCTATGAAAGCTGGAGAGCACAACTGATCCACCTTTGCAGAGTATTTCTCATCCCAGATTTCCACTTGACTTCTGCTTGATGTGTCTGGGATGGCTATCCTTGATTCCTGTCACCCAATGCATGGTGAAAGTTAAAATGATTCTTACCTTTGGCCCACAAAGGCTTTTATCTTCTTGAAGCCTTTTCTTAAAAAAATTACGTAAAATATTGCATGAAAAATAAATCATGATACTATTTTATCTTTCTACATAACCTTCTGTCCAGTTTTGTACTCTGAGATTATTTAGCCTTGGTAGAAATGTCTCTAAAGTAAATAATTTGAATCCTGCATCAGTAAACGTGGCTAGAGTTTCTGAAATTTCCATCAAATTTTTTTCTGAGCTTACTCAGTGACCTGAGTCATGGAAGCTGACAGTATAGAAATGGCTGTAGATAAACTTGTATGAAAGAGATAAGTGAATTGGGTCACTGTCACAGACCTATTCCCATCCCTGCCAGGATGCAGAGGAGTTGTTCCAATAATTTGTTACTCACTCTGGTTCTTTTCTTCTCTCAGGAAAAATATTTATCCCTAAAGAAAAGCCTGTAGAAACCCGTACAGAAGAGAAAGTGACCCTGGATCCAGAACTAGAAGAGGCCCTGGCCAGCGCTTCAGATACTGAGCTCTATGACCTTGCAGGTTAGACAATGCCTAAATACGATCCTCCCACACATCCAGTTCTTCTCTGCCCAGCCCTGCCACCAGGAGTGTCTCATGATCACCTCTCAAGTCCCTGCTGTTCCTGTAGGTTGTATATTAGGGAAGAAAAATGATTCGGACTGTAGCCCTGAAACAAGTTACCCAAAGAGATAGTGGGATTTCCATCCCTGGATGTTTTCAAGAATCCAGCCAGACAAAGCCATGGCTGACCTCATTAATGCTGGCAACACTCCTGCCTGAGGGGGAGGCTGGACAAGATGACCCAACGTGGTTCCTTCCAGCTGGCATTTCTGTGAAGTGCATCTACATTGACTCAGTTGTTAAAAAATCTATATTGAGAATGTCTGTATCGCCAGGATTTAAACCCCTAAAGACTCTCCCTACAAGCAGGCATGACTCAGTTAATATTTTATAAAGGGGGTTTTGTTCGGGGAACTAAACCACAATTTGTAGCAGATATTTTTCTGAAGTCTGTGTTCCTGCCATTAACACTGTATCCTGTCTCTGGTATTTACACGTTTCAGCTGTTCTTGGAGTGCACAACATGGTCAACAACCCAAAATTTAATGAAGCAGGAGCCCGCAGTAAAGATGGAAAAGGAACCATAAGAAGTAAGCAAGCAGACTTTCTCTTGTGGGCTGCATGTCATCTTTAGGGAGTTCTACACCTATGGACTGGGTCTGTTGGTCTAATTTAGTGTAATATAACTGGGCCTAACCTTAATTGATCTAATTAATCATGAGAGGTAACTTTTTAAAAGTAAATGCAGTCTTAAAATTCATTATCATGGCAACAGAAATACACAAATAGATCGTTCCTAAGGAGCTTTGTTTTCGTAGAGGTGCTTGAAAGGATGAGAGTATTTAAGAGGCCAAGACATATATATTTCCATTCCCCTTCAGTTCAGGCAGCAGGCAGAAAACAGAGGGAGCTGTACTGAGAGTTGGCCACAGCTCAGGCCAGGCCATCTTGCCCCAAGTACCTACACTGACACAACTGAAAAATTACTTGTAACCTCTGGGTTCAAGTGTGGCAGAATCCCTGGCAGAGTCACACCTGTGACCAGGGTCACCTCAAGCTGCACTCACAGGGAGGCAAAGACTGCATGGTTGTGCTCCTGCCCTGACTGCTCTCTCTGATCTCCCACCTCCACCTTAGCACTGTGGCTGTGGGTTTAAACAGTGCCTGTTGTGAGGCTCCTCAGGTACATGGAACCATAATCACCCAGGAAATCCCCCAACAGAGACAGTTTTAGTTACTGAAAAGAGATCCAGAAATGTTTTTACTAAATAAACAGACCTGTGGTGAATCAGATCTTAGCTCAACAACCCCACAGGAGGCTGGATGGGGGGAGAAATGGGTGCATCTGAATTCCAAGTTTTTCTTGAGAGCTGCCATGCCTTGATCCAGAATTTGTCACCTCTGAGCTCTGGGATATCAAATGGGCTAAACTTTGCTTTTTAAGACAAAATTGTGGAATGTCCTTTTCTAGGGAAACAGTACTAAAAAATGCTTACTTCTTCTAAGGCCATGAGAACAGCAGCTCTCTTTACCAAGGACTTTCATTTCCATCTTTCATTACTAAAGGGGAGGTGGGAAAGTAGACAGGACACTGTGTCACTTCATTTTTCTCAGGATTAGGCTGCTCTGCAAGCCTCCCCAGCGGGGCCCTGTGTGAGCTGCCATCTGTCTCATAACAGGCAACTGCATGCATTACTAATCCTCATAGATTTCAGAATATTTTTGTTGTACTGAGTCAAAAAGTCAGCTATGTGAGTCAGCTAAACTATGCTCCAATCACAGACTTCAGAACCAGAAAACCACCGTCACATCACTGTATTCCTTGATCCAAGAGCAATACCTTTCCTCAGCCAAGTGAAATGCTTCATTTCACTTGGGGAGTGAGGGAGTCATCTCAAAAGTTGCCCATCAGTGTGGCAAAACAGCACATGATTAAAGAAACAAGAAAAACTCATGGGAAACAGCATGAAGTAGAAAATGAAAATTGTTCCTAACTCTAGACTGAGTACACTATGATGTCTAACATGAGGACAGGGTGCATTTCTCTCCCCAGCTCCCAGTTTGACAGGGTGTTACTACAAGTGCAAAAAATACTTTGCTTTTTTTTTTGTTTCCTTTCTGTCCTTGCATGCAAGGTGAATTCTCTATTTGTATTTTACCTGTAGTTTTCAATTCCCTGCTCCCTAGGAAGGCTGGATATTATTCAGGGATATGGGAAGTCTCTCAGGGGACTAGTAAAAATAAAGTTTGGTGTCAAAGGGAGCAGCTCAAGGATTCTGTATGACCATCTCCAGTAAGAGTATGAGTTCTAAAAAAAGATGTGGGGTTTTTTTTGGCTCGTGACATGGCATTAACTTTACCCATAGCACTGAACAGCAATGCATAGTACCCTGAGACTTGAAACAAGCCTTCTAAATCTCTCCCTGTCTGCAGCATAAAACACAAGGGTTTAAACATACTTGTGGTCAGCAACATATTCTTGCCTCTGGTGGCTTGGGTGGTCAAGGTTTATAAATTAATCTCCATGACTACATGCGTGGGAATTAGAAGTACTAATTGAGGTCTAAGCTATGATTTTTATGCATCTCTGGGAATATTTATAGCCCATAGTTTCAGCATTAAATACCGGAGTTCTTTGAGCATGAACACTCAAAGATTTCATAAATCTTGGTGCTGGCAGACGGACTTGCTTTTCATGCTTTGACAGTTTTATTATTTAGAAAGTGCAGATGTTGCAATTTTACAAGAGCTAATTGAATTTATAGTAAGGCTGATAGTATCAGCTGAGAGAAGGAAACTGAGGGGCCTCCTGACCATGTTGCTTCATGTTAGCACAGTCTATTCATAGGTGCAGGGACATTTCCTTGCTAATGTCATGGGCAAGTTCTGAGCACACCTTTTTTACAGACATT
The DNA here is from genome assembly GCA_035583135.1 of Lophotriccus pileatus. Taxonomy (NCBI): domain Eukaryota; kingdom Metazoa; phylum Chordata; class Aves; order Passeriformes; family Tyrannidae; genus Lophotriccus; species Lophotriccus pileatus. The sequence goes on along the minus strand of JAWWES010000018.1, from coordinate 12,177,715 downwards.
AGACAAAGAACAAAGCAGCTCTTGCAGTATATTATACCCTATACAATAGTCTTTAAAGCTGCTTTGGCTCAAATTAATTATACAGGGACTTCTGTACGTAAAGGAGGAATTTGCCCATGCTGATACTGCCCAGCCTGTGACCACAGCCTCCAGTGACACCTTCTGGGGCCACAGAAGGTGCAAAGGGCATGGCAGGGATAATGGGGCTAATACTCCTGCAGGCAAGTTTTGGGATTCTTATAAGCCCTTCCTGGATTGCTGCAGTACAAACCTAAGTGGGAATTGAGAAGCCAGACTGTTGCTGATGATGCCTGTTCCTCAGTCAACATTTCATGAGATCTTGTGTTGCAGATGTGGTGAAAGGTGAAAGGGTCAAGCCCATCTTTGAGGAGCCACCTAATCCGACCAATGTGGAAGCAAGTCTACAAAGGATAAAAGCAAATGATCCTAGTCTCATAGAAGTCAATCTCAACAACATAAAGGTAGATGCTGTGATTTCATTTATGTCATCATAGGAGGATTTGTTCAAATATTTCCAAAGCCCTTGCCTTTTATCTTCAAATGTTGTCTGTCTTTACTGTTCAGAAAAAGCAGGACACCCAGTGTAGGGATGTGGAAAGGACTGTTGTAAAGGCTCCAAGGTCACCAATTCCTGATATTGAATTAAATGACAATCAAAAGCCTAAGGGGTGACTCCCTTTGTCTGCCTTTTTTTAGCAGATTGTAAAGCAAGATATCTCATGGGCACTATTAATCATCACTGGCCAAATTCAATTAGCCCACACGTGCAAATCGAGGAGAAGTTGGCACGTGGAGACTGAACAACCAGCAGCAAAATAGGAAAGTAGCTCAGAGATGGTCACGTGCTTGTGTTGGCCTGACCCAGTTACAGGCAGCACTGACATCACAGCCCAGCACAGGCAACCACGAGGCTCTGGGGGCCACTGTGTGCATTTGGAGATACTCTTCAAAGCATCAGGGATGTTTAAATTGCATACACTGCAGTTATTAGCCAATCAGTTTGACAGTAATTAAAATCAGCGTCTAGCAGTGTGACTGGCTTTTCTAATTACTGGATTTGTCTTCTTATTGTAGAATATTCCTATTCCAACACTGAAAGAATTTGCAAAAGCTCTGGAAAGCAACACACATGTGAAGACGTTCAGCCTTGCAGCTACTCGAAGCAATGACCCTGTAGCTATTGTAAGTTTAAACACTGCTTGGGAAAAAACACAACAAATTTTGAGCAGGTCCACATCTGTTTTAGGATGCATTCTTCATTTTCTCTTGTGACTATGCAAAGTGGAAGTGTAATCTCTTCTGATTTACCTCTATGTTCTTCTAAGCATATTTATGTTTTATTTCTTGTTGGTACTAAGCTATGTTTTGCAAATTCCCTGTTATTCCCTGAAACTCTCCAGATGTTATCTCATGCTCCTGCTTTTTGACCCCTCAGGCATTTGCAGATATGTTGAAAGTGAACAAAACACTGAAGAGTCTGAATGTAGAATCCAACTTCATCACTGGAACAGGGATTTTGGCACTGATTGAAGCACTGAAAAAGAATGAATCCCTAACAGAGATTAAAATTGACAACCAGGTAAAGAGAGCACTGAGAAAGTCCACTTTTCTCTCTCTATTATATGAATTCCCAGAGGATTCTCCTAGGGGACCCTGGCAAAGTCAAGACAGCCTCTGTGGCTCAGTTATTCTGCAGCTGATGTCCCATGCCTGTGCAACCAAACAGTGGAAAACTTCTAAATAAAAATAGCCAAAGCCAAATATAAAACCCAGAGGAAAATCTCCAGGGACGAGATTCTCTTTGTAGTTTGCAGGCCAGTGCTGAAATGCAACCCCTTTCTCTCTCTTATGAAAACAAATATTTTCTTTTCTTTTGGGGACATTTCACCACTTTGCCAACAGAGGCAGCAGCTCGGGACAGCTGTAGAGATGGAGATTGCCAAGATGCTGGAGGAGAACTCAAGGATTCTCAAGTTTGGATACCAGTTCACAAAGCAAGGTCCAAGAACCAGGGTAGCAGCAGCTATCACTAAAAACAACGATCTGGGTAAGATGCTACTACATTTATTCATCATTTATTTATGTGAGCCAACCCCTGACCTTCCCAGACACAACTTTTCTTGCCTGTAAGTAAGACTGAATTTTGACTGTGCAACATTCAAGCTGCTCTGTGTGAGGGGAATGCACAGCCCCAGGGACTCTAGATAGGCAACAGCAAAGATCTTACTGTGATTGGGAGCCACTGTTCTCCTTCTCCTGCTCCTTCTGGGAAGGGGAGTTACTTCAGCCTTTTCCATGGAACATGCTGGATTTCCAGCTGCCCTATCAGCTGTTGTGGCCGATAAGTGAAGAGCCAAACCCATCCTGTTTGTTCAGTGGACACAGAAGTCCTGGCTTTGTTGCCCTGTCCATGACTGGCCAAGCCTGCCCAGCCAAGGATACAAAACAGACTGTCCTGCCTTTGTGTCCAAGTACAGGCAAAGACAATAAAGCTTTGCAAGTTCTACCTGAGCATGACATGCTCTGCCCTGCCTGCTCAGTACACAGAGTGAGGAGATGACTAGGCAGAAGCAGTTTAGAGTAAGAAGGGAAAAATAAAATAAAAATATTAAACTATGTGTTTTTAATCAATTCTGCTTCAGACTGGGATGTCAAACCATGATGCCTCTGCAGGCTTCAGCTTGGGTTTCTCTTTGTGGGAACTATGATAACAGCTGAGCTAAAACCTATTTCTTTCATGCATACTTTTGGGTTTTTGCAGTTTTGATTTTTAGCAGTACCTAAGCATTCCAATTATATACTATCAGTTCTGAAACTATTTAGTGAATGGTAATTAAAACATCCTACCTAAAAAGAGAGAAAGACCCTTATTTCCCCACTATTTTACCAGTTGCCATTAGACTTATGTCTTAATCTTCATTTTCCTGTGTTTGTATTGTATGGCTTTGTTCAAGACTCTGTAGGACAGAATTCCTTAAACAATTCAATCAAATAAAATAAATGAAGCCAGAAAACACTGAAAGCAGACACTGAAGTTATGCTGCAGGCTTTGGAATAATGCAGTCTGTTTGCCAAGAAAGCACCATGAAATAAAACTGCTGATAGTAAAGTAATGGGACATTTGTAGTAATGTATTGTTGTTATTGACCTTCTGTAGTGATGGTTCATTCATCCAGTTTTCCTGCTTTGTTCTGTACTTTAGCCATTTGATGTCAGAAACAGGACGGGACAGTTTGACCTGACACTAAATTTTGTACCACACAAGCAAGAGAACCTCACTCATCTGGCCAACTCAGAAAACACTCAGTGCGTTTTATTAGAGTACAGAGTAGCAAATACTGCTCAACTAGAGCTGCTCTATTCCAGGTGTAATGTATCCTAAGTGCTGTAAAAATTCACATGGGGCTGCTTGTCAAAATACTCCTGCCCATAACACAAAACTTCCCACTCTGATTTGCTAAATGGCAACTTCAGCCTATGTGGTTTCCAGTGAAAATCCATAGTAAATTAACTTGCTCTCAGATCATTGATGCAATCAGATCATGGGAAGTTTAAATAGATAATTTAAGGTCCAATATGATATTTTCCTTGTTGCCAATATTCGCTGATACCAGTACTTAGGAGTGCTTCAGATTATTTTCTAAAAGGATATAATTATTGCTTACCTGTAGTACATACTGTGCAATTACAGAAGTTATTAATTTTTTGATGCCTAAAGCTTAAATAATCCAGAGTGCTGCCATGCAGACTAGAGCAGATGAGTATCAATTTAGCTGAAACACAGTGCTCTTTAAAAGAACAATCAAACTGTTACAAAAATCCAAGTGCATCCATTGGAAGCAAGCACTGGAAATGGTGATTTATTTATCATCTAAAATAATCATAATCTAATTTTTTAGCTCAGAATCTGTTTTTTATAGAAAATGTATTGATAAGAACACTTGGTGAAACTCTACAGTCTTATGATGTAGAAAATGCGGTTTATGTTGTGTGTGTCTGTGCGGGAAGTCCTTAGGCTCTCAGGAAGGCAATAATGGTTGGTCTTTTCTTGTTTTCCTGGTCCAGTTCGTAAGAAGCGGGTGGAAGGAGAGCGGCAGTAGCCACGTCATGGAGGATACAAGCCAAGAGTGGAGGCCACCACCAACTGCAGTCTCAGAGTGCTCACTGGTCTGAAGGGAAGGCACTGGAAAACCATTACAGTGGGAGTTGCTCATTTCTGTTAATGTCTCCTTCTAACCTTGAAAACAGAGCCTGTTCATTTTCAGTTTTCACAGTTAATTTAATTCTTACAAGAAAGGTTCATAGTTGGTTTGATTTTAATGAAAACAAAAAATGGTTTGTGATATCTGAAGCCAATATGCAGCATCTTAACTGTGTCGCTCAGCATAACATATAGTGACTCTGACCCTTATTTTAGACACTTTTTGATATGTTAAAATATGACCTTGTGTATGGATAAGGGATTCTCTGCTGAAAATAGAAATTTTAGGGCCAAGTTCTGCAATGCCTTATGTTTGTGAATAATCCTGACTTATGTGTATAGTCCTGCTGAACTGAATCCTGCCATGGGCTGCGCCCAGGAGTAGAACTAGTAATGCCAGTACAGGTTTGCAGGTTCACACCCTTGAGCCTCCTCCTGCAGTGGGATCTGGGCAGCTGGAACCACACTGGAACAGCACCCATCTCCCTTGTTGGGTCTCCACCCGTCCAGCTCCAAGTGCAGGATCACGCCTAGACGTACAAGCATTGTCAAAGCGTACTTGTTTACATGAGCTTAGGTTAGGTGGATCATTTTGCAACGTTACACTGATGTTTTTTATCCTTACTCCACATTGTAAAGTAATATTAGTGCTGCCAATCCTATAGACATTGAATGTTTTGAGTTTTTTTCTAGGCCAACAAGTTTTTGTTTGCTACTAGAATGCACAGTTTACAGCTAATCTTAACCTAAACAAGTATTCTGAGCAATATTTGTTTTGCTTTGAGCCATGAGTTTGACTTCTTTTAGTTCTGGTATTTATGTACATTTGTTAGTATTATAGAACTGTTCTCAGGACCTTTTAGATAAAGATTAATTAAATATTTAATCCAGGAGAGCCACTGTGCTACCAGGAAAAAACATTAAAGGGGTAGTTTTGACAGCTACATAACCTACTTTTATAGGCTGCAGTTGAGGTTTGTCCCTATATCACAAGGCACAAGGGTTTTTGTGTCAGTGCTTATCTGAATAAGGGCAGATTTAAGCATATGCACAAATGCTTTGCTAAATCAGGGCCTAAACTCAGATGCTGGACATAATCCTAACCCAGTGATAATACTCGTGAAGCAGCAGCTAACCCAATGCTCAACAGCATTGAAATTTTAGTGAGAATTCAGTCTGGTGTTTCATTTTGTGCATTTTACAGTCTAAAACTATTCTCTGCCACTGTTTTATCACTGCCAACAGTTGACTGACAGCCAGAGGTTCATTTTGGTTACATGTGTGCATGCTGTAAGAGCTAAGGGACGCTCAGTTCAGGTGTGTCACACATACCAAGGCTTCCAGAAAGGGGCAGAAATGCACCTGGGGCTGGTGCCGTTACCTGGGACACACTGGCCTCTCTGCTGAGAACAGGGATGAAGCACTGCTACCTTGGGACTATAGTGGAGGTCACAGGCACTGCAGCTTCTCCTGACCCAGGGAGGAGAGCTGTGAGCTGCTGTTCAGCTGGGCATCCAGGGATTAGAAACCTGGGGAGCCCCAGGAGCAGTCGGTAAATGTTTGACACACTTCCCTGAGTGATGTTTCACATGAGCAGAGCTGGGGTGCAAAGCTAACAGGATGAACCCTCCCTCTGTGCCTTTTATAATGGAAATGAGTAGGTCCAAGGCAACACTCTTTCTGTTGGATGCTGGTCTTCATACTGGGGTTCAAAGTAAATAACACTGATGTAAATCCTGCTTAAAATAGTTTGCTGAAGTGGTCTGCTGAGCTGGGATATAAAGTGCAGTAGCCACAGTTTACTTCCCTGAGAGCTCCCAGTCTCTACAATTTCCTCCATTCTTCACTTCCTCAAAATAAACTGAAACCTTTGCTTTGCAAATGGAAAACATAACACACAGGGGAGCCTTGCTGAGATTTTCCCCAGATCTGTGCAGGACTGGCTGTGAAAAAATTTGATATCCCACTAAAAAAAAATTATGAGTTCTGTAATACAGTTATAACTCTGCATGTGTTTCAATGAAGTCCTTAATACCCATTTGGCTTACCAGGGGAATACTGGGCTTTTGCAGCATCAAGTTTCATGGGTAGGAAGGATCCTTACACACAAAACCTAAAGATTATGTTACTAACAAACTTCAGTGATAGGAATCATACTGCCCCTAATTTCTTCTTTTTCTTTTGATCCAACCAGGGGAATCCCAAGTATCAATCACTTTTTTTGAGATTTCTTTTTAATGGTTACTTTTTTTTTAAGGGTGGTACGTGTTTAAGGGAAACAAGTGCAATCCATTTCTAGTCTTAATTGCCATTTAAAGTGTTGGTATTTGCATGCAGCAGTTTTGCAAGGGTGGATTGGTCTGACTGCTTCATGGTGTCTGCAGCATATCACCCTGTATAGCTTTGCCCAGAGCCACACGAGTGGTCACAGAGCCAGGTGGCTCCATCCGTGTCAGCCACAGTTTTGCATCATGGACCAAGGCACCTGGCTGGGGAAAGCCCTGCAGGCTCTCCATCCCTTCACCACGTTTCCTCTGAAGGGAGGATTCTTCAGGCGCTCTGAGAGGACCATCTCAAACACCAGCCCCGCCACGTGCTCGCAGGCAGGGCCTGGAGCTGTGCACGCCATGGCAGCGGACCTGGGAGGTTAGGCTCCTTCCAACCTGCATGAGGAGAACTCCTAATCCCTGCCCATTTTCTCCAGGCAGCTGCTGCCAGCCCCTGCCAGGGGGCTTAGTGACCAGGGACATCTTTGTCCTGCCTCTTCTGTGTGCTCCACACAAGGGCTTGGTTGTCACTGGCCTTGAGCATCACCAATCAGACATGGCAACCATAGAAAGATTTGTTCAATGCAACAACAGCACATGATGGTGGTGCTTGAAGGCAGATTTTCATACTAATATAGGATTATATAGCTGGTCAAAAATCTCTGCAACTAACGTGAAGGGGGGCAGGATGTGACTAGTTATTTCATATCCTACTTTCAGGCAACATCTGGCATTGTCAATGCTGAATGGGGAACAGGGACAGAAGAGTCCTTTTTTCTTAAGCAAACATTCAGGAGTAACTTTGTCTATTTTTGCACATTGCTTCTCGTGTTGACTGCTTCAGTTTGGTTTGTATTTTTTATACAGTTTTTTCATGGAAAAGCTCAACTTTGTGCGTGTCCTAACATACATGTGAAGTGTAGCGTGCACTGAGGACTGTATGTGTACATGTATAGATGAAGATGTTATCTCTGGAACAAAAGCAATTGCATGCGCACAGTGTGGTGCATATTACTCAAGAGGAAGAGAATTATCACGCTATGTAACAGTGACTCCCCGGCATCGTGGTTTTTCTAAATAAATCTGCATAAAGGATTTGACTTTTGCAATTTCTCGTGGGTTTGTGCCTTGAATCAAGCCTCCCTTGATGCTGTGACTTCAGATTAAGCAGCTTTCTCCACTGTGGCTCTTGCAGCTTTCTCTCATCTGGGTTACCTGCTAGGTTTCACCTTCTCTTCCCCCCACATTACATGCACTGGGCTGGAGCTTTGTCAACAATGACTGTGTGCTCAGAACCAGGACTGGGAGCAGAGAAACCTGGTTTAACAGGTCCTCACAGGTTTAAGAGAAGCTCCCAGGTTTACATAGGTAAGTCTGTGGGGCCTGGTGAAATGCATCCCAGAGTCCTGAGGGAACTGGCTGATGTAGTTCCCGAGCCACTCTCCCTGATACTTGGAAGTCACGGCCATCAGGTGAAATCCCTGGTGACTCAGAGAAGGGAAACTTACTTTTAAAAAAGGGTAGAAAGGAGGACCCTGGGAACTGCTGACCTGCGAGCCTCAGTGCCCAGGAAGATCACGGAACAGATCTTCCTAGAAGTTGTGCTAAGGCACAAGGAGAACAGGTTGGTGACTTGAGACAGCCAGCACACCTTCACTCTCAGCTGGTTTGCACATGACACCAAGCTGAGTGATGGGCTTGACACACCTGAGGAACAGGATACCTTCCAGAGGGACCTGGACAAGCTGGAGAACCAGGGCCCTGTTAACCTCATGAGGTTCAACAAGGCCAAGTGCACAGTCCTGCAGAGAAAAGCCTGGGAGTACTGGTGGATGAAAAGCTGGACATGAGTCTGCATGTATTTTGAAATTATGTGACAGCACAGTAACAGATCTCTGCAGGCTGCTGTCTTTTTTGGAATGTAAAATGAGTGCAATTTATAAAAATCTGCTGCCACTGGGGCTCCAAAGACTAGATTTCATGTTTTCTTCATCACTAACTCAGGGAAGATAGAGATTTCACTGATTTAGAATCCAAAATTTAGAATCCAATTTAACTGTGTGCTGTTGCAAGCATAAAAACCGCTATTGTCTGACCAGGGTCCAAAACATAGCAGAAGCATTATATCCAATTACCCCTTCTCAGCTAGCTTCTACTTGGAAAGCCTGCAAAGTGGGCTTTCTGTGAGCATCAGGTAGAGAGACGTGTATTTCCTGCCCTCTGTTCTCCACACGGTGTCTCAGCAGTTTTCCATATGGCACCTCATTAGAATTTGACACCAAGAACTTACACCAATTTCTTCCACAGTATGCACAGCTCTAAACTTCAAGGGACTCCAGTGCATTGTGGAGTGTCTGGAGGCATGAACTGACTTAGATGGCCCTAAAAATCTATGCTACATGTTAAAAGATGCTGCAAAACACACATAACCACACATGCATAAGGACAGTTGAAAAGGAAATGTCAGGACATCTCCCCACAGACAATTTGCTCTCTGCAACCCCAGAGAAGTTCACAGTTAACCCACAAAGAAACGAAATACCTCCCCTAACCATTTTAGGAGTGCCTTTACTTATGTCAGTACTTTAAATCTGAAATCTCACAATATCTTCTTTTCTTCTCATCCATGTCAGTAAATGGTTGGGACTCTTCCAAGAAAATAAGGCAATCTCATAGTGAAAGAAGAGGAGGAAAGAAGAGGAGGTATCTGTGTCCCACTATGGGGTTCTGCTGGGGTTTGCAGAGCTTAATATCAGAAGGAGTGCTTATGGGAACTATGCAGCATAGTTCCCAGATCCTCAGTCACAAGGGAATCAGAGAATACAGCTGCAGAGAAGCTTGTGAGGTCACACACTCTTATTTCCCATCTCCAAGACTGGGTTTTACTTCTACATAATTCATAGCTCTTACAAAAAGACTGATTTTGGTCCTGTATCCCTTTCATTACAGGGGTTGTGTTCAAATACCTTGGAATTTTGACTATGAATGCAGTATATGCCAAAGAACACAGATACTGTATCTCACCTTATCACTCTGAACCTTTATTTTAGGAATCAGCTTCTTCTCTTCCACTCACTTTTTTTCAGAATGAAAATTTCATGTACAAACAGTTGAAAATCTATGAACTTACAAAGAGAGGATTGATACTATTCTTAGTCTCTGAGCTTCCATCTTCACATCTTTCTTATTCTGATCTGTTCAACCCTCTCCCAAGCCTGAGCAACAGCAGGGCAAACCCCAGGTGCTTCATATTCTGCAAGGAATGCCAGGTCAGTCTCCCCATGAATGTGATATGGAGCGACAGCCTGAACTGCACCAACTGCATTTACCCCTTGCCCATCCATCTCCTGCTGCTGCCATGCAGAAGGTCCCTCGCTTGTGCATCTACCCAAAACTAAAATCTCAATTTTGAGTGATACAAGATCGAAGAACGAGGTGCAAGCTGACTGAACCTCCTGCCACACTGCAGTAGCTCTGCTCTGTTGGCCTGTGTGTCTCTCTAGTCGCAGCCAGGAGCCCTGTGCTCTCTGCCCAACACAAGCTGCTGCCAAACCTGCAGCAGGCTGGCATGCAAATGCAGCTCATGGAGAGCAAGGACTGCTGGGGAGAGGAACCACAGGGCAAGGGTATGAGGCTGTTGGACAGAAACCACGAAACTGGGCAGCTCTCAAATCAACTTTTTAGCTATTTTAATATAGGACAGCACATTAAATTTGCACATTAAAACCAACAATCTGTTTCAGCTATAGCAAATGTACATCTGTGTGAATGGAGCAGAATTGTCAATGGCCTTTGAGGCTTCCTTTTTGAGGAAGAGAAGGGGGGGGGTGGAAAAACCAGCAGAATTGTGTTCAGCTGGTTTCCAGCCACAGGAAAGTGCTTTAAATATTCATGCTTTTCTCGTCCATTCCTGTAAAGCAGATGAGCACAAACAAAAGCAGCACAAGGGGCCTCTCTTAATGAGGAACTGTTTGTTTCTTATAGCCAGCTGCCTGACTTTATTGAGCCTGACATTAGGTAAACTCATTCAGTGAGCAAGGGAGGAGAAAACAAGGCAGTCAGATAAAGCAATTGCATGTATTGTTTCACACTCAGTCTTTTCCGATAATTACTGCATTGACAATATATTGGAGAGAATCTGGAAACAACATTTCACAGTTGCAAAATTATTTCCCAGCTGCCACCACAGGTGCAGGTCACCTAAAAGCTGCCTAGATTCTCAATCTATGGTGGTGAACACTATATATAAAGAATTCCCCAGCCCTGAGAAACTTGCATTAATTCTGAAAAATTACATACTCATCATCTATCTAAATTAGCTTGAAAAGCTTTCAGATGGCGATGGTGGAGAAGGAGGTCACTGTGTACGAGTGTCTGGTGAACTGGGGCATTGGCATTCTTGGTTAGTTTGTGCTCAGCAATGCTGGCACACTGCACACACTGGTGTTCATCATCCACGTTAATTCAATTGCTTAGAGATTTAATGTGTTTTCTTGTCGTTATAACCGTTCACACGACACTGCATCCAGGAACAGGAGCTGCTGTGGAGGCTCCCCCCTTCCTGCCACTGGTGGCAGCACCAGACAGCACAGTCACTCTTCTACTCCTGCATTTTTTCCTGCGTGTGTTTAGGCTGCTTGGGTGTGGAGGGAAGAAAAGTGTCATGGAGTGTGTCAAGCTCACTAGAAAATAAGTTTCTCAACTCATAAATTCTCAAAAGAATCTCCTTAAAATTTTGTTCTGCAGAACCAGTTGCTCTGTGGCTGCTGATTAAAGCTGCAGTTAAGCTCTCTCTGCCTTTACACTCCAAATGTGCTGGTTGATCCAGGTTAAGTACTGTGACATCTTCAAGGCACTACAGGGAAGTTTATGGCATCTCTTCTGAGCCTGGAATAAAGTCAAGCTGGACCTGGCTACCTCAGATTTAAGTTGCCCCCTTTTTTGCAGAGTATTCATTTCATACGCATTTGTGGAAAAAAAACTAGAGTGCCTGACAGAAGGGAAATTGAAGTTTGATTGTCATAAGTGGACAGAAGTGCTCAGCAGCTGTGACAAACCCAGCCAGCAGGGACATAAGTGGTTATGCCACCTGCCAAGAGCTGGAGTCCCTTCCAGCAGTAGAGATTCATGGGGTTTGAAAGATCATTTCTATGATGAGAAAGACTGAATGTTTGAACAAAGATATGTGATGACATTTAAATAAAAATGCTTCATATACATTTTTCATTAAAATGAGACAGCTGTACTTAATATCTTCTCATTATTTCCTATTCTATTCCTGTACCAGTGAGAAAATCCAATTAAAAATATTATTTCCCTTCAGTCTTCTGAAGCTTTCAAACTGGCTCCGTGATTAAATGAACAAGTCATAACAAGTTACTTTTAGTATTTGTACAGTGGAAAACACACTGTTTCCAAGGAGAAGGAGCAGGATCCTGCATGCTGAGGAGTCAGCAGGGACTCAAACCTGCACACAGCCAGTGCTGAGAACAGCAGCAATCCCTGGGGACATTGGCTGGTCCGGGAAGGACTCACTGGGCTGTCTTGATAGCTTGGAGTCAGAATGAATCACTGCAAGAATATCCAAGGAGATCCAGGTGTTCAGGAGGACACTTGCAAAAGGTTTTGCTTATTGTTTTTCCACTGATGCATGCAGTCACTGGAGCATCCAGCTGTGCCACTCATACCAGTGCCATAAAAGCCATCACAAAGACCACGTGGGTATTTGATCACCCGGGGGGACAGGTCACAGGTTTGCCCATGAGTTACTGTCAGTACCTGCTGCTTTGAAACTGCTTAGTGCTTTGTAATGATTCCATTGGATCTCATTTTTCCATGAGAGGGACTGTGGGGCCACCTGGTCTGGCCTCTTGTGTGTCTGATAACCTTAAATTGCATGCCACTACCCAGCCTATAATTTAATCAGGCCAAATACTTGCATCATATAGAATAAAAGAAAAATGTTGACACTAGAACTGTGTTCCAGAGAGTAAGTGATGCAATGGCAGGAATGAATTAGATGTGACATATGCAGGTATTTTCCATGTGCTGAAGGTAAAATCCACCTGCTATAGAGGACATGAAAAGCCTGAGGTCCCCGTCAGCTCAGCTGGGTGGAGGGAATCAGCTCAGAGCTGGTGATTAAGTTTACCTCTGGACACATAAGCAGTTTGGCACACAAGGTCTGCCAGAGACACTAAAAAAGCATTGGCACCAAGCTTCTGCATCCTTTTCCGGATGTTCACATTGAGCCCAATCATTTGCTCTGCTTGGAACTTAACAAAGAAATCTCAGCAGGCTAATTTACTCGAAAATGTCTAAACCCATGCCAAGCTAATCAGCCCTCTGGATGACCCTTTGAATCTCCTCCCCTGAATAAAGCTGCCCTGAACTTAAAGAGAGATTTACCCCCAAAAGAATTTAGATACCACAAGGGTTCACACAGTATAACACTCACACCAGCTCTGATGGATCTGGCACCGCACAGCCAGAGTTTAACCTCATCACCAGTGGAGTCAGCAAGCACTTTTCAACTGCTTTCCCTCAGAGCATGCCCAGCACTGTCAGTGTGCTGATGTTGTGTAAGCAGACTGCATCTACCTTGTGGAGTTTAGAGTAAGCAGGGCTGCTAGGCTGGGCTATATTTGGAAATCCTCTCTTATCTGCAGCACAGAACACGAACAGTATTCCTACACTGTGAAAGACAGCCCAAGCAAGCAGCAAATTACTGCTCATAGTTGTCTGCTAATTGTCACAAAATAGGGTTTACTTCACCGGATTTTAACAGGGAATACACAGGCACTGTGCTGGAAATGCCACAGTCACCTACTATTAGTTAACATTTGCAAATGACAACATTAACCTCAGCAAGTTTCAGAAGCAGCAGGAATAAGAAACCAAGTTCTGAAACAAGTGCTGTCACTCAGTGGGGTGCCCTCCACAGCACAGCTCCCCTCTCTCCTGCCGTGGCTTTGGGTAGGTCAGTTCTGGTGGCTGCTCTGCCAGGGCCACAGGGTACAGCAGGTTTGCCTCCAGTATGAGAGAAGTCACAGGATGACCAACAAGTTACTTATGGTTAACTGAAGAGGGAAGGGAGGCAGAAGGAGATTTGGGCTGAATGTGTGGGCCTCATTATAAATGCACTACTTTTGCAAAACTGAGGAGTACCTAAAGCACAAAAATAAATATTGTTGGGGTGATGTGTCTTTATATATTTTCCTAAACTGGGCATTAATGACTACCCCTCAGGCTACTGATGCTGAGAACATCCCCTGGAATGTCACTTTACACTTTAAAACAAATCTTTTTATTTACCTGCTTTAGAAGGGGTGGCTATCACCTGCACTCACCCTTTGACTGGTACAACTGACATTTCAATTTCTGGACTGTCTTCAGATCATTAATAAATCATAGTTCACTGAATTTTGCCAAACAGTTTTGGTGTAAACACTGAAAAGTACTCAAACAGACTCTACTGCACATATCCCTCACACACTACAGGTGGAAACTGAGCCACAGATAACGTTCAGTGCTTTTTTTCCTGTTCACTCAACAGAACACTAGAAGCAGATGTCCTTTGATATTCTTTGTAGTTGTTCCTACAGATCCTGATGCACCAGCCTGTCACTGAAGATTCATCTACTAGTCATGCATTTGTTTCTCAGTGGACCTCACTGGGGCTGCAGTAATGCCTCCCTGTCTGGGAAGGAGGGAGAGCAGCGTTACCCTCCCTGCACACAGGCAGCCAGGCACCCCAGCAGGGCAGAGGGGAGCAGGAGGAGCGTGACTCAGGCTGGAGCATCCAGGGGCAGTACTGCCATGGCAACTGTGCTTTAACCTCGGGGTTACTCAGACTAGGCAGCCTCTAATTAATGGCTTGAGTCTCGCTCCCTCCTTTCTCCCACAGCTGTAATATTTATTGCGCTCCCTAGACAAGCCTCTGAAAGACTCCAAACAGACAGCAAACAGCTGAGACTACAGCTGGTCTAAAAAAGCACATGGGGGAAAGCCCTGAGCTGCCAGGAGCACTGATGAAACAGGGCTGGGTGCAGTTGCTGGCTGCCCCAAGGAAGGGTGCTTCCAAGCTGATGGACACCAGGTAGATCTGCCTAGAGCCACATGCACATCACCAGAAGACCAAGATTCACTGCCAGCAGCTGTCAGCCTCTAACTCTGAGAAAGTCCCTTCAGCACCAGAGCAAGGGAGGAAAACACATACTGGTCATCAGAGGCTCCCAAGCATTCCCTTGGCTGTATCTCTGATCATGGGAGGAAGAGGTCAGGCTTTGTCCCCTCTCCTCACTGGGGGATGACTGAGACCTACCACAAATAGGTTTACATCTACTGGCAGATGGACAGCAGGCCAGTAACCTTCAGAAATCCAAAGATCATAAGGCTAGAAACTACTGCAGTACAGAGTTCAAAACTGAAGACACAGTTAGAAATGTTGGGAGTTTCTTGCTGTGTCAGTATTAGGTGAAAGTCTATACCAGCAATCATTCACCAAAAAAAAAGAGGCAAAATCTAAGGCAACAGGAAGGCTAACCCTCATATTTTTTTGAAATGCTTTATAACAAAGGAAATTCCAGACACAGCATGCAACGTTAGAAGACATGAATCCAGAGTGGGTGCTAAAATTTATTTTTTAAAAAAGAAAAATCAACTTGGGACAAGGTGTAGAACAGGTATTGTAATGATCCCCTTTTAATGATGAGGAACTGAAATTCACATCCTGGAGGAACAGACCAATGTTGTGAGTTCTATGGACTAAATAACTAAGTGCCCAAGAATGAAAATACTCAGGAAAAAAAAATTAAAACATGAAGCAATTTGCTCTTTTTTTTTTTTTTTCAGATGTGAAAATCTACAGTCTCACAGGTCTGATTTAAGCATTTTTAAACTCATCTGTAAGTCACTGCCTAGCAAGAACAGCACATACCCATTGTAAGTTCAGAGTTGTTCAGCTGTACCTTGTGCTCAGCAGAGCTCAGTGGAGCAACACCACCATTCCGAGTGCACAGCCTTGGCATAGTTATCATTACAGCCCTTCTGGACTGGCTGCTCAGTGATGACTATTTCCAACAGCTGAAAGATGGATAATCTGTTCTTAAGGACAAGGTCATTGCATATGCCACAACTATATGCATGTGGTCACTGATGCTCATCCCATCTTCAGACACATGACCAAAAGATGTCTCTAGTCGTATTACAGAGCCCAGATTTCCTCACCAGCTCACTGCACTACCCTTCCAGGTAATGCCTGCTGCTCCCAACCATCTTTATGCTGCTAGGCAAGGGGCTGCAGACCCACTAGCAGCAGTAAATGGCACCAAAGCGAGAATCTCCATTTTCTCTGTAACTAAAGGCTCTCAAGATGATCTCTGCTTTACACATGTAAAATAGGTTTAAAAATAAATGGTACTGCTAATACATACCAGGTGTGCAATAGGAAGCAGAAGAATTGTCCCCCTAATCGCCCGATGTCCACAGCAAGAAAGGATCGGCAGTGAGTGGGATACAAACACAGCTCTTTTCTTTCAAGACTTTACAATTTGACTTCAAGGTTCAAAATCTGAAATGCTTTGCTCTTAATGTAGATAACACAAAAGTCTCCAGATACAGCTAAGCCTGTAGTTAAAGCTCTGACTTGTGAAGAGCTCCCTATTTTAATCTCAGCATCAAGTGATATAACTCAGCATCTGGACTCCCCCCCCTACCCCACTCCTCAGATGTCACTGACTGTCTCACAGAAACACCCAAGGTTTAGGGCTTCTGATGAACTTGCCTTACAAGGACAAAATGAGTGAAACTGCCCAGAAGAAATTCCTGAGACAAGTTTAAAATGCTGAGGACTTATTTTGGCTCAGGAAGAAGTAGGACACATTCTTTCTCCAGAACATCACTTTCTTTTGAATAAGTACTAGAGAAAAACCTGTTTAAGTACAGGGGAGAAACATGACTAACAAAACGTTCTCTGCAATTAGAGGACATTTTCCTCTCCTGCACTTCATACCTGAGATGCAGGGGGGTTGATGCTAACCTATTTACAGGGATTGTTACCAGAATGACCCAGGGAAGATCAAACTTGCTTTTCAAAATGACCAGTCAAGTTGTAATAAATAACATGGAGCCTTCATTGCTTTGATTTCATCCCATTTACATATGCAGTTCAGACTGACTTGAAAGCTTTATTATGTGTCACACCACAGACAAGAGTTCATCCTCTTGTTAGGAGATGAAATAGTAAAATAGATAAAACCTGATGCTGTTCGTGGTGACAGACTGGCCCGAGCCTTCTGAAATTCAGCATAAACAGAAACTGCCATCCAGGAGCAACTGTGCTGCCCTGTGTAATGGCACAGCTGAAATAACAGCAGCCTCATCCCCAAACCAGATGTAATCACACAAAACAAACCCACATGCAAGGAAGACTCAGGTCTCTGTAAGGAAATGTTGCTACCCTGCCAAGATGTGGGTTTATGAGGACCAGAGAGCCTGAGAGAATACAGACAACATGAAAGACCAACATTTATATACTAATGTAATAGCTGATACCCTGAAATGAAACCTAACCGACTGTCAGTGAAGCTAAGGTAGATTTTGTGCAAAGATAATATATTGGTAATAGAGATGATGAGCAGAAATCCTTGCAGGAAAAACATCTGCTAAGAGAACTCCTGATTAGAGAGTGTAGTTACAAAAGGGGGTGAATTACAAGTATGGGATGATGATGTTGTCCAGTGCAAGTATGTTTTGGTGTAATCATTTTTGTAAAAATAAATTCAATCTTATTCTAAACCTCATAGGCTTCACCTTTGAAATGTCAGCTCTGAGTACACATTCTACTTGATTTACTTGTTTGCTACATTTAACATTCAACAACAGAAGCCTGTCTGTTTACAGAACAAGTCAGGAGTTGGTGACAGAACTACAGGATGTTACAAAATGGACCAAGGGATATAATCCAAGTGAGGATGAGTAATGGTACCTGCTTCCTCAGATGTGCATCAAAACCAACTATCATTAAGAGGTTTGGACTGTTAATCTTAAGATTTGCAATGCTGTTAGATTTTAAGTTATTCAAGGACAGAAAGAGTTATGATTCATAAAAAGGCTTTTAAGAAGATGAGTCTAAGCCCTGCACTGGAACAGCTCAGGTAGTGCTCTCGCTGTAGCTTAGATAATCACTGGGGTCAATTAAAAGCTACAAAACTAGCTCTAAAGATGCATGTGCATTTGTAACAGCTCTTTATAACTTACAGAGCCTGGCAGCCTCAGCTGAGTGGGAAGCCCCAGTGTGCCATGCAGAGCCCACATATCTAGCAAAAGCATAGTTACTATTGCACAGAGAATAGAAACTAAACCAGCAGGTTTATTATTTCTATTTCAGAGTTCAAAATTACAAACACATGTCTGGCTCCACTGCACCCAATATACAAAAGCCCAGATGCATTTCCCTTTGTGTAGTCTGGTCTCTCCTGTGACCTCCAGCCCAGGAACCTCTGAAAGCCCCTGCAGTCAGACTGGAGCAGTGCCCAGGCATGAGAGAGTGCCCAGGGATCTCACTCAGCCTCTGCAGCAGAGCAAGGACTCCTCACCTCCTGGGCACACATTGCCCTCCACACAGACTCCTCTTTGTTTGCAGGTGTTTTCCCCACAGAAATCCCACACAGGTGACCAGCACCTTCACAGCCACTGAGCTACAACTCAGAAGCAGCTGCAATGCCACTGGGGAGAAAGATCTGCCCAAAAGAGCTTGGGTTTCTTGTTTCCACTTTCAGATTGAACATAAATACCAAACCAAAATATCAAGTCCTTTTAACCAAGAAGAAAGGAAGATACGTTAATAAGTTTATAAACAAAAGCTGAAAATTGATGTTTTTTGCAGACACTGAGGCAGTAGAGAACATTCATGTGTATTCATGGTGTGGATTATATGAAGAATTAAAAAAACCCAATAACTGGAAATTAGCATTTTGGGGGAAAAGTAGCTATTTTTTGGACAGAAACATTTAAACTATTTCCAAGAGGCCCACAACTAAAAGTGCTTTCTGACTCCTACTTTGAAGCAGATCCAATAGCTGCAAACAACCATGGATTTAAAAGGTCACTGCATAATCCAATCTCAGTGATTACCATTTTCCTTTGTAGTTATGACTACACTAAAATAATGATCCAAATTCACAGGATGATTAAACACCTATTAATTTATTGCAGTAAAACAGGCTGAAGAACCTTTGCATAGCCAAGCTAGCTGAAGTGTAGTTCGCACCACTTTTTCATTCAAGGATGTTATTCTTGCCAGTTAAATAAAGAAAAAAAAAAACAAAAACCACACAACAAAAAACCAGTTCTTGTTCAAACCCAGATTTTTCCTATTCAAAACTGTGAAATAAGATTCCATTTTTAGAATCTAGTTCACAGCCAGCATCTCAGAACTACTGCTGCTAATTTTAAGGCACTCATTACTGCCCTAGGAGGCATATAATTGTTTACTATGAGAGTTTCCATGCTGTTCGAGCCATTTGTACAAATATTCACAGAGATGAGTAAGTGCACTTGACAGGTGAAAAGCCTACAACTTCAAAAAAATTATGCCCTCAGAGCCACTTGATATCCACAGTTACATCTTTCTGTAAAAAACAGGGTTTAGCAGCCTTTTTTTTCCCTTAGATTTCATGTATTTCTCAGCACTACCTTGGACTGATTACATGAACAGACATCTCCATCAACCAAAAGAGCAATTAATATGTAATATTCTGCTCTAAAGAAGTTCTTTCTTTCTTGCATATTTTGTGCTCACTTTACATTTCATACTAATCAGTCACATGAGAGAGCAGAAATGTACTGTTAGTATGAAATGCTATTTTAATGAACGAAAATTAACCTCTCACCCTGACAGACAATTAAAACAGTAAGTAATGAAGGCAGATGGCAACTAGGTCACATCACTTAAGAGATTAATATATTCAGTACTTCTTGTTCCTCAGTTCATGCATTAAATACTGGTGGTCATTTTGCAGAGCTTAATCTATACAACTAAATACATGGACTCCAGCCAGCTCTTTTTGCAGACTCACATTATCTCACATTATGCTGCAGACGAGAACAGAGGCAACAAAAGGGTCTGAATACCCACCCCACAATGCCATCCTAATCCCTCAGCATCCATGCACAACGAGGCCCAAAGCATGAAAATAACCTTTTTTTTTTTTTTTTTTTTTCTTACAGAGGCATTGGAGAGGCCCAGGCACAGCTTTGCAGAGACCTTGGCTCCAAAGGGCTGCTCTGACTCTACTCCTGACATGTGCTTGAAGTCCTTGAGCTTCTGTTCCCAGCTATGGAGCTGCAGAGGTGAGCGAGCTCCGTGTTTTCTAGAAACAAGATCAAGACACAACTCCTGACCCCTTTGCTCTGCTGATGACATTCCTTTACCCCTTGTATACTTCATCTTTTCTTTCCTTTTTTATGTGGCATCCTTTTCTAGAAGCAAGACACTGAGCAATACATAATAAACAAAGGCATCACTTAGTGGTGACATGTTAGTGATCACACTGCATTGTTTTGATGGAGAAATGCAAGGTGGCAGCTGTGACCAGTGTAACCAACAAGTATACTTTAGGGGGTTTATATAATTTTACAAGAAAGTCAACCTTGATACTAAATGCTAATTAATTCCATGATTGCTTCATAAATGAAAAACCTGCCAGGGATCCTCACCAGGAAGCATCAGAAGACTGGTCCTGAGAAACTGAAGATACCTTTTCAGGCTCTTCACGTGCATGGAGTTAGGAAGTGATTCAGAGCAGCTTGAAAGAATTGCTTAACAGGAAAGGAGATGCCAGGCAAGTTCCAGCAAATTTGTGTGACTAACAACAGCACAGGTATTTGCATAAAATGTCTGGGCTCTTTCAGGTAATTCCTCCCATTGGCTCACTTGCCATCTTGAAAATATTTGTTCGGCTGCTACAAATGACAGGACTCTCCCAGGACACGGTAGGCCTCACACACTGCTCTGTTCAGGTGAGTTAGCTGATTGCTGCAGTTCTGCAATTTTTCCACTCAGGTTGATGGCCAGCAGCAGAGTTCATCTCAGGAAAATGAAAATCCCTGGTGCCAAAGAATAAAGTGACAGATTGGAACAGTCTATTTTAGAAAAGAGCTGCCATGTCTAGTTAGTATCACACACAGATTCGCTGCATGGTAACAAATGGATGCTGGACTGAGCTTGGAAACTAAAGCCAAAAGTATATGGAGTATTTCAGCCAGAAAAAAGGAAGAAAAAAAATGCTTTTCTGCATTGAATTGAAGGGAGCAAGCATTCCTATTTAACTGATGTTCTCCACTTTTCTCCCTTAATTTCCGTTCCAGTTATCTTCTATCTAAGGACACAAGACCAAATTTGAAATTCAAGGGAAGCAAAGATGATTTAATGCAAGCAGCAAGCAAATCAGTGGGTCCCTATTCAAGTCAGCTTTCACCTGAATGGATTAAATGTATCAAAATATATTCATGTTTATTGTAAATAAATGTGAAATGTAATGTAACTAGTACAGTGTAGCTGAAAGAGAGACTCTGCCTCCTTTAGTTGCAGCTCTGGCCAGCCGGCTCCTTTCATTTGCAAGTCCAGTGAGGAGTAACTGTTTCCAGGAACTAGCAGTGTCCACACCTCCATAGACATGCAGCCCAGGCACTGACATTTAGCATCTCACCTATCACTGGTTTAATGTTAGAGATAACCACTGCTTCAAGCTGTCCAGCTTACTAACTTCCACTCTAGAGTCAGCTGCCTGTAACATCGGCTTGCAAGTCTGGCATTCTTGTTTGCAAATTCAGAGCATGAACTAATATACACCTGGTTTACTACCCTAATATTCTGGGCATTTCCTTGCTACATTCTTGCCTGTGGTAATAACGTCCCAGACAGTCTTCCCATACTTTACACTGTTCTGATGGGATTTCAGATAGTGCTGGGTAAAAGTAGATGAGGTGCTATTATGATAATTTGAAAAAAAATCACATCTTATGGCTTGTACCAGCATCTTAATTAAGGAGCTCTCAGCAGCTAGAAATAGAGATGTAAATCATTTCTGAGAGAGCTTTTCAGTACAGGCAATCTTCAGCTGAGCCAAATCATCAACGAGGTTATTTTATTGACAATATTTGACACAGATATTTCACAGAGAGGCTCTCAGAGGCCTCCACACACCATATATCCATACCCACGTAGGCACAGCTATTGCCAAGACTAATCACTCAAAGGTCAAGAATTAGCTGGTCATGGCAGCAAGTACTTCATGGGATGAGGACTGAGCAGTAGTGGGGGAAAACTAGCTGAAAAATCACTCAAATAAGAACCTAAGGAGATTCTGAAGGAATGGGAAAGTAGGGGAGACTCAGGCACTTAAATAACCAGTCCTGAAGGATTCCCTAGAAAGGACTCTGCATCTGAAACTACATGACTTCACATACTCACTTGGAGTCTGCAAACCATCCTGATGCTTGAACAACCATATCTGTCCCTAATTAGGTGTGTTAAGGAAGGAAGAAATTATGGTATTTGCATATTGTGCAGGTTGATAGAAGC
This sequence comes from Lophotriccus pileatus, assembly GCA_035583135.1. Classification (NCBI taxonomy): domain Eukaryota; kingdom Metazoa; phylum Chordata; class Aves; order Passeriformes; family Tyrannidae; genus Lophotriccus; species Lophotriccus pileatus. The sequence goes on along the minus strand of JAWWES010000018.1, from coordinate 12,155,640 downwards.
TTACAGTACAGAAGAAAAGCACTATGTTCTGTCTTTTTGAAAAGATGAGAACATGAGAATATTCCCAATAGGACACACTCGGTACTTGCCAGCAGAGCTAATTACAAACAGGTAGGATTATATATCTCTTTGGACAATTGGTCTACAGTGAAGCATGGAAACATGGAGTACTCTTCAAATACCCTGGGAATGCTAAGAATAAGGTCCAAAAGACACAGTTCCCTTCCCATAAAAACCCTTCCTCCTTTTTGCTTTTGCTTTTTACCTTGCAGGTAAAACAAGTCACACACTGGCACACTTTTCAGTGGCCCAGAAAAACAACCATCTTAGTTACAGCAGTACACTAAGCCATGACTTACTGGCTGAGGAGCCAGCATCCTTATGCTTCTAGCAACGCTGCTATAAAGGCTGTAACCCCTGGCACAGAGACACAGAGTAAAACTCAAATCAGTAATGCCCCAAGCTGCTTTCCCACAAGCCAACTTTATCCCTTTATTAACCTCTCATCTTATATTCTGACTTAATACAGTGTTGGGGTGTTCTGGAGCTTATTCAGAGGATACCTTCCTACAGGACATGACATTCCCTCCCAAGTGTCACATTGCCAGAGATTACCTCAAGCCTGCTCAGAGTTTAACAAAGGAAGTTATAAAATACCGTGGGGAGACCCTGAGAGCACAGTGGAGATACTGCTTAAACAAGCTCAGAGATCTTTACCCTGTCACAGAGAAACTCTCTTCTACAAACAGTTTCTACATTAAAACCTTGAACTAATGTAGAAGAACAGTACAACAGATGGAGTTATTGGAAGAAATATTCATATAATTTAAATCTAGAGGGTTTGTGGTCAGATTAACATCTTGAATCATTACATTTCCTTCAGAATTACAGTTCTCCGTTTTCTTGTAAAAGCTGAGGACACTGTTGTTGCCAGGGAGTTCAAGCTGCTGTGCCTTTCGATTGCTTGGAAAGTTCAGAGCAGTTACTCCACAGAACAGGCTGAGGTGGCTTCAGGGGGATGCTGACTCTGGAGCCTTGCTGTGCTCGGGGTACCCGGGCACCGGGAACATTTACCTCTCAAAGGGGCATGCAGGGCACCGGCCAGGCAGGACTAACAGCTTGGAGACCTCCAGCTGGGATCAATCAGCTGGTCGCCACTCGAGGGCAGCATTTCAGTAAAGAAAAGAAGAGGAAACGAAAATGAAGGACACCAAACTGCCGGATTGCTCTAGCACACCACGAGGATTTTCTTTGCAGGCTGATCTCAAAGCTTTCTGTATTTATTTAAACAGGGTGGCAGAGTACTGAAGTATAAGCAGTGAAGGAATATGAGGTCAATACAAGATAAAATTGTACAGAGACTGTACAGGCACTTTAGTTTACATATGTCTTAGCTACCAAAAAGAAAGGCAGATGCACCCACATTCTAGTCTCTCACCCTCCTCCAGTGACAACAATTTACCTGAGAAAAGGAAAAAGTTAGTTTTCACTCAGATCAGCCAACTGTCTTCTATCAGATCACAAAAAGTTCTTGTACAATTGTCACTTTAAAAGCTAAGGGACAGCACCTTGAAACTGTCAGGATACAAAACAATGAGCCACTTGTTCCATCATCACCTTCTCACTTCCAATAAGAGCACTGTAATAATTCTAAGGCCAATCACCTGAAGTGAGACGCCTGTAATAAAAGAAATGAATGCTGTAGGTTTAGTGCCCTACTTACACCAGCTAAAAATAGTCACAGGCAAAAAACATACTCCAGTTTTGGACACTGAATGAGAACATGAGTTACAGGGCCAATTAAAATATACCCACAGGAAGAAAATAAACATTAGTAAACTTCAGTTTGAAGGCAAAGAGAAGTCTTGGAATAGAAACTTGCTACACAGCTTCACATGCACCCTTGTCATTGTTTTGTCTTCTTATTCCAGTAGCTTTCCTTCCTACCAAGGACAGGCTGCTCTCAGAGGAGCATCACAAGGGCCACCACCTTCAGGCCTGGGGATGCTGTAGTTTGAGGCAGCCTCTGCACTACGTGAAGACGGGTAATTTCAGAAGTGACTCACAGCAAAAACCTCCTTTGAGTTGCCCTTTTCCAGACAAGATGTAAAACTTTGTTTTTCCTTGAAGGAAAATATTCACAAGCAGAGCTCTCTCCCCCTTATTTTGAATCCCTGCTCTTTTTCCTCAGACACATGAATACCCTGTGAGCTCATGCTGCAAAAGTAAGCACCCATATGCTCCTCCTAGCTTGTCTTTCAAGTGGGCTGGGGACTATTGGGATGTCTGCAGGCAGCTGAAGATTTGCAGCTTGAGTTTGGAAGTTATGCTCTTAATCACCCCAGTGACTCCACAGATTGAAGCGAACTGGAGTCTAGATGAGAGACCAAGTCTACTGGCAGCCCAGATTCTGTCTTTGATTGCTTCAGCTCCAGAGATGAAGCCAGGTCCAACCTGAAGAAGGAGAAAAGGCAACAAAATGATGGAAATACAGGATGAGGATTGATGGATAATTAAGAGAAATAGAATCAATAAGCAGGTGAGAAGGGAGAATAGTATAGTTTAGTAGGTAGACGTGAAGATGAGAAGTTTGATATTCTGATCTGGATTTTTGCACATCAGCTGACTTCATTCATGTTCTTGGGGAATTTCTGGACAACTTATTTGGATTTCCCATTGAAGCAGTTTGAGGTACACCTCGATAAAGGACAGACCTCTTTGAAATCACTAGTTGATTGCTATTGTACTGAATCCTAAGATTGAAGGAAGGGTTAAAACAGCTGTTTGATTTTTTTTTTTAAGTCTTCCTGAGCTAAAAAAAGCTAAACACATGTATAAAATAAAGATGTCATTCTTGACCTGTTAGAACAGGTTATACAAAACTCTTGGTAAAAATAAACCTAAATAAGGAATTGTAATAACATATTTAAGTAAAGCAGTTGTTTGTTTGATTTTTTTTTTCTGTGGTTCTTCACTTAATTAAAGAATTTCCCTTTGGCTCTAGACAGAGATGTGACTGGAACTATTTTGGCAAAATGAGGTGCATAATGATACTTTAAAGAAAAAACACCCGCTGATGAATAAATATTGATTCTTTTTTTAAAATCTGTATGAATAAACCATTTCTAGGGGTGAATCACCTGTTTACAGATTTTCCAATAAAATACTCTCCAAACAGTAAAAAAAGCCACTCACAGACATAATGGGGTGAAGACAAGTCACTTCCTTATTGCCATCCCTCTGGCTGTTCTGCACAGTTCTTCCAAACAACAGAGATGTTTTACTTATGCTCATTATTGGGTTTACACATCAGTGAAGGTGCCATTAACATCCTTATTACACCCAGATTTACTGTATTCATTGCTTTTTTAATTAAAAGAGGCTAAAGCAGAGGATAATTGCAGTGAATTTGAATTCTGCAGGAAAAGGAAGGCACTATTGTTAACTTGGCACCAGAAGGTTCAGCAGTGATGGCAGAGTGCAATAGTGGTGAGGATCCTGCATATCCAGCTTTAGCTGGGGTGTAGGTGCATGGGAAGCAACTGTTACATGCACAGCTCAGGCAATGTGAACAGAAACACACAGAAGCTAAATCAAAAACATGTTTAAACTCAGAAGTATTCTGCAATGGCTAATATTATTGATTAATATTTGATTTTATTTCAGCCTGGAAATTGAAATGGAGTATTGTATCACAAAGTCTAGTGACAAAGGAGTCACTCAGAAAGTTGTTCTCACTCGTATTTACCTCCATGTTTTCAGCTCTATGTTTGCACTCCTTCCCTTCCAAAATGAGCATGATGTGCTGCCATCATTTTGCAGCAGGGTTTAAAGGGACAATAACAGTTAAGTAACATAAGCCGCCTCCACCTGCAAATCTATAAGCCATCTTAGGAGGTAAAAGGTGTGCTGCCAATATCCCCTGCCACTAATATACTAGATAAACAGTGTAAAAGGGACCATGCTATTGAGGCATTATGAAGTTAATCAACACCCAGCCATCTGCCACACATAATCTCAGGTTGCACAAATCATCAGCAAGGCATGAATTTAAGGAAGGTTATAGCCTGACATTTTAGTTCTAAACTGAATACATTTAATCCAGAAGTCACTGAAGGAGAGCAGATACTGTCCCAGGGCACCTTCCTAACAACTGTTTCATAGTGTAGAACAGTGGTTTATGTAGTTTATGATGTTAAAGGATATATATGATGATGATGCTCCAAATGTTTCTTCCTCCTGTACTGTTGACTTCACTGCCTGAGAACTTATTAACGAGATAGAGTTGTAAACAACTTGATCTCAAGGATTTTATGACTTCAAGGAAAAAAACGTTGATAAACAATAAAATGGGTAAAAACAAAAAAATGAGCAAAAAGAAATCCTGAAGGCCAGAGACTGTCCCTGAAGAGCCACTGGAGAGCTTGTCCCACCCTCCTCCAAAGCAATGCCAGCAGAAAGTCCCTGCCTGCCATGTCCCCATGCTGTGCTGGGCACTGCCTGCTGGCCCCATTCCCGAGGCCTAATACATCCACGGATGGTGCCCCCTCAGATGCAGATGTGCAGAACATGGTGATTCCATGTTGCATATTCAGCCCACCTGTTTTCAGTGAAAACAACTATGAACTCCTCAAGAACTGCTGCCCTTACAACATGCACAGGTAGAAAACAAGTATCAGTCAAAAGATGTGGTTAGGAAAAAGAGGCTGACTGGTATCATCACTCTCCAGGAAGTCACACCAAAAACCACATGGTTGGAGGAAACAGAACACACCTGTGATAGCACAAGCCAGCCCTTGCTATGAGACCCAAACTAGTTTCATCCTTTTCTGTGCAAGATTGCTCCTACCAGGATGGGACTTGCAACACACGTTACCAAGTCAGCAGGTGATGTACAAGTAAAAGTGGAGGCAATAAAGAATGGATAATCATGCACTACAATCCAGATTAGAAAAATATTCAGCCTCTGCAAATGGTAGGGAAGAGGAATAAATAAAACTTCACTGGTGCTTTATACAAAGCCAAAAAAGCTCTGAGAATGCAAATCCACAGCATATGATATTGCAACATTGTCTTGTAACGTTAATACAGAAACCCATAGTAACCCCTGCTAGGAGCATTAAATATTAATAATGGCTCCCAGCTGCTCCTGCTACATAAGGGGCTTATTTTGATGAGGAAGATGTGCACAGCTTAAGGAACGTTCATCAATTCAGAAGATTCTACTTTCTGTTTGAAATTCATGCAAGACCCTCTCTCTTTGCTGCAATTAATTGAAGAACCCTGGGCTATTATTCTTAAAAGACAAGATTTGTCTCTGATCTTTGTCCTACATTACATCTTCCTTTTTGTCAGAGGTTGCAACATGAGCAGAGCTGGACGGTTTAGCTTGATGCAGGGCTCATTACCAGAGGGTAGCCCTCTTTCTCCCTGTTCTGTCCTAATTAGTTCAAATCTGCCCACACATATAGCCCACAAGGATAGCTTTTTTATTGTTCCTGAAATTAAACCATCCCTGTTCTACATCAGTACAACCATTACAAATGGTAATGTCCCTGGTGTGCATCATCATAAACATCAAAGTTAGGAAATGCTGGCTGTTTCATTTAATCCTTTACTAAGCAAGCTTGAGTTTCTTTACTGGCAAAGTAGGTGATGAATAGCTGTGACCATTAACAGAATGATTACTTAGCCAGAAGGCATTCTCTTCTCTACTTACTTTGCCACTAAATCATATGGCCACCTTAACCAGACTGAGCTGATACTGATCTCTATTTTAGAAGATTGCTGACTGTAACCTGTTGACTGTATAATATCTAAAATAAATCAAGATCACGGTGCACTTATTCATCTAGATATGAATGATTTTCAATGATAAAATGGCAGCTAGATATCCAATACTAAGTAGAAGTAGCCCAGACTCAAATACTGTTGGTTATTTAGAGGATTTATCACCCAAGATTACTGAAAAGAAAGCTCTCATCCTCAGAACAAGTTCAGAAAGACAGAAGAGGCAGTGACGGTTCCTGAAATGAACAATTAATTAGAATTACCTTTAACTACTGCTGCATGAGTAAATATGATAATATTAGCTCCCATACATCATTTCTGTCATTAGCCAATTCCTGTACAATGATTCTATGTAACAATGTAAAACTAGTATTGTCTGAACACTTCCCCAAGGAAAAAAAAATGCAGAAAGCGACTTTGTCTTCTTCAGATTCAGCTCTAAGGAACCCTTGGGTCAGGCAAGCACTCCATAAAGCTTAGTTGAGTTTTATGAGATTAAAGCTTTCATTTCTAAAAGTATGTTTCTAGCTACTAGAGTTGCAGCAATAACCTCCCTAAGGTGAAATGAGTAACAGATGCTAAAATGTCTGCAGCCACCCTTGGGACAATGACTCGGAGGAGTGAACTCCTCTGTCCCAGGTGAGTCTGACGAGAGTGTCAAATCCAACCCCCAGTTACGTGACTTCAGTGCTTGCATTACTGATTTTGAAGCAAGAAACAGGTTTGGGCAAGAACAGCTTCCTGAAACTGGAAGCTTCTGGAGGGGAAAGAGGTCACAGATGCAGTAATAAGGAAACAGCAAAGACAGAAAAGAAGAGAGGAAGGGGAGTCAGTAGTGCCAAGAGACTCCCTGAACAGAGAAGGTCATTATCAGACATTAAACCAATAAATTCAAACTAATTGCCACGTAACCCCTGTACATATCTGGAAATACCCACATATGACAATAAGCTGCTGATTCAGAGATCAGGAGGGGGAATATTGCTCTGGGGAACTGAGAATCCCAGATATAGCAGGGATACTTTCTAATGTGGCGAGTTTGACGTTGTGACATTGAACGCTCACACCTTGAGGGGTAGGTAAGCACTGCAAGTCCTTCCCTCTTGGGGGCTGCCAGAGGAGTTTGTTCACTGCTCTGGAGTCAGTCAGGGAGCAGCCCAACCAGCTGGTAGCACCACACCAACTCCAGCCTTTTTTAGTGGGACATTGTGAAGCAAGTGAGCTCCAGCTTCTACCAAGATCAGACAGGGGATGACAACTCACAACTCAGGGCCCCAGGGAAGCTACTATTTCACAGACCAATCCATGGAGATATTTCAGTAGCCCAGACACCACATTTCCAATGGCAATGCAATTTTCTTCCTTAAAAATGAAGTGTCATTAGCAAGACACTTCTAGTTTCTTCTGTAATTAGTTTGAATGCATATTAAACATACGGGTAAAAGATGGGTAACTCAACTTCAGTCCTGGCTCAAATTTCTAACTCAATTTTTTGTTTATAGGGTATTCACTTCTTGTAGAAAAAAAGGTAGACAGCTAATCAGATCAAGTATCTTGGCAAGATCCCAGATCCAAATGTTTCTCTGGCTATAATTATGGATTTTGAGATAAGAAACAAGCATCTCCACAATTTGCTGATGCAAGGAAAAGACAGTCCAGCAACTCTAGAAGAAGAAAACTTCATATATCCTTGAAAAGGTTTATTACTAAAATAAATCTCTCAACATTAAAATATCCATGGTATCTTTATATTAATGCAAGGGGTGCTTTTGCTGTTCTCGGAGTTGTGACAGATGATTTAAAGTGTATTACACACACTTGGCATACAAACAGAGTTTAAGATAACATTAGAGGGAATAATAATGTCTAATATTAGTGCACCTTTCAAGCACATTTTCAAACTAATTGATATTGCATGTTCAACTCATTGTATCACTAATGTTACACAACATTTCCATTTTATTGAACTGCAGCTCCTCTTTACTAAAAGCCACTTTAGCAGAAGTAACTCCTCTGAGTTATTCCAGCTCTAGGCAGGGATCCAGATGTTTGCAACTTCCATTAGTCAGTCATAAGAGGCTGAAGCTGATCCATGGCTCCACACTGCACACACACTAGACATTTTTAATAAATGCTGACCTGCAGCTCAGCTCTTTTGCTAGGTGGGTCACAGCTGAATTGCTGATCCAGTTCAGCAAATCAAGTTGTTTCACAAGGAATTGAAAGCACTGAGGTGTCACAGTTGGGTGCTCTCTTTCTATAGTTGATATAAACTCAATTGCACATCCCTAGGGGAGCCTCCAGCTTCCCAAATCTATTGTAGACTGCATAAAAATTAAAGTGAATCTTTTCTTGCCATCAGTTTATAGAGTCTCTCGTACTTCCCTGATCTGTCCATGCACTGCCTACAGTTCCTCTGTTCAGGACTGTCACACTGGCTTCTCATGTGATAATGGGGTGCTGATGTGTCATTCCTTATCAGCAACTCGTGCATCTTGTAGGGCAGCTTTTGTATTTTCCTAATTTATGCCTGGAAGCTTGTGGCCTGAGTAGAAACGTTTGTGAGATCTGCCTGCATTTTTGCACTGTATTCCTTAAAGAGACTCCATGAGTCATCCACTGAACATAATCTAAAAAACCCACAACTAGATATTATGTCAGTTGAAGCATTTTATTTTTGGAAACACTTATGTGAATACATACTGTGTTGAGGAATGCTGAGGTTATGACATGCATGTCTTTTTTGCTTAGTTTTAAGATAGAGGTCTATCCTTCTAGGACTTCCCAGAAAAAAAAAAATAAAATTACACGCACACACTTCCCAGAATCCCAGCCTGGTTGAATTTGGAAGTGACCTTTGAGGGGCATCTTGTCCAATAGCCCCAAACACAGGCATCTAGAGCAGGTTATTTTGGACACTTCTTGGTATTTTGGTACATATTGTGCCTGTTCAGGATGCACAAATGCGCACCATCTATATGTAACACGGAGTTTTTGTTAGAAAGCTCCAGTTCAACAAAAACGGATCAGCTTTCCAGGAAAACTTAAACAGGTTTCTTGGTGAGAAGTACCCACTTAAAACACTGTCATTACATTCATTTTAATATAAAATGGTATTCCAGTACCTGAAGGGAACTTACAGGAAAGATGGGACAAGATCGCGTAGTGACAGGACAAGGGGGAACGGGTTCAAATTGAAAGTGAGTAGGTTTAGATTACATATTAGGAAAAAATTTCTGTAATGTGGCTGTGGGTGAGGCGGGCGGAGGGTGAGGAGGCACTGGAACAGGTTGCCCAGGAAAGTTGTGCCCCATCCCTGGAGCTGCTGAAGGCCGGGTTGCACGGGGCTCTGAGTTCAAGGTGTCCCTGCCCACGGCAGCGATTTTCAAGGCCCCCTTCCAACCCAAACCATTCTGGCACAATTACACTTTCATACTTGTGCACTTATGCCCGAAGCCACTCCTTTTTACTCTCTCCTTGCATCTCAGACTCGATGACAAAAACCGCACTACTGAGACTCCAGCGGGTCTGAGCTCCGCGCCGGCCCCTTCGGGAGCGGGCCAAGAGGCACGGAGCGTGCCTCCGGAGGGTTTCTGCAGAGTGACGGAGGCTGCCCATCCCATCCCATCCCATCCCATCCCATCCCATCCCATCCCATCCCATCCCATCCCATC